>OX941086.1:28832500-29447500 GCA_954870635.1 Arctium minus | reverse complement strand
CTTTTGATTCAATTTATTCACACGTCCAGTCCATTGTAATTGCAAGGGAAAATCTCCTTTAAGGACGATTCTTAGTTTTCGGATCGGTTGTAAAAAAGATTCTTCAATATTGTTTTGATTCTTTAATTTAAAATATTGTTTTGAATTTGATGGGCTAAAATTTAAAAAATCCTCATCCTTTTCTTGCTTTCCAACTTGCTTTCCAAAAAAATACTCATCCTCTTCTTCCTTTACATCCTCATCCTCTTCTTCCTTTACATTGAGATTTTTATTTTCACTAAAATTTGGATTTATATTCAAATTAAAAAGAAGTAATTTGCTTGGGATAAACGAAGGTTTCTTTTTATATTTATCATAAAGTATCACAAACTCTGGAAAGAAAACAACTTTCGGAGTCGATGTGAATCGATTTAGGATTAAGATTTTTTCATTCATTCCCATCCAATCAAAAAAGACTCTTTTGTATTTGTAAAAGACCCTTTTGTATTTGTAATTAATTTCGGAATTTGAATGAATCGGAAGATAAAAAAGACCATTATTATGAATTTTATCCATTTTTTGGTCCTTATTAGGTTTAGGTTCAGCCTTAATATTTTTTTGAATTTTACAAACCAAATATTTTCTATCTGGATTTTTTTCCATATATATAATATAACTATCACTTTTTCCTAGATAATTATTGATAGGAATATTCTTGAGTATGTTAAAAAAAATTTCTTTATTTCTGGTGGAATTTTCTTGGTTCTTATTTGTTTCTAATGATGATCTATAAATATAGGAGTTTTTCTTAGTTTCAGAATGAATATATTTATATGATAAAAGATCATATCTATAGTTTTTTTGAAAATTCTCCTCTTTATTTGCTAATAAATATACTTTCGAATTTTTTTTTTTTTTTTTTGTAATCAACTAATGGGTCTTTTTCATAGGAATAACATTTGTTTAAATCTTTATTTTGAGACGTATAGGATTGATTGATTCCATTTCTCCATTTTTGTGGGACTAATCTAGACCATGTAATCTGAGATAAATCGTATTGATAATCACCTCTTAACCAGTTTTTCCATGGATTCATTCCATAATTTGGAAGTTTCTTATGTATTAATTCGGAATGAAATATTCCTTGTCTTCCAAAAAAATCCTTTATTTCAGTCTTAAGAAGAAAAGACGGTCGATTATATTGAAGAATAGATCTTAACTTATTGAAGTTAATAACTTGGCTTTGTGATACTTTAAAAAATACATAGTTTTGTAACCGAGCAGGGACCAATCAAATCCACCCATTACAAAAATCGGACCTACATCGATCTCAATATGATTAGTTACAAGGACTGGTTGCATAACATGTTAAGAGGACCGATGGTCAATTTTTTTGAGCTACCAGATGGTTACCTTGTCATTGGCCAACTACGTTACCATTTTTTTAAAGTATACTGCAAGGGTACTCGCACAATGCAGCGAGATAAATCATGATTTTAATGTTTCATTTTATTTTTTGTTTTTCTGTCGATTTACAGTAAGATTTTGGATGGTTTTTATAAATTTTGTTAAAATTTAATGATTATCTTATATATTTTAATAACATCTAGAAAAAATAATCAATTACATATTTAATAATATAATTAAAACAAATTTATAGTAATATAATATATTAATTAATAGTGATACATGGAAATGTCTGTATAAAAGGAAGACACTGCACATACCAAATTGGTGGGTGTTAGAAGTCTGCAGTAGTAATATGTATCTTGTGCTTTAATACTTGTAAATTAAGAGATTTTTAAAATCTTGCATAAAATGATGATATCTTGTGCTTAATAATTTGTATTTAAGAGTTTTTTATCCCTACTTTATAATATAGTATAGATATAGATAGATATAGATAACAGTTATATTCGGCAAATGCAATAAATAAAGTCACATACCATCCTCATCTTTGGTAAGTAATGAACCCCTGGCCTTCTTCTTGGAAAGCTAAAAACCCGGATACCGCTAGGCCATAAACCCTTTGATAACGTTACCATTTTTCCGTCTTCCCCCACCCGTTCGAACTCTTTCGTCCTTTTAATTTCTTTTTTATTAAAACCTCTTTCAAATTACCATCATGCAATTATGTTTGTTTTTATGTAAATACAGGTTTTCACTCATTTACATTTTGTTCTCAGAGTCTCCTTTTACGAAGGAAAGTGGGGGAGAAAAAAAAATCTTTTGTTCTCGAGTTTTTTAACAAAGGAAATGAAAGGAAACTAATATTGATTTTTCTCCCAAATATTTTTCCTCCCAAATGTGGGAGGAAAGGGAACGAAAGGAAAGGAAATAATGTATAACAATTAAAAAATATTTATAAAGTTACATCTCTACCAATTAATTACGAAGCTAATGATCGTGTGAGAATAAGAGTTAAGGTGAAAAGGTAAGAAGAGATATGAATTCTTGATCATTTTTAATATCAGACTCACCCATGAATTGCGCTTGATATGAGAATTGATCTAATGCTTCTCACGGTGTGTATTGGTGCATCTCATCCTAACGTGTATCTAAGGGTAGAGATCCATTCTTACCCTTCTCACTATAACTTTCATCGTCATTGGAACTCAACCCGTAATTACGATCCTTTATAGAATAAATAAGCGTGTGTGTGTGTATATATATATATATATATATACTAGGTTCGACCCCGTGTATTACACGGGGTAATTTAAAAAATTAAATAATGCCAGAAAACTTATCTTACAGACACTACTACAAATTATGTTTTTATAAACGGTTGTTTTGGGCTTTATACGCGGTTTTGGAACCGCATATATCGCCGGTGTTTGTAAAAGTATCGGGCTTTTATACGCGGTTCCAAAACCGTGTATAAAACTCAACTTTTATACACGGTTTCAAAACCGTTTAGAAAAGTAATATTAACCGTGTATAAAAGTCACAATCTTACAAGGTTTTTAGATGAAACCGTTTAAAAAAGTTCTGCTAACCGTTTTTAAAAGTGTCTATCTTTAAAAAAGTCCTACTAACCGTGTATAAAAGTGTCTATCTTACACGGTTTTTTGCTAAAACCGTTTACAATTTTAATAATTTTTCATGGTTTTCATAACAAAACCGTGTATAAATGTACCCATTTATAAAAAATTGCAGATATTTCTACACAGTTTTTTTACTAGAACCGCGTATAATGAGTTATATTTATATTTTTAATATTTTCATTGATTTTGTTACCATCCATTATTTCAAATGTTGGTGAAGTTGCATTATATCTGATAAGCTACATTTCCAAATACGATTCCAATTGGATTAATAGAACATTTCAAACACAAGTCCAAATACAAAAATCAGCCAGACATGTAAATGTAGCATCTCAACGTAACCATTAATCATTAAACTTTAAAGATCGTCAACGTAAATGTAATATATCAAAGTAACCAAACATTCTAATACTTTTTATCGTATAATCAAGTCTAATAATCCTTAAAACAATCCACTCATTCATTACCAAATTTTACCATCTTTCACGCGCTTCAAAGTAAACGATCTCATTGTCTTCCACGGTTGTTCCTTCTCATTGTCTTCCACGGTTGATCGACCATGATTGATGAAAACTCGAATCCAATACAATCAGAAAACATACCAAAAATATTGCAGATTGTCGAATAGAAAAAAGACAACTTCTAGATCTCAAATACAGATCTCCACCGTTCAGAATGTAGAAAAATATCTCTTGAAGTAACTGTTCAAAAATCACGAAGATCTGACGGTTCAAACGCCGGGAATGGAAGAAACGGCGTGGCTGCGCTTCAATACAATCAGAAAACCTACAAAAAATACTGCAGATTGTCGAACAAAAAAAGGACGACTTATAGACCTCTAAAACAGATCTCCACCGTTCATAATGTAGATAAATGTCTTGAAGCTACTGTTGAAAAATCATGACGATCCGACGGTTCAAACGCCGGGAATAGAAGAAACGGCGCGGCTGCGATTGCCCAAAAAGTGCAGTCAAACTTTTTATCTTTTTTCTCTCACTATATACACATAATATTACTTAAAACATGAAATTAATGCATATAAAAGTAGTAATTGATGAACTGTTTGTTTAAGATATGATCATATCTTACTCTTTGTGAAGAATAATGCCAAAAACCATCAAAAAACTCTAAAAAGGCCAAAAAAAAAACGTCAAAAAGGTGTTGTTTTCGAGAAGGAGCCGCATTGGGTAGAAAAAAACGGTGTCTTCCATTTGTATTTATAGGGAAACCCTAGGTACGACATTTTATACGTGGTTATGTGTAAAAAACCGCGTATATAGAGGTTACTTTTATACGCGGTTGTGTGTAAAAAATCGTGTACAAAAGGGTTACTTTTATACGCGGTTGTGTTTAAAAAACCGCGTACAAAGGGGTTACTTTTATATGCGGTTTCTTACTAAGGTGCGTTTGATACACGGATAGAACAGAAAAGAACAAAACATGGATCACTGTTCCACGTTTGACAAGACTTTTATGTGGAACAGACAGAAACAATATGGAACAAAGTAGGACATGGTTGTTCCACCCTACCCTATGAAATAAGGTGGAACAGACTTATATTTTAACAATATAACCTCAAAATAAAACTTAATTCTATTCTAAAACATCTAATACGACTCCCTCTTTATATTGTATTCATTTTTTAAATTTTATAATTGTCATTTATGTTTGACGAAAGTTTTCTAATGATATATTTTGTAACAAAAATATTTATTATAATTTAATAAATTACATAAATTAATCAAAAATATATAAACCACTCGTTAGGGGTAAATAGGTCATTTTATTTGTTCTGTCCTGTCCAATTATGTCCTAACAAACATTGAACAACTGTTTTATCCTGTCTTTTTTTATCCTATCTTTGTCTCGATATTGAACGCAACCTTAACATTATTTGAGAAAAATCATCCTCATCAACCAAATTCACCTTTTAGCCATTTTTTCAAAATCTCTTCTCGGAGTAACCAAAGTTTACACATAAGCTCTTTTTTTTCGCATCAAGATTGCATTTTTGAAAAAAATTTAAGAAACAAACTTTAGGCAGTGAAACTTTCACAGAAAATCTATTTTCAGGGTACTGGTTAACGCCCTGGGGGACGTGGTAAAATATCCCATCTACCCTGGGTTCGAATCCAGGCGTACACAATAATTGTGGCTACTGATGTTTAATCTTACATTCATAATTTGTCGGGGATTAGTTAGGCATAGCCTAGGACCCCCTTCCAAAAAAAAATCTATTTTCAGCATATAGTTTAAGAAAAAAAAACTTACATTTTACGTTTTTATAATTAGTTATTTAATTTACTTTATATTTCTTGTTTTTCATTTTACACATTTTATTAAATTAATTCATATACTTGTATATTAAATAAAATATATCAAAAAATTATGTTTATTTTTTTACAAATTACACCATTATAATCGTATTAATCCGTTCAAAATGAGCTAAATGTTGAATATTTTTGAATTTAATCTTATATTATTAAATATCATAAATACGTACGAATTATTTTTAATAGTTACATTTCCTACCCTTATGATTATTTATTCAATACTTATACTTTATAATTATAAGGGCATCTCCAAACCAACCACTATAAAAACATCAAAAATTGTATGTCCCTTGAACACTAAAAAAAATCCAACTCCAACGACACACTAAAAATACACTAAAAACAACTCCATTTTTTTGTTTTTAATGTTGGATTGACCATCTTCAACCCAACACTAAAAAACACAAAAAAATAGAGGTCATGGAGGTAAATAAAGTAGACCTCTATATTTGAAAAACAATAAAATAGAACACTAAAATGAAATATTACTTTTTTATTTAACTTTTATAATTATATATACAAATTGATAGTTTAATATATTAAGTAATATTATTTTATTATTATTATAATATTAAATATGTTTTTAGTATTGTTTTTTAGTGTGTGGTTGGAGTTGAGTTTTTTTAGTGTTCAAGAGACCCACCATTTTTAGTGTTGGTTTTAGTGGTTGGATTGTAGATGTCGGTACAAATTGTAAGTACTAAAAATAATTGGTATATATTTTTGATATTTGATAATATAAGATTAAATTCAAAAATATTTAATATTGAACTCATTTTTAAGGAATTAACAACACACTTATAATGGTGTAATTTGTAAAAAAAACATATTTTTAATATAATTTGCCTAATACATTATTGTATAAATTAATATTATAAAAGTGTAAAATAAAAAATATAACATAAATTAAATAACAAATTATAAGAATGCAAAATTTTTTTTTTTTTTTTCTAAAACTTTACGGTGAAGATAGATTTATGTGAAAGTTTAAAATGCATAAAGTTTGCTTTCAATTTTTTTTTTAATTTTAGCTATTTTGAAAAGATATTTGAAAATGTAACTAAAAAATAAACTTGATTAAGGGATCGACTATTTTGATACTTTCCCCACATCTAATTGGTCAAATCAGCTAGAGTTTTATTTTGGGAATTTAATTAAAATATCCGTATTTCAATCGTATCATACCAAAATGTCCAAAATCTCTTAAATTTTGCCAAAATGCCCAATTACCCCGGGATTGTGGGCCTAGATTTTTAAAATCACGGGGATAGCAGGGTCGGCCCTGGGCCTAGGCCAGTGGGGCGACGGCCGAGGGCATCACAAAGTTTGAGGGCATCATATTTTTAGCCCAATTTTATTATATGTAGGTTCATTTAGGCCTTAAAAAAATAACAGTTGCAAGCCCAAAGACAAGCCTGCTTCAACAAAGGGAACCGACACTAATCCGCCTAATCGTAATTGACAGAAGCTCACGCTTTCACTCTCTCAATCGACGCTCTCACTCTCGACTCTCGTTTCAGGCAAAGGCTGGTCACGATTGACGATTTCATCTCTCGACTCATCACAATCGCAATCTTCATCTCTTCTAAGTTCTAATCGACTCTCGACTCATCACTCTTGCTTCTCTGCCCTAGCTGTTGCTTCTCTGCCCTAGCTGGCCCTAAATTGACTACTGTTAGTCGTGGTTGTTGGCTTCTTGCACCTGTTTCTGTCCTAAATCGACTGGCTTCTTGCTCTGGTTCTACCCTAAATTGACTATTGGTTCTGCCCTAAATCGAGTTCAGGTTTATTTTCTAACTTCTAAAGTATACATTGATTTTTTTGAATTGCTGACTTGTTGTAGGTTTGTGAAACCTAAAAGTAGTGATTTTATTTGTTCCCTCTTTTGATGGTTTGTGTTTATAATATTGATCCTAGTACCACATTTTGCTTAGAATTTGCAGAATATCTGATTTATGAACTTTGGGTGATGCCTTGTGAGTTCTAGGTCATGTACATAAAACTCTTTCACACTCTCATGCTGACACTATGATTTCTATGATGAAATTTTAGACTTTAGAGCAATGTTTTATGCTAGGAGGCACCAACACCCACTACCATTTTCTTGTTTGTACAATCATAATGGTTAGCAGATGATGAATATTTTCTTGGACGAAGTTGGATTTGATTTGCTAATACTAGATGATGACTGATTAATCATTCATTTGCTTCTTGCATTATTAAAAGCATTACATGGTCTGGACAAATTTGATCACTGATTTAACTTTGAAATGTGTATTGCTTTCGTTAACAATTTGATCCTTGCATTGAATTTGTTGATTTTGTTTGTAATTTTATTATACGGGGCTTTGTTTTATGTCCCCCCGTATCATTTTTGTTATATTTAATAAAATTCGTCGTTGGGATGAGCCGTCCAGCTTTACTAGGTTCCAAACTCCTTCAATTAGTTTATTTTGTTTTTCATATAAGTACATAAGGGGCATTTTTTTGGCCCTTCGCCATGGGCATACGAAACCTCAGGACCGGCCCTGGGGGATAGCCATTGATTTTTTAGAATCGTGGGGTTACCCAAATGGATTGGACCCCGTGATTTTCAAAGGGATTTAGAGCGTTGGCAAAGGGATTTAGAGGGGTTAGCAAAGAGATTGGACCCCGTGATTCACCCCAAAATCGCGGGGTAACCCCTCGATTCTCTAAAAATTTTGCTATCCCCGCGAAATTAAAAATCCTGGGATCAAATTCCAGGGTAATTGGGTATTTCGGTAAAAAAAAATTGGCAGATTTTAGACATTTGGGTAAGATACAATTGAAATACGGGCATTTCAATTAAATTCCCTTTTATTTTTTTGTCTTTAATAAAAATAATAATGAATCTATACTGCTATTCCTCTCTATGTCTGACCAAAGAAACTTTGGTTTTCATGTCTAGGGAACCTAAATTCACTTCTCTATTCACCGGACTTCAACCATTTTATTAACCATAATACATAAATTCTCACTTTAATAGTTAATAATTAAGCCAACAGTGAATAATTTAATATATTTTCTCTTTTATTGTATTAATTAATTATTCAAACAACCTTAGAGTAAAGAAATTCACATACTCTACCTCATTATTCCTCTAAATTTCAAACTATTATTATTTTTGAAATAAAATACATTTATAGATGATCTTCCTCATGCAAAGCACCACTTCATCTCCATGGTTTTCTGCAAATTTTCATAGATCTATCTTTAGTGAAACAAGTTTCCCAAATTTTTGTTTGTTCCAAAAGATTTTTAAATATTGAGTCTTTTCTGTTTAATAATTTATGGTTTTTGGTTTTTAAGTTAAGAAAAAAATTGTAAAATGTCATTTTAATTTTTTGGGTTTTTTTCTCTTTAAAGATTATAAAAAAACCAATGTGTTCTTGCTTATGATCGACTTCTCAACAAGAAAAAGAGGCAAAACCACGCCTCACTCTGCCGGGACACTCCAACGACAACCAACCAAAGAGTTCCTGCTTGGTGGTGGTGGTGAAATGAAGAAAGAAAATTATGTAAAGCATAGGAAACATGAACAAAAAAATACGTCTGAAAAGTTGAAGAACTTGAGCTTCTTCTGTAAAAACAAAAACCAAAGGTAAGTATGGATTTAGATTACACAATCAAAATCAAATTAGAAACCAAAATCAAAATCTTACCTCAGTTGGGAGCTTGTTGTAGGAGCTTACAAAATTTTGGAGAATGGAGAATACAAAACTTCATTGTTAGATTTATACAAAGATGTTTTATGGGAGCCTGTTGATTGATCTTGGAGACATTTCATACATGAAATTGGGTAGAAATAAAAGTCTTAATCATAAAAGAACACTCTGAAGCTTCTTGATTAGGTGGTGTAAGAAACCAAGAAGATCACTATAGATATATACTATATGAAATTGGGAAGATAGAAAAGAGTGATAAAAAAAAGACAACTCTTTGACCTTCCAAAGTTTTGATGATACGAGTCTCAAAGAAAGGAAGAAAGGAGATACTTTATAAATAAAGCTGAAAAAGGAAACACTGCTTTATTTCTCAAAGAAAGAAACATTGGTGGCAAGCCTCTTTATTGGTGGAGACTGATTTTAAAAAGTTTGCATGAAAGAGTTGTACCTAATGCATATAAAATTGTAATTCATAGTTTTTGAAACTTCATGCATAAAATGGAAGTACCTTGTGCATTTTAACTTGTCTTTAAGAGTTTTAGGCTATATGCATTATAAGGTAGTAATATATATATATATATATATATATATATATATATATATATATATATATATATATATATAGGGAGAGGTTCGTTTGAGAAATGGTAAATATATGAGAAATAGAGAAGTAAACTTAGTCATTCATCTGGTCAACATTTGCGGCTTTGACCGCGAAGCACCGGATAATTCCTTGCATGGTCTATAGAAGGTAGAGGGGTAATTTCGTAAAATACACGAGATGAGTTCATATATTAATCTGTATGAATCACAAAGATTCATATATGAATATGTTAATTAGTTCAACTGATTCATATATGAATCTTTGTGATTCATACAGATTCATATATGAATCAGTTAATTGGTTCATATATGAATCACAAAGGTTCATATATGAATCTGTTAGTTAGTTCAACTGATTCATATATGAATCACAAAGGTTTATATATGAAACAATTAAAAGAGTTCAGATGTGAATTGCACTGGTTCATATATGAACATATAGTTCATATGTGAATTATACAGGTTCATATATGAACACAACCCGTGTATTTTGTAAAAATTACGAAAGTGTCCTTTTATTTTTAGAAGAGCCGCAACTTTTGACCAATCAAATCCGATCTTGACCGTGTGAATGGCTAGGATTACTTCTCTATTTCTCATATATTTACCATTTATCAAATGAACCTAAGACTATATATATATATATATATATATATATATATATATATATATATATATATATAGGGGCAGGTTCAAACGAGAAGGTAGTCAATTTGCGAGAAGGCGAGAAGGAATATGAGCCATATAATTTATTAATTAAAAAATAGCATAAATATTTTTTTTTTAAATTAGGATAATTACAATTTGAATTGGATAAATCCTTAAAAATCTCATAATATCTTTTAAATTTATTTATTTTTTAATTTTAATAAATTCATAATTTTTTTATCAAATTTATATTATTATTTTCTAGATAAAATCATAATTTTCATCAAATTTCACATGTGATATCTATAACTAATTCATTATTTATTTCATCATCTTTTCTCTATTTTTTAGATTTACGTTTTGAATCACATGTGATTAACTTCGTTTAACATGTGATATATTATTATGTATCACATATGATCCCACTAGGTGAATTTTTGTAAATGTTACATATGATAATATATGTCTGAATATAAATGACGCATAATCACATGTGATAATATTTACACCACAAAAAGATCTATAAATATAAATATACATAATCATATATGATTAACTAAAATATATACAATTATCACAAAAAGATCTATAAATAGAAGTATACATAATCACATATGATTAACTAAAATATATACAATTATCACATGTGATAATATGATATGTGATATGCATAAATATTCATATAATGGGTGATTGTGGGCCTTGGTCGCACCGATATTTGCATTTGCAGCTCGATGTATTATCCTTTTATCAGAGAACTTCAACTGTCTCCTACTTCGAGAAAGCATTCTATCATTCTCGTCATACAATGGGTGATTGTGGTTCGGGTTGAAGTGGTACAACTTAAACAATGACGTACCCTGAACCCTACAAAAACGAACTTGAGCATTACATCCAATAACTTTGAAGTTGGAGTTGCGCAATACCTTCCGATATTGACCAAGATTAGTGTTGTCAACTGAACGTTTGTTAGGTAATCCATGCCGATGACATACAAGATACTTAATCCTAATGGATTTGTCGTTGAACTTCTTTTCAGTTGATCGTCTAATATCAAAACCCGCGTAGTCGGCGTACTTCCTGTACATTTCAACACAGTGACCTACTGTTTGAAACAATGACCCAACAACTGGTATGAGACCTTCAGGAACATTCGGGACGTAATTGATGGGATCGTTGAATCGTTCGTTCATGGATAGCATTGTACTACCGGTGAGATCAAATGACCCATTCGTATTCCCAATGGAAATTCCATTCGGTATGACCAGAACTTCTAAAGAAAATAAGTGTTTGTCATAATATAATTAAAAGTTAGAATGCACATGTAGTACAATAAAAAACTGTTAATTACATAATAACAAATTCAACTAAGTGAATATAAGGACCAACTGTATTCCATTGTGATTATGTTTTAACATAAAAATCATAAGTGATGAAATTAAAATAACAATGTATCAGCATATGGTGAATCTGGACGATAATTAGTGTGTTCAACAATTCAGAAAACTAAAAACACAACTATACCCTATTTTAGAAGTTACCAATTACAAAGAACTTCAATCTCAAAACAGGGTAACACTTTAATCCTTAAAAAATCGAAAATTTTAAAGAAAAAATAAGAATTACCTGTGACATCTTGAAGAACATTATCATCGACGTTGTTATCACGTCGACCTTGCTCATCACTGAGTTGCAATTCACCATCCTTGTTCACATCAATTGCATTCATCGATTCACTGCTTCCGTTTGTAGATAAGAAAAAACTTGAAACCTCCAT
Source organism: Arctium minus (assembly GCA_954870635.1). Classification (NCBI taxonomy): domain Eukaryota; kingdom Viridiplantae; phylum Streptophyta; class Magnoliopsida; order Asterales; family Asteraceae; genus Arctium; species Arctium minus. The sequence continues at coordinate 29,435,427 of OX941086.1, read as the reverse complement.
GAAAATAGATTAAGTGCTCTTCGGTTTTGAAATTGATAATCGAAATCAACAGGATATTGCATAATTGTATAGTAAAAGAATACTGGATTTTGAAACGATGAAGATTGATACGATGATTGAGAAGAAAGCACAAATTTTGGAAGATAATCTCTATCCAAAATTAATCATATGTGGTTAAATGACCAAACTAACCTTATGGTAATTCAGAAAATTGAAAAAAAAAATTAATTTAATTATTTTGATTGGCTGAAATTTATTCCTTTATTCTTTTAAATCGTTACCATTCTCGTATGAACCTACCTCTCTCTCTCTATATATAGAGAGAGAGAGGGTCCTTTTAATATGAAACTCTCCTAAAGGTTGCAACCTTTGCAACCTCAATCATCACCATTTATTTAACATCCCAAGGCTTATAAGCATTTACCAATTTAAAAATCAAATTTTAATTATTAATTTAATTATCAATTACCGAAAAAAGGGATTAACAGTAAAATAGGCATACAAAAATTCAGAAGGTGGTCCGGTATTCATGGCAATCTGGATTCATCGTAATCTCTTCCTAAAAAGGCTCTCAATTTCAGAAACGGTTACTGATTTTAGTCAATCAGAATCTTGGAACCTATTTTTGCAGGAAATTCTTCAATGGGGGGCCATATACCATGTTTCATTTCTTCTTCCATTCTTTCCCATTTCGTCTGATAATTTGCAACCCAAAAAAGGTTTCTTCATCGAATCATATTTCAACCCTCTTCTACCATGGCAACAAATTCCAGATTTCTGGTTCGGAACGGAGCAAACAATGAAGGATCATGCATTCGCAACGAAGCAAACGATGAAGCATCATGCATTTGGAACGGAACAAACGTAGAAGCATCATGCATCTGGAAGTAGACTGGTTCATGCGATGCACAACGATGAAGACGACGATGGTAAAAGTGAATATTGGTTCAAGGAATAGTTCTTCGACAATTTATGGATGAAGACGATGAATACTTGAAGCATTTATGGAATGAATACCGGTTCATGGAATAACATAATCATCTTCAACATCATCGAAACCATCTTCAATATCATCAAAACCATCTTTGTCAATATCATTCAATTTTTTCGATAAAGCTTACATTACAATTTTGGTTTTGATAAATTTTGGAACACTCAAGCTTACATTACAAAATCTTTTTATTTAAAAATAAAAGTAAATAAAATCAAGTTACGTAGAGCCGCTAAACCAATTACAACTAGTTACGGTCTAAAGCCAATGTAACATTTAACCATGACCAAAACGATCATCATTTAAGGGCTTTAACCGATTTGACCATTCTTGAATTACAAAATCTCTCTTTTTTACGTTGTGTTTCATGAAAACTTATCAAAAAATAATGTTATAAACACGACAATTAGAAAAAGACAACTGAACAAAAACTGCCAATAAAGAGAATCAGATCCCATAAAAAAAATGAAAGTAAAAGCAAGCAATCCATGTGTGCCATCAAAAGAGAAGATGAAAACCCTGATTTTTACATCTCAAAAACACAGCAAAACAAGGCAAAAACAACCACAAATCATTTCAATCCCTACTTAACCAACCACCACATTTCATGTTAAAACCAAAATACCAATAGAAAATCCTACAAACAAACTACGTACTACCATCAATTCGAACTACGACGCACATCATTTATCCCCAATGCTTGCCTTCACTGAATTAGAATTTAAGGATAGATTCCGGGTAAGATTTACGAGAGATGATCCTTCCCCAATTATCATCCTTTCTCCTGATTTTGGATTTGGATTCTTCTGCAAATACCAAGTTAACTCTTACTCAAATACATGATGATAAAAAAAAAATCAAACATTTTTAGTCTCTAGAGCTATAAAGATGAAGCAATATATTACCTCTGTTTGAAAAGCAGCCTTACTAATTCTTTTAGCTTTAAGAACCTTCTCCCGGTTCTCATAAAAGCTTAAATCGTCTAACAAAGATGTCTTCGCTGAGTAGCTCTTGAATATTTCAAGCATCTCCAAACCTTGTTTTATACCAACCTGAACACATACATATTTGATGTTTTAAAACATACAACCATTTTTCAGGTTGAGTTAACCAAGAAAATCTGTTCATTAGGAATATGAGTTTTTAGGTCAACCTTAGTTTACTAGAAAAAGAAAAAAAAAAAAAAAGGTACCTCTTGAGTGTCCCTGGTGTATGTAACAGGCCGATTATCATTGTTTTCAAGAATTATATGACGCAGCTGTGTGTTAGGAACGTCCTTAACAATGTGCCACTTAACCGGAAAAAATCCGTTCCATTTATCAAGCTGCCAAAAATCCATGCTCTTTTCATAATCAACGGGCCCGATCATTTCAGCAACACCCACAAACTGCCCACTACCATTAACCTGGAAAACAAACGTAAATTAAATTAATATTGAAAAAAACCAAACTCAAGTCACTAAAGAAGGTATGCTGGCTTACTGAGAAGAACAGAAAAATATTTGTTTTTCCATCAGCATCACGGAAGGCCACATCTAATTTCTTGTTGCCATTGGGTGTACTCGACCAAACATCATACTTAATGCACTTGTGAACATCATCTTCGCTGTATGATTTGATCACATAAAACTTGGCATTATCATATTTGGTCTGAAACTCTTCAAGATTGTATTTATCCCTTCTGTACGACAATCCCATCTTCTCATCCTCAAGATGCAAATTTATGCTCTGAGCCCTAGGCCCACGAGTTAGTTCTTCAGATTCTCCATTCATATAAGACTTTTCCCTTGCTTTGTATCTATCATTTTCATTCCAAAGCCTAGCACCAGAAGCATAGTTCATAGAATAGTTTGAAAAGAGCCCTTGGTTTTGGTAAGCCATTGATGAGAAGTTCCCAGATGATTGATACCCCTTTGAAAGTCCCCCGGACTGGTAAGCAGAACCCAACTGAACCACAAACGTACATTAAAAAGCAATTTCATGTAAATGGCTCAAGATTGCATTAAAATATTATTAGAGCCTACCTTATTCAGCGACCTGAGATGCTGTGACTGTAAAATCGACTTGGGAATACTAGAAGAAGTGGATTGTTGTCGAGATTTCATATCCAAAGGGTAACTTGAAGATTTTCCAGTATAAGCATTCATGGTTCTTTTGGAGTTAAAATCATTGGATTTCATCCCATTTGATTTTGTACCCATAGATGTACCATTTCTGTTTGTCGTATCCCCAGAGTAAGTGGAATTCCATGAATAGCATGGCATGCCTTCCGATGAAGAGAAGTAGGGTTGTTGCCCATCAACACCCACATAAGTTCCAGTAGCATAAGGATTATAGCTAGGCATATAATAGAGAAGTGAACCACTATCTGTGTAAGCACCCCCACCAGAAGTAAGATGACCAGAACCATCCAATTGACTGTAAGTTCCATTGTGTCCTGCACATCAAGGGTTGCTTTCTTAACAAAACCAAAAAAAAAAAAAAACTATCCATAACCTCTGGCATGCTAACTAAACATAAACTCCATTTTCACTCTATTATGCCTGTAATTTTCCTACGACTAAAATTCTCAAATCTGTGGAATGAGTTTTTGATTTAACTTTTATCTTAAACTTTTGTTAGAATTTATACAAAAAGGGAACAATAACTAAATGCAGTCCAGTCCAAAAAAAGAAGCCCAAACTATCCAATAAGAACTGATAGCACTTGACAAAGTGGCAGGCCATAATCTTCTGAAACAGCTACGATCAGCCTTGTTCCAAATACAATGCAAAACCACCATGGACTAAACATAAGCAGCCCTGTTGTTGAGCTTATGCAGAATTGCAGATTCATATTAATTTTAGAATAAAAGTCATGTAATACCAGGTAACATTACTTATCAACAATGCAGCTTCTAACCTGGATACTGATAATCATAACAGCTAGTAGGAGGATAGTGAACACCTTGCTCAGCAGCTGCCTTATTGGCAATCCCACCTTTTGCAGAAGAATTAGCAACACCTGAAAATGGTGGGGCCACACCCGAAGCTATGCCATCTTTTCTGGAACCCTGAAACAAAAAAAAACAGAAAAAGTCAACCATCAAAGGTGTTTCATGCATCAATTGAAAAAAAAAAATAGAAGACAACAATGACACATTAACCTGTAACTCATTTGGTTTTCTGAAACCAAACAAGCCCACATATCCCCCACCCAGGTGCGGTGGGGGTGAGGGTGGGATGTCGGCTGACCTGACCTCTATTGATCGTTTTAGTGAAGACTCAGCTTGTGCAAAGTGTGCCGAAAAAAGGATACAGTTTGCACAAAAGAAATGCAAAAAAGCAAATCATAAGATGAACATTCGAAAAAGAAGAACTTGAAAACAAGAAGGCAATGCTAAATTTTGGTTTTCTAAAAAACATACATTACTAACACCACCAATGATGTATCCAATCAATATAACATTTTAAGAACATTATTGATTATATCAATACAAATTGAAGTTAGAAAAACTGTCACACCGGATTTTGATCGTCCATTTTAGTGCGAGCATCAGACTTCAATCCAGAAGCTATTGGCTCAGCTGATATAAAGAGTTAAGCAAATCATAGAATAAAATGACAGCAAGCAAAGTTGATCGTGGAAATTAATTGATAAATAAATCATATGATTAAAAAAGTATCATCTCCATTTGTTTTAACTAAATAAAATGTGCCATTTCTGCATTTCCCAATCGGCTACAAAATGATAAAAGAAACCTAATATCATAATTCAGAAAGAATGCAATCACCAAATGCTAAAAGAACCTGAAAAATCATGAACAAAACAATCTCAAATGATTCTCAGTTCTGACAATCCTAAATTCCATAATCAATAGATTAAACAATTTTAAAAAACCTAAAGCAAAACATAAGTACAATATGGTACTACTAAAGGCAATAGGAAAAGGATACACTGCACAATTTGCTTGTCGCCAGGCATATCAATCTTCAAATAAATGTTAATATCACCTGAAAGAAATCACTATAAAGCAATAAATTTCAAAATCATCAAAAAGACTTGGAATATAAAGTGAATTTTTTTTATGCTTAAAAGATGTCAATTTCAGGGAAAATATGCGATTCTCTGTGGATAGAAAGAACAAGATTCTAACAAGACAAAGTAAGATGCATAATTGGTGCACACTTTTTAAAAACACACCAAAAACCATATACGACATAAAATCATAAATTAAAATCAATATTCATGTAAAATTTCCTGGGAATATTAAACAATCAAAATATCAACAAAAAAAAAACAATCGCCGTTTTTCCTTGTATCCAGAATGAACACGACGATGAATAAATAAACAAAACAAAAGAAAGGAAAAACATTCAACTTGAAATTGAACATCAAATCCTCTAGGTTTTAGTAGGGCAAATTTCATTTGCTAAAAATTGGGGAGAAATGCGATCATTATACTAAACCCTAACTGACAATTTCTCCAAAACAAATTTTTTTTATTTTCCAAGTTAAAACAAAAAGCATGGGGGAAAGAAATCAAAGTTTTGAATGGAGGATTACCTTAGAGAGTGATCGCCGGCAGAAAAACCGCCGGTGGAATGCGTGGGTTTGGAAACAGTAGAGAAGGGTAGAAGAGTGTGGGCGGGGGTGGGGTTTGAAGAAAGGGGGGATTGCTAAACCCCTAAATTTAGATCCAACGGTGAGCAGTGGTGTATCAACTTAAGAGGGAAGTTATTTGGACGGTTGGATGTCACTGGATGCTTCGGTTACTTGAACACGGTGCGAGGATGGGGAGAAAAACTTTTTGAATTCTTGGACCATTTACAGAAATAGCCCTTCATCACTTTAATAGTTGCATCTACCACCCTTATCCTTAGTGATGGCCAAATGGGCCCGGTCCGATTCGATCTGGGTGGTCAACCGCAGCCCGGCCCACTAAAAGCCTAGTCCGGCCCCGCCCGATGAAGGCCCGGTTCATAACCTGAAAATCAGGATCGGTCCATGTATTTGGAAGTTTTGGCGGCCCGGCCTGGCCTAGCCCGGGACCGGTTTTTGGCCCGACCCGGTCCGATCTGAATTTTTCAAAAAAATAGTCGTTTTATAGTTGTTATAGAGCCGTTATATTCGATTTTTTGACCATTTTTTTTTATTTTCTAACCCCCAAACCCCTATAAATACTTGTGTTGATTATGGAGTTAGACACCAACTTACAAAACGCAAAAAACGCATACAGTTCTCATTTCTCGGTCTTGCTATATTTGTTTCTCGCAAGTATTTGAGTGATCCAATCCAATTTTTATTTTTTAAAGTTTAGTAATTAATATAATTGCGTTTTTTTAAGTTTATTAATTGATAAGTAAACCTATTTTTTTTAAAGTTTATTATATAATTAAGTATTATATAAATTATAAAGAAACTAACTTAAAAAAAAAAAAGGAAGGACCGGCCGAAGGACCGGTTCAGGCCCGACCCGGTTGTCTAAGAACCGGTCCATCCCTCCCTTAACCGGGCCACTGATAATTGGGTGAAACCCGGCTCGGCCCGGCCCAAAGCCCGCTTGGCCCAGTCCTTGAGGTTACTGTTTGGGCCCGAAGCCCGTTTGGGCCCGGCCCGAGCCCGCCATTTGACCATCACTACTTATCCTTAATCTTTATTGGGATCACTAGGAGTTAAGTTGGCTTCAACGTCACCAAGGGGTTGTTTACCAAATTTTCTATTAAGTCCTTTATGGATAAATTTGTTTGTCTGGGTAAATTTGTCTGTCCGGATAAAAATCTATCGATGTTTACTTTTTTTTACTGAATCAACCGTCTTAACAATAGAAATGACCGTTTTACCCATCAATTCATTAGATAAACCTGTGAAATCTGAAAAGTCTAAACTTGAACCATGTCTAGTGAAATCTGGAACTTCAAAAACAAAAACAAAATCGAAATCAATAGAAATTTGGAACTTCAAAATCAAAATGGAAGTTTAGAACTTTCAAAAACGAAAACGAGATTGAACTTCCTATGAGGTCGAAGCTCAAATGAAGTCTAGAACTTCAAAATCGAAATCGATGTTTAGAAACTTCACAAACGAAAATGAAATCAAACTTCATAAATCAAATGGAATCTAGAACTTCAAAAACGTAATCAGAATCAAACGAAATCTGGTACTTCTAAAACGAGATCGAACTTAGGAAATCAAAATCGAAAATCAAAAACTTCAAAAACGAAAACGAGAACGGACTTCATATGAGGTCAACTTCAAACTAGATCTGGAACTCCATAGAAGAAAACAAAAACGCAAATCAAACTTCAGAAATTATTGAAATATGGAACTTCAAAAATGAAATCAAAATCAAACGAAATATGGAACATCTAAAACGAAATCAAACTTCAAACGAGATCTGGAAGGGGATTCAGAGTCTAGAGAGAGATGAGGGAAGAAGCATAGAAGTCAGGCAATGTCGTCGATGTCACCGTCAAAGAACAACAACCAATGTCGCTGTTGAAGATAAAGAACCGATGTCTCCTCGGAGAAGAAGAGCAGATGTTGCTGTTGGATGAAGATTGAAGAAGAGTCATGTACTGATGGATTAGGCGAGAAGGAAGGGGAGAAAGAGAGAGGCGTGTGTTTTTAGTTAAAGGGTAGGAGAGGTAATTTTGTTGGTTGAATTTGGACAAGTGCACATTATGAGCTGTGCGAATAAGATGTTTTTTTTTCCATTAAGCTGCAAGTAAACAACCTAAAATGTCTGTGCGAATAAGCCCATCAAGCCATTAAGCCCAATAAGTCAAAAGTAAACACCCTAAAATGTCTGAATCTAGAGTTAAGTTGGCTTCAACGTCACCAAGAGTTTGCTTGTTAGCAGATTAATGGGCTTAATGAGACTTACATTTTATTGATCAGCTATAGATAACTGTATGGTAGTGGCTTATTCAGTAAGCTTCTAAGGGGAGCTTTATGCAAAAAACTAAGTTTTTTCCAAACCTATCACTCCCAATTAAAAAACACGCCCCTTTCATCTATAAAAGAAACTCTCACAAACAAATATTCTCAATCAATCTAGACAGATTAATGTACACATACAACTTTATTAATACAAGGCTCAATAAAAGAAACCAACCAAACAGGCCCCAAGTTTTTGTTTGACTAGTAAGGTGCTCGCACGATGCTGCAATGTACATCTCAATTTAAACCCGAGAACTTAAAATGTCAATCATGTTTCCTTTTTTTTTTGTCAATACCGATGCTAGTTGTATACATGTACAATGTAGTTGAGTATAAAATTGGAATATATGTAACTAAGAATATCTTATATATATTCTTATAGATTTGTATACCTGATTTCTTTCTACAATCACCGTTATACATGTTTATTAATATACTATAGATGTAGATAATATAAATTGGTATGTAATTATGCTATTTTATAATACTATTAAATCCAAAAATATTCAATAACGAGTTTATTTTGAAGATATTAACGAAGAGATTATAATGGTATAATTTATAATAAAAAAGAAACGTACTTTTAATGTATTTTAGTTAATCTATGACTATTTATTTTTAATATGCTAAATATGTAAAAATAAAACGTATGGATATAAAACAAATTAATTCGTAGATATTTATGATATTTAATAGTACGATTAAATCTAAAAATGTTCAATATTGAGTTCATTTTAAAAGTATTGGTGAGACGATTATAATCTTATAACTTGTAAAAAAAGAAACATATTTTTAATGTATTTTTTATTCATATACGTTTATTTATGTTAATATGATAAAGATGTAAAATAAAAAAAATAAGGGATATAAAGTAAATTAAACAACAAATTATAGGGGTATAAAGTATAATTTAAATATTTTTTTTACCAAGAAAAACGCAATGATTAAATTAATGATGAAGAACATTACAATAGGACATCAAGTCAACCAATAAGGAGAGCCAACCCCCGAGACGGGATCAACAAAAAATTGAGATCGTCTAGCTAGCTCATGAGCAACCTCATTTATGTTTCTCCTAACAAATTTAACCTTAAAATACGGCACATCATCCTTCCTTCTTGATGTTAATTTTATGGATCTATGTGGTTTTATATCGCAAATTGGATAATATATTAATTGAAGGTAAATATGGTCAGTTGGTCAAATTTTTTGAAATGGAATTGATGGATAATGGGGTTTTCATCGGTTGTTCTTAGCTTTTAACGGCCAACTTGTCATTGATAGTTCATGTACCTACTGCTATGTATTATAAGTAAAATACAATATAAAAACAAAAAGTATTATTGGAATAAACAAATAATGTATCTGCACAATGAGTGTAATAGTTGTTGCAGAAACTACAAGCATAACATATAAACATAACATCCTTGCAACTTCATGACATCCATATCCCTCATTTTGCTTGGAGATAACATTGTCTAAACTATTTAACCTGCTATACAGAACAAAAGATCAGAGCCCATCATGTGCCATTTTAGCAAGACTAAAGAGATTGCAACAACCTCAAAATCAAGAACATAATGAGTACCAACTTATCAAAAATCCGTAAAAAATTGAAATCAAAACCTAAACCTTATTTCCCAATGTTGGTAGCTATAAACATGTTATAAATCGTGCTTATTTTTCACTAAGCAACTTCTATTTCCATTAAAAGAAGACCATGAAATGAGGTTCCATTTTCTTTCAATTTCTTGTATTGGTGATTCATTGATGAATCCTAAACACCCCCCCTGATTTTCATATAGAGCAAGGCATTCATGAGATTGACTCTCTCATTCACAAATGAATGTCATCCACTTCAATTACTACAAAATCATCGAAGTTACTGAAAGTCCAATCCAAGCTCTATAGACACATACTGATTAAGTAGAAATCATTCTTTGATTGATAGAACCTTACAATGATTTCGTTGAGTCACGGATCTCATAGTGTTATATACCTATTTCTCAGATTATCTCTCTCATGTACGTGTGTTCTCTATTGTTCTCTTCTTACAAATAACAAAGACACTTACTATTTATATGTGGTCAATAAGTAGGAATGGCAATGGGGCGGGTTTGGGGCGGGTTTGTCGTCCCCCGTCCCTGAAACTGAAATGTATCCCCGTCCCCACCCCCGTTCCCCGTCGGGTTTTTATTCGGGGCGCCCCGTCGGGGATTTTTATGCCCCGTCCCCGACCCGATGGGGAATCCTCGATCCCCGACCCCGACCCGAACCTAAAATATATATAATTTTAATATTAATAATATATATATATATATATATAATTATATATATATAATTTATATATAAATTTATTTTTATTAATATATATATATATCGGGGTGGGGCGGGGATACCTTGCCCCGAACCCGAACCCGATAAAATCCCCGAAATTTCCCCCGTTACCCGATCCCGACCCGAAATTGTCTAACCCGACCCGAACTTAGCCGGGGTTCGGATTTCCCCATCGGGTTTGGGGTTTTCTGCCATCCCTATCAACAAGACCTCTCACTAAGCTAAAGTCAAAGTCAAACACTTTGACTCTCAACACTATCACAACAAAACTACTTACACATTTACAACTTTACATCTTTGACCCCTCATTTAATCTTGAATACAATCTTGACTTAACAATCTCCCCCTTTTGATTCAAGATTTAAAAAAAAATTGACGATAATCTTCAGGTCATCTTCTAGTTGCAAAATCTTCAAAATATAATCTTTAACAGCTTTGAATCTTAAATAATCTTTCTCTTTGAAAATTTTTTCAACACAAATTTGAAATCTTCAGAACTTTGATGATCTCTTCAATCTCTATTTGATCACATTCAAGTAACAATCTTTCAAAATAATCTCTTCAGCTTGACAATCATCAGACTTTTCTTTGACTTGAAATACAAATTTTCTTTGCTTTACGACTTTCTCTTGACTTTGCTTCCTTCAGAAATTTAACTTTGAATCATCTCTTTAAATTTATCCCCCTTTTTGATAAACATTAATCTAACTTTGAAATCTTGAAATATCTCCCCCTTTTTGATGAATTATGAGAAACATAATCATCAAAACATTTCAACGTCAGCTCTGACTTTGATAATATCTCCCCCAAATATCAAGATAAGCACAATCTTCATGAGATAAAGGCAATCTCCACATTTAGGAAAATATACAATCCGCCCAAATAGAATATGAACTTCATCTGATCTGTTATGAACATTATGCCGTCAATTCATAAAATGTATTCATCTGAATCCTTTTCAAATTCAGATAAAATAAGATTGGTAACCCTGAATCAACATATGAATCGGTTGTCATGTCTGTTAGTAGCACAGGCCCACTGTGTACAACGAATGCACATGGGAAAGGAGCTTTTTGATGTTCACTGCCCCAGGGCTTCCATTCAATCATTGAAAAACCATAAATGAATTTTCTATGAATGTTAAGACAAGAAAACATATTCCTTGTGTGCTCGTGCATGTATAGCAATGATTAAAGCATTTAAATCTTGAACAGGCTTAACATATGTAAACCATTGAGACAACAATAGTACTATATAGACTCAATGTGCATGAATGAGGTTCGAAGGTGGGGCAATTTTCCTTCTTTTTCAATATCAACACCTTCCAAATGAAGATCTGATATATGATGTGCTACTTCCCCTTTAAAATATTAAACATCTTTTTGTTGAGAAAAAGATGAGTAGCATGTGGGGTTTTATGCAAGAGTTGACATAGGCTAGTTTCCTTTTTTAATTGAAGTTCACGAAAGAATTGTGAAACAACAGATAATGTGGCTGCCCAGCTCAAGAAAAGTTTGGTGCATAGTTTAATAATTCTTTTACTTTGATCTCTCACCCTTTTTCTTTTAATCATTTGAGCTCACTTCTAACCAAATTCTCTTTTCCAATTTATCTCAACACACACTGTAACACCCGTAATTTTCGGTACGTAAAGGTCACCCAGGCATTTTCGGAACTTATAAGTGGTGGGACTTTTGTTGGAAAATCATTATTTAAAGTCCCTTAGAGTATCGGGGGTATTGGCGTTGAAAAAGTCGAGTTTCAGAGCTTGGTTCGGGCACGACTACAATACCCAGCGACTATGACAATGTCATAGTCGCACAGGTCATTGTCGCAGCAAAAGTCAGTAGCCAGGGAGAGGTTGGCGACAATGCCCAGGACATTGTCGTTGGTCAATGTCGCACCAGTGCCCCAGGGTGTTGTTAAATACGAATTTTCAGCCTTCTTTCCCATTTCTCTTCTCCAAAACTTCTCCATTCTCTCCCAAATCGTTTCTTCTTCTTTCCCCTCAAAACCTAACTCATTTTGGGTCCATTTATTGAGTTCTTAAAGTGTTCCACCATCAAGTGGTAGATTGGGAGCTATGGCAAAAAGTTCACCATTGTCATATTCAACCTCAAGCTTCATTTTTGGGTTTTTTAGGTTTTCATCAAAACCTAAGTGGTAAGTTTATCTCTTCCATTTAAACCTTAATATAAGATACAAATGCTCTCTTGATGATTCCCTAGTGTCTGGTTTCTCAAATTTCGGGTTTGATGGCTTTAGAGAAATTAGGTCAAAATTAGGGTTTTGGATAAAATGGAGATTTTGATGTAAAATGTTTGGGGATTGTTTCTTAATGGTTGAATGAGTATATTCATGGTTGGAAACTTGTGAATATAGGTTTTGGAAGGTTTTGCTCGTAGATTCAAGTTCTTCAAGGTAGCTCAAATTTGGGGTAAAATCTAGATTTAGCCTAAATCTAGCAAGGTGAGTTCAAGTTGATTTGTGAAAACGTTGTATATGCCAACATGTTCATGTTAAAGTGTTTTGTGTTTACATGAAATTGTTAACTATTGATCACTTGATAAGTTTTGGTTATTTGGAAGTGTTTAACTTTATAAACTCATAAAACACCCATATTTGGGACTTTTGGGCATTTTGATAAACAAATCATAAACGGAAGTGTGCTATTAACTTATTGCATGCATGGAGATTATTTGTTAAAATGCATTTTTGTGTTGATCGGAAATATGCATAATTTGTGTTACTGGAGGTTTGAAAACATCATCGGATGAGTCCTTGGGTTTTGGTCATTTCCGGCCTTGTGAACATTTCGGAAAACTTCAAAACTTTGTTTTGGGGAAAGATGCATTTTAAGTATTTCAAAGAGTAAATTCCGAGCAATTGAGCACGTGTCTATGATATAACCTTGTTTGGGAAATGATCTATCTTATTCTAAGTTGTGTTGGTCGTGTACTTTGGAGCACGTGTTTTCATAAATGTTGGTCGAGTGCGTTTTATTTCATTTTATTTCCTTTGACAATGAGTCATTTGGTTGTTTGAGCCTGTGGCTCGGTATTTTATTACGATTGGGTTTTGGGACAATTGTCCAGTTTTTTTAGCTCAACTTAGAGTTTTGGTTACGATATTGGATGAGGGACTCAACGTAAGGATCTTTTTGGTTGAAGTTGATATCCCGTGGGTGTACATTTAAAGCTACCGAGCCTGCCATCCTTTGTGTTTGGAATCATTTGTCCAATGATGGAACACTAGTTTTCCATATTGAGGCACGTTTAGGCATCAGATTGGGTTATAAGTCCTACGTGCTAGTACACGATATTGGATGAGGAACTCAACGTAAAGACCTTTTATGGTTTAAGTTGACATTCCGTGGTTGTAAGTTTAAAGCCACCGAGCCTGACATCCCTTGCGTTTGCTCGTTTATATGACTAGTCTTAATAACATAAAATGGGGCTTACTTTGTGTACCGTCACATTTTATGGAATCGGGTCTCCCCCGTCACTGAAAAGTGTTGTTTTGGATATTGTATTTAGTATCCATATTTTTGGTGACGTTTTACATTTACGGATTTTATATATATGATTTATGAGTTGAGTATTACGCCTCACCCGTGTTTCGGGTGTTTTGGGTGTTTCGGGATATAAAGTTTTATCCGCTTTTCATTTCTTGGGAGTTTGATATCTATTCTCATTTTGGAGTGTTTTTGGGTTGAATTTAATTTACGAAAGAACGTTTTATATTGGGATCTTCGCCTTTAAAATAGTTTGGATTGGAAAACGTTTATATTGGTGGTTCCTTTGCCTAAAATGGATAATATTGGTCAACGAGTCGTTTTCATAATTGGAGCATATCATTTTGAAAGAGTACGATTTTAATTGCATCCCTTCCTTTCAACGATATATTTATTCATGCTGAAAACTCTTGAGCTCACTAGTCGTTAGCCTAACCTTTTTATTTGTCAGCATGTGCAACATGTTTGGTTGGGAATAGTCCTAGTGACATTATGAAGAGAGGAGAGCTAGTTGTGTGCTCGAGGTATGCTTAGCTTGTTGAAGTCTTCCGCATTTGTCTGCTAAGAGTAACTTATGTTTGGGGTTAAGTAACGCCGACTTAGGTTTCAGTCCTTGTATAAGAATGGAATTTTGATTGATGAGGTTGAATGTAGATTTTATTTTGGAAGTGTATCAAGTTTTGATTTATAGGAAAAAAAATTATCTTTTGTTTGACGTAATATCGAAAATTTTAATTAGCTGCTCTTTTCAAATTGAGGGTGTTACACACACCCACTCTCTATTCTTTTGACCTCTCTCCTCTCAATCACTCGGGATAACTTCTTGGGTAGGAAATACAGGTTAACGTAAATCCATATAAGTTCTGATAAGCTCACACATTGAATCCCATGTATTTTGTCCTAAAAAATATGTTGCTCAACAATTTATCTTGACAGATAAGCACAAGATATCATTATCAGAAAATGTATGCTCATGAATAATAAGAAATAAATTTGAGAATTTTGAACAGAGGTGCTTGCCAACATTTTCGACACAAATCGGCAACACCGCATGCTTGGTACTCAATTTTCCAACCTTCAGTGGGAGTTTGATAATTTTACTACTATGACGGGTCATCGTGTTACGATCCTTGAGCAGGATGTTATTCGGGATAAGCAGTTGTCCCGTGATCTCGAAGTCAACAACACCTCCCTTGCCGAATTTCTCCGCCTTATCAAGGAGGAAAATACTGAACTCCTCCGTGTTCAGTCTTCTTTCTTCACATACATAGAAGCCATGCAAAAGGATCTGCATGATATGGCTGATCCTCTTGGTGATGCCTTGGCTGCTATTATTCAACACCTGGAGAAGCTCATCCAGGAGAATTCCAATCTCACTCGTTTGGTGGTTGCTTTAAAGGCTGCTTCTGATGCTCGTGATTAGGAGCTTCTCTCTGTTCGTCGAAGGGCAGATTCTCATGATGCCGTAAATGAAAAAATCCTGGAGTCCTTGTCTAAGCTCCACAAAAGACTTGACGATCTCCCTGAGGCGGTTGCTAGATGTCGAACACGAAGAGTGGGATATTGATATGGGCGATGTTGTATTTGGAAGTGATGACCGAGCTCGTCTTCACCGAATCGATCGTCGTGTAGGCCGTATGTCGGCCAAAGCAGGTCTCTCTTCTCCGGCACACAGTGAGGGGGAGAAACAGGCTGAGGGGGAGCAAAATACCCCCAAGGCTAAATATCCACTGTGCATCGAGAAGAAGTTGTTCAAAATTCTCCCAAGGAAATTCGGCTCTATTGAGGGGGAGGAACCGAAAAACAAAGAATCTGATAAATCGACAGCTGCTGACAAAATAGAAAGGGAGGGCACCTACCTTGCTTCTAAAAAGGTCGAAGAGTCTAAGGGGGAGTCGGAGTCGAAGAAAGACAAAGGGAAAAAGAAGCTCACATCAGAGGAGGAAGCCGCCGAAAACAAGCGTCTTAAAGAAGCTAGAACGAAGCGCTTTGCCGATGGTGACGGGTTAAAACTTGCTCCTTCCTCATAGACTATTTCTTCTCATCTTGGGCTATCGGTTGAGGAGCTCAAAAAAGCTATGCTAGCTTAAATTGAACTTGACAAAACAAATGAGCTAGCTCAAAAGTTGGCTGAAGAAGAAGCTGAGATAGCCAAGGTTTCGGTTGATGCCATTGGAGCTCAGGAAATGGAGCTTAGAGCTTTGGAGAAATCGGCAAAGAAATCTAAAGAAATCAAGGAGAAGTGCATCAAATGGTATCACTCCACTATCTCCAACCGAAGATCCTCCGCTAAGATCATTGATGTCAAAATCGTTAAACCTTCAAAAGATGGTGACTTTATTCGTCTAAATGTTATAAGGGAGGATCTATCAAGACAAACTGAGAGTCTTGAATGGCTCAAAATGTTTGGTCTTACCGAATGGTTGGAAATCATGGATTGCTTGCACAAAAGTAGGAATGCTCTTAAACCCGAAGTGGATAAGTCCATTATTGAACTTCAAAACAAATTCAGTTCCTACCGAAGGAAATACCGAATTGTGCACACTCCTACTGAAGAGGAGTTTATTGCTAAACTCAGGGCCGAAAATCCTCCTCCCTCCTCCTTCAAGGCGAAGTCCAGGTCCTCCAAGAAGGAAGAAGTGTTCTCACTGATGGCCAATGAAGGAAAAGTTCCAAACACTTCCAACCTTGACCTATCTATACCGACCTTGGTACCTCAACCCTCTACTACTGTCATTCTTGAGCCTACCTATGGGATCTTCTTCAATGATGGCCTTGGTCAAATTCGCTTCTTCAGAGCAAGTCAGATCCCCATTGCCGACAACATCTTTCTTGGTGGGATTATTCAAATCATTCCTATGGGTACTCATGTCGTGGATCTCTACAAAGCTGTAACTGACGAACTAAAGAAGAGAGACTCAACTCCACGCATTCCCTTTGGAGAATCCTAGTTTATCTATCTTATTTTCAATTGTACTTGATTTCATTTTGATTTGTATTATAATCTTCTCACAAGATTAATACAAGTACAATTTTATTTTGAAGTAAATAGTTCGCATAGTTCATTATTTCATTCTTTTATACATGTAAATGTCGGATACTCTAAAAATTCCAAAAAGAAACAAAAAGAATGGTCTATGTGAAAAAGAACCCAAAAGAGTAAGTACAGAGTCAAAATGCATTATTCATGTAACTTTCTCTTTTGTCTAAGTATGAGATGCCATCATCAAATATGGGGAGATTGTTGGGTCATCAAGGATTTGAAGATGACTTCCCATTTTCGGCTTATAATTGTATATCTGTAATATGTTGTACATGTTCATACTTAGATTATTTTATGGTTCTTTGTAATAGGTTAGTTGTGCTTTAAAAGATAGGCGAATCGAAGACTAACTGAATCCAACATGAAGAGTGTCTATTGATGCATATCAAGATAGATTTTTCAAGTACTAAGTTATCCCTGCCGAAGAGATACATGTTCTTCGGCAGGCTCCTTCTCTGTCGAAGATTCTATGTCTTTTCGACAGAAGCCTCTCTTGCCGACTTGCCTACATTAGACCATCTGTTTTGCCAAATCCTTCGACATACAATCATTGCCGAATTGTCCCTTGTTTGGTGATCCCCTTTATAGCAAATCCTCATGATTTGACTATACTTCTTCTTTCCCAACATCCTTCTGACAAAAGGAATTGAACCTTTTTTTACACAGAGGATATTCACTCAAGTTCTGACCTGATAGATACTTTCTTCTCAAAGATCTCAAAAAGATTTGTACCAGGTATATTTTATTGGGATATTGTCTTATCATAGTACAAAAGTTTTTGAAACTACTGGATAAAGTTTTTGAAAACAAACCATATACGATTTTGACAAAAATATGAAATCAGATTTTGAAAATGTTCATATGAATTTAGCACTAAGTTGAAAACGGAATAAATTTTGAAATCAAAACATAAGCTAGAATTAAGGAACATTTATTCTTGTAACTTCCAAAAAACTATATGAAATATTGGCTAATTTAGAATTTACCTTTCTACCATTTAGCATTAAATATAAAAACAATCACACCATCACTCTAATATGCATTTCTATTGGTTAGATTAGGTTCATAAAATTAACAAATGATCCTTGCTCTCTCTCTCTCTATATATATATACATATATGTTTGAATATATATTTTTTTCAATATGAATAAAATATTTTATTAAAACATAAGAGTGTTATTATTTAATATTTAAAAATATTCAAAAAAAATATTAAAAAAATATGTTATTAATGAATAAGAGTGTTATTATTTAATATTTAGAAATATTCAAAAATTATAGAGAAAATGAAAGATTTGCTCATTTAATAACAATTTTTATTAAAAAAATAATTCAAAAAAATGAAAAAAAAGGATAACAATGAATCAAGCTTTCTCAAGATGTCACATCATCTCTCCATGGTTTTACTTTAATATATATATATATATATATATATATAAATATATATATAAATATATATATATTGTTAGATCACAGTCTCATTGGATTCAAGTTCATCCAATCTGAAGATCCAATCTGAAGCTAAAGCCGGAAAGTCGACTCTCGATACAAAGTCTAATGTCGTTTGTAATAAATGTCGAAGTAAATTATTGTCATTTGTAATTTTAGTATTTAGTTTAACTTAGTTTAAATATCTAAGTTTGTTAGATATTAGTTTGTTAGATATTAGTTAATTTAGTTAGATAATATCTAGATATTATATTGTTAGTTAGATAATATCTTGGTTTAGATATTAAGGTTTAGTGTGCTGTAGAAGCTAACTACTTAGAAATCAGATCACATTTACACACACACTCAAGGTGAAAAACAGAGATAACACATCGAGAGCTTCAATAGATCAATCTTGTAACCATTGTTATTAATCTAAACAGGTTGGTAATCGTTTAATGTGTTTGTATTGATAAAACTTGATAAGTATTGTGAACCGACAATTGGTATCAGAGCTTGATAAGTGATTCAAAATCAAGTTTTTTTTAAAACTATCGACTTTGTGTTCTTGTTTTCAAAATCATTTTCGAGATTTTGAGTGTTTTAGGTGTTAAAATCGATCAAGTTGTGATCGATATACATGCTAGATTAAGTTGTTGTTGTTTGATTTCAGTTTAAAGCTTAAATCGAGTTCCATTTTGGTGATTTTGTGTCTGAGTTCGAGTTTGAAAAAGTTACTGTGCCATCAATTTTATCTTCGAAAAAGTGATTTTTATCGAGATCAAGTGGTCACAAACTGTTCAAGAAGTGTTTTTAGTCATATTGGTAGAGTTTGGTACTGCTAATCGACGTAGAAACATGTTTTAGTTGGTTTTCGAAGTACAGGACGAACTCGCGCAAACACAGGGAAGAACTCACGCAAATTGAACTTTGCGTGACACACTTTGCGCAACACACTGAACACGCAAAGTCTACTTTGCGCCACCCACGCAAAACGCAAAGCCCACTTTGCGCTACCAACTGATCACGCAAAGCCCACTTTGCGCCACTCAAAGCTCACGCAAAGCTCTACTTCACCAAACGCAAACCTCGAATCAGTTCACTCAAACCAACAGCTCAAGCAAACCTCAGTTTGCGCAACCCTCTCATCACGAGAACCCTCAAGTTTCGCGACCAACGTCTCACGCGAACATCAGTTTTCGCGACACTCTAGTCACGCAAACCTCAACTCTCGCTACCAACACATCACACAAACCTCAGTTCGCGTGATCAAATCCTCACGAAAAGCACAACTTCACTTTGCGCCAACTCCTTGAAACGCAAAGCTCTACTTCGCGCTACATACAGCTAACGCAAACTTCAATTCGCGCAATCAACTTGAAACACAAAGCTTCAGTTTGCGCGACCCACTCTTCACGCAAACCTCATTTGTGCCACCTTCTAAAAACGCAAAGTTTTCCAGACTTCGATCTTTTTATTCAGAATGACATCTAGAGAAGCCCCTGCAATCGGAACTGACACCAAGCCACTAGTTCTCTTTAAAGGAGAATACGAACAGTGGAAAGATTGGTTCCTAAACTTTGTTGACAAACATGAGTTGGGTGATTTCATCAGGCAATCGATAGAAGAAGGGGTTATGAAACCAGTTATGATGACTCGTATGGTTGGAACTGTGCCAACACAGATTGAACTTAAGTATCATGAGCTCGAAGATGATAACTTAAAGAGAGCAGAAGGTGATAAATTAGCAAAGTCATACATTATACAAGGAATTCCAAACGAAATCTATGTAAATATTGACAGCTATAAAGCCTCGGGCAAAGAGATGTGGGATTAGCTAGAGAAGATGATGCTGGGTTCAAAGGTTGGGAATCAGCTCAAACTTTCCAACTGCCTAAACAATTATGAAGAATTTAA
The DNA here is from genome assembly GCA_954870635.1 of Arctium minus. Classification (NCBI taxonomy): domain Eukaryota; kingdom Viridiplantae; phylum Streptophyta; class Magnoliopsida; order Asterales; family Asteraceae; genus Arctium; species Arctium minus. Next base: position 29,415,276 of record OX941086.1, on the reverse strand, counting down.
AGGCAGAAGTGGAGAGTCTCTAGAAGGAACTTATGATAGATTCGTGACCTTGCTAAATGAACTAAGTAAGAACAAGGTCACCAAATCTCAAATCGAGCTGAACGTCAAATTCCTAAGTATTCTACAGCCGGAATGGAAGAGATTTGCCAGACAGATGAAGCAGGTCAAGGATCTGAATGAGATTCCACTTCATGAGGTGTATGAAACCCTCAAACAAAATGAAGAAGAGGTGGATGAAATTCTAGATGAAAAGAGGCAGAAAGTAATGACAGTTGAAGACACAGTTGCTCTTGTTGTCATGAAGAAGAAGAACAAGACGATTGTGTATGAATCAGAAGAAAATGAAGCTTATGCAAACTCTGACACGGATGAAAATGAACAACTGAAGCAGGCTATGCTCTTGCTGACAAATGCTTTTCAGAAGAAGTTCTACACGAAGCCAAGTTCAAACAATCAGAGGTATTCTTCTGGTCCTAACAACTATGTCCACAAGGAAAGGGTTGAAGGAAATAAATATGAAGGAAAGAAGTTTGCAGGGAAGAGAATAGAGGAGAAGAAGCCGGAAGAGAGAAGATTTCAAGCTGAAGGATCCAGTCAGTCAGAACCACCAACGTGCTACAATTGTGGCAAAACAGGTCACTTTGCCAGAGACTGCCGCAAACCCAAAGTCAGAAACTCCTATTACTACAAGAATAAGATGCTTCTTGCAAAGCAACAGGAGGCGGGTAAGGCACTGATGGCAGAGGATGAGTACTGGCTTGATCATTCAGACGAGGAAGAAGAGGATGAAGAGAGAGAGATGAAGCAGTCAACATGTGCTTGATGGGAAAGCAGGAATCAGACGCTGAAGCAGATTCAGAAGAGGATGAGACAGATGAGGTATGTGATTTATCTTATTCAGATTTCATAAATAAAATGCATGCCATGAATTTAAAACAACAAGAGTTAGAGTCAAAACTTAAGCGAGAAAATGGTGTTATTACTGACAAAAACAATCGATACAGAAACTTAGCGATGAAATTGCTGAGAAGAAAGTATTGGTTGAGGTTTTACATAGAAATAATGACACCAGCGCAAAGGAAAAGACAATAATTCTTAAAGAGAATTCTGAACTCAAGTCTAAACTGAGAAAAAGTGAGCTTGATTTATATGAGCTTACGAAAATGCATTCTTCATGTACTGAAGAAAACAAAACTTTAATTGCAAAATTAAAAAGTTTGGAAGAGAAGTTATACAAATTGGGTCAAACTGAACAAACTATTCATCTGAAAAATTCCAAAGAGGAAATAGAAAAATGGGGAATCGGTTATAATAATCCTCGCTGTCTTCAAAAAGGAATATCTGAAGTGCCTTCACTTTATGATCTTCTTTCTTTGAAATTAGCTCGAAGAATCCCTAAGCTTAAAGTTTTCTGGAGTAGACTGTCTGAAAAGGATGAAGCCAACGAAACTGAAAAACGTTTGAAATCATCTAAAGTTCACCTTCCATTTTATTATGCGAAAGTGAATAATAGTTATAATGATAATCCAATATATCACAAGAAATCTCTTTCAAATGATTTCTTTCAGAGTTATTCTGAAAAAGAGATGGAGGTGAAGCCTATTAAAGGTAAAATTTATGTCCCTCCTCTTGTTTTGGAAAGTCCAATTTCTGAACTCAAGAACCCTTTAACAGATGAAAGACTTTTGATTGAGATTCAACAAAAAGTTTTTTCAACCGTGCTGAAAAATGTTATTACTTCAAAGGCTTCAAACTCTGAGGATATGTTTGGTCTAGCAAATAAAGGGTTTGATTTTTTGAACTCTGACGGTGGTTTAGATGATTGTTTTAATCAATTTGACTTTAATGCAAAACTTCCTAACCATTCATCCTTTGTTAAGAAATCTTTGGGAAAAACCAGTATGCCTGTTAACAGTGCAAAATCAACGAAAGTTGATAACTCAGTCTCTGTGAAAGCTAAAAATGCTAAAGGTAAGAATATATCTCAGCATTCACATAAACCGAACACTACTGGTAATCCGAAGAAGAAGCATTCGTTTGTTGCTCAGAAGTCTAAGTCACGAGTTTCACATGTTTCAGATCTGAGTAAGCAAAGGCCAGAAGTTAAATCTCAGTGGCAACCGAAACAGAAGCTTGACAAGACCGTTAAATCGTTTTGTAGTGTTAATTGTAGTAAGACTTCGCCTAATAAAGATGTCTTAATTGCTGATGTTGCTATTTTGAACTCAAAACTTGCTGTTTCTCGTAAACAATATACAATGAAACAATTATTTCAGTTATCTTTATCTGCTAGAAAGTCTTCTATTTATGATAAACATGTTTCTACTTCTTGTCAAGATTCTGAAGATTGGTTTGGCAATTATCATGTGCATTCATATAATTATAATGCTTAAAATGACTTTCAAATGAAAAGAGGACCCAATTTCAAATGGGTACCAAAATCTTGTGCTAACACAGTAGGACCCAAATTCCAGTGGGTACCTAAGGCTAAATCTGTGTTGCAGGCACACAAAGTTTAAGAGAGCTTATGGAAATGACTTCTAGACAAAACAGTCTAGGACTCGTTCCTCAAAGAAACTAGGTTTTTGGATAATGCAGTTCAAAACCCGAACTTCAAAGACAAATGGTTCTTGAGTAAATCAGCTCAAGACCCGGACATCAATGTCAAGAATGGCTTCTAAGTACATCAGCTTAGAACCCGTACTTCAACGAAGTTTGACTTCTAAACACAACAGTTTAGGACTCACACTTCAATGATCAAAAGACCTTACTCCTGTGCTGATATGAGAAATTGTACTCAGATACTCAAAAGAGGAAATCAACCTTCAAGGGGGAGTACATACTTTTCTGAAATTTATGCATTGGATAGACATGATGAATTGCACTTCAAAAAGTAAGTTGTAGATCTCTATCATGTACTTTTTCACTGACATATTTTAGATGCATAATTTCAGGGGGAGTAAAGAAGGTGATGACTTCTGATTATTTCTGATCAGAACTCGTACTTTAAAAGTTTTACTGCTTTTTTGTCTTTTCAATTTAAGTGAATAAATTTTACTTTGACTTGACATAAGACTTTTGCAGAATTTTTGAGAGATGCTTACAAGCTCATATGTTTATGACTTTAAACTTAGCTTCATGAGATATAAGATCGCACGTTAAGGTACAATCCTTTATCTTAATCTCATATATGGTTGATAAGTGGACAACTTTCAATCATAGAAAACATTGTTCTAAATGTTCAAACCACTTCCCGATTCTTAAACCGAATTCATGATTTGGAAGTGTGACTTTAAATGTTTTCAAAGATCATATTTGTGCTTTAACTGAAATAGTTAAACCAATTTGAGCATCATATGCATCATAGGAAAACAAGGAATCATTGTGCTAGGAATTAACACAACTTCTATGCAATCACCTTAACCAGTGATTTCTACCCAAGAAGTTAATCCATAGTGATTGAGTGTAAGAAGTCGAAAAGAAATGAGTGTGATTAGAGTGAGCAAAATGTTTAAAAGAAAGAGCGTGTGAGAACAGAGTTAAAAGAATATCACAACTCTGCACCAACTTTTTCTGAGCCGGTCAGCCACAATTCTAATGTTTCACAATTCTTTGGTGATCATTATTGAAACAGGCAACTAGCCCATGCCAACTCTTGATCAAACCTCACCAACTACTCATTTTCTTCTTAACAAGAAAGTGTTTCACATTTTCAAAGGGGAAGCAACACATTTGCTATCTGATTTTCATTTGGAAAATCTGGATATTGAAAAGAAGGAAGTCTGCCCCACCTTCGCACTTCAATCATGCACATTGAGTCTGCGTTTAACTTACTCTTGTCTCAGTGGTTTACACAAATTTTGAGCCTAATAAGCAATCATCAAGTGCTTAATTCTTTCAACACAAGCACAAACACACAAGGAATTAGTTACTTTGTCATAACGTTTATAGAAATTACCTTTGTGGTGTTTCGATGATTAAATGGAAGCTCTGAGGGAGTCAACATCAAACAACTCCTTTCCAATGTGTATTTGTTACACACAGTGACTTAGTGTTACTGACAGACACGTTAACTGATTCATTAGTTGATTCAGGTGTTACACGACAATTTTGTCTGGATTTGAAAACATCTGGATGAATATCTTTTGAATTAACGGAGCAGAGGCTCCAAGTGAAATACATTTCTTACTACAAGTTTTGATGAAAGCGTTGCTCTTTTCCTCAAAAAGGGGGAGAATCTAAAGCTTGAAGAAATGTCCAGTCCATTACATTCACAAGACATTGGAGAAGAGAAAAGCTAACCAAGAACTGCGAGATCAAAGTAATTTGAAGACATGCTGATTTCAGATAAATTTTCTTTGAAGATACTTTGCTAAAACATTCTGAGCTAGAGAAAGAGATTGCATCTTCTGAGCTGAAAGAGAAGACCAAATTGCTAAATCTTTTTAGTAATGATCTTGATCCAAAGGGGGAGATTGTTAGATCACAGTCTCATTGGATTCAAGATCATCCAATTTGAAGATCCAATCTGAAGCTAAAGCCGGAAAGTCGACTCTCGATACAAAGTCTAATGTCGTTTGTAATAAATGTCGAAGTAAATTATTGTCATTTGTAATTTTAGTATTTAGTTTAACTTAGTTTAAATATCTAAGTTTGTTAGATATTAGTTAATTTAGTTAGATAATATCTAGATATTATATTGTTAGTTAGATAATATCTTGGTTTAGATATTAAGGTTTAGTGTGCTGTAGAAGCTAACTACTTAGAAATCAGATCACATTTACACACACACTCAAGGTGAAAAACAGAGAGAACAAATCGAGAGCTTCAATAGATCAATCTTGTAACCATTGTTATTAATCTAAACAGGTTGGTAATCGTTTAATGTGTTTGTATTGATAAAACTTGATAAGTATTGTGGACCGACATATATATATATATATATATATATATATATATATATATATATATAGACTAGTAGTGTACCCGCGCAATGCGGCGGGATACAATTGTTTTATCAAGATAATTTCAATTTTCAAATAATTTTTTTACAAGAAATCATTAAAATACTTGATGAATCCACAATGAAAAACTGTAAAAGGTTGGGGTAGTAATAGTAGGCCTGATTGAGACCCTGAGTGTGTAGCTTAGTTGGCAATGGAGCAACGCTACTTTGCTTAGCTGATAGTTGACAAGAGGTACCAATACACATCGAACAGAGTTACCAAATGAGTTGTATTATGCAAGCAAACGTTGGACCAATAAGAGGGGTTTTTGTGTTAATCCCTATGTAAATAAAAGGCTATAACATTGATCTTTTATATATGAGCCATAATATAAGATCTATATGCATAAGTGGACTTCTATGGGGACATCTGTCTTAAAGTTAACAACATTTGTTATTTTGTTTACATCCAAGAACGATGATTCATGGTCTTCTATTTTAACAACCCCATGTATGTGTACCCGCACAATACAGTGGGAGCCATGAATGTAAATGAAATTAAATATTGGGTTGGTTTGTTAGAGGAGATTTTAACGATGATAGTCGTTCTATTTAATGTTCGAACACAATATGATCATAAAATTTTCAAACATTATAGTGAAAATGAACCAAAATATTGGAGAAAACAATACTATGTTATATAAAAGTACAAAAATCCATAAGAAACACATAACTTTACATCAAACTGAATATAAAAATCCAAAAAGCTAACATATATATCTAGAAGCAGAAAATTAAATATGGGCAAACCATTCTGCAAAATGCAAAAAATACATCATGTACACCCATATTTATTCATCAAGCCTATGCTTTCACTCAACAAATCCTACAAGCAAGTTGATATCCTTAGATATAGAAGTGTCCAACCAAGTACACCTTGGTGGCATCCTGGAAAGCATCAACTGTAGAGCATAGGTCCAACTCCTTTCTGCAAAATAAAGAACCAAATAAAAGATGGAAAACATCTTACTGGGACCAAAATCTATAGATAGAAAAAAGACTACAACAACTACTACTACAACACAATCTGCATTCAAAGAAAGAAAGACATTCACATTGAAGCACTTCACAAGACAAAATAATATGATGTCATCTCAAGTCTTGTTTTGAACTTATACGAAACTGAAAGGTTCGATTGGCATTTCGAATTTCGTAATTGTCCTGTCAATCCCAAAGATGTATGCACAACAATCTACCAACAAATGAGCCACTTGTAGGAAAACGCACCAACCACATGTATTCAGGAGCAATAGAATCAGTAGAGCGTGGAATCGACTGAAGAAAAAAAACTTATGAAATCATGAGAAATTGATAGAATGAAGCAATGAAAAGAAAACAATCTGTGAATAAAGTTGGGAACCTAAATCAAAAGGGAAACATTCTTCATCCACATTTGGTAATGCAAACATAAAAATGAACCATCAGGATATAAAAAAATCAAACCAAGCATACGTTGAAACAATTGTTGTTATATAACACATATTTGTTTCTTTGACTTACTGATAGACCAAGCCTTATGCATTAAGCAATATTGTGGTTTTATCTTATATAAGTAGAAAGACATGCAAAGGACTATCCAATGACATAAACCAAACAAAAATAATTCAAGTGTCTCTTTCAAGAAAGACAAATATCTTACCGGTGGAAGAATAGCACCTCAGGTCACGTAATATTTGATAAAGTAATAACAAACTATGTCACAAAAATTTCCACTCATGGCAAAGAAATGTTTGAACAATCAAATAAATGTCTAAAATACCCAAAAAAAATCAAAAGAAAGATCAACAGTGAGGTGGGACAACATATGTTAATTACTCAATCAAAAGAAATAGAGGTTTTTTTATGGTTTCAAAGAAGAAATGAACAATTTTTGGAAAAAAACAAGCAACTCAAAAGCAGAAAAGAACATACTACATTCAATTAGAATTGTCATTTTTAGTGACAAAAATAGGTTTCTAAGTGTGTTGAAATGCCATAAAATGGGATAAAATAGCCGTACCTAGGATAATCATCTACTAAATTACCCCTGTGTTAACCAATAATGCAACCATTTTTGGGTTGTCCCGCACATATAGACCTGTATAAAACTCTCATGGAATTGAGACAACAACCTAAAAGGGTTATAGTGGCCAAAGGCCAAAGGCCACTTGGTTATTAAGCAAAGATTAAAACTTAAAAATCAAGGCCCCAAAAGATGGTATCTTATGTCCCAAAAGGAAACCCATAAATGCAAATTTTCACATATAACAAACCCATTGAGAAAATCCATTGCACAAATAATAAAATCCATTGCATATTGATAAGAAATTTCTTTATTAGCGATTGAAAGAGGAATGTGATGTAAATCCTTTGAAGAAAACCCAGAAAAGAGGTCTTAACTTCACAACATTGGCAACTCTCCTCTTACCGATGCAATGGAAAGAGGTCTCCGATGCAAAAAAAAAGAGTGATAACCAGAACCCAGAAAGTCTGTGATGCAAAACAAAAAGTGAAAACATGAGCACAGGAAACAAATCAGAACCCAGAAAAATCATAGTCTTACCTTCACAACAGTGGTGTAGTTAAGACGGAGGAAATTGGAGAGGGAGGAGAAGAATTTGTAGTCCAGTGAATCACCATAGATTTTGAATCGTCAAATTGGAGAGGGAGAATAATCAACGAGATTACCCAATGATATAATCTAATTAACATAAAAGCCATGTACATAAACCTTATAAAAGACAGGGGATTAGCGACTCAGTTGCTCGAAAACATAATCTCAAATGAATAAAAAACTAAATCAGAAAACGTATACGTTGCTCCAAAAGATAATCTCAAAAATCAAATACGACATCAACATTAATGATTCTAATACCTGAGAGCATAACTAGAATCTTCTGTCTTCTTCCAACCAGAAACCAGAATCTTCTATGTTCTTCCCCCAATTTGCTGTCTGTGGCAATTTGGTGATCGATAATCTTAGGAGGAAAAAAACAGAAAAAATAAATAGGAAGATGCAAATTGGTGATCAATTGTGTTGAAAAAACAATGGAGAGGAGAGAGTGTGACCGAATACGCCAAGATGAATCATAGTAGGGTTCATATTTTTTTTGGTCCTATTATTTACACCCAACATTGGGAACATAAAAAGTTATTTAAACTTTAAAATAAAATAAAAAAGTCAAACACATGGAGTTAATTATGAGAGGTGGGGTGGGTATGGGGGTGGGGTGGGGTGTATATAAGGTTTTTAGGGTGCCAATAAGTTTTCCCTTTTTTTCTTTCAGAAGATGAACATTGAAGATGTAATGTACGCCACCATCTCCTTAGATAGATTTTGTAAGAGGTAATCAGTAAATTGGGAGCCGTAATAGACCTAGAGAGCGTCAAACGTTGCGTTGAAAGACGAAAAGGCACCTCGATCAAAATCAATCTGCTAAATAGATTTTGAAAGAGTTTATGCTTTATCAAGTTGTAAATTGTGCTTATTAAGTTGTATTTAAGAGATTGTGCACTAAAAAGTAGTACATTATGCAATAAAAGTTTTTTTTTAGAGATTTTCAAATATGGTTTATAGTATATATATATATTTACCTATGTACATATCTAAACTGATGCACAACATCGACAAGTCTTGAATTCATTGACCATTACTAACATGATTCTAACATATACATTTAACTGTAATAATCCCTCTTCATGAAAAACATGGTCTTACACAAACTCTTACCATTACTAACACGATGCTAACATGTTGCTTCTTGTGCCTTTGTCTCTACATAAACTTTGACTAAGTCCATGTTCCTGATGTCGGTGGTCAAACAGAGCATATGCCTTGCGAAGTTGCAGGTATTTTTTTGCATAAATTAACTCGAAATTTAGAATGCTAGGAACAACCTATGTCCAAAAAAGTCATGGCCCCAACAAGGATGTTAGACGGTAGCCGTTAAACTGACCTTAAGTTGTCTTGGTAGATCACGATAAAGTTCATTCCATTTATCTCCGCTTGTTCGTCCTCTCCGGCCATCTACCATTCTACCATAAAAAAAGTTATGAGCATGACCCAATTTTATGATCTCGATTCAAGAAAAATGGATAATATCACTTACACAAACTGATCAACGTCGTATGTAATTTTAAAATGTTCCAAATTTAAATCTCTATGTAACAGGAAATAAAATAGACCACCTCCAATCTTCCCTTCGTGTAGTCATCACAACTGTCAACGAAAGAAAGAAACCTAAGCAATATATATAAGATCAAAATGCCATCACTATATGTCATGCATATGTAAATAATTAAGTTCATAATTTTTGTTTCTAAATCTTGTTACATATTGGATATCCAACAATGAGCAAGAAGATAGGCTGCAGGTCCAATAGACTCCTCCCGGTTCCATCAGTAAGATGAGCAAAATGTACTCCAACAAGTACATAACATGCAGTCTTATAAACCATCTCAAATTTTCGTGCCCATTATCCAGAAAGTTTATCCATCAACACATGAGTTATATATATAAATTAAAAAAAATTATAAATCTTACTGGGATTTTCATGACCGTTATCCAAAGCCCCTTAGATCAACTAAGACGGTGATACCAACTTATTAGTGAAGGAATCTCAACATATCAAATGATGAAGTCACCTAACCAACCTTCTCACCATCTTCCAGCATGAAATGAAGTCATAAATTTTTAACATGGGTCAATAGTCAACTGACATTGCAGAGCCATAAATTATTACAGATTCATCATATGGTTGCCTTATTAAACATAAACATAGGCAAATAGAAAAGGTAACTTGAAATCGGAACCACAAGTGTATTACCGCATACGGAACAATACTTGATTAACAATTCAATATTTACCAGTTTGAACCATCAACGAAACCAAAACTTATAGCTTGAAGTCTCATTAATAGTGTCTTTGTATACTTCAACTTAGAGTTTGTTGATTAGCAAATACAAGTTAAGTTGATCTCTAGATCATGAGTTACACATAAAAATATTACTATGCAACAATAGAGAAATATATGAAGAAAGATACTCATCTCACCTCCTTCAACTAACTGTTAACCTTTATGCATTCATTCCTTAATTGCATAACTTTGAGCTTCATCAGTAACCCTCACAGTTTCTTTCAACTCTTTTAATTTTCAAGTTCTAAGCCTGCCATCACCAAATATCTTGGATGAAGTTGCTTCAAAGCTTTCCAATCAAAGAATTGACAACTCTGGTAGAAAAGTCTATAATGTCAGATACAATGTCACCCATGAGCTCTCATGTAATTAAGGTCGTGCAAAAATCTATACAAGCTAGGGTTATTAAGTCGAAGAAGACGCAACAAAACATCATAAATTAATCTTTATAAACAAAAATCTTAATAAACCTTGAGTGTGTACCAATTGTTTCTTTTTCAACCTACAAACACAAAGGTTGATTTGAAGCACAATCTACAATGAGTACAATCTTTACTGTAAAAGACTTCTGTAGGTTTGTCTTTTGGATGTCCAAGGTTTGTCTTCAAGGTTAGCAGCATGTCAAAAAAAGGGGATTTGAAGATGAATATAAAATATTAGCAGCAAGACAAAAAAAAAGGGCAAACATTTTCTCAACAAAATGGCTATAATCAACCTTCATGTCAGTGAGGGTTAATTCTATAGGGGATACAATGTTGTTTCTAAGAGAAATTATGCTCAAAATGATCAATGGTTCAGTTTGTTCACGCAAAATTATAAACTTGTCAAACAAAGATAGAGTAAACATAAGGAAAAAAATTCCTCAGTCAGTAAACATTAAATCAAAGCTATGACTTTAAAAATACAAATGGTAGTTCAAGAATTAAAAGTGGGAAATCAAAACCCTAATTACCTGGATTGGAATGAAAGGAGAGTGCGATTGAAGGAGGTCTGCCAAAAAGGAAACAGAAAAAATGAACCAAAATCGATGGAGAGTCATGATAACCTGGATGAGAGATTGTGAATCGATAGAAACAGAGTGAATCGATGGAATCTTGTGATTACCTGGATGGGAGTAATTACCTGGAGAGTGATGGTGAAAGGTGACCTTTTGGCTTGAAGCTGATGAAGCAACAAAAATGTGTGCCGACCGACGTACTCCGGGAGTAACTTAAAGCTCCGACGACGTCGTACTACGGAGACATTTCGATGAACTTGTGTGGTAGTTAATCGCATTTCTCGATAGCAAACATTGCCGAAAAAGTGAGGGACTCCGCTAAGTTGTTGTACATAAGCTATTGCAAGGGCACTTGAAGGTCAATCGTAATAAAAAAGGGTGGATTTGTGTTGTTGGAATCATCATTCTAGGAGATCATTGGCAAGTTGTCTTGAATCGGCGGAGTCTGAATCGTCACATTGGGAAGATGAGAGCGTGTCTTGGGAAGATGAGAGCGTGAATCGTCAATTTGGAAGCGTGTCTGAGAGCATGTGGTGTTATGTATAGCATTGGTAACTTGTACTTTAGGCATAGTTTATTGTAATTAAGAGATTTTAAGATATTGTGCATTAAACAGCAGTACATTGTGCAACAAAAGTTGTTTTTAAGAGATTTTGAAATCTGCTTTATAAGGTAGTATAGATAGATAGATAGAAGATTGTTGGTCGTATATACCTAAAGATTTCATTAAGTTCGATTAGAACATTTATGGTTTTATTAACATATCAATTTTGTTGTAGTAATATATGAGAATGTTTGGAATGTATCCAGATTTACTCTCTAAAAAATCCTAAAACCCCACATGAGATTCTAAAAATAGTATAATCATTAAAACTATCATATTTCGGTGACGTAACATTTTGTTGAAATTGTTACATTTCTTTTTCTAAAATGATTTAAAAAATTGCTTACTTTAAAAACTTGAAATGTACTGTATTGATTCCAGTTTTACTCAACAATGATATAACAAACCCAAATATGCAAGAACAGATGATATGCAGAAGCGTTTTAAAGCATAAAATGGTTTGAACTATTTGGTAGAATCACACACAAAAGTAATAAAGATAACAAGAACAAATAAGAATGATTCACTCAACAGGTTACCTTTTTAAATTTCAGAATACACCAAGAACACACTTAACTGTGGGAAAATTCTCTCTATAGTTCTCTCTCACTAGAATTCAGGCGTGAGTGATTTTTGTGCTGCATTTTTTTAACAAAGGTAGGAGGTGCTTCCCACATATAGAGATCGTGGAGCACACAAATAGTACAATACAAAGGTTGTCACCCATAAAAGGAATGGCACCTGGAAAGTAATCCATCGTGGGTGTACTTTTTGATCTTTAGAATCTTCGTACAGTAGGGGCCCGTGAGAGGCACATGATCATTTGTCTTCATGAAATACACAAGTCTTCTACTCCAAGTGATTGCCCGCATAGAGGCTCTATGAAGGATCATAGAGGCTTTGTGGTATGAGGTTGATCTTCTGGTTAAGTTCTTCTTGAGTAGTAGTCGATAGAGGCTCTGATCTGTGCTGCTTGAGAGTCTTGGTGTACAAGGCAGAGGTCTTTTGCGGTTCTGATACTTAGCTTTATTTTCAATACGTTTAATACTATTCTATTGGAGCTAACAATCTGCCCCTAAGCATTGAAAAGTAAAATGTGTAGAAGTAAAGTACCTCTATTCTATAAAGCAAGAGGTGTTAATGAACCTCTGTAAAAAAGTAATTTCATTTCATAAAACCATTACAAGTACATAATACAAATGAAACTACTTAGGGAAATCATCTACATAATTTGTAAAGCTATAAACTAACGTTCTGTGCATAGACATGATTAAATCCCTAAACTTCAACTGAGCATCAATGTCATAGATCATCTTCTCTGTAGGCCCCAGTTGCACTCTGTCGGTCCCCACTCTGTGGCTTATAGTCTTCTTCAGTTTTAGTGTCGTTCGAGTACTTGTTGCATTGACTAGGCTTGAATATCTTCTTTCGGCCATCATCTTCTTTGTACACGAATCCATTCACGGGTTCTACGATCAAGGAGTTTCTTGGAATGGTTTCAATGCCAGGGATCATATCATCAGGTGTTGTGACTGATAGTTTGTCGACTCCCAATTTTAGAGCTATCTGGAAGTCAACTATGCTATAGTATTTGACGTATTTGCGCATTACCTCTTTGATGCACCTGTTGGCTATGGTGAACTCCTTTCTCGTGCCTAGCCTCTGTTCTGCGAATGCATGCAGTTGGGGTAAGTTATATGGACAGAGGTTGATCAAGTCTGCATCTGTGAAGACATACTTCTGCCCATCCTTCCTCTATGCATGATACTTGGCATACATCGCCGTCTTGTTGGCAAAGGAATGCAAAGTGATGCCCGTTTGAATGTCGTACTTTGAGAATACCTTGCTCTTTTCTTGAGCTGTTTTCCAGAATCTCCTTCTGACCTCTTATTTCATTAGTAGGTGGTTATTTGGCTCTAAGATTACTGCCTCATCTTCTGCATTGTACAAGAAATTGTAGATTTTCTCGTGGAAGGTAAGTTCTTTTGGTGGGGGTCTGGGGCTTGGGATCCTCATTGCATCTATTGATTGAATTATTTCCTTTACTCGATCATCTGTGGGCTTCTTTGGCTCTGTTGTTTCTGCAACTGCAGAGGGCTTCTTCATTTTAGGTTCAGAGGTTGAGGCTTTGGTCTTCTGCTTAGGCTTCTCTGTGGGCATCAGCTTCTATACATTCTCTTCTTCAACATTGATAGGTTCGAGTGTTGAGTATTGAACTTTGGCTGCAGAGGCTTCTGGTATGATCTCTGGACTTGTTGATTTCACAAACTTGGACAGATCCTCTGCGGTGAACTCTGATCCCAAATTGACTGTGGGCTTTGGCCGGGACTCTGAAAGAATACTGATAGTAGGGATGCTCGTTGAAGTTTGAGCTACAGAGGTACAAGATGTCTTCTTTTGCATTTGTGCCTCTGAGCTCGATGGTACTTCTGTAAGGGGAGTTGCTGAGATTGGTTGAGCTGCAATGGTTGGCAACTTCTCCCCCTCATGATGACCCGAAGGGCCAGAGCCATCAGGGCCTTGGTCATCATGCTTCCTCCTCTGTGGGTTTGCCTCTACTTGGCAAGAGGAGGGTGTTTTTCTTTTTCTTTTGGCCGACATTCTTCATGTTGGTCTTCACAGACCTCTCGATCATTGATACAATATCCCCTGCCACCATTGTGGCCTTGTTGATCTTGTAGTCTGTGACGAATCTCATCAAAGCTACGTCTTTCTTTATTGAAGCTGCTGCAGTGTTGGCCTTGGAGGTAAACTCATCTCTGATTCTGTGCACTTGGGTCAATAGAGCCTCGCCCATTTTGTGCATCTCTTCCTTGGTGACAAGGTTCGAGGGAATGCTTATATCTTTCTGTGGTTGGGAAGAGGTTGGTGCCGGGACCATGGTCCATGATTTGTGTGTGCAACTTCTATAACACGTATTCAACTATGCTCGAAGTACTGGCTGGTGCTGTAGAAGCATGATTCTTCTAATTTACGATTTCTGCCAAGCACTTGATCACCTCAGTGTTGGCCTTCACTACCTCTTCCATTTTATTGAACTCAGTCTTTGAAACTATGGTGGCAGAGGCATCAATCACCTTCTGTATCTCTTTAGAGTTGGCCTCTTATCCAACTTTGATTTCATTGACCGCCTCTGAGATTTTATCTATCTTCGTTGTCAAGGTGTAGAGTGTGAGGGTGGGGGCCAAACTTTTCAACTCGGCCAAATTGGTATACACAACATCTGTAAAGGCTTGGAACTAAGCCTTTGTGACGTATGCAGAGGGGTCAACCTCTGGACCAACACATGGTCCAGATTGAGCCAATGTTCTTTTGGCACCTTGAGAGCTTGTTTTGTTGTTGGGCTCTGTAGGGTTTCCTCATGATCCTCGAATTTCTTCGGATGATGAAGATTCTTCAGAAGTTCTGTCATTGTCATAACTAATTGGAGATTCAGAGTCTTTCAATTGTGAGACATTGAGTTGACTTTGAGATTGGTCTAGAATCTCATTATCTTTGTGCGTACTCATAGGTTGCTCTGAACAACCTTGGGGTGGTCCCTCGTGTGTGGCAGAGGCAACATATGCCTCTATGTTGCGAAGTGTCGTGTTCTGGGACAACTGAACACTTATTTTTGCACCAACATCCTTTTGAGAGGATGTGGTGGAATAGTTTCCTCTTGGATAATGGGAGTAGAGGATGAAGGATTATCCTCTGTCCGATTGGCTAGGTTAGGGTTCGGAGTGTGCACTTCTTCTTCAATATCCCTCTGTACTAGACCTGCAGGGATAGAAATGTGGCTTGCACTGGGAGGGGGTTTGGTTGTGTGCCATCAAAGGCATCTTTTTCTCCCTCATTCTCCTCCTCCGTTTCTTTTTCCTCTCTCTCTTCTTCATTTACCTCTTCCACAATAACCTCTTCTTCGACTTCTGTAGTCTTGATCTGAGGTGTAGAAGAGACCTATGATGGTGTGGGAGAGTTCTCACAAGTATTGGCAAGGAATTCCAGAGCCTCAGGCATTGAGTTCAAAGGCTGGTCCTTTGTAGCGAGTGGAGTTAGTCATTTCATAACTTCTAGTGCTATCTCTGCAGCCAATGTGATGGGGCTCTGAGGTTGTTCATTTGTTTGCACCTCCTCTTCCCTGACCTCGTCCTCTGTTATTTGAGGTTCTACTATCACAACTTTCCTCAGCCTTATTCTCCTCTGCAGAGGTTGCTTCTCTTCCTCTGTAGGTTCATTTTCCTGATCAATGGCTTGTACCTGCTGAATTTTAGGTATAGAGGCCTGTTGAATTTGGGCCTCTTCCTCTACGACCCTCTTCTGAGCTTTCTTTTCTTGTGGTTCTTTTGAGGTTCGACGACCTCTGTTTCATTAATTTATGTGGGGATTGGACCTCTTCTTCTGCTGTCCTTTTTTGAGTTTTTTTTTCTTTTCCTACCTTTTTTTCTCTCTTCTCTCAGTCTCTTCCCCACTCTCTTGTTTTTCCTCTCTGTCTACGCTCAACTCCCTCTAAGCTTCACCTTGTGTACCATCTTGTATATCAAACATCATAACCGGCTCACCTGGATTAAGTCCTATGCTTGGAGGGGTTACATGACTCGGTTCTGGAGTCATGTTTCCACGTCTGTAGGCCTTCCTATCTTTTCTACCCAAATATTCTAACATCTTCTTGCAGATTGGGTGAGCGTTGGCGTATCCAGAGGGAGGATGGTGGGTTTGTGTGTTGTCATAGCGTGGGTTCTGACCACATTGCCTATCTAGGGGAGTTTGTTTTCTCCAATCATTGCATCCCCCAGAAGCACTGCAATGAATCTATTGATACTGATCTTCGTTCTTCTTAACCACTTTCCCACCATTTCACGCAGAATCAAGCATGCGTAGTTTAGAGGTAGGTCGAAGAATATCCCGTACATTATAGCCAAGATATTTTGGCTGGTTTGATATGGGCTTCCAATCTTGCCAATTATGGTTCTGTTGAGGATGGAAAATAGCACAATCTAAATGGGTGGAAGGAATTGCCTTCTGAAATTAGTTCTTTTAGTTATGGGCTTTCCATAGCCAAGGAAAGTGAGAAATTCGACCAATTCTTCATCAGAGGGTTCGTCGGTGTATTTGACCAAGTTCAGTTGGGATATGGTGGGTAGTTAAAATATAGTGGAAATCAGTCTTTTGTTAATCCGAAGTTCCAGAACTCGGTTTGATGTTGGACTTGTAGCAAACCCAACGATAGCAGAACCAAAAACATTGTTCTTCTCATATTTGCAGCTTGTCAAAACTTCTGAACGTATGATTCAAGAATATCAGTCCTGTTCATAGTTAGGGCTTTGGAGATGAAATGGTTTTTCAGCAACAAGATCATGGGTTCATAGTCCTTAGCAAAGGCTTGGGTGTTCAAGATAACGCAGTGGTTGTTTGGTTTTAGAGGTAGGTTAGTCAAGTGGTATTGGTGGTTTGCAAAGGAGATGATCTGACTGAGGATTAGGTTTTCTTGTTCAATACTGTCAAAATGTTGATCATCACTTCTTCGTGGAGAGTGGTAGAAGTTCTCGCTAAATGCGTATGGAGAAGCCATTTCAGAAAATAGGAGAAGTGGAAGTAGTTGCAGGTTTTTTCTCAAGTTCTTAAGAGAGAGATGAATGCAGGTAAAGAGTAAAATGGAGATGGAATTGGGGTTTTATGGTGAGAGGGGGTGAAAACAAATTGAGGGGTAAATAATTAAATTTTGAATCCATAATCGAGTAAAAAGTCGTTTAAGAAAAACATTTCAAAAACGATGGTACAGATCACCCTCCAATTAGATAGTGCCACGTCAATAAAGGCGGTGCACGATGAGAGGATTTGCGTGTTCCACTACTCTCACGTGCGTGGCATTTGTGAAACCCAAATGACTGTCACTCTCAAAAGAACCCGCACCCCAGACATTTTTTTTTCAAAAATACACAAGTCTTGAGTGTGATAGAAGCTCTGTGGTGGAGAGAGCTTTTGTGGTCTGGGGGTTGGCCTGAACTTGCACAAGATAACACCTTTTCTTTACCCAAATCATTTGAAAATCAATGAAGTGATCGAGAGAGTCTTTCCAAAAAGAAGTCAAAGGTTAAATGATGCTTTTCAGGCGTAGCGGCTCTGTTACATCTCGCAGAAGTTTTGTGAGAGGTCGTAGAGGCTCTATGACCAAAAAATTCTAATTAAGGAAAGACCTCAAAAGATTTTTACCATTAAAAGTTTTGACATGTTTACACAGGTAATTTTGGACATATTTGAAAATTTGTGTCCGAGAAAAGTGTTTTTGACAATGGGTTTGTGCGTAAAATTTACCTTCATCTGCAATCTGCTCGATAGAATGGCTCCCTTGGCTCCCCCTTGAATGATCAACTTCTGTAATTCTCATCAAGGTTTCCTTCTGCTCCCCCTTGATCTATCCTTGGGTCAAATTTGATAAGTATTGCACAAGACATAGACCAATGAACCAAAAATGGTGGAATGAATAATAAAATGAACAATTGTACATGCAAAACTAAATCTATACATTCAGAAATAAAATTATATACATGAAAACTCTGTACCAAAGTGCAAAGGCTCGGTGGATCAACTCATGTTCAACATACCCAACTTGCCAACTAAGAATAAGTATCTCCTCATCTAAGGCTTTAGTGAACAGGTCAGCAAATTGATAGTCTATGGGCACAAAATACATTTCTATCGTACCTTTTTCCATTTAATGCTTCAGAAAGTGGTACCTTATGTCGATATGCTTTGTCTTGGAGTGTTGTACTGGATTAGCAGAGATGGCTATGGCACTTTTATAATCATAGAGGATGGGAATCTTCTCAATGTCTAGACCATTGTCTCTGAGCTGAGTTCTCATCCATAGAACTTGTAAGCAACAACTAGCTGCAACAATATATTCAGCTTCTGCCGTAGATGTGGACACACAATTCTGCTTCTTAGAAGTCCATCTCACTAGTTTACCACTTAGAAATTGACAACTTCCAGAGGTACCCTTTCTATCTAGTTTACATCCTCCATAATATGAATCTGTATAAGCCATAAGATCAAAGCCAAAGTTCTTTTGATTTTTGGTTCCTCTGAGGTATCTAAAGATCCTTTTCACAACATAAAGATGAGATTCCTTGGGATTTGCTTGATATCTTTCACAAAGACATGTGGCATACATGATATCTGGCCTACTTGCAGTTAAGTATAGAAGAGACCCTATCATACCTCTGTAGAGTTAGCACTCGACAGACTTGCCCTCTGGATCAGAATGTAGCTTAGATCCAGTGGCCATAGATGTTCTCATCATTGAAGAGTCAGAGAGTTTGAATTTTGAAAGTATGTCAGAGACATATTTTGATTGATATATGAAAATTCCCTCTGTAGTTTGTTTGACTTGAAGCCTGATAGGGTTAGTTTATTAACCATATTATGTCACTTTTTAGTAGATCTTACACTTGTTTTATTTGCCCAATTTGTCCCTTTGTGTCTCTTTTTAGTGTTATTTAGGCTTTTTAGTAGTCCCTTAGATTTATATTTATTTATGCTGCTTTTATCTTAATATTAGGTCCAATTTAGTCTTTTATATTAATGTTTGTAGATGATGGAAATACCCTGCAACTTCCTGGAGGAGTTAGTTGAATGTTGATTTCAAAGTTGTAGAAGTGTTGGAGGATTAACAGATGGACTGCTATATTTTTGGGCCGTAGCTGATGATTGGGCCGAAGACATGTGATAACCGGGCCAAGTCCATGTGCTTGAAAACTGAATTTTTGGAAATTACTAAGGGCTTGCCTTTTGGTTATTATCTTTTGTGTAATTTTAATTACTTTGGACCTAAGTATGCTTTTAGTATAAATATGTATGCCTTGTTATGGCTTAAGAGAGGTTCGATTTACCTTCACTTCACTTTGTGGTAGATAATACTAGATTCCATCTGGTATTGGGTTGTTGTTAGGCCGTGGTTGTGATTGATCTCATTAGTGATTTAATATATAAGTATTTTGGAAATTATTGGGAATTCTTTTGTCTTCGGTTACTAAAATTATTTTCAAAAGTTGTGTTGTGAAACCTATTTCCATCCGCGGTGCTCTCTTATTCTTTCAAGCTTTCAAGTTAGTTTTCTTAATTCTCGGTTACTCATTTAGTTACAATCTCAACCTTTTACTCTCTTTTCTCTAACCAACATTCTTCTAAAGTTCAAAAGTGTTCCCCAAGTTACTACAATCTGTTTTCTACAAGTTTCAAGGCAAGAAATCACTTTTGGTGACATTACTTGGGCTGCAAGTTTCGTAGCTTGAAGCCCAAGTGACTGCATCAGTCCTGCAATATTTTTCTGAATTTTCTTACTTCCATTTTCTGCTTTCATCTTTACTTCTCTGCACTTTATATTTCTGCAGTTTACTTTCCAGCAATTTATTTTTCTGTAATTTACTTTCCAGCAATTTACTTTACTGCAATTTACATTTCTACCAATTTACTTTCAAGTCATTTACATTTCCAACAATTTACTTTTTAGTTATTTACTTTCCAGCAATTTCAATTCCCGCAATTTACATTTCAAGTTAGCATGAGCTAAACTCTTTAGCTTTGGATGTAAGGTAGAGTTAAGACCATAATAAGTATTAAAGTAAATAGGTGTATCAAATAAAACACAATTATTTAGTATTTATCTCAGGTGACTAATGTTTCATTGGAGATTACATTTAAATTAATTGACAACTAGTTTTGTGTATGAAAATGCATTAACTTTCAGAGTTAAGATAAATATAAAAATATGAGATAAATGAGAAGGTTATAAATAGCTATAGCATCTGACAAATGCTATACTCATACGGTGTAGGATGGTAACACTGTGCCGTGCTAGGATTCACGAGGTCTAACATATATCGTATCGGTAGCACATAAGCCTGTGTGTACTCCTGGGAGGCCATCTGACCCGATAGTTGATACTGTGACAATCCTATAGGATTGTCCAGATGTTATAACATCTTTTTATTGAATTATTTACTTTGTGTCTTAACAAACTTTTGCATCCTAAGCTTTTCTCTAAATTTGATTTACAACTCACCATTCAAACCCCTCATAAAAGATTTCCTCGAATTCGCCATCTGAAATTGGTTTTTACAAATTGGACTTTTTGAAAGAGCTTTCGCCAACCTTCCCTGTGGGATCGATACTTGGTACTTATACCATTATTACTTGTTACGAGACGATAGTAGTTCAAGGTGTATACTTGCGCTGAGTTCTACTTTAAGTGACTCTCATTTACCTAACCAAACAAGTTTTTGGCGTCGTTGCTGGGGCGCTGAAAGATTTTTCATTTTAAAGTAAAGTTTATAAAAACTAATTTTTCTACCACCTTTTTGAAAACTTGTTCATGCCAAGATTGCCACACGGGAAATTTTTCCAATTCGATCCTGACATAGAAAAAACGTTTAGACAAAGAAGAAGAGCGCAAAGAGCTGCTTTAGCTTTAACCTCTCCAGAAATGGATGAACATGAAAATGTGTTTGCCGAAGAAGAAATGCACCCCGGACCTATTCCTAGGAACAACAATGAAGGTCCCAGGGTAATTCCTAGGAATGACATTTTTGAACCTAGGAATGAAAATAATAATAACGAACTACCAATAAATCACTTTAAGGAAGAGGAACAAAACATTTTTAGGCTTGCAAATTCCAAAAATGGTGGTATTATGGATTATGCTATCCCTATTTTAAACCAACTGCATACAGGGATTCTTAAACCAACTATTAATACTGCTCATTTTGAACTCAAGCCTATAATGTATCAGATGTTGCAACTAACACTAGTACAAAAATGAGTTTTTGTGACGGTTTTGAAAAGTAGATTTGTAACGGTTTGATAAAAAACCGTTACAAAAAGTCATATAAAAATTTAGAGAATTGTTTTAGTAACAGTCTTTATAAAGAAACGTTAATATTACAAAAGAATGTAGAAATATAAAGCAACGTGTTAGATAAAAACGTTACTTAAGGTTCCCTAAGGTAACGGTTTAGGACGATTTTGAAAAACCGTTGTTTTTTGTTGTGACAGTTTTTAAAAACCGTTGTCATATAAGACCTTTTAGTAACGGTCTTAGTCTAAATCATTGCTTTATGTCGTGACGGTTTTAAAAAAACGTTACTGAAAATTAAAATATGTATAACAACGCTTATTTGAAAACCGTTTCGAAAAGTCACTAAGTTCTATGGCAACGGTATTCCAAAATTTGCGTCACCAAAAGCTAGTGTATGACAAGGTTTTTGAAAAAACTACCTCACTATATGTCATTCTCTAGTAACGACATTAAAACATTTACATCACAATATCTCAAGCTACATTGACGGTTTTGAATATTTATGTCACCATATGTCATGTTATGGTGACGATTTTTGATTATGTTACCATATGTCATTCTACGGTAACGATTTTGAAAATAAATGTCACCATAGGTTATGTTATGGTAATGGTTTTAAAAAATTATATGTCACAATGATGACGACTTTGTGTAATAAATGTCATTATATATCATGCTAAGGTGACAGTTAGAATAATAAACGTCCATGTAAGTCATGCTACGACGATGATTTTGTATAATAAATGTGACCATATGTAATGTTATGGTGATAACTTTAAATAATAAGCATCAACCTTTGTCATGCTACAGTGACAGTTTTGAACAATAAATGTCATCGTACATCATGTTACAATGACAGTTATGAAAGATAAACGTCAAGGTACCTCATGCTATGGTGACGGTTTTGAAAAATAAACGTCACCGTATGTGATGCTAAAATGACGGTTTTGAAAAATTTACGTCACCTAATGTCATGTTACTGTGACGGTTTAGAAAAATAAATGTCACCGTACGTCATGATATGTGATGGTTTTGAAACATAAACGTAATCGTACGTTATGCAAGGGTGACTGTTTTGACAAAAAAAAAATGAGTCACCTATGTCATGCTATTGTGACGTTTTCAAATAACAAACGTCGATGTATGTCATATTAAAATGATGTTTTTAGATAATGAACGCCATCTTATGTTATCCTATGGTGATGGTTATGAAAAAAAATGTTACCCTATGTCATTTTACAGTGATGGTTTTGACATCTAAATGTTACCGTATGTCATGTTACGGTAACGGTGTTGAATGAAAAACATCACATTATGTAATGTTACGATGACAATTTTGAATATTGAACTTCACCGTATGTCATTTTATAGTGGCAATTTTGATAAAGTTATGTCACCGTACATCATAATGTACATGTAGTGATGGTTTTGATAAATTTATGTCACCATGTGTTAGGTTACAATGATGCTTCTAAATAATAAACGCCACTATATGTTATGCTCATGTGACAATTTTGAAAAATAAACATCACTATATGTCATATTACTGTGAAGGTTTTCCAAAAATAAACTTCAACGTTTGTCATACTAGGGTGACAGTGTGGAAAGATATAGTGATAGTTTTGATTGATTAAAGTCACCGTATGTAATGTTATGGTGACAGTTTTGATAAATTTACGTCGTTCTATGTCAAGTAGCGATGATTTTGAGAAATTTACTCACGGTATGTAATGTTACGGTGACGGTTTTGGATGATAAATGTCACCGTGTGTCATTTTATAGTGACAATTTTGAATAGATTAGTGACAAAAAAAAGTGGTCATTAAAATAAAAATGTTAGTAACAAAAAATAATTGTCACTAAAATGAAAGTGGTAGTGACCAAAAATAGTGATCATTATTTCAAAGAGTTAATGACTAAAAATAGTTGTGACTAAATAGTATTTAGTAGTTCATGTTAAGTGAATAGATTAGTGACAAAAAAATAGTGGTCATTGTTTGGGTAAAAATTCACAAGTCTTGACCAATGATAGAAAACCAAACGACTTCAATGGACCCATTTGGGCTTTAATGGATCAATTTAGACTTTAATTGACCCATTTGGGCTTTAATTGACCCGTTTGGGCTTTAATGTATCCAATTGCGCTTTAAGTGATGGGTTGGGCTTTAATGGATCTATTGGGCTTTATTGGATCCATTTGGGCTTTAATGGATCCGTTGGGCTTTAAAGGATCCACGTAGGCGCTTATAGATCGGCTGGGCTTTAATGGAACCACTTGGGCTTTAATGCATCGATTGGGATTTAATGGATCTATTTGGACTTTAATGGATCCGTTTGGGCTTTAATGGATCTGTTGGGCTTTAATAGACCCATTTAGGTTTTAATGTATCGGTTGGGCTTTAATGGATCCACTTGGGCTTTAATCAAATTAAGCTTTAATGGATCCACTAGGTTTTAATAGACCTATTTGGGTTTTAATGGATCCACTTGCCACTTGGGCTCTAATGGATTCATTTGGGCTTTGATGAATCGGTTGGGCTTTAATGGATCAATTGAGATTTAATGGATCCAAATGGAGGCTTTAATGGATCAGTTGGGCTTTAATGGATCCACATGGGCGTTTATGGATGGATTGGGCTTTAATGGATCCACTTGGGCATTAATGGATCGATTGAGCTTTAATGGACCCATTTGGGCTCTGATTGAACAAATTGGACTTTAATGGATCGGTTAGTCCTTAAAGGATACAAATGGACATTTATGGATCGGTTCGGGATTTAATAGATCCACTTAGGATTTAATGGATCGATTGTGCTTTAATGGATCGATTGAGCTTTAACAGATCCATTGAGGCTTTAATGGAACAAATTGAGCTTTAATGGATCGGTTGGGCTTTAAAGGATCCAAATGGGCATTTATAGATCGGTTCGGGCTTTAATGGATCCACTTAGGCTTTAATGGATCGGTTGTGCTTCAATGGATCGATTGAGATTTACCGGATCTATTGGGGCTTTAACGGATCCATTTAGGCTTTAATGGAACAAAGTGGACTTTAATGGATCGGTTGGGCTTTAACGGATCCAAATGGGCATTTATGGATCGGTTCGGGCTTTTATGGATCCACTTAGGCTTTAATGGATCGGTTGTGCTTCAATGGATCAATTGAGCTTTAACGGATCCAATTTGGCTTAAATGGATCTAATCGGGTTTTAATGGATCTAATCGAGCTTTAATGGGTTTAACTGAGATTTAAAGACTTCTATTGGGTTTTATTGGACTTTATTCAGTTTTGTAAGATTTATTTGGTTTTCGTTTTACCCGTAAAATGTAATAACAAATATAATAACAACAAAGTGTTTCTGATAAATTCTATTTTATATCAAGTGTCACTGGTTTATAATTTTTTTGTAGTTGTCATTTGTAAAATACTTGAATATATATATATATATATATATATAGGGCCAGGTTCAAACGAGAAGCTAAACATTTTGCGAGAAGGCGAGAAGTGTTTAATCATATATGATACACAAGTTTAATCATATATGATTAAATACATGTTATATTGGCAATACATAGACGTTTAATCATATATGATTAAACACACTTACAAGCCATGTAATCATATATGATTAAACACTTCTCGTCTTCTCGCAAAATGTTTAACTTCTTGCATGATCCTCCCTCTACATATATATATATATATACATATATATCTATATAGACGGAGGTTCAAGGGAAAACCTTAAATAAATGAAAAACTAAAAAACACCTTATCAACTGTTAGATTAGATGATCTGATGGATATGATTAAACGGGTGGTTACAACAATATTTTTTAAATTAAAAAAACCTCAGCCCCCTATTTTTTATTCGAAAAAATAAGAAAAATGAACAAAATTCAAGCGAAATAAATTACACCAAATAAACGATCATATTTTTCTCGTTAATTTGACATCCATATTCATATACTTTTTCATTCATTTTTTCGTGGTTTTTCATTTATTTAGAGTTTTCTCCTGAACCTGACCCTATCTATCTATCTATCTATCTATCTATCTATCTATATATATATATATATATATATATATATATATATATATATATATATATTATAAGAAATGAGGGAGGTTTTAGAGCGCGTGTGACTCACCACGCAGGAGTGCGTCTCTACTCTTCTCTTCCACGCGCACCCTCCTTTTGCCTTCCACCATTTTTGCCACTACACAACAGCAACGAAACACGATTTCCCCCCAAATTCGCAGGACAACCACTCTCAACCCAACCCCCAAATTCACGAAAACCCTAAATTCATCTCGATTTTCCGCTTCTTTAATTAAACCTCAATTGGAGAATAGAAGCCCTAGGCCACCTGCAGTCGTGCGAATCATCACTCTTTGCCCACCTGTCGCCTTTGTGTTGTTGCTGCTCACCTCTCGGACAGTCAGACTTGGTAAGTCCATCATTTTTATGCTAAATCGAAAATTGAGTGATTGAAATATGCTACTCACCTTCTTCTTGTTCCTTCTGCTTTTTATGGAGTGGGATAGCAATTCTGATATAAGCGGAGATGAGGAAGGGTTTTTATTGAATGATGGAGGCCCATTGCCTTTCCCCGTCAACAGAGAACAATCCAGACCGGGAGGAGTTTCTAAATTTGAAATGACTAGAAACCACCGGTTCTAAGGTTTTATTCTCTTCTGTCACTGTCAATTTGAACAGAACCAGTTCGGAGAGATCTCCTGTTTCGCTAGAGTTTCAATCGTTGCAGTTAGGTTAGTGGAAGAACGAAGATTGCAGATGCCATCAGAACTCCCTTGGGCAGAATGTATCATTTGAGAATAGAACGATGGGATATCGCTGCCATTGTAAGGAAGGGTACGACGGTGATGGATTTCTCGACGATGTTAGTTCCATTTTTAACCATTATTATCTGAATTTTGAGATTTTAAAAGGGTTTTTGTGTGCTTGAATTGTTATTGTTTGAATCGGCCCAAAATAGGTATTGGCTGATATGCCTAGAAGGATCAATATTTGCAAAATTGAGTTTCACTGAGTCCTCTCTTTATATAGAAATTGGGATCTTTTCTATAATTCCCAGAATGGGGATTTGCTTACATGTGCAACCAGTCTTATGGTCTTTACCTACCAATTAGCACATTTGTTTTGGTTTTTCCCTTTGCCTAAATTGGTTATGCTATGTCTAAACTATGTTTCATGTCATTAGGTAATTAAAGTGAGTACCTAATCAAGAGATTGTAGTTTGAATGAAAAAGGACTTGAAAGCATGGAACTTGGAAGCATTGTCTTTTGGTGCAGAACCAGAATAATCCATTTGCTGCTAAAAAGAAACAAGAAGATTGTGTGATTCTGCAAATCTTACAAACAAACTGAGAATTTAATCATAACTTTTGAGTCTTTTTATGGATATAATTGCTTGATCACGAATTCCTGAGATTAGAATAATGAAAACAATAGAGTGTTAGTAGTTCTAGAATCCAGAAAACCAGATGATATTTTCAAATGATTACTAGTTGTTGGATGATTGGATGGAGGGTGATAGATGTGGAAGCATAGTGTTGATCAAAGTAGGATGCACACGAGTGTATGTAGTGAAAGAAATGGTAAATTTTAAGGTTTCAAAGTTGGTTTCTTGAATGTTGTGGAAGGTTGAAAAATGCTATCAAAGCCTTGGACAGTAGAATAAGGGTGTAACCCTTTCTACCCTTCGTACATGTGACCTCTTTGACAATCTCTGCATGTTCTGTGTCCCCATTCACCTACAAACCCATCCAACTTGATTTTTTAATACTAATGACCATTATACCCTCATGCCTGAGATAAATTGTGCATACATCCTACCTTTTTACTTGCACTGTGTGGAATTCACTGTTTTCGTTTGATTTGGTTTTTTGCAAATTATATGGTTTTTCTTAGCAAGCAAAAAGAAATCCCTGAATTGTGTACAATTTCAATTGGTGAATCTATTTGTATTTTTGGGGTTTGAGAAAGACGTAGGGACGTTCCAATATTTGTGTTGACTCTGTTACACATGTATGACTATAGATCAATTGGACGAGTAGTAGCAATAATAACAACAATAATAATAATATATAATAATAATACCTAAAATAGGGAAAGTAATGCTTAGAAAAAGTGAAAGAATGTTAGATGAAGTGAGAGTTAACAACCAGGACAAGATTGGCATACAAGCCCCATTAGGCATTGGGCATTGATTGGTGCATAAAGACAATATTACCTATCTGTTCCCATCGGTTACATTTTCTTGATGTCTAAGGGATTTTCTGGTTTCAGTTGAGGTATCGGCCAAATGCACCATTAGTTCTCAAAGGAATCACTTGTACATTCGAAGAAGTGACTAGAATAGGCATCGTGGGAAGGACGGGAAGTGGCAAGACGACACTTATAACAACCTTGTTTCGTTTGGTAGAACCTGAAGCGGAAAAATTCCTATAGATGGACTAGACATTTGCTCTATAGGTCTAAAAGATGTCAGGATGAAACTAAGCATAATCCCCCAAGAACCAACCCTTTTTAAGGGCAGTATTCGAACAAACTTGGACCCTCTTGGACTACATTCCGATGATGAAATATGGAAGGTAACCAAACCATCTATACATATCTTCATAAATTTATAACCATCTTTATGCAATAATGTGTACGATTCTAATGGATTTCTAGGCATTAGAGAAGTGCCAACTTAAAAGTACCATCGGAAGTCTTCCAAATTTGCTAGATTCTTCAGATTAGTTGGTTTTATAGGAATATTATCCAAACATAATCTAATACACATTACAACAAAATCGACTTTGTATGACTCCAAATGTCTAAATGGGCTTATAGACTGCCTTATTGGACTTAAGTTTATAAGACCAAACTATTGTGCACCCTAGATAAAGGTGTAACAATAAGTTAATAGAATACTTTCTGACATCCCGACATCCTGACAAGTTTTATACGACAGTTTTAGATACCTGATAACATACACAATCTTCACATTCTATTGTAGCGTCTTTGCACATAATGCATAAATTCAACAACTAGGTACACACCTAGAAATGTATTTCGTTATTACACCAACTATCTGCTACAATTTCATAAATCCATACATACATATAGATACACACACACACACACACACATATATATATATGACTGTGTGTGTACATATATTGATACATATACAATTACAATCATGTAAGTATACTCAACATTTATTAGCACAAGTTTTTTTCAATAAACTGTCAACCTATAAAACAGATGATGAATTATTGAGTTAAGTTCCACTATTTAAGTTCTCAGATTGCAAAAGGGGAAAGGATGGTTATTTATTGAATTACGTAATCTAGATGGGTGTTAAAAGTATGATGCTTGGAGTGATTTGTTTGAATTGTTAGGTCTCGGTAGAGTTTATGGCTTGCTATTTCGGAAGCTCATCAATAAAGTGATTCCATGAGTATCTATTTATAGCATTTTCATAGGGAATTCGAAGAAGTAAACGTGAGAAGGTATTTTGTTTGAACATTATCTTAAATCTTAATTCGGTGAAACGTGTAGCAAATTATCTGTCAACTGAAAGTCTCTGATAGGAAAACAACAATAAGAGGAAAAGTTTCTTTTTGGGGTTGCCTCGGGGGGGGGGGTCTAAGTTGAGTATCCTTTAATATCAAAATACGTTTCTCTTGTGGGTTCGAAAAGAATATTTAATTGGGCTTGGTGGTATTATTGTGTAAGATATACTCTTTTCATGATACCCTTTTTGGTATTTTGCATTACCTTTTGCTGCACTTTTTGGTCTTAGCTTGGAATTACAAAGTAACCTGACATATTAACCTTTTTACTGTTCTGTTGGTTATAAATCAATCACCAGTTCACCACTACCCCTTGCTTTGTTTTCTAATTGCTTACGAGTTATTTTCTTTGTTTCAAAATTTTCATAAAGTTGTTTTCTTACAATCAATATAACAGGATAATATGGACAATAGGGAGCAAGAGTCTATAAGAGATTCACATTACCATCGCCAGTTATCAGGGTATCTTTTTTTTGTTTTATCAGTTCAAAGTGTTCTTTGATGTAGCAAGTGATCTCCTGGCATTGCTTTTATTACGGTGCTTATCCTTATGCACAACTTATAACTCATGTCCTTATCCGTTGCATGTTAATATTTAGGCCAGCTGGTGTCTATGGGAGATATGTTTGAAGCTCTCATATGACAAAAACACCACAAATACCCCATAGGGGTAAAGGTGTACAAATCTCACATGTCAAAAACACCACAAATACCCCATAGGGGTAAAGGTGCACAAAAATTGAAAAAATACCCCATAGGGTTAAAGAGCACAAAGTGCCAACAATTGAACATTTTGGTGAATATTGGTGTGAGAAAAGTCTTGGTGAGAAAAGATATGCCATAAAAAGAGTGACCCTACAAGTCCTAGTGAACCTAAATGAAGTTTGTGTAATAGTTGACAAAGAAAAGAGTCTTGCTAGCATATGGTCCATACGCATAACTAGGTTATGAAGGTCTCATTTTGGATTTATGAAAGACTATGAATTGTATGTTATATAATCTACACATTGTGCGCACTTATTGCTATTATCTTGCAATCACTTTGAGTCATTTTCTTAGTTTATTTTTATTGCTTGAGGACAAGCAAAACTTTAAGTTTGAGGTTGTGATATGTATTGAGTTTTCAATACATATT
This sequence comes from Arctium minus, assembly GCA_954870635.1. Lineage (NCBI taxonomy): Eukaryota > Viridiplantae > Streptophyta > Magnoliopsida > Asterales > Asteraceae > Arctium > Arctium minus. Next base: position 29,385,217 of record OX941086.1, on the reverse strand, counting down.
GCGTAGTTTTCTTTTCTTTTAGGATTTAAATTTTATTTATCCCGAATAATTGAGTCATTTTCTTATCTTATTTTATATATTTTTCTCATGCATAGAGCTAAGTATAGTATTTAACTAATTGTTGCTATTTTGTGTAAAACGACCTAAAATTTTTTGTTTATTGTAATGTCAGGTTGAATGCTGGAGCATTGGGGGGGGGGGGGGGCTGATTGAAGATTAAAGAGCACTTTTTGAAGCAAAGGAAATCTTTGACTTTTTCCAAATCTTTGTGTGATATCTAGAAATCGATTTGTGTTTGCTGGAAGTAGAAGCAATTGGTTGGACAAAAGTGTGGGTATAACTTTAGTTGGTAGTCCTTTTATATTATTTTTAAGTCTCCTAATTTTACCATTTTGCCATCATGGTTTGGTATAAAAAGGAGTTGTGTTCTCTTGTTTTAGAGAGATATATCTTTTGTAATCCAACAGTAGGGAGAAATTGACAACTTGAAATTCTCTCTACAAAGTTTAATATTAAGTCTTCATAGTTTTATAATTTGTGTTCTTCATTATTAGTTGATGCAGCATCACTGCAGCATTGCTTGTCTTTATATTTCGTTACTTATTGTATTTACTTTATGCGTTTTACATTTCCGTCATTTAATTTCTGTCATTTATATACCGTCATTTACATTATGTCTTTAATTTATGTCATTTACTTTTATTGCAATTTATATTACGTAATGAGTAGCTAATTTTATAGTTTGGGTGTGAGACGAAAAGGGAGGTTGTAAACCAAAAACTAGTGGACTTTGTTTTTCAATAACATTGTTCCACTATGTCATTTTAAGTTTTATAAATCCAGAATCACTTCTTGACGAATTGATCACTTCTTAAAGTGTGAAAGTGCCATGGACTTAGGAATAAGCCATGAAAAAACACGTCAGTTTGAATGATACGGGAAGTATACTTGGAAGAGTTACTAGCAAGGGAACTTGCTATCTTTGTTTTTCAAACTGATTGATTCTTGACGGGTTGATCACTAGTCAAAGTGTTAAAGTGTAGTGGACTTAGGAATGAGCCACTAAGAACACGTCAACTTGAATGATATGGGAATCAACTCGGAAGGGTGATTCTTAAACAAAGGCATTTGTTTTTCCATATACTTTAAAGAAACCATTTGACACTCACACTGGTCCGGACATTTGCATAGGCATATGTTGATTGAAGGCTAAACAAAAGTGCAATGGTAGATATCCGGAAGGATACTCTTTAAAGTACATGGTGGAACTTGTTGTTGATGAACTAATGCTATAGCATTCCTATAGCATTGGCCTCCAGAATTTATGTTTACTCCTCACTTTAAGTCTTGCACCCATTCTATCTTTATATATCCTGTTAATCATATCACCGTTAACCAACTCAAACAAAGTCTTCAAATTCGCCATCTGAAATCTCTTCTTTTACTACACTTTTATTACGCTTTTACACCAATCTCTGTGGGACGATATTCGGTATTTTACCATTGTATTACTTGAGAAGACGATATTGGATCCCGTTGTATACTTGCTTTGAGATTCAATTATCACGTGTCTTAGAGGTGTGCAAACATCCGTATCAAGTTTTTGATGCCGTTGCCGGGGATTGGCTCGCTAAAAGTTTTTAAAAGTTTCTTAAAAGATTTGATTTTTCTAACACCTTTTCGTTCTCATTTTGGAAGTGGTGTATGCCAAGAACACCACAGGGAGAATTATTTGAATTTGACCCGGACATTGAAAGAACATTCCGAATTAGAAGAAGGTCACAAAGAATTTCATTAATTTTAGACCCTCCCATCATGGAACCACCACCACCAGGTTTTGAGAATAGAGGGCCTAGGCAACATCTTCTAGCAAACCCACAAAGACAACCAATATTTCATGATGCACCACCCATTTTTGGAAACCCGCCAGAACATCTTTTTCAGCAAGAAGAACAAATTAATGGAGTTAATAATATGAATGAGGATACAGAGTCAAATGGCAACAATGAACATAGGGATGAGATTCCAAACATCATTAATCTTGCAAATTCCAAAGAGGGAAAAATTATGGACTATGCTATACCTGATTTTGAGCAATTAAATTCAGGAATAGTTAGACCCCATATAAATGCCCTCCATTTTGAACTCAAACCTATCATGTTTCATATGTTGCAAACAAATGGACAATTTGCCGGAATGCCATCGGAGGATCCTCATTCTCATTTAAAATCTTTTATGGAGATCACCGATGCATTCCTGATCCTTGGGGTATCTAACGATGCCTTGAGACTCACTTTATTTCCATTTTCTCTAAGGGATCGGGCAAAGTCATGGTTCAACTCATTGGCACCTGGTTCTGTACCATCATGGAGCAACATGGCTGAAAAAATTTTGCGAAAATATTTTCCACCTACCCGTAATGCCAAGTCCAGAAACGAAATTTGCATGTTTAAACAAATGGACGATGAAGCAATTCCTGATGCATGGGAAAGGTTTAAGGAGTTGTTAAGGAAATGCCCTCACCATGGCATTCCTTACTGTATTCTACTCGAGACGTTTTACAATGGGTTAAACCCCATGGCTAAAAAAATGCTCGACGCGACATCAGGAGGGGCCTTTACAGCCAATACCTACAATAACGGGTATGAAATTCTAGAAAAGATTTCAGCAAACCATGGACATTGGGCTGATCCACGTGCCCAAACGCAAAAGAGGACTATTGGAATTCATGATGTAGACGCATATATTGCTTTAACAACTCAGCTCACTTCTATGGCCACTATGCTTAAAAACATTACTTCGGGCCAAGGAGCACAGCCAGCTGCCACTACACCTATTCCAGCAGTACTCTCAGTGCAATGTGTTTGTTGTGGTGGGGAATACTCTTATGAACATTGTCCTCATAATTCTGAATCTATAAACTATGTTCATAACAAATCTGATCCCTACAACAACACTTACAATGCCAGTTGGAAACAACACCTGAACTTTTCTTGGAACAATCCATGTTTAAATCCACCCACACAAAAACAACAAGGAATTTCAAATTTTCAACCACAATATCAAGCAAGTAGCTCTCAAAGTCATCACCAAGGTTTTCAAACTACTCAACCATCTTTTCAAAACAACCCACCTTTACAAGTTGATTCATCATCTTCTTTGGAAGCAATGATGAAAGGGTTTATGACCCAAACACAAGCTTTCTTAACCCAACAACAAACCCAAAATCAAGTTCAACAGCAACAAAATCAATCTATGTTTAATCAGCATAGCGCAATACTCAGGAATTTGGAAACCCAAATCAATCAACTCCCACTCAACCAGACCAATAAGGCCATGGGCACTTTGCCCAGTAACACGGAAATCCCAAGAGCCTTAGGAAAGGATCATGTTAAAGCAGTGACCCTTAGAAGTGGTAAGGAATTATCAAAGACAATGCTAAAAGAATTTGGACCAATGACTAAATCTGAATTTGAAAAAGACATGAGGTCAGAACCAAATGCTACAGCATTGCCCCCTGCTGATGAAATACCCCCCAAGCCACTAAGAGAACAAGGGTTTGATATCACCAATCCTATCCCTCTTAGGAATGATTACCCTTCATTATTTCCAGAAGAAGACCCTAGAAGAAAGACGTTAGAGAGTAGTGTTCCAACCATCCCACAAGAGAGTACACCTAAAGGCATAAAGGACCCATCTTGCTCAACACAGTCAAGCAAAGCTATCATAAAACCAGTTCCTCCCTATGTACCTTTTCCCCAAAGGTTAAGGAATCAGAAGGAAGAATTGCACTTTAAGAAATTTTTGGATGTGTTTAAAGAATTGCATATCAACATACCCCTTGTTGAAGCAATTGAGCAAATTCCCAGTTATGCCAAGTTTCTTAAAGACATCTTAAGTAAGAAGAAGAAGTTGACTGAGTATGAAACCGTTGCTCTTACTGAGGGATGCAGTGCTCTCTTGACCAATAGAATACCCCCTAAGCTGAAAGATCCAGGGAGTTTTACCATTCCTTGATCAATAGGTGGGAAGGATATTGGGAAGGCTTTGTGTGATTTGGGATCTAGCATCAATCTCATGCCTTTATCTGTCTTCAACAACTTAGGAATAGGAGAGGCTAGACCCACCACTGTTACACTCCAATTGGCTGACAAGACCATTGCCTACCCAAAAGGAAAAATTGAGGACGTCTTAGTTCAGGTTGATAAGTTCATCTTTTCGGCAGATTTCATCATTTTAGACTTTGAGGCTGATAATGATATTCCTATCATTTTAGGAAGACCATTCTTAGTCACCGGAAGAACTTTGATAGATGTTTAAAAGGGAGAGTTGACTATGAGGCTTCAAGATCAAAAAGTCACATTTAATGTTTTCAATTCCTTGAAATATCCTGATGATGTAGAGGATTGTTTAAACTTAAGTGTGAATGAATCATTGTGTCATGATGATGGAGTTAGAAAAGCTTTTAAGCTGGAGGAAGAGGATGATGAGGAATTATCCATAGAAGAGGAAAATGATGTTGAGGAGTTTTCCTTAAGAAAAAAAAGAGAGTGTCTTAGTGAATGATGTAGCATTTGAGCTGCTGGAAAATAGTGACCAAAAACCTTTGACATCATCCATTGTTTCACCACCTAATCTTGAGTTAAAACAACTCCCATCTCATCTAAAGTATGTTTTTCTAGGAGAAGAAGGAAAATTTCCTATCATTATACCATCTACCCTAGATTTTCAACAAGAAAAGAAATTGGTGGACAAGTTGATGTTACACATAAAAGCCTTAGGTGGGACCACCACTGACCAAGATGTGATGACCATGATGCAAGATTTGTTTGCACAAAACAACAAGTACATGAATAGGTTGCTTGATAAAAAAGGAGAATTCAGGGACAGGGTGGAGATAATGAAGATTGAATTGGTGGACAAAGGGCAAAAGAAAGTCAGAACAAAAGTGAAAGAACTCAAGGTTGATTTAGAAGCTAATACAAGGAGCAAGGTGAGAAGGTTGCGAGCAAAGTTAAAGGAGATCAAGGCAGAGAGTATAAGGCTCCATGAAGAAAACCAACAGTTGCTGGAGAAAAGGGCAGATCTGTTGAAGAAAGTGGCAGCAACTAATGCTGCAGCATTGCCATCCACATCCACAGTTGGCACCGCGCACCCTACTCCTCATGAGTAGGCCAGGTTTACTCGTTTTCTTTAGTCTCCATGTTTTTAATTTTCAGTTTTTGAGTCTGGGATAACTTTTCATTCTTTTAGGTTTCTTTTATTTGCAAGATTGCATGTGTAGAGTCTAATATATCATTTGAGTACATAGCCCTAATAATTCCATAGTTGTATGACTTTCACCTAATATTGTGCTCTTGCTAGAACTAGAATTATTCTTTTTGGGACACAATTTGACTTACACAAACTTCACATATTTAGGGGATGACCTAGGCTTTCTTTTCATACACCATTTTAGCCACTTGTAACCCTTTTAAACAAAATTCCGTGCTTCATTCTAGGACAATGAGGACATTATCAACTTCTAAGTTTGAGGTTGAGGGGATTACAAGTTACCCAAAATGGGAAAAGCACGTCAATACAAAAGAGCAAAGCTCTCATATGACAAAAACACCACAAATACCCCACAGGGGTAAAGGTGTACAAATCTCACATGTCAAAAACACCACAAATACCCCATAGGGGTAAAGGTGCACAAAAATTGAAAAAATACCCCATAAGGTAAAAGAGCACAAAGTGCCAAAAATTGAACATTTTGGTGAATATTGGTGTGAGAAAACGCTTGGTGAGAAAAGATATGCCATAAAAAGAGTGACCCTACAAGTCCTAGTGAACCTAAATGAAGTTTGTGTAATGGTTGACAAAGAAAAGAGTCTTGCTAGCATATGGTCCATACGCATAACTAGGTTATGAAGGTCTCATTTTGGATTTATGAAAGACTATGAATTGTATGTGATATAATCTACACATTGTGCGCACTTATTGCTATTATCTTGCAATCACTTTGAGTCATTTTCTTAGTTTATTTTTATTGCTTGAGGACAAGCAAAACTTTAAGTTTGAGGTTGTGATATGTATTGAGTTTTCAATACATATTGCGTAGTTTTCTTTTCTTTTAGGATTTAAATTTTATTTATCCCGAATAATTGAGTCATTTTCTTATCTTATTTTATATATTTTTCTCATGCATAGAGCTAAGTGTAGTATTTAACTAATTGTTGTTATTTTGTGTAAAACGACCTAAAATCTTTTGTTTATTGTAATGTCAGGTTGAATGCTGGAGCATTGGGGGGGGCTGATTGAAGATTAAAGAGCACTTTTTGAAGCAAAGGAAATCTTTGACTTTTTCCAAATCTTTGTGTGATATCTAGAAATCGATTTGTGTTTGCTGGAAGTAGAAGCAATTGGTTGGACAAAAGTGTGGGTATAACTTTAGTTGGTAATCCTTTTATATTATTTTTAAGTCTCCTAATTTTACCATTTTGCCATCATGGTTTGGTATAAAAAGGAGTTGTGTTCTTTTGTTTTAGAGAGATATATCTTTTGTAATCCAGCAGTAGGGAGAAATTGACAACTTGAAATTCTCTCTACAAAGTTTAATATTAAGTCTTCATAGTTTTATAATTTGTGTTCTTCATTATTAGTTGCTACAGCATCACTGCAGCATTGCTTGTCTTTATATTTCGTTACTTATTGTATTTACTTTATGCGTTTTACATTTCCGTCATTTAATTTCTGTCATTTATATACCGTCATTTACATTATGTCTTTAATTTATGTCATTTACTTTTATTGCAATTTATATTACGTAATGAGTAGCTAATTTTATAGTTTGGGTGTGAGACGAAAAGGGAGGCTGTAAACCAAAAACTAGTGGACTTTGTTTTTCAATAACATTGTTCCACTATGTCATTTTAAGTTTTATAAATCCAAAATCACTTCTTGACGAATTGATCACTTCTTAAAGTGTGAAAGTGCCATGGACTTAGGAATAAGCCATGAAAAAGCACGTCAGTTTGAATGATACGGGAAGTATACTTGGAAGAGTTACTAGCAAGTGAACTTGCTATCTTTGTTTTTCAAACTGATTGATTCTTGACGGGTTGATCACTAGTCAAAGTGTTAAAGTGTAGTGGACTTAGGAATGAGCCACTAAGAACACGTCAACTTGAATGATATGGGAATCAACTCGGAAGGGTGATTCTTAAACAAAGGAATTTGTTTTTCCATATACTTTAAAGAAACCATTTGACACTCACACTGGTCCGGACATTTGCATAGGGATATGTTGATTGAAGGCTAAACAAAAGTGCAATGGTAGATATCCGGAAGGATACTCTTTAAAGTACATGGTGGAACTTGTTGTTGATGAACTAATGCTATAGCATTCCTATAGCATTGGCCTCCAGAATTTATGTTTACTCCTCACTTTAAGTCTTGCACTATTCTATCTTTATATATCCTGTTAATCATATCACTGTTAACCAACTCAAACAAAGTCTTCAAATTCGCCATCTGAAATCTCTTCTTTTACTACACTTTTATTACGCTTTTACACCAATCTCTGTGGGACGATATTCGGTATTTTACCATTGTATTACTTGAGAAGACGATATTGGATCCCGTTTTATACTTGCTTTGAGATTCAATTATCACGTGTCTTAGAGGTGTGCAAACATCCGTATCAATATATATACATATGTGTGTGTGTGTGTGGTTATATCTGACATATAACATTTTTGAAGATATAAGTGAGTTGAACTTGCCGAAGTCATGCACCATCTCATTTCCAAATGGCAAGGATGATCTCTAATGGCTTTTGAGATCTCCATTAAACCTGATGAACGATATTACATGTATGTGATACTTTCAAAACAAACATATGATTAATTTGATGTACTATATCTTTCAGATCAATTTTAATGTTGGTTTATTGTGTGCGACAGGGCAAGAAAATTTTTGTTCAGCTGCAATGTATCTGGTATCTATACACATGAGGCATCAAAGGTGAAATGTAAAACCAAGGTAAAAGTACTCTTTATTTATATAATAAAGAAATAAATAAATGTATGGGTGTTGAAAATATGTATTATTTACCTCAGGTGTATCATCCTAATATCAACTTGGAAGGAAATGTGTGCCTCAATATCTTACGAGAAGATTGGAAACCCGTGCTCAACATAAACACGATTGTGTACGGATTGTATCATCTCTTCACGGTATGGTTCCCATTCTTCCATCAAATCCATTTACGCTTCTTGTTTTGAGAAAATAACTTTTTGTGTGCAGGAACCAAACCACGAAGATCATGTAAAACATGAGGTTGCAGGTGTTCTAAGGGACAACCTGAAAGTATTTAGATCTAACGTGAAGACGACAATGGCTGGAGGACGTGTGGGGGATACGAGTTTGGCCTGTTGTATCTAACTTATCTTCTTCGGGTCGTCGGTAAGTATAGTGGATGAAGTTGTTTAGAATTTGCTTTTGTTTGAATAAAAGCAATGAAGATAATTAAATTGTGATGGTTAAGGTAAGGAAGGAAGGGTTTTATTAGTTTTTCATATTTATAATGGCTAGTTCGCTGGTATGCCATCTAAAGATCCCCATGCTCACTTAAGATCTTTCATGGAGATCACAGACTCATTTCTTATCCCTGGAGTATCTGAGGATGCTCTAAGACTAAAACTTTTTCCATTTTCACTAAGGGATAGAGCAAAATCCTGGTATCCTTCTTTAAAACCAGACTCTGTGATTTCATGGAACAATATGGCAAAAAATTTAAAAAATATATTTTCCACCCACGAGGAATGCTAAGTCCAGAAATGAAATTTGCACTTTTAAATAAATGGACGATGAGGCAGTTCCTGATGCATGTGAAAGGTACAAAGAGCTACTGAGAAAATGCCCTCACCATGACATTCCCTACTGCTTACAGCTAGAGACGTTTTACAATGGTTTAAACACCACTGCCAAACAAATGATTGGTGTTATTGCAGGAGGAGCTTTCACAGCTAGTACCTATAATGAAGGTTATGATATACTTCAAAAATTCTCTAACAACAATGGACATTGGTCTGACCTGCGGTCAGTTGCACCTAGAAAAACAGTAGGAGTACAGGACACAGATGCATACAAGAATTAACTTCACAAATGGCCCATATGGCAACTTTACTTAAAAACTTGACTAATCCATCTGTGCAGTCTAATGATGTTACTTCTACTGTCAATTCTGTGCAGTGTACTTACTGTGGTGATGACCATACATTTGACCATTGTCCAGGAAATCCTGAACAAGTCAGTTATGTCAATAACAACAAGAGTGGACCTTTTTCTCAAACATATAATTCTGAATGGAGAAAACATCACAATTTCTCTTGGAACAGTCCTACTCTTAACCCACCACTAGCAAGGCTGCAAGGCCAGTCAAAATTTCACTCACAATCACAAGGACAGAACAACCATAACTCACATGGGCAAAACAATCGTTACCCACAGTCACTTAATATATCTCAAAACAACCAACATACTAATTCCCATACTCAACATCATCAATCTTCTTTCTAAAACAAGCCCAATCAACAAGCTGACTCATCTACTTCTTTTGAAGCAATGATGAAAGGGTTTATAACCCAAACTCAGGTTTCTATCATGAATCTTGAGACTCATATGGGGCAAATGGCTTTGGAAATGAGAAAAAGATCAGCATACACTCTTCCAAGTGATATTGAGATGCCTTAAAGAGATGGAAAAGAGCATGTAAAGGTTGTAACCGTAAGAAGTGGAAAGAACTTAGAACATACCCAAAGAGAACCAAACAAAGCAGAGCCTGAAAAGAAAAAGATAAGACCAGATTCTGCTACTATATTACCTGTAAACCAGTCCTGTAGTACTAGTGAGCCCAAGCCCATAGCTAAGCCCATTAGTAACCCAACTATTCCCAAGAGATCTGATTTTTCAAAAACATTGTTCCCTGATAAACTTGAACCAGTCCAGAAGCCTAAGGAGAGTATTGTAATTGATGTGTCACACTCTGGTGGCAGTCCTACAGTACCATCTCAGACTAGTCCTATAGTACCCTGTAAGACTAGAAAAGAACATGACTTAGAACCTAGTTTGCAACCTGTTCAGACACCTATCCAAGCACCCACTCTTCCTAAGACTCCACCCTCTGCTTCAGTTGGTCCTTACATTCCTTATCCCCAAAGGTTAAGGAATCAAAAGGAAGAACTTCAATTTAAAAAATTTCTTGATGTTTTTAAACAGCTACACATAAACATACCTCTGGTTGAAGCCATTGAGCAGATGCCAAGTTATGCAAAAAAATTTAAAGACGTTCTGAGCAAAAAGAAAAAGCTGACTGAATGTGAGACTGTAGCTCTGACAGAAGGATGTAGTGCAATGTTATCAAGTAAAATACCTCCAAAACTGAAAGACCCTGGAAGCTTTACAATCCCATGTTCCAGAGGAGGAAAAGAAATAGGAAAAGCCTTATGTGACTTAGGTGCCAGTATTAACCTCATGCCTCTCTCTGTTTTCAGTACTCTAGGCATAGGTGAAGGTAGACCCACAACAGTTACCCTCTAATTAGCTGATAAGTCCATAACTTACCCAAAAGGTAAAATTGAGGATGTCCTGGTCCAAGTTGATAAGTTTATATTCCCTATTGATTTTATCATCTTAGACTTTGAAGCTGACAAGGATGTTCCCATCATTCTAGGCAGACCTTTCCTAGCTACTGGAAGAACCTAGATAGATGTCCAAAAGGGAGAATTGACCATGAGAGTCCAAGACCAGCATGTGATATTTAATGTATTTGATTCCCTCAGGTACCCAGAAGAAAAAGAAGAGTGTTCTACCTTAACTTTGATTGAGACCTGGTGTCAAGAAAAAAGTTCGGGGAGGATCATTGTGTTGGTCCCGAAGGTGCTTAACAAGTTTGTAGAAGGGGGGGGGGGGTTGAATACAAACACAGAAATTAAAGTTTAATAAATTGTTTATTGATAAATCAAAATACAATTTACAAGTTTGTTGCGGAATAAGATTAAGACAGACTCAATCTAAACAAACTTAAGAAACACTAAGATGGTTGCACAAGAAATTCAGAGAATGGGGGATTTTTAGAGAGATAGAAAACAAGGGTTTCTATTTTGGAGTTCAAGGATTGAGCACACCTTCAGATGAAGGAGTGAGCTTCCTATTTATACCCTATGCATTTAATGCATGGCAGGGTACTTTACACGTGGCATTCATAGATTGGCTTTGGTAGTCTCACTTTTGGAGACATGCTTTTGGCCGCTTTATGAACAGTGTAGTTGACAGAGTTGGTGTACGATTTGTGGCAGAGACGTGTCCGTTCTGACACATTGTACTGGTTGTGCAAGGTAAGACAAAAGAAAACTTGAGGCATAAGCTTTGTGATCGTTGATCGCTGAGTATCTCTTCTTCCAGAGATAAAGAAGTTCAGCTATCGCTGAAGCTTTTCCTCAGGCTTCTTCGCGTAGGTAGATGTCTGATCTTCGCTGATATCCGCATCAGGTCACTAGTAGACTTATCTATTGTTCAGTGGCTTCGTCTTCGATTCAGCTATGAACTATGTTGACGCGAGACTTGTCTTCAGGGATTAAGTTAACTGTGTTACATAGGAAACGATCAGTGATGACTGAACAGACTCAGTTTGATAGCTGAAAGTGAAACACTTACATATTAATGTTTACAGAAAGGTCATCAGCGATAACTGAACGGACTCAGTCTGATCGTTGATGATGAAACACTAATACATATAATAACGTAATTTTCACTAAGTATAAAAGAGGGTCGTTATCAAATCACTGAGAGAGTTTGGATCAACAATCTCCCCCTATTTGATAATGACAAAGTAACAAAAGAAAATTACTTTGATTCAAAATATAGGAATAAAAAGGACTCATAGAATGCATGTCCCAATTACTATTTTGAGGGATCTTTTACAGTACTGATAAGGTTAAGTACATCACTGCTATTTTCATTTAATTCAGGGATGGAATTACAAGATATGAAAAACATTACAAGTGAGTAACTAACTACTGTAAGTATAACTAACAGATTACAGAGAAGAAAACTAATCTATCAGCTATTAAAAGAAGATTTAGGAGGATTGATCATATACTCAGGTATTTCTTCTCCTTTCTGTCTTCGTTCCAAAGATTCTTGACTGATAATTTCTTTAATTTTTTCAGCAGCAGGGAAGAAGTCACACCATAAGCATAAGAGATCCTTGAGATGATTCAGAGGACAGATAGGAATCTTAGAGATTCTTTGAAATCTGAGTTCCTCATCATCATCTCTGAAGAATATTCCATAAGGATTGTCGATTACTTGACCATCTTGGAAAGGACCACCAGGAGGCAGAGATAAGTCCAGAACTGAAAGATCAGGAGGAGGACCAAACAGTGCATCTCTTGAAAATTTGATAGAAGTTTCATTCCTGATGATGGCGACATCTTCAGAGGAGGAGGACCCAATTTTTCTCTTGAGTTTCAAAGATTTGTGAGGAAGAGGAGATGGCAGCTTTAGTACAGAAACGACTCTATTTATGAGGGCTTCAAGAAGTCCTTCAACGTAGCCTCTGTATGTAGATTTGGATTTCTTCAGCGCATCCCAGAACTCTAACCATTCCGTAAATCCGAAGCTCTCAAGTTTTGATACGTACATTGCTTTTTGGGTTCCATCCTCTCTGGTAATCTCCATGGTCACTGAGAGTTGATCTTTCTTCTTGCGACCAGAGATAGTCACGGCTGATATTGGAAGAAGATCAGAACGATAATCCATCTTTTGTTTGCACCATTCGATAGACTTATCGTTGATCTCTTGTTCTTTGAAGCGTTCCTCTTCAATTTCTTTCAGTAGTGCTGCTTGAACTTCCACAGGTTTGCTTTTCAGCTTTTTGTCCTTAACTTGAGAGGATTGAATCTTTAAGGCGAGTTGGGCATCTCGTTTGCATTCAGCGATCATCTTCTCAGCTTTGGCAGATTCTTCTCTTTCAGCTTCAGTGAGGAAGTCGAGCTCTGTGGATGTTTGAAGAGGGATTTTCAGCCGTTGACTTTCTAGTTGAGCGATCATTTCAACTCTTTTCTTTACCACTTCCTCTGACCAATGAGATGGTCGAGAGGGCCTTCCTGGATGGACCAGGGAATCTTCTTCTTCTCCTTCATCAATCTCAGCGATAGAGATTGGGATTATTTCTTCAGCGATAGCAGCTGGAATTATTTGTAGTTCAGAACCCTTAAGCAGGGGTGAGAACTGTCTGGTTAGAAAAAGAAGGAAAGAAGGGATAAGTGTATTTTTAGAACGAGAGAGATAAAGGCTAGAAAGGAATAGGGGTTTGGAAAGAGTAGAAGAGTGGTACAATTGAAAGACATACCTGAGAAGGATGCTCCCCCTCAGATTGTGATCCAGTCCTCAAGCATTCTTCAGCGCTCGGTTGCTTGTCTTTGCTTTGCGAAGGAACACTTGAAGATGTATCACCTCTCACCCCTGTTTTGACAACCTCTTGCGAAGTTGTCCCTGATACGACGTTCGGCTTAGAGAACCACATAGATTGGTCTTCATCGTCGTCGTCGTCATCGGAGGGCTGATCCTTTTCTTGATCATCAAGATCTAGATCATCTTCCTCTTCATCGTCTTCTTCCTCATCCTCTTCAAAGAGAATGGAGTGTATTGATGAGGATTCTTTTGCCTTCTCCCCCTCAGATTGAGAGGGAGGTTCCTTTGGAGTCTTAGCTTCCCCAGCAGCAGCAATAGAAGTTTCTTCAGTTTTCTCCCCCACTTTGTCATTATCAGCGGTAGGGGATTGTTCAGCTGCTGGAGTAGCTGTTGAAGCTTTTAGCACTTGAACGTCAGCCTCCAGACGCTTAACCCGGTCTTCAACAGCAGGGATGTCGCATGTGGCATCATGAATGAATTCCACAACGATGTTGAGGTTGGTACGATCATCTTCAGTGAAGGAGGGAGGCAGCGCTGGAGCTGGTGCATTCACTTTCTGTAGAATTTGCTGAAGAAGGGACGTGCAGAGGTCAACCTTTGAAGAGAGACCCTGAACTTCAGCGGTAAGAGACTCAAATCGCCCTTGAAAGAGTCGAGAGGACTCTCTGAGTTGGACGACTTGTTCTTCAACAGCTGAAAGTTGAGAGTTCTCAGCTTTAGATGAGCAAGTGGCGGTCAACTTCTTCAGCTCCTCACCAGCCTGATTTACGGCGCTGGTGGTTTCATTGATGGTGTTGGTGAGTGCGTCCACCTTTTCTCCTAGACTGTTGACATGCGTGTCAACAGACGCCAAGCTAGGACCTGAAAATAATGTTAGTTCAGATATGGGCTTATTTGGAGTGGGGGGGAGAGAAGTGTTTAGGATTATAGGTGTACCTGACGTATCAAACATTTTGTAGAACTGCATAAATTCCTCAAAAGTTTGATGCTCAGGTCCTATAGGGAAAGAAGAGGTGGCGGGTTCAGAGACCAAGTGAGGAGAGAAGGGAAGAGTTTTGGGGATAAAAGTAGGGATGGGGTTAATCTCAGTGAATGAGATAGTAGTTGGGGTTACTGATGATGTGACAGCGAGTGAGATCGCTGACACGGCTGTATGAGTGACTGCTGAAGTTGTGGAGGAAAGACCCACAAATGCATCTAAGGTAGCTTGTTGAGAAGCTCCCTCAGGTATAGTACTAGAGGGTGTACTTTCCTTAGTCTTTTTGGCCTTTTTGGAAGGACCAATCGGACTAGCTGATGGTCGTTTAGAAGTAGTGGTAGCGACAGGGATAGCAGACGAAGGAACCGTCTGCGTGGTCGCTGAAGATGAAGAAGAATGGAGAGAGAGACGAGAGCGAAGGAGAGAGATACTTACCTCGTCGGCGAGTGGCTTGACCTCCAGTGATCGTTGACCTACCCTGGCAAAGGTGCCATCATCTTTGGTGGGATAGGTGTTGGGATAGAGGAACTTGATATACGTACATATGAAACGTACGTATGAGATCTTGGGATCTCGTTCAGGCTTCTCTAATCTCGACCTCAGATCTTCAAAGATGGCTGTGGCGTAGTCAAAGTTTTGACCAGCGATAACGGAGTAGGCCATCTGCAGTTGTGTTTTGCTGGCTTGATCCAGCGAACCACTCTTCCCACTCATGCACTGAATTATGTGCGAGAAGATAAAGTTCAGTTGTGATGGCATCTGAGCTTTTAGGATCTTGGTGAGCTTCTTGTTGGGAATAGAAGATCTTGGTTTGTTTTCCCAACAATAGCCCATTGCGTCCAGGAATGATATCAGCTCATCATCAGTGGGGAGTGCGTCGAACCCACTCTTTGGTTTGTCAGGGAATCTTAAAGATTTTCTGAGGCTAAGAGCGGTCATGCTCCCTGGCCCTAATTCCGTGCTGAACGAGATAGCAGGGACTCGTTCGCCTTTCCTGTTGGAAAGTTCAGTTGCATCAGCAGTGAACCAGAACTGCTGAAGTAGAGTCTTGGAGGGCTTAGGATCCACAGTGATCGCGTAAGCTATGCATGACTGCTTGAGGAATTCAGCAGCTTCCACCAGATGTGGGTATTTGTCAGCTTTGAAGTCGAGTCTGGCCAAATGATTACATTTAGTAATCTCAACTTCAGTGAGAGCGAATCGTACATGCTTGGAAGCAACGATTGAAGACTGTGTCATTTCTGTTATGGAAAGAGGCATAATAGAAGAAATGATTTAGATTAAAAATAATATGATTACCAGTTTCCATAGAAGAAGGGAAACTGGAAAACTATCAAGTTATTTTTAGGAGAAAAATAGTGTTCTGGGTAGAAAGAATGAAGAACACTTTAAAACCAAAAGGTTTTTATTTAAAAACATAAAATCAGAAAGAATGATCTTTAGTTTTTACAAAAAAAAACGTTTTATAAAATCCATAGAAAGCGAGTAGGATTTTAAAAAGAATAAAAAGCATACGAACAAAGCATATAAACATGAAATAAACCTGTGTATCTTGAAGAAAAAGAGTTGCAGATTCAATATTCTGGGTTTACTT
This sequence comes from Arctium minus, assembly GCA_954870635.1. Taxonomy (NCBI): domain Eukaryota; kingdom Viridiplantae; phylum Streptophyta; class Magnoliopsida; order Asterales; family Asteraceae; genus Arctium; species Arctium minus. The sequence goes on along the minus strand of OX941086.1, from coordinate 29,369,183 downwards.
GCTTGAGTGTTCTTGAGAGAATGCTTCTTGCTTTGAAAGTTTTGAAAGCGTAAACCGTATAAAGGAGAGAAGAATTCCTTTTATACGAAGAGAGAGAAAAGAGAGAATGAAGCGGGAAAAGAAAAAAAATCATCATGACATTGACACGTTCCACGAAGTTGATTGGATAGAAGGGCAACGGACGAACGTGTCAGAAAAGGCATGTCGTGGATTGTCGGTTCAAATGACGTCATAGAAGAGAGAGACTGTACATTTGTCCGTTTTGAAATGATCACTGAAGAAAAGTCAGCGATAGATTTTCCTTTTTAAAAGTATCCCTTTTAGAAAAGATAGGGATAGTTTTTCCTTTTAAAGGATCACTGACTAGAAATATCAGTGATTAATGTATTTTTCAAAAAGCTTTTAATCATTTGAAGAAAGTTCGGTGATTAAAGTTTATAAAAAAAACATCTTTGAGGGAAAGGAGAAAACATACCTGAGAGTCAGAATGTTTATCAGAGAGAATGATGAGAGGGAAACTTTTGATTACTAACATAATACATGAACGCTGAAGAATTATTCTTCGAGGTTCAGCATTCCAAGCTCACTGATGAGAAAGTTGAACCTTGTCTCATCAAGAGGTTTGGTGAATATATCAGCAAGTTGAAAGTCAGTAGGGATAAAGTGAAGTTCAATATCACCATTCATCACATGATCTCTGATAAAGTGATATCTGATCTCTATGTGTTTTGTCTTTGAATGTAGCACTGGATTATTTGCTATAGAGATAGCACTACTGCTGTCGCAATAGATAGGAATCTTTGACAGCTGAAGGTCATAATCTAATAGTTGATTTCTCATCCATAAGATTTGAGAACAACAGCTTCCAGCGGCTACGTATTCAGCTTCAGCTGTGGAAGTGGACACAGAATTTTGCTTCTTGCTTGTCCAGCTTACCAGCTTTCCTCCCAAGAGTTGACATCCACCAGTGGTACTTTTTCTGTCAAGTTTACAGCCTGCAAAATCACTATCAGAATAACCAGTTAGATCGAACCCTGAGTCTTTGGGATACCAAAGACCGAGGTTAGGAGTTCCTTTCAGATATCTGAAAATTCGCTTTACAGCGATCAGATGGGATTCCTTGGGTTCAGATTGATAGCGTGCACATAAACAAGTAGAGTACATGATGTCAGGTCGGCTTGCTGTAAGATACAACAATGAGCCTATCATTCCTCTATAGGCAGTGACATTAACAGGTTTTCCAGATGGATCCTTGTTAAGTATCAGCGGTGGTGCCATAGGAGTTTTCATCGCTGAAGTTTGTGTGAGTTCAAACTTCTTTAGCATATCTTTAACATACTTACCTTGACAGATAAAAGTACCTTTGTCAGATTGTTTAATCTGAAGACCAAGAAAATATGTCAGCTCACCCATCATACTCATTTTATATTCTTTCTTCATTCTTTCAGCAAAGCGATTACAAAGAGATGGGTTAGTAGAACCAAATATTATTTCATCGACATATATTTGTACAAGAATTATATGACCTTTTATCTTCCTGAAAAATAACGTATTATCAATCTTGCCATGTTCAAAATTTTCAGAGATAAGAAAAGATGAGAGAGCGTCATACCAAGCACGAGGGGCTTGTTTTAGACCATAGAGAGCCTTATCCAATTTATAAACATAATTTGGATGCTTAGGGTCATAGAACCCTGGTGGTTGTTCTACATAAACTTCTTCATTCAGCTTTCCATTCAGAAAAGCTGATTTTACGTCCATTTGATAAACGATGAAGTCTTTATAGACTGCATAAGCTAAGAATAGTCGAATTGCTTCGAGCCTGGCCACAGGGGCAAAGGTTTCATCATAGTCTATGCCTTCCTCTTGTCTGTATCCCTGAGCAACAAGTCGAGCCTTGTTGCGGGTTACAATTCCATGTTCATCTAACTTGTTTCTAAACACCCATTTGGTGCCTATTACAGTTTTATCAGATGGTCTAGGAACGAGATTCCAAACTTTGTTTCGAGAAAATTCAGTCAGCTCTTCTTGCATAGCGCTGACCCAGTTTGGATCTCTGAGGGCATCATCAGTCTTCTTTGGTTCTATTAAGGAGAGAAAGTTTACAAAGAGACAGATATTACCTGAGCTTCGCCGTGTCTGAATACCTGCATCTGGATCACCGAGAATTTGATCTATTGGGTGATCTCTTGTCCATCGCTGAGCAGGAGCATGATTGCTTAACTCAGAGGTTGGATCAACAATTGGAATGTTTACTGATGAGGACGTTTGAGGTTCATCAGCAATTAACTGTTGAGTAGGTTCACTAGAGAGGTTTCCAGATGAAGGCAGATTTGATGGTGGTAATGTGTTTAGAGGTTCAGCTGAAACCCATGAGGTGGATTCAGCGGTGGGAGGTATGATACTTGGTTCTTCATCAGCAATTGGAGTTTCAGTGTGCTGATGGTTTGAGAAAGGTTCAGTTCTTCATTGTCAGCGATTCGTTTAGAGTTCGCTGAGCGCGTTTCATCAAACGTGACATGAATGGTTTCTTCTACGGTTTGTCTTCTTTTGTTGAAAACTCTGTAGGCTTTGGAGATGGAGGAATATCCTAAAAATATTCCATCATCGGCTTTTGGGTCGAACTTTCCAAGTTGATCTTTGTTGTTTAAGATAAAGCACTGACAACCAAAGATATGAAGAAAGCTGATAGAAGGCTTCCTTCCAAGAAAGAGTTCATAAGCTGTCTTCCCAAATCGCTTTATTATCAGCGATCTGTTTTGAGTAAAACATGCAGTGTTTACAGCTTCTGCCCAAAATTGAGTAGGGAGGTGAGAATCGCTGAGCATTGATCTAGCAGCTTCTATGATCGTTCTGTTTCTTCTTTCAGCGACTCCATTTTGCTGAGGTGTTCTTACTGAGGAGAAGTTGTGAGAGATTCCCTTGTTCTCAAAGAAATTGTTCAGGGAACTATTTTTGAATTCAGTTCCATGATCACTCCTTATTGATCGAACAGTAAGATTATTCAGCACTTCCATCTTTTTGACAAAAGATATTAGTTCTTCTGGAGTATCATTCTTACAGCGAAGAAAAATAACCCAGGTGTAGCGAGAATATTCATCTACAATGACAAGCGTATATTTCTTTCCAGCTATTGATTGGATATTGACAGGGCCAAATAGATCCATATGCAAGAGCTGAAGAGGACTTGTTACTGAGGAAACTTGTTTCGACTTGAAACTAGCTTTTGTTTGTTTTCCTTTTTCACATGCTGAGCAGAGAGATTCTTTAGCATATGAGTGCTGAGGAAGACCAGAAACCAGTTCCTTAGATGAGAGAGAATTCAGGGTTTTGAAGTTTAGATGAGAGAGCCTTTTATGCCATAGCCAGTTGACATCAGAAGAGGCCTTAGAGAGAAAACATAAGTTATCAGTGATAGTAGAGTCCATATCTATTACATAGACATTTTCTCTTCTATAACCACTGAGAGCAAGTTTTCCTTTTTCATCTACCACTGAACATGCTTTCTTAGAAAAGCAAACTTCGTAGTCTTTGTCACATAGCTGACTGATGCTTAGAAGATTGTGCTTCAGTCCATCTACATAAGCGACTCTTCGAAAGGTAGTTGTCCCATTGCTGAGGACACCAAACCCACGGGTAAATCCTTTTCCATTTCCACCAAAGGTCACAGAGGGACCTTTCTCTTCCTTGTATTCAGTGAGCAGGTCTCTTTGTCCAGTCATATGACGAGAACATCCGCTATCGAGATACCAGATGCCCTTTGATCCCTGCATACATAAGGAAGATTAAGCTTTGTTTGGTACCCACTTTTCAATGGGTCCTTCAGAGTTAGTGGATAAGGAAGATTCAGCAGTCTTCACCGCTGATGAAGATTCAGCTTCAGTGGTAATCTTCACTTTGGTTAATTTCTTAACCTTAGTGGTATTTTTCACTTTGGTGACTTTATTTGCCTTAGAGGCATTTTTCTTCACTTTGGCTGTTTTATCAGCTTCGGTGGTATTTGGACACTTGCTCGCAATATGGTCAGTGAATCCACAGTGATAACATTTTCTATATCTGATGGTGGTTTTATAACCAAAAGGTTTTGAAAACTTAAGATGAGCAGGTCCAGCTCCAAGAATGCCTTTAGCACGAGATCTGGGAGGAATTTTTATTTCTTCAGATTTCACGGGCTTTAGATCAACCTTCAGCTTTGGAGGACAGATATCAAAGATTTCTGTCACTGAGCTAGAAGGTTTATCCACTGAAGGTTTGGAGGGAACTTTCAGTTTGGTTTTCTTGGAAGCCTTCTGAGGGAGAATAAACTTTCCTTTATCTGCAGGCTTAGATTTTGCAGATATCTCCTCAGGGATGGGATTAGAAGAAGAACAGGGATAGAATTGATTATAAGAAGTGTCAAAGAAAGATGTGACAAAAGTTCCAAACTTAAGCGAGGAACTTTCTTCTTTAGGATCATCCTGTGGTGTCCAAAAACCAAGACCCGTTTTATCACTTCCAGAAGTTTGAGCATTTATTATCTCAGAGATCTTTGTTGATGATTTGCACCATTTTTCAACATGAGCCTTTTCTGCTTTTAGAGCAGCGATGGATTGTTCGCGTTCAATGCTGATGATTTCATTTATAATGACTTGATCTTTTAGCTTTTCTTCTAAAAGATTTAGTTCACTGATCTTTTCATGACATTTCTCTAGCTCTTGTGTTAAATAAACATTTTTATTTTCAGCTTGAGTTTTGTCGTTTAGAGCATTATAAAGGTCAATCGTCAGCACATCAACAGCGCGACTTCTCTCAGCTTCAGGCAGAGAGGGATTTGTTGGGATAGATACCTGAGATGATATGTAGCTCATAGAAGGTTCAGATGGTTCTTCTACTTCTTCTTTAATCTCAGCCATGAGGCAAAGATTAGCGACTTCTTCTTCATCAGAAGATGATTCTTCTGATTCAGCCCAGTCATGTTCTTCAGCGATGAGACCTTTACCTTTTTGCTGATAGCTTTTCAGCTTTTGATATTTTTTCTTCAGCTTATGGTATTTGTCATCACTGGATCTTCTTGAGGTAGAAGGTTTGAAGACCTTTTTAGACCTGCACTCACTAGCAAAATGTCCAATTTTTTCGCAGTTATAGCAAGTGGCTGTAGCCTTATCAACCGGAGTTGATTTTGGCTTTTCAGTAAGAGAGAGAGGTTTACTTCTTCGGAAGTTACTCTTTCTTGCAAATCTCTTAAAAGAGTTTGTCAAGAGTGCTAAGGACTCATTAAACTCTGAAAGATCAGGGTCTGATAAATCCTCAGATTCAGAATCTAACTCAGTGATGGTGAGAGTAGATCGCTGGGATGGAATTATCTCTGATGAGACTAAAGCAACAGCAGTGCTTTTGGAGTCTTTAGAATCTTTTACAAGATTCTTCTTCAGGAGATTAGATTGCTCATAGTTGAGCAATATTCCATACAGAGTGCTTAGAGAGAGAGTATGTAAGTCTTTTGTCAGCTTAAGACATATTGAATAACTGTCCCAGCTTTCAGGAAGACTTTCCAAGAATTTTGTTAGGACCTCAGAATTAGAATAGGTCCTTCCAACAGTTCTTAGGTCAATGATCAGGCAGTTAAACCGCTGATGAATGTCAGAAAGAGATTCATTCTTACCAGCGATAAAACTTTCATACTGTCTTACCAAGTTAATCTTTCGGGTCTCTTGGATTTCAGTGGTGCCCTCATATTGAACACATATGGTTTCCCACATTTCTTTAGAAGTTTTTAGATGCATGATGGAATGGAAAACTTCATCAGGCAGAGCCATTGATATAATGGTCTTTGCTCTTGCATCTATGCCTACCTTCTTTTTATCTTCATCACTCCACTGTCTTATTTCCTTAACGACATATCGTTCAAGGACAACTTCAGTGGTGGCAGTAGCGGGAACCGCAGCTATAATTCTAACAGGTTCATAGGGTCCGTTTTCTATATATTCAGGTATAGTAGGATCCGCACCTTCAAGAAATAGCATCATTCGATTTTTCCATAGAGAAAAGTTATCTCTGCTAAATCGAGGAGGTTTAGAAAGTGAACCATTATCATAGTAGTTTGTGTTTGTGTTTAGTGCCATTTTAGAATAGCAAGGAAGAGTATACAACAAGATCTTGTTTATTAGATTAAACAAACTGCTCTGATACCACTTGTTGGTCCCGAAGGTGCTTAACAAGTTTGTAGAAGGGGGGGTTGAATACAAACACAGAAATAGCTGACTGAATGTGAGACTGTAGCTCTGACAGAAGGATGTAGTGCAATGTTATCAAGTAAAATACCTCCAAAACTGAAAGACCCTGGAAGCTTTACAATCCCATGTTCCAGAGGAGGAAAAGAAATAGGAAAAGCCTTATGTGACTTAGGTGCCAGTATTAACCTCATGCCTCTCTCTGTTTTCAGTACTCTAGGCATAGGTGAAGGTAGACCCACAACAGTTACCCTCTAATTAGCTGATAAGTCCATAACTTACCCAAAAGGTAAAATTGAGGATGTCCTGGTCCAAGTTGATAAGTTTATATTCCCTATTGATTTTATCATCTTAGACTTTGAAGCTGACAAGGATGTTCCCATCATTCTAGGCAGACCTTTCCTAGCTACTGGAAGAACCTAGATAGATGTCCAAAAGGGAGAATTGACCATGAGAGTCCAAGACCAGCATGTGATATTTAATGTATTTGATTCCCTCAGGTACCCAGAAGAAAAAGAAGAGTGTTCTACCTTAACTTTGATTGAGACCTGGTGTCAAGAAAAAAGTTCGGGGAGGATCATTGTGTTGGTCCCGAAGGTGCTTAACAAGTTTGTAGAAGGGGGGGGGGGGTTGAATACAAACACAGAAATTAAAGTTTAATAAATTGTTTATTGATAAATCAAAATACAATTTACAAGTTTGTTGCGGAATAAGATTAAGACAGACTCAATCTAAACAAACTTAAGAAACACTAAGATGGTTGCACAAGAAATTCAGAGAATGGGGGATTTTTAGAGAGATAGAAAACAAGGGTTTCTATTTTGGAGTTCAAGGATTGAGCACACCTTCAGATGAAGGAGTGAGCTTCCTATTTATACCCTATGCATTAAATGCATGGCAGGGTACTTTACACGTGGCATTCATAGATTGGCTTTGGTAGTCTCACTTTTGGAGACATGCTTTTGGCCGCTTTATGAACAGTGTAGTTGACAGAGTTGGTGTACGATTTGTGGCAGAGACGTGTCCGTTCTGACACATTGTACTGGTTGTGCAAGGTAAGACAAAAGAAAACTTGAGGCATAAGCTTTGTGATCGTTGATCGCTGAGTATCTCTTCTTCCAGAGATAAAGAAGTTCAGCTATCGCTGAAGCTTTTCCTCAGGCTTCTTCGCGTAGGTAGATGTCTGATCTTCGCTGATATCCGCATCAGGTCACTAGTAGACTTATCTATTGTTCAGTGGCTTCGTCTTCGATTCAGCTATGAACTATGTTGACGCGAGACTTGTCTTCAGGGATTACGTTAACTGTGTTACATAGGAAACGATCAGTGATGACTGAACAGACTCAGTTTGATCGCTGAAAGTGAAACACTTACATATTAATGTTTACAGAAAGGTCATCAGCGATAACTGAACGGACTCAGTCTGATCGCTGATGATGAAACACTAATACATATAATAACGTAATTTTCACTAAGTATAAAAGAGGGTCGTTATCAAATCACTGAGAGAGTTTGGATCAACACATTGGGATAGCTAAATCTGATAGTGATGAAGAAGAAAAAGATTCTGATGACCTAGATATACCATTTGAGACTGCTTCTTTTGAAGTATTAGAAAATAAGGATAGGAAAAATCTTGTTTAAATCCTTAGAAGTTGCACCAGACTTAGATTTGAAACAACTTCCCTCACACCTGAAGTATGCCTTTTTAGGAGAACCAGGGAAGCTGCCTGTCAGTATTTCATCCACATTAGAAGTTGATCAAGAAGAAAAGTTGGTCAATATGCTTAAACTTCATACCAAAGCCATAGGATGGACCATTACTAACCTGAAGGGCATAAGCCCTACCATTTGTCAACACAAGATTATCTTGGAAAACAAAAATTTCACCTCAATAGAGCCTCAAAGGAGACTTAATCCTGTGATGAAAGAGGTAGTTAAAAAGAAAATTTTGAAATGGCTTGATGCAGGTATAATCTATCCTATTGCAAGTAGTACATGTGTCAGTCCGGTGCAGTGTGTACCCAAAAAGAGTGGAGTTAATGTAGTACCAAATGAGAAAAATGAACTTATACCCACTAGGATAGTATATGGTTGGAGGATTTGTATGGACTATAGTAGGCTTAACAAGGCCACTCAGAAAGACCATTTTCCCTTACCCTTTGTAGACCAAATTCTAGATAGATTAGCTGGGAAAGAGTTCTATTGTTTCTTAGATGGGTACTCTGGATATAATCAGATTGCTATTTCACTTGATGACCAGGAAAAGACCACCTTCACATGTCCTTATGGGACTTTTGCTTTTAGAAGAATGCCTTTTGGATTATGTAATGCTCCTGCCACTTTCCAAAGATGTATGATGTCCATTTTCTCTGACATTTTAGAAAACTCCATGGAAATTTTCATGGATGATTTTTCAGTTTATGGGACATCATATGATCTATGTTTACAAAACCTAGAAAAGAGTCTTAAAAGATGTGAAGAAACTGACTTGGTTTTAAACTGGGAAAATGTCATTTTATGGTTAAAGAAGGCATAGTGTTAGGACATCTCATATCCACAAGAGGCATAGAGGTTGATAAAGCAAAGTTGGAAGTAATTGAAAATTACGTGAACCAACAACTGTCAAAGGGATAAGAAGTTTTTTGGGACATGCAGGTTTTTACAGTAGATTCATAAAGGATTTTTCCAAAATTTCAAAACCTCTCTGTTTATTGTTACAACATGACCAGATGTTTGATTTTAATGAAGAATATAGAAAGGCTTTTAACACTTTGAAAGAAGCACTGGTCACTGCTTTATAGTAACAACACCTGACTGGTCCCAACCCTTTGAAATAATGTGTGATGCTAGTGACTGGGTAGTAGGAGCAGTATTAGTTCAAAAGAAAAACAAAATATTCCACCTTGTGTATTATGCTAGTAAGACTTTAAATGAAGCCCAAATCAATTACACCACTACTGAAAAGGAATTATTAGTTGTGGTTTTTGCTTTTGAAAAATTCAGATCATACTTGATGGGTGCTAAAGTGATTGTTCATAATGATCATGCAACCATCAAGTATCTCATTGCTAAAAAAGATGCAAAACCTAGGTTGATAAGGTGGGTCTTGCTTTTGCAAGAGTTTGATATGGAAATAATTGACAGAAAGGGTGTGGATAACCAAGTGGTTGATCATTTGTCAAGGTTGGAAAAACATGATAAGCCTGTGTATGATGGTGAGATCTGTGAAGTATTTCCATATGAAAATTTTTTGGTCATGCAACACTCTGCAATACATTGGTTTGCAGATCTTGTGAATTATCTGACATGTGGAATTATTCCCAAAGAATTTAATAAACAACAAAGAAAAAAGCTCATTTTTAATTCAAAGAAATACTTATGGGATGACCCGTTTTTGTTCAAAATTTGTGTAGATCATATGATAAGAAGGTGCATACCAAAAGAAGAAGTGACCTCAGTCCTACAACATTGCCATGCTGGACCATGTGGAGGACATTTTGGAGGAATTAGGACAACAACAAAGGTTTTACAATCTGGTTTATTCTGGCCTACTTTGAACAATGATGCTCATGACTTTGCAAAAGGTTGTGTTGAGTGTCAAATGAGTGGAAACATCTCACAAAGAAATGAAATGCCCTTAAATGGAATTCTAGAAGTAGAACTGTTTGATGTCTGGGGCATAGACTTTATGGGACCTTTCCCTCTTTCCAACAATTGTGCCAACATTTTGGTAGCTGTAGATTATGTATCCAAGTGGGTGGAAGTTGTGGCTTGCCATTCCAATAATGCTAGGACAGTTGTCAAGTTCTTGCAAAAGAACATATTCACTAGATTTGGTACACCCCGTGCTTTAATTAGTGATGAAGGCACTCATTTTATAAACAACTTGCTAGAAGAAGTCCTTAACAAGTACAACATTCAACATAGGGTGGATACTGCTTACCACCCTCAAACTAATGGTTTGGCAGAGTTGTCAAATAGGGAGATAAAAGGAATCTTAGCCAAAGTAGTTAAACCACACCGAAAGGATTGGGCCTCCAAATTGGATGATGCTATGTGGGCTTATCGGACTGCTTACAAAACCCCTATAGGAATGTCTCCTTATAAGTTGGTTTATGGGAAGGCTTGTCATCTGCTTGTGGAATTATAACATAAGGCCTATTGGGCCATCAAGGAGCTCAATATGAGTTTGGATGAGGCTGGGAGAAAAAGAACTTTGCAACTTTGTGAATTGGAAGAACATAAGAATTTTTCCTACGAAAATGCTAAGCTTTATAAATATAACACAAAAAAATGGCATGACAAAAAGATTCTTCCCAAAGACTTCAGTGAGTGTCAGAACGTCCTTTTATTCAGTTCAAGATTAAAACTTTTTCCTGGAAAATTGAACTCAAGATGGACTGGACCCTACTGTGTTGCTAAGGTATACCCTTATGGTGTCATTGAGTTGATTGATCTAGAGAGGGATACGACTTTCAAAGTCAATGGACACATAGTCAAACATTTCTTTGATCCTACCCAAATCCTACAACAACCTCCCATGGTTGTTGCCTCTTTAGTATAATATTATTGTCTTTCTTTATTTTTATTTTTATTTTTATATTATTATTATTAATTATACTTTTAGTATTAATATTAGTATTATTAATTTTTAGTATTTTTAGTAATAATTTTAGTAATAGTTAGTATTAGATTGATTTTTCTTAACTTTTATATTTTTGTCTAAAAATTAAATTAGAGTAGAAGTATTTAATTTTGGGCTGAAATTGAGAAGGTAAAATAATTGGGCTCACCCATCTTCACGCATATATTTAATTGGGCCCAGATCAAGTATGTGTATTCCTTAAATCACAGGGTTCTTATTCATATTACCAATCCGACTTGGGCCATTCGAAAAATAGAACATTTCGGCCCAGTTGTAATTAACTTAATTTAATTGTTTAACTTGGGCTGATTTTATTTTCTTTGTTATCTTATTAACACAGGCCCAAGACCCGGCCCATCTCTCTTCTCTGTCGTTTGGAACTCCTCAACGGAAATAAGTATGATGATGGGTGATGACATCACCCTGTCTACTCTTCACTTTTCAGGCAAGTACATCGCAGACTTATACCATTTCCGGCCAAACACCCCGATTGTGGTACGATTGAAGGTGCCAACTGTTTCTAAACTCGGTTATCCGCGAAAACCTACCATCAACCGTACTTCTCAACATCGAAAACCGCCGAATTTGCTCTGAAATCCGAAGGTTCTTCTTCCTTTTATTCGAATCAATCACAACCCTGTTTTCACAACCTTTCTATCTAAGTCACTTATAAATCGATCCTTTTCCCCCAAGCAACCATTCATCCTTGAGTTCTCTAAATACCCACCCCTAGTTCAATTTCTATGGCAATCACAAAATCTAAACCTCGAAAAAGATCACATGCAGAGATGAAAGGGGCTGAATCTTGTTCTAAAAACAGTCCCAATAAACAGTCTACTCCTTCCAAGAAGATTGCAAAAGAGAAACAACCACCGGTGAAGAGGTTTACTCGAAGTTCTAGTCGGTTTAAAACTAAACCGATGACTGAAGATGAAGGCTCTGCTATTGCCTTATCAGAAGATTCGAGGGAGAAGAATTCCAAGGAAGTCGATTCTAAGGCTGTGGTGTCCAAACTCTCGACAACCGCCCTGGATGCACTCGCTGCAGTCGCCGGAGCACAAGTCCAGACGCCGGAGGCCACTACTGTTCAAACCATGATCATTCCCATAGAATCCACAAGTGTTGCAGTTAACCCTTTTCCAATCGAAGGTAATGATTTCTCTACTCCTCTCTAAGTGCACCAAATAACATCCTTGCCAAACCTTTCTACCATGGCTTAGATTAGCACCCTTAGAGCATCTGTGGATAAGGCATTTGCCGCCATGGATGAGTTATTGGGTCGAAGAGCAATCTAAACCACCACTATTAACACCACCATTACCACTCTTGATACACCTCCTGTAATCCCAGAAAATTCCATCACCAAACCCACTAAAAACCCCTCTGTTGAATCCCCTATAATCCCTGAAAATCCCATACCCACACCCCTTACCACTCCTATTCCCACTCCTTTAGACTCTCCTTTGATCACCCGTGTTGCAACCCCTAAAGTTACCAAAACCCCTCCTCTAGTTTCCCCTTCCAAAATCCCATATGACACACTTTCTGAACTCTTGGGGATTAACATTACTCCCAAGCACCAAGAGCAATAATCTGTGAATCCCATACCCCCTGTTGGTCCCGAAGGTGCTTAACAAGTTTGTAGAAGGGGGGGTTGAATACAAACACAGAAATTAAAGTTTAATAAATTGTTTATTGATAAATCAAAATACAATTTACAAGTTTGTTGCGGAATAAGATTAAGACAGACTCAATCTAAACAAACTTAAGAAACACTAAGATGATTGCACAAGAAATTCAGAGAATGGGGAATTAAGAGAGATAGAAAACAAGGGTTTCTATATGGAGTTCAAGGATTGAGCGCACCTTCAGATGAAGGGGTAAGCTTCCTATTTATACCCTATGCATTAAATGCATGGCGGGGCACTTTACACGTGGCGTTCATAGATTGGCTTTGGGAGTCTGACTTTTGAAGACATGCTTTTGGCCGTATTAGGAACAGTGTAGTTGACAGAGTTGTTGTACGATTTGTGGCAGAGACGTGTCCGTTCTGACACATTGTACTGGTTGTGCAAGGTAAGACAAAAGGAAACTTGAGGCATAAGCTTTGTGATCGATTGATCGCTGAGTATCTCTTCTTCCAGAGATAAAGAGGTTCAGCTATCGCTGAAGCTTTTCCTCATGTTCCTTCGCGTATATGTAGAGTTGTCTTTGCTTCACTGATATCCGCATCAGGTCACTAGTAGACTTCTCTTCGTTCAGCGACTTCGTCTTTGATTCAGCTATGAACATATGTTGACGCGAGACTTGTCTTCAGGGATTACGTTGGTTGTTTACTTCAGAAACTATCAGTGATAACTGAACAGACTCAGTCTGATCGCTGATGGTGAAACACTAATACATATTAAAACGTAATTTTCACTAAGTACAGAAGAGGGTCGTTATCAAATCACTGAGAGAGTTTGGATCAACAATCTCCCCCAATTTGATAATGACAAAGTAAGTGAAGAAAATTACTTTATAATTCAAAATATGGGAATAAAAAGGACTCATAGAGTGCATGTCCCAATTACTATTTTGAGGGATCTTTTACAGTACTGATAGGGTTAAGTACATCACTGCAATTTTCATTTAATTCAGGGATAGAATTACAAGATATGAAAATCATAAGTACAAGTGAATAACTAACTACTGTAAGTATAACTAACAGATTATAGAAAAGGAAACTAATCTATCAGCTATTAAAAGAAGATTTAGGAGGATTGATCATATACTCAGGTATTTCTTCTCCTTTCTGTCTTCGTTCCAAAGATTCTTGACTGATAATTTCTTTAATTTTTTCAGCAGCAGGGAAGAAATCACACCATAAGCATAAGAGATCCTTGAGATGATTCAGAGGACAGATAGGAATCTCAGAGATTCTTTGAAATCTGAGTTCCTCCTCATCATCTCTGAAGAATATTCCATAAGGATTGTCAATTACTTGACCAGCTTGGAAAGGACCACCAGGAGGCAGAGATAGATCCAGAACTGAAAGATCGGGAGGAGGACCAAATAGTGCATCTCTTGAAAATTTGATAGAAGTTTCATTCCTGATGATGGCGACGTCTTCAGAGGAGGAGGACCAAATTCTTATCTTGAGTTTCAAAGATTTGGGAGGAAGAGGAGATGGCAGCTTCAGTACAGAAGTGACTCTATTTATGAGGGCTTCAAGAAGTCCTTCAACGTAGCCTCTGTATGTAGATTTGGATTTCTTCAGCGCATCCCAGAACTCTAACCATTCCGTAAATCCGAAGCTCTCAAGTTTGGATACGTACATAGCTTTTTGGGTTCCATCCTCTCTGGTAATCTCCATGGTCACTGAGAGTTGATCCTTCTTCTTGCGACCAGAGATAGTCACGGCTGATATTGGAAGAATATCAGAACGATAGTCCATCTTCTGTTTACACCATTCGATAGACCTATCGTTGATCTCTTGTTCTTTGGAGCGTTCCTCTTCAATTTCTTTCAGCAGTGCAGCTTGAACTTCCACAGGTTTGCTTTTCAGCTTTTTGTCCTTGACTTGAGAAGATTAAATCTTTAAAGCGAGTTGGGCATCTCGTTTGCATTCAGCGATCAGTTTCTCAGCTTTGGCAGATTCTTCTCGTTCAGCTTTAGTGAGGAAGTCGAGCTCTGAGAAGGATGTTTGAAGAGGAATTTTCAGTCGTTGACTTTCTAGTTGAGCGATCATTTCAACTCTTTTCTTTACCACTTCCTCTGACCAATGAGATGGTCGAGAGGGCCTTCCTGGATGGATTAGGGAATCTTCTTCTTCTTCTTCTTCATCAATCTCAGCGATAGAGATTGGGATTATTTCTTCAGCGATAGTAGCTGGAATTATTTGTAGTTCAGAACCCTTAAGCAGGGGTGAGAACTGTCTGGATAGAAAAAGAAGGAAAGAAGGGATAAGTGTATATTTTTAGAAAAAGAGAGAGAAAGGCTAGAAGGAAATAGGGGTTTGGAAAGAGTAGAGAGTGGTACAATTGAAAGACATACCTGAGAAGGGTGCTCCCCCTCAGATTGTGATCCAGTCCTCAAGCATTCTTCAGCGATTGGTTGCTTGTCTTTGCTTTGCGAAGGAACGCTTGAAGATGTATCACCTCTCACCCCTGCTTTGACAACCTCTTGCGAAGTTGTCCCTGATGCGACGTTCGGCTTGGAGAACCACATAGATTGGTCTTCATCGTCGTCGTCGTCATCGGAGGGCTGATCCTTTTCTTGATCATCAAGATCTAGATCATCTTCCTCTTCATCGTCTTCTTCCTCATCCTCTTCAAAGAGAATAGAGTGAATAGATGAGGATTCTTTTGCCTTCTCCCCCTCAGATTGAGAGGGAGGTTTCTTTGGAGTCTTAGCTTCCCCAGCAGCAGCGATAGAAGTTTCTTCAGCTTTCTCCCCCACTTTGTCAATATCAGCGGTAGGGGATTGTTCAGCTGCTGGAGTAGCTGTTGAAGCTTTTAGCACTTGGACGTCAGCCTCCAGACGCTTAATCCGCTCTTCAACCGCAGGGATGTCGCACGTGGCATCATGAATGAATTCCACAACGATGTTGAGGTTGGTACGATCATCTTCAGTGAAGGAGGGAGGCAGCGCTGGAGCTGATGCATTCACTTTCTGTAGAATTTGCTGAAGAAGGGACGTGCAGAGGTCAACCTTTGAAGAGAGACCCTGAACTTCAGCGGTAAGAGACTCAAATCGCCCTTGAAAGAGTTGAGAGGACTCTTTGAGTTGGACGACTTGTTCTTCAACAGCTGAAAGTTGTGAGTTCTCAGCTTTAGATGAGCAGGTCGCGGTCAACTTCTTCAGCTCCTCACCAGCCTGATTGACGGCGCTGATGGTGTCGTTGATGGTGTTGGTGAGGGCGTCCACCTTTTCTCCCAGGCTGTTGACATGCGTGTCAACAGACGCCAAACTAGGACCTGAAAATAATGTTAGCTCAGATACGGGCTTATTTGGAGAGGTGGGGAGAGAAGTGTTTAGGATTATAGGTGTACCTGACGTATCAAACATTTTGTAGAACTGCATAGATTCCTCAAAAGTTTGATGTTCAGGTCCTATAGGGAAAGAAGAGGTAGCGGGTTCAGAGACCAAATGAGTAGAAAAAGGAAGAGTTTTGGGGATAGAAGTAGGGATGGGGTTAATCTCAGCGAATGAGATAGTAGGTGGGGTCACTGATGATGTGACAGCGAGCGAGATCGCTGACACGACAGTATGAGTGACTGCTGAAGTTGTGGAGGAAAGACCCACAAATGCATCTAAGGTAGCTTGTTGAGAAGCTCCCTCAGGTATAGTACTCGAGGGTGTACTTTCCTTAGTCTTTTTGGCCTTTTTGGAAGGACCAATCGGACTAGCTGATGGTCGTTTAGAAGTAGTGGTAGCGACAGGGATAACAGACGAAGGAACCGTCTGAGTGGTCACTGAAGATGAAGAAGAATGGAGAGAGAGACGAGAGCGAAGGAGATAGATACTTACCTCGTCGGCGAGTGGCTTTACCTCCAGTGATCGTTGACCTACCCTGGCAAAGGTGCCATCATCTTTGGTGGGATAGGTGTTGGGATAGAGGAACTTGATGTACGTACATATGAAACGTACGTACGAGATCTTGGGATCTCGTTCAGGCTTTTCTAATCTCCACCTCAGGTCTTCAAAGATTGCTGTGGCGTAGTCAAAGTTTTGACCAGCGATAACGGAGTAGGCCATCTGCAGTTGTGTTTTGCTGGCTTGATCCAGCAAACCACTCTTCCCGCTCATGCACTGAATTATGTGCGAGAAGATAAAGTTCAGTTGTGATGGCATCTGAGCTTTGAGGATCTTGGTGAGCTTCTTGTTGGGAATAGAAGATCTCGGTTTGTTTTCCCAACAATAGCCCATTGCGTCCAGGAATGATATCAGCTCATCATCAGTGGGGAGTGCGTCGAACCCACTCTTTGGTTTGTCAGGGAATCTTAAAGATTTCCTGAGGCTAAGAGCGGTCATGCTCCCTGGCCCCAATTCCGTGCTGAAAGAGATAGCAGGGACTCGTTCACCTTTCTTGTTGGTGAGTTCAGTTGCATCAGCAGTGAACCAGAACTGCTGGAGTAGAGTCTTGGAAGGCTTAGGATCCATAGTGATCGCGTAAGCTATACATGACTGCTTGAGGAATTCAGCAGCTTCCACCAGATGTGGGTATTTGTCAGCTTTGAACTCGAGTCTGGCCAAATGATTACATTTAGTAATCTCAACTTCAGTGAGAGCGAATCGTACATGCTTGGAAGCAACGATTGAAGACTGTGTCATTTCTGTTATGGAAAGAGGCATAATAGAAGAAATGATTTAGATTAAAAATAATATGATTACCAGTTGCCATAGAAGAAAGGAAACTGGAAAACTATCAAGTTATTTTTAGGAGTAGAAAAATAGTGTTCTGGGTAGAAAGAATGAAGAACACTTTAAAACCAAAAGGTTTTTATTGAAAAACATAAAATCAGAAAGAATGATCTTTAGTTTTTTTAAAAAACGTTTTATAAAATCCATAGAAAACGAGTAGGATTTTAAAAAGAATAAAAAGCATACGAACAAAGCACATAAACATGAAATAAACCTGTGTATTTTGAAGAATTTTTTTTTTGCAGATTCAATATTCTGGGTTTACTTGCTTGAGTGTTCTTGAGAGAGAATGTTTCTTGCGTTGATAGTTTCGAAAGCGTAAACTGTATAAAGGAGAGAAGAATTCCTTTTATACGAAGAGAGAGGAGAGAGAGAGAGAGAATGAAGCGGGAAAAGAAAGGATCATCATGACATTGACACGTTCCACGAAGTTGATTAGATAGAAGAGCAACGGACGAACGTGTCAGAAAAGGCATGTCGTGGATTGTCGGTTCAAATGACGTCATAGAAGAGAGAGACTGTACATTTGTCCGTTTTGAAATTATCACTGAAGAAAGGTCAGTGATAGATTTTCCTTTTTAAAAGTATCCCTGATAGTAAAGATGGGGATAGATTTTCTTTTTAAAAAGATATGACAAGAAATATCAGTGATTAAGGTTGATATTAAAAAAAACATCTCAACTGAATGAAGATTCAGTTGTAGGGATTGAGAAAACATACCTGAGGATCAGAAAATTTATCAGAGAATGATGAAAGGGGAACTTTTGATTACTGACGCAATACATGAACGCTGAAGAATTATTCTTCAAGATTCAACATTCCAAGCTCACTGATGAGAAAGTTGAACCTTGTCTCATCAAGAGGTTTGGTGAATATATCAGCAAGTTGAAAGTCAGTAGGGATAAAGTGAAGTTCAATATCACCATTCATCACATGATCTCTGATAAAGTGATATCTGATCTCTATGTGTTTTGTCTTTGAATGTAGCACTGGATTATTTGCTATAGCGATAGCACTAGTGCTGTCGCAATAGATAGGAATCTTTGACAGTTGAAGGTCATAATCTAATAGTTGATTTCTCATCCACAAGATTTGAGAACATCAGCTTCCAGCGGCTACGTATTCAGCTTCAGCTGTGGAAGTGGACACAGAATTTTGCTTCTTGCTTGTCCAGCTTACCAGCTTTCCTCCCAGAAGTTGACATCCACCAGTGGTACTCTTTCTGTCGAGTTTACAGCCTGCAAAAATCACTATCAGAATAACCAGTTAGATCGAACCCTGAGTCTTTGGGATACCAAAGACCGAGGTTAGGAGTTCCTTTCAGATATCTGAAAATTCGCTTTACAGCGATCAGATGGGATTCCTTGGGTTCAGATTGATAGCGTGCACATAAACAAGTAGAGTACATGATGTCAGGTCGGCTCGCTGTGAGATACAACAGGGAGCCTATCATTCCTCTATAGGCAGTGACATTAACAGGTTTACCAGAAGGATCTTTGTTAAGTGTCAGAGGTGGTGCCATAGGAGTTTTCATCGCTGAAGTTTGTGTGAGATCAAACTTCTTTAGCATATCTTTAACATACTTACCTTGGCAGATAAAAGTACCTTTGTCAGATTGTTTAATCTGAAGACCAAGAAAATATGTCAGCTCACCCATCATACTCATTTTATATTCTTTCTTCATTCTTTCAGCGAAGCGAGTACACAGAGATGGGTTAGTAGAACCAAATATTATGTCATCGACATATATTTGTACAAGAATTATATGACCTTTTATCTTTCTGAAAAGTAACGTATTATCAATCTTGCCACGTTCAAAATTTTCAGAGATAAGAAAAGATGAGAGAGTGTCATACCAAGCACGAGGGGCTTGTTTTAGACCATAGAGAGCCTTATCCAATTTATAAACGATGAAGTCTTTATAGACTGCATAAGCTAAGAATAGTCGAATTGCTTCGAGCCTGGCCACAGGGGCAAAGGTTTCATCATAGTCTATGCCTTCCTCTTGTCTGTATCCCTGAGCAACGAGTCGAGCCTTGTTGCGGGTTACAGTTCCATGTTCATCTAACTTGTTTCTAAACACCCATTTGGTGCCTATTACAGTTTTATCAGATGGTCTAGGAACGAGATTCCAAACTTTGTTTCGAGAAAATTCAGTCAGCTCTTCTTGCATAGCGCTGACCCAGTTTGGATCTCTGAGGGCATCATCAGTCTTCTTTGGTTCTATTAAAGAGAGAAAGTTTACAAAGAGACAGATATTACCTGAGCTTCGTCGTGTCTGAATACCTGCATCTGGATCACCGAGAATTTGATCTATTGGGTGATCTCTTTTCCATCGCTGAGCAGGAGCATGATCGCTTAACTCAGAGGTTGGATCAACAATTGGGATGTTTACTGATGAGGACGTTTGAGGTTCATCAGCAATTAACTGTTGAGTAGGTTCACTAGAGAGGTTTCCAGACGAAGGCAGATTTGATGGTAGTAATGTGTTTAGAGGTTCAGCTGAAACCCATGAGGTGGATTCAGCGGTAGGATGGATAATGTTTGGATCATCATCAGCGGCTGAAGGATCAGAATGCTGATGGTTTGAAAAGAAGGGTTCTGTTACTCTGTAGTGAGAAAGTACCCAAGCATTTAACTCTTCATTGTCAGCGATTGGTTTAGAGTTCGCTGAGCGAGTTTCATCAAAAGTGACGTGAATTGTTTCTTCTACGGTTTGTCTTCTCTTGTTGAAAACTCTGTAGGCTTTGGAGATGGAGGAATATTCTAGAAATATTCCATCATCGGCTTTTGGGTCGAACTTTCCAAGTTGATCTTTGTTGTTTAAGATAAAGCACTGACAACCAAAGATATGAAGAAAGCTGATAGAAGGCTTCCTTCCAAGAAAAAGTTCATAAGCTGTCTTCCCAAATCGCTTTATTATCAGCGATCTGTTTTGAGTAAAACATGCAGTGTTTACAGCTTCTGCCCAAAATTGAGTAGGGAGGTGAGAATCGCTGAGCATTGATCTAGCAGCTTCTATGATCGTTCTGTTTCTTCTTTCAGCGACTCCATTTTGCTGAGGTGTTCTTACTGAAGAGAAGTTGTGAGAGATTCCCTTGTTCTCAAAGAAATTGTCCAGGGAACTATTTTTGAATTCAGTTCCATGATCACTTCTTATTGAACGAACAGTAAGATTGTTCAGCACTTCCATCTTTTTGACAAAAGATATTAGTTCTTCTGGAGTATCACTCTTACAGCGAAGAAAGATAACCCAGGTGTAGCGAGAATATTCATCTACAATGACAAGCGTATATTTCTTTCCAGCTATTGATTGGATGTTGACAGGGCCAAATAGATCCATATGCAAGAGCTGAAGAGGACTTGTCACTGAGGAAACTTGTTTCGACTTGAAACTAGCTTTTGTTTGTTTTCCTTTTTCACATGCTGAGCAGAGAGATTCTTTAGCATATGAGTGCTGACGAAGACCAGAAACCAGTTCCTTAGATGAGAGAGAATTCAGGGTTTTGAAGTTTAGATGAGAGAGCCTTTTATGCCATAGCCAGTTGACATCAGAAGAGGCCTTAGAGAGAAAACATAAGTTTTCAGTGATAGTAGAGTCCATATCTATTACATAGACATTTTCTCTTCGATAACCACTGAGAGCAAGTTTTCCTTTTTCATCTACCACTGAACATGCTTTCTTAGAAAAGCGAACTTCGTAGTCTTTGTCACATAGCTGACTGATGCTTAGAAGATTGTGCTTCAGTCCATCTACATAAGCGACTCTTCGAAAGGTAGTTGTCTCATTGCTGAGGACACCAAACCCTCGGGTAAATCCTTGTATTCAGTGAGCAGGTCTCTTTGTCCAGTCATATGACGAGAACATCCACTATCGAGATACCAGATGCCCTTTGATCCCTGCATACATAAGGAAGATTAAGCGTTGTTTGGTACCCACTTTTCAATGGGTCCTTCAAAGTTAGTGGATAAGAAAGATTCAGCAGTCTTCACAGCTGATGAAGATTCAGCTTCAGTGGTAATCTTCACTTTGGTTAATTTCTTAACCTTAGTGGTATATTTCACTTTGGTTGATTTTTCAACTTTGGTGACTTTCTTTGCCTTAGAGGCATTTTTCTTCACTTTGGCTGTTTTATCAGCTTTGGTGGTATTTGGACATTTACTTGCAATATGATTAGTAAAACCACAGTGATAACATTTTCTGTATTTGAAAATGGTTTTAGGATCAGTAGAAGGTTTTGCAAGTTTAAGATGAGCAGGACCAACTCCAAGAATGCCTTTAGCACGTGATCTGGGAGGAATTTTTTTCTTTATTTCTTCAGGTCTCACGGGCTTTAGATCAGCCTTCAGCTTTGGAGGACAGATATCAAAGATTTCTGTCACTGAGCTAGAAGGTTTATCCACTGAAGGTTTGGAAGGAACTTTCAGTTTGGTTTTCTTGGAAGCCTTCTGAGGGAGAATAGACTTTCCTTTATCTGCAGGCTTAGATCTTGCAGATATCTCCTCAGGGATGGGATTTGAAGAAGAACAGGGATAGAATTGATTATAAGAAGTGTCAAAGAAAGATGTGACAAAAGTTCCAAACTTAAGCGAGGAACTTTCTTCTTTAGGATCATCCTGTGGTGTCCAAAAACCAAGACCAGTTCTATCACTTTCAGGAGTTTGAGCATTTATTATCTCAGAGATCTTTGTTGATGATTTGCACCATTTTTCAACATGAGCCTTTTCTGCTTTTAGAGCAGCGATGGATTGTTCGCGTTCAATGCTGATGATTTCATTTATAATGACTTGATCTTTCAGCTTTTCTTCTAAAAGATTTAGTTCACTGATCTTTTCATGACATTTCTCTAGCTCTTGTGTTAAATAAACATTTTTATTTTCAGCTTGAGTTTTGTCGTTTAGAGCATTATAAAGGTCAATCGTCAGCACATCAACAGCGCGACTTCTCTCAGCTTCAGGCAGAGAGGGATTTGTAGAGATAGATACCTGAGATGATATGTAGCTCATAGAAGGTTCAGATGGTTCTTCTACTTCTTCTTTAGTCTCAGCCATGAGGCAAAGATTAGCGACTTCTTCTTCATCAGAAGATGATTCTTCTGATTCAGCCCAGTCATGTTCTTCAGCGATGAGACCTTTACCTTTTCGCTGATAACTTTTCAGCTTTTGATATTTGTTCTTCAGCTTATGGTATTTGTCATCACTGGATCTTCTTAAGGTAGAAGGTTTAAAGACCTTTTTCGACCTGCACTCACTAGCAAAATGTCCAATTTTTTCGCAGTTATAGCAAGTGGCTGTAGCCTTATCAACCGGAGTTGATTTTGGCTTTTCAGTAAAAGAGAGAGGTTTACTTCTTCGGAAGTTACTCTTTCTTGCAAATCTCTTAAAAGAGTTTGTCAAGAGTGCTAAGGACTCATTAAACTCTGAAAGATCAGGGTCTGATAAATCCTCAGATTCAGAATCTAACTCAGTGATGGTGAGAGTAGATCGCTGGGATGGAATTATCTCTGACGAGACTAAAGCAATAGAAGTGCTTTTGGAGTCTTTAGAATCTTTTACAAGATTCTTCTTCAGGAGATTAGATTGCTCATAGTTGAGCAATATTCCATACAGAGTGCTTAGAGAGAGAGTATGTAAGTCTTTTGTCAGCTTAAGACATATTGAATAACTGTCCCAGCTTTCAGGAAGACTTTCCAAGAATTTTGTTAGGACCTCAGAATTAGAATAGGTCCTTCCAACAGTTCTTAGGTCAATGATCAGGCAGTTAAACCGCTGATGAATGTCAGAAAGAGATTCATTCTTACCAGCGATAAAACTTTCATACTGTCTTACCAAGTTAATCTTTCGAGTCTCTTGGATTTCAGTGGTGCCCTCATATTGAACACATATGGTTTCTCACATTTCTTTAGAAGTTTTTAGATGCATGATTGAATGGAAAACTTCATCAGGCAGAGCCATTGATATAATGGTCTTTGCTCTTGCATCTATGCCTACCTTCTTTTTATCTTCATCACTCCACTGTCTTATTTCCTTAACGACATATCGTTCAGGGACAGCTTCAGTGGTGGCAGTAGCGGGAACCGCAGCTATAATTCTAACAGGTTCATAGGGTCCGTTTTCTATATATTCAGGTATAGTAGGATCCGCACCTTCAAGAAATAGCATCATTCGATTTTTCCATAGAGAAAAGTTATCTCTGCTAAATCGAGGAGGTTTAGAAAGTGAACCATTATCATAGTAGTTTGTGTTTGTGTTTAGTGCCATTTTAGAATAGCAAGGAAGAGTATACAGCAAGATCTTGTTTATTAGATTAAACAAACCGCTCTGATACCACTTGTTGGTCCCGAAGGTGCTTAACAAGTTTGTAGAAGGGGGAGGGGGGTTGAATACAAACACAGAAATTAAAGTTTAATAAATTGTTTATTGATAAATCAAAATACAATTTACAAGTTTGTTGCGGAATAAGATTAAGACAGACTCAATCTAAACAAACTTAAGAAACACTAAGATGATTGCACAAGAAATTCAGAGAATGGGGAATTAAGAGAGATAGAAAACAAGGGTTTCTATATGGAGTTCAAGGATTGAGCACACCTTCAGATGAAGGGGTGAGCTTCCTATTTATACCCTATGCATTAAATGCATGGCAGGGCACTTTACATGTGGTGTTCATAGATTGGCTTTGGGAGTCTGACTTTTGGAGACATGCTTTTGGCTGTATTAGGAACAGTGTAGTTGACAGAGTTGTTGTACGATTTGTGGCAGAGACGTGTCCGTTCTGACACATTGTACTGGTTGTGCAAGGTAAGACAAAAGGAAACTTGAGGCATAAGCTTTGTGATCGATTGATCGCTGAGTATCTCTTCTTCCAGAGATAAAGAGGTTCAGCTATCGCTGAAGCTTTTCCTCATGTTCCTTCGCGTATATGTAGAGTTGTCTTTGCTTCACTGATATCCGCATCAGGTCACTAGTAGACTTCTCTTCGTTCAGCGGCTTCGTCTTTGATTCAGCTATGAACATATGTTGACGCGAGACTTGTCTTCAGGGATTACGTTGGTTGTTTACTTCAGAAACTATCAGTGATAATTGAACAGACTCAGTCTGATCGCTGATGGTGAAACACTAATACATATTAAAACGTAATTTTCACTAAGTACAGAAGAGGGTCGTTATCAAATCACTGAGAGAGTTTGGAGCAACACCCCCTACCCACCATCAACTTATGGATGAACCAAGTAAGGAAACATAGGAACTAAGCCCTATAGCCTCCCAAAATACCGAACCACTTGGAACCCCTGTGAACAACCCCTCTGTGAATATGGCCGTTAATAGCCCTGTTGATGAAGCTCCACCACAATTCAGTCCAAGGATGGTTGAGCATTTACCATCTATGAGCCATGTGTCCCCTGTGTCCCCTGTGCACACTGCTACTACTCCACATACTGCAGGAGATGCACAAGATGACGATGAAGAGGTGGACATGACAAGGGTAAAAAGAAGGACAATGTACAAAAAGAAGCTCAAAGATAAGAAAAAGAAGAGGCCAACTAAAGAGGTGGAGGTTGCAGAAGATACAGAGGTGGAAGACATTTCTCCACCAAAGAGGATCACAAGACAAGGATCCCAATCCATGGATCAAGCTGAAGGTTCCAACAGGGCAGTCCTACAGAAGTCTCCCAGTACTGCTGGAGGGAGTAAAGGTAAAGCTTCAAACCCTCTGAGAGACAACTTGTTCAGTTGTAAATTGCCCCTTAGAAAGTACCCCTCTTTTGTTGAGAGAGTGGGACAACCTCTTAAGGGATTCCCAAAGGAAATCATCAAGGCCCACCCATCCATTCAATCTGTAATAGACGGTTTAGGTTGGCATAAATTGTGTGAGGTCCCTGAAAGTTACAATGAGGATTGGGTTAACGAATTATATACTGAGGTGGCAGTGACAACAAAAGCAGATTTAAGGGTGAGAAAGACCAAAGTCTCCTATTCTCTCAAAGCCATAAATGAATACTTAGGCTTGACACCCCCTGAAGATTATGAGTTGGACAGAATGCAGGTTGGGGTGTCCAATGATGAATTGACTGCTATCTTGAAAAGGATTGCAGTTGAGGGACCATCTTGGAAAATAAAGGGTAGATGTAGGACCCTTAAAACCAAACTCTTAAAGCCCGAGACAAACATCTGGATTTACTTTCTTAGACACATTTTCCATCCCACAAACCATGATACTGACCTTTGCATGGAGAGAGTGTTCCTTCTGTACTGTATTTTAAAGCAGAAGCCATTTGATGTGGGGAGGCTTATATGTGAGAACATAAGAGGATGTTTAGATAGGACCAATGGTCGGCTAATCTATCCTTCCATTATTCATGGGCTAATGGCCCAAGCCAATGTACGGACCCTCACCACTGATTGTTTTGTAAAGGAGAATAACAAAATGGATAAGAAAACTCTAGACAGGCTCATGAGGTTCACCAACAATCCCAAACCCCCAAGTGTCATTGAAGTAGTATAGGAGATGAAGAACACCATTCTGGGAGAATTTCAGAAAGCAACAACAAAGCTCAAGAAAACATTCAAGGCAAGGACAGACAAGTTGAAAGGCAAGATCAATGGACTCCAGGCTGAAGTTAGTGCACTCAAGGAAGAGAGAGTGAAGTGGCTGGAGTACAGAAGAGAAAAGGACAAAGTGAAGAAGAGAGAATGGCAGAAGATGAACCCTGACAAGCAGATGACACTACCACCCTTCCCTACAGTATGCCTGCAGAAGCTTGCACCCACTCCTACTCATTCTGAGTAGGACAGGTTTTGTCCTTTGACCCTTTTAATTTTAATAGTCATTTTTCTTATGATTTGTTGTTTTTAGTATTAGTCTTTTAATATTATAGAATGTGTATGTCCCATTTAGGATTATATGCATGTTTTAGAATGTGTATGTCCTCTTTAGGACCGTTTACATGTTTTTAGAATGTGTATGTCCCCTTTTGGGATTTGTTTGCGGTTTTGTGTCTTTTTATGTGTCTAGATAGTTTAGTTACTGTTTATTTTTGGTAAAAAGACATTTGTTTGGATTTGTGTTCTAGAAACAAGTTTAAACATTGGCTTTAACCACCTTGAGTCTATGACAAAGTCATGTTTTGACTCTTTGTTGTTTTTAAATTTATAAGTTGTATTTTTAATGAGAGTGAGGACTTAAAACTCCCCATTCTCATCTTTGCTTTTCTGTTTCATTTTGGGCTCTGATTTTCTGGATAGATGATCTAAGTTTCCATTTGTAAACAAGCTTTTCATTCACCGCATGTTCATAGCAAAAATCTTTTTGAAATCATATCCACAATAATCTTATGCATGACCATTTAAACAAAGAACCATCATTTTTAGACTTTCCAACAATTTACAAACCTGCTAGGTTTAGTCATCATTAAGCCACATTTCGTTGGGCTTTCATTCAAAATTCTTTAAGCCAATCTGTTCTTTTAGACAATGAGGACATTGTCACTCTCAAGTTTGGGGAGGGTCAATGTGTTGAAAAGTATACTTCTCACCCCATTGTTGATTCCAAAAATGTTTTACCCTTTGTACTTAACAGTAGGGTTATGCAAAGTGTCCAAAAAAAAATTTCAAAGAGTAAAAGCTCTATTTTCTTTGCATACAAATGTGCCAAAGGCACCAAGGGTCAAAAGAGACCAAAGTGTCCACCTTATACCTCAATATGAAACGAATGGTAGTAAAATTGTACCATTGAGTGAAAAGTGATTTTGAAGAAAAAGGCATTGCATTTCAAAAGAAAGAAAAAGCCAAATGCATTCCAATTTTTTTAATATCATGATGCTTTTGGTTAGCACAAGGTGAACCTAGGATAGTTTACTAAGGTGTGCTTTGAACTTAAATGATAAGGCTAGGTTTATGAAGGGTTATCAGTCTCATTTTGGTGTTATGAGCATCTCTCTAAAAACTTCAAGTTTGTGTGCATAGTGTTCTTGACTTAGGCATTTTCTTTCCAATTTTTTTTCTCTTTGATTTTTAGGAAATTTGAGTCTTTATTTTGTCTTTTTAGTTGCTTGGGGACAAGCAACGATTTAAGTTTGGGGATGTGATAGAGTTAGTTTATTAACCCTATTATGTCACTTTTTAGTAGATTTTACACTTGTTTTATTTGCCCTATTTGTCCCTTTGTGTCTCTTTTTAGTGTTATTTAGGCTTTTTAGTAGTCCCTTAGGTTTATATTTATTTATGCTGCTTTTATCTTAATATTAGGTCTAATTTAGTCTTTTATATTAATGTTTGTAGGTGATGGAAATACCCTGCAGCTTCCTGGAGGAGTTAGTTGAATGCTGATTTCAAAGTTGTAGGAGTACTGGAGGATTAACAGATGGACTGCTATATTTTTGGGCCGTAGCTGATGATTGGGCCGAAGACATGTGATAACCGGGCCAAGCCCATGTGCTTGAAAATTGAATTTTTGGAAATTACTAAGGGCTTGCCTTTTGGTTATTATCTTTTGTGTAATTTTAATAACTTTGGACCCCAAGTATGCATTTAGTATAAATATGTATGCCTTGTTATGGCTTATGAGAGGTTCGATTTACCTTCACTTCACTATGTGGTAGATAATACTATATTCCATCTAGTATTGGGTTGTTGTTAGGCCATGGTTGTGATTAGTCTCATTAATGATTTAATATATAAGTATTTTGGAAATTATTGGGAATTCTCTTGTCTTCGGTTACTAAAATTATTTTCAAAAGTTGTGTTGTGAAACCTATTTCCATCTGTGGTGCGCTCTTGTTCTTTCAAGCATTCAAGTTAGTTTTCTTAATGCTCGGTTACTCATTTAGTTACAATCTCAAGCTTTTACTCTCTTTTCTCTAACCAACATTCTTCTAAAGTTCAAAAGTGTTCCCCAAGTTACTACAATCTGTTTTCCACAAGTTTCAAGGTAAGAAATCACTTTTTGTGACATTACTTGGGCTTCAAGTTTCGTAGCTTGAAGCCCAAGTTACTGCAGCAGTCCTGCAATATCTTTCTAAACTTTCATACTTCCATTTTCTGCTTTCATCTTTACTTCTCTGCAGTTTATATTTCTGCAATTTACTTACCAACAATTTATTTTTCTGCAAATTTCCTTTCCAGCAATTTACTTTACTGCAATTTACATTTCCAGCAATTTACTTTCAAGTCATTTACATTTCCAGCAATTTACTTTTCAGTTATTTACTTTCCAACACTTTACTTTTCAGTACTTTCAATTCCCGCAATTTACATTTCAAGCTAGCATGAGCTAAACTCTTTAGCTTGGGATGTAAGGCAGAGTTAAGACCAGAATAAGTATGAAAGTAATGTTTCATTGAAGATTAAGTATCAAATATAACACAAGTATTTACTATTTATCTCAGGTGACTAATGTTTCATTGAAGATTACATTTAAATTAATTGACAACTAGTTTTGTGTATGAAAATGCATTAACTTTCAGAGTTAAGATAAATATAAAAATCTGAGATAATATGAGAAGGTTACAAATAGCTATAGCATCTGACAAATGCTATACTCATATGGTGTAGGATGGTAACACTGTGTCATGCTAGGATTCATGAGGTCTAACATAAATGATATTGTATCGATAGAACATAAGCCTGTGTGTACTCCTAGGAGGCCATCTGATTCGATAGTTGATACTGTGACAATCCTATAGGATTACCCTGTAGGATTGTCTAGGTGTTATAACATCTTTTTATTGAATTGTTTACTTTGTGTCTTAACAAACCTTTGCATCTTAAGCTTTTCTCTAAATCTGATTTACAACTCACCATTCAAATCCTTCATAAAAGATTTCCTCGAATTCGCCATCTGAAATTGGTTTTTACAAATTGGACTTTTTGAAAGAGCTTTCACCAACCTTCCCTGTGGGTTCGATACTTGGTACTTATACAATTATTACTTGTTACGAGACGATAGTAGTTCAAGGTGTATACTTGCGTTGAGTTCTATTTTAAGTGACTGTCATTTACATAACCAAACAAAGCCCGGGGAAAAAAGTTAATTCTCCCATCATGCTCATTTCAAACTTACTCTTCATGAGTGTTTCAAACTTTTTGCAATAGTTTTCATTAGTAGAGCCAAATATAATGTCATCCACATATATTTGGACAAGCAAAATCTCACCTCTTCTCTTTTTGTAGAACAAAGTAGTATTGGTTGTACCTCTTTCAAACTTATTTTCAAGCAAGAAGTTTGAGAGTCGATCATACCATGCTCTGGGGGCTTGTTTGAGTCCGTACAGAGCCTTGTCCATAACATAGACATGATTTGGGAATTCTGAACTCTCAAAACCTGATGGTTGTTGGATGTATATTTCTTCTTGAATCTGACCATTCAAAAAGGCTGACTTGATATCCATTTGATATACATTGAAACTTCCGTGGGCTGCAAATGCTAGGAATATTCTAATTGATTCTAGCCGTGCGATAGGGGCAAAGGTTTCCTCGTAGTCAATCCCTTCTTCTTGGCAGTATCCCTTAGCCACCAATCTTGCTTTGTTCCTAATGACCACTCCATCATCATCCTTCTTGTTTCAGAATACCCATTTGGTCCCAATAGCAGTTTTGCCTTTCGGCAGAGGTACTAGGGACCATACTTTGTTGCGCTCAAATTTCAAAAGCTCATCTTGCATAGCTTCTACCCAATTTCGATCATCTAGAGCTTCAGAGACCTTATTTGGTTCAATCATACTAACAAAATTTGTGTAGAAACAAAATTTGGCAGTGGTTGATCAAGTCTTTACTTTTTCAAAAGGATCACCAATGATTTGGCTATGTGGATGACTTTTGGTCCACTTGGTCATCCTTGAAAGATGGTCATTAGTGGCATCAAGTTGTACTTATGTGGGTGAGGTTGTTGGTACTTGAACAACTTTTGTTGTAGAAGGTTGATCATTTGTGCTTATCACAGGAGTTGATGAATCACCCTGAGTGTGAGTAAACACCTCTGTGGTATCTAGAGTTGAGCCCTCAACATGCTCTGGTGATGTGTCTTTTGTGGTCGTTGGAGTAACGTTCTCCTCTTGATTGAGCATGGAATCTTGATTAATCGTGTTCTCTGCATGCTCCCCTCAATTGTTGTACCTATACAAGTAGTTGAAGAGGGTGAAGTATTAGCAGGACCAGTAAGAGATAGGTATTGTGGTGCTTCGTTCGCAGAGGCTTCGATTCCAGAGACTCTGTGACCATCTTCAAGAAGGATCATCATCATCGAACATTTCCTCAAATAATTGATTTAACTCAGCTACTCGAGAAGATGTTGCGCCAGAGGCTTGCGTTTGTTGTCCGAGTCCTCAGCTGATTTTCTCAGAAGTCACCTTAAATGAGTCATCAAAAGATACATTGATAATTTCTAGTATCGTCCTCGATTTCAGTATGTAGACTGTGTATGCCTTGGTGGTTGATGGATATCCAATAAACTTGGCTTCATTGGCTTTTCGGTCAAACTTTCCAATTTGTTCTCTGTCATTCAAGACAAAGCATCTGCACCCAAACACATGAAAGAGCTTTATGTTTGGCTTCCTCTGGTTTACTAAGTGGTATGGAGTCTTCAAATGTCTCTCCACAATCATAGATTTGTTCTGTGTGAAACATGCGGTTGAAACAACTTCTTCCCAAAAAGAAGTTGGTAATCCAGATTCGGTGAACATAGTTCTGGCTGCCTCCACTAGTGTTCGATTTCTTCGTTCAACAACACCATTCTGTTGTGAGGTTCGTGCAGCAGAGAAGTTTTGTGAGATACCTTCTTCGGTAAGATAGACATCAATGGTTGAATTCTTGAACTCAGTACCATTGTCACTTCTGAGCTTCTGTACCTTGCTGTCAGATAGAACTTGGATTTTTCTCATTAGAGTGATTAGTATTTGAGGAACATCAGACTTTTTTCGGAAAAATTCAACCCATGTATATCTAGAGAATTCATCAATGAGAACAAGTATGTACTTCTTGCCACCTAAGCTCTATGCAGATATTGGACCGCAGAGGTCGACATGAAACATATACAGAGGTCTAGTGCAAGACACATCTAACTTGGTTATGTGGGAATCTCTTTTAAGTTTGCCCATTTCACAAGCAGAGCATAGATGATCTCTGTCGAATTTTAAGTTCGGAAGACCACTTACCAGATTCAGTTTAACAAGTTTGTCAATAGTATGAAAGTTTAAGTGACAAAACATGTTGTGCCAGAGCCAAGCCTCTTCATTCTTACTTGAAACAAGACAAAGTTTTTCATCTTTGGTTGTTGCCTTGAAGTTCATGAGATACAGATCACCTCTTATGTTAGCTCTCAAAAGCTATGTGCTTGTCCCTTCACTTAGCACATAGCAAAATTTCTTGTTGAACTTGACATCGAATCCATTATCACAGAGTTGACTTACACTTAGCAAGTTGTGCTTTAGGCCATCCACATATGCAACTCTGTATACATCTACATCCTCCTTGGCAATGACCCCGTAGCCTTTGATTTGTCCTTTCCTGTTATCTCCAAATGTTATAGAACCTCCTCCAGATTTTTCTTTGTAGGATGAGAGTAACCTTTTGTCGCTAGTCATGTGCGTTGAGTACCCAGAGTCTAGATACCACATGGTCACATGTTGCTTCTGCTGCATAGATTGAAGAGATTTAGGTACCCATTTTCAAACGGGACCACTTTTTTTAGGAGTCTTTAAGGCTGCCTTATCATCCTTAGGTTTGGTTTTAACTTCTTTAACAGAAGAACCATTTTGTTTCTTCTGACACTTGAATTTGGCATTCTTTGCTTTAGGTCTAGAGAGGAAACAGTGTGGACCAGATAAATGTTGACTTAATTGATGCATGAGCTTAAAACAATCACAACGATGAACATTTGATGCAACTTTCTTAAACTTTTCATTGAAATCATTGAAAATGGGTACAGAAGATTTATGATTACAATCTCTCCTAGCATCAGACATCTTTTTACAAAAGGACCTATCTAGGCTAGATTTGTTTTTAAGAAAACTCCTCTCCAGATGATTCTTCGGTTGTACCCACCTTCTATTGTAACCCTCCCTTGGTTTCACTGCCACAGAAGCAAAATATTTGTCATTATTAATCCATTTCTTCTTTTGTTGCCAAGTGTACTTATCATGATTTGGCTTTAAAGGTCTTGGAGCTTTTGGATTCTGAGATGACACTTCTTTTTGTTTGTTAATCTTTTCAAGCTCAAGAGAAGTTTTAGCTTGTATGCACATGTCCAGGAAGTCAGGGAAGATAGGGAACCTTGCAAAGTTTTCTTTGGGAGGAATTGTTCTGTTAAGAATTCCATAGGGTAGTTTAAAACCCTCTAGTTTGCAGGGTACTATTTCTGGTTCGACAGAGCCAGTCTCTGAATCGACAGAGGTTGAGGGGTTGTTTGTTTACCTCTTAATGGTTCCATTAAGAGGCAACATCTGAATCGTTAAGAGGTGAATCCTGTTTGACAAAAAAAATGTTGCCTCTTAATGGTTCCAAAACCCTCTGAATCATTTTGTATCTTGGGTCTCCCTTAACCATTAAGCGCCCTGATTTCATTCTGAACAATTACCAAACAACCATATTTCATATTGCACTATATCATAAGAGCCTCTTAATCATTCTGACTCCTTAATCATTTTGCACCAAACCATTCCACAACTGCCAAAAAACCCCTGAATCATCCTTAGGTTCTGAGTCTGAGTCAAAGAAGTCTATGTGGACAGAGGCAAGACTTTATGGACATATGCCACAATCTCTTCCATCATTGTCCATGAAAGTAGTTAAGTCTTTTGAAATACATGGGACAATTTCAGGAGCTCTGAAGATTTCCATCAAATCTTGTTCAAAGATTTCTTGTACGACAAAGATTAAGTCAGGATTCTTGAAAAAGCTATTTTCATATGTTTCTTTCAAGTCATTTAAAAAAAATCCATTAACATTCCTTCTGCAAAAGAGTAAATGAACTCAGGCGCCTTAGAGGACAATTCATTTTCAGGGATTATCTTGCATACAAAGGCCACATGAGCTTGAATTTCTGGATAGCCGAATTTGAATATTCCTATCTAATCTTGAGTTTTCAGATATTTCTTTGGTTTAGATTCTCTTTTGACAGAGATTGAAGATGGCAAATCTCTGTTTTGATACCAAACATTTGTCATCTTCAATGGACTCCTCTCATGCGGGTCTCCAGAGGTTCCGCGCCTCTTAAATATAGAAGTTAAGTTAGGAAAACCTGATTTTTGAACATTCCCAGGGCAAAAAATAGAGGACAAGGGTTTGTTCCTTTTGTTTCCAGTATAAGGATCTATGTCACAAAACCCAATTCCTCTTCTGCCAACTTGGGTGTTTACTTTTTCATGAACCTTCTATGCATCCTGATATTTCCTTATCAGAAGGTCTCTGTTGAGTAAATCTTGTTGGAGAACTTCTCTTTCTCTTTGGAATTTTTTTAAGAGCAAGAATATTCATTTTGTCACTCTCATTACCCTTAAGCTCTTTGATCTTGTTTTTCAATGCTAGATCAAGATTTGCAACCTTTTCTTTCAAGGATTTTACTTCTGTGAAATGTTTAGTTTCATGACTTTTCTTTTCTAAGGTTATTTTATCATTTTCTTGGGTGATAAGTCTGGCTTCTCTCTCATAAAAGGCAAGTTTCTTTTGCAAATCAGAACAAGTCTTTTGAAAAGTATGAAATTCTTCTATGAGTTTAAGCAATTTGATCTCTATGTTTGAGCAAGAGTTAGAAGTGGATACCTCATTGTCATCTTCTTAGTCATTTACCTCTGCTATACCACATAACAAAGCATTTATGTCCCCTTCATCAGATGATTCATGAGAGATCCAGTTGTCCTGTTCTACCATTAGTGATTTCTGAGCATAGTACTCAGCTTTCTTTTTGTAGAAGGTAGAATCTCGAACAGACTGACCTATGTTGGGTTGTCTTCGGCATTCTGCTGCAAAGTGTCCAGGTTTTCCACACTTGAAGCATCCAGTGTTCTGTGGGGTAGTGGTCATTGCTTTCTCAGGTCCTCGCAGGTCTTCTTTTTGCACACCCCTCTGTGGGTACTCAACCTGCCTCTGTTGGTATTCACCCGCCCTCTGCTCTCTGTTTCTCTGGTCAAACATCCTCTGTTGATCATATAAAAACTCCCTTCCTTGATTTCTTGGTTATATGCCTGTGGTGGCCCGAACTGTCTTGGGTCATGGTAAGCTTTCTCCATCTGTGGCCTATGACTCTGGAATCTGCCACCTCTTCCTTCTCTCTCTTCTGTCCGTCTGTGGAAGACAGGCTTCTTCTTGAGTCCACGGTTGAACTCTTTGGTGATCAAAGATAATGATTTAGCTATTGAGGCCATACTGACCTCTTCCTCATCAGTTGCCTCTTCCTCCTCACTATCTGTCATCAGTACCTTCTTCATCTTCTTCTTCCCTTTCACACTTTCATTCTGGGCTTTCTCCTTCTGTGGCTTCTCTTGGCTCTCTGCGGCTTTTCCTACAAGCGCCAAAGGTCCACCCATCTGGGTTTTGGTCTGGACTACATAGTTTTCTTGAGCAGCCAGAGTGCCAAAGAGATCAGTCAAAGTCCATTGTCTAAGTCTTGATTTGTTTGCAGAGACATGGATAACTGTAGCCATTCTTCATTTAAGCTCTTGAGGAACATAACATTGTTCTCATCATAGGTTCTGTGGATGCCAAACTTCTTACATTTGTTGATCATAGAGTTGAACCTGTCATATGTATTATGGAGTGTTTCAGTTGGCAGAGCTTTAAATGCATAGTATTCATTTACGCATTGAGCTCTTCTGTTCTTTTGAGTCTTTACTCCACCTCCAAGCTGCTTTTCAAGCTCTACCCACAGATAATGGGCAGATTTACATACATCCAAAGACTGAAATAGATCATTTGGGATAGCCATGATGAGTAATCGTTTGGCTTTCTTTCCCATCTCATATTTTTCTCAGTCTTGAGGGCCCCATTCAATGATTGGCTTGGGTTTTTGATATTCTGGTACCTCAGGTGTGGTTTCAGTAGCTGGTATCCTTGGAACAGTGATCATTGGAACATATTGTGGGTTTTTTACATAGTTAAGCAGATCCTTATCAACTCTCTCCAGAAAATGAACCATACGTATTTTCCATTGAGAATATTCATCTCTCAACAGTGTAGGATGTTTTGTTGAGATCCAACAGTAAAGAAGTTGTTTGGATTAGCCATTTTTGAAAGAAGAAGAGTTTTCGAAAGAAAACAGAGTACAAGTAATGAAGAAGAAAAGAAACGATTTGAGACAAGACGGAATGAGAGCTTAGGCTAAAACTGGAAAGAAAAGAGTTCTAGTTGATCTACAGCACACACTGAAAAGATTTCGAATAAGAAACAACTCCTATAAATGTGTCAAATCCAAACTAGTTGAAAATAACGCAAAACAGGGGTTATTCTTTGAGAATGAAGAACAAGTCTGAAACCAGTTCAAGCAAACTACCAAATAAGTTGGAATAATTGCAAAGATGATCCTTTGATATTGAAAATCAAAGTTTGCTCTGATACCAATTGTTGATCCCAATTTTACTCAACAATGATATAACAAACCCAAATATGCAAAGAACAGATGATATGCGGAAGCGTTTTAAAGCATAAAATGGTTTGAACTATTTGGTAGAATCACACACACACACACACAAGTAATAAAGATAACAAGAAAAAATAAGAATGATTCACTCAACAGGTTACCTTCATTAACTTTTAGAATACAACAAGAACACACTTAACTGTGTGAAAATTCTCTCTATTGTTCTCTCTCACTAGAATTCAGGCATGTGTGATTTTTGTGCTGCATTTTCTAACAAAGGTAGGAGGTGCTTCCTACATATAGAAGTCATGGAGCATACAAATAGTACAATACAAAGGATGTCACCCATAAAAAGAATGACACCTGGAAAGTAATCCATCGTGGGTGTACTATTTGATTTTTAGAATCTTTGTACAATAGGGGCACGTGAGAGGCACATGATCATTTGTCTTCATGAAAAACACAAGTCTTCTACTCTAAGAGGTTGCCTGCACAGAGGCTCTGTGAAGGATCACAGAGGCTCTGTGGTCTGAGGTTGATCTTCTGGTGAAGTCCTTCTCGAGTAGCAGTCGACAGATGCTCTGATCTGTGCTGCTTGAGAGTCTTGGTGTACAAGGCAGAGGTCTTCTGCGGTTCTGATACTTAACTTATTTTTCAATACTTTTAATACTATTCTATTGGAGCTAACATACTGTAAAAGTTATTAATATTTTATAAACTTTATAAGATCATAAATCTCACTTTATACATATATGAAACCAACTGTCATAAGTTCTCTGTCAAAATGGAGTCGAACTACAACTAACACAACTCTTTTAATCAAATCTTTGAGATCAAGAAAAAAGAAATTTACACATTTTTCATAGTATGTATTTACAGCATTTCCAATAAGTTTTTTAAAATAGAGAAAATGAAAATTTTGTTCCTCATTTTGTTCAAACATATTCTTTATATTGTTTTCTCTAAAATATAGAAAACTCAAATTTTATATAATCCTCTAAAATCGACGTGAGGAGAAAAAATAAATTTTTTTGTTCATTTCAAACAATGAGTTTGATTTATTATTATTATATACTATAAGCGTACTTGCGCAATGCAGTGAGATACATCACGATTTTAATGTTTATTTTTATTTTTTGTTTTTTATTGATTTACAGTACGATTTTGGATGGTTTTTATTGAGTGATAATGATTTTTTTATATATAAATTTGTTTAACTTAGGCTTAACAATATAATGTTTTTTATATAAAAAAAATTAAGTAGTTTGTTAAAATTCATTAATTATCTTATATATTTTAAATTTTTTATATTTAAATTGAGATACTTATCCTGTTTTGATTATGTCTATCAGAATTCAAATTTCATAATTTTAGGGTTTGGGGATTAGAGATAAGGATTTTGGGGGATAAGGATGAAATTTATTAATTAGGGTTAAAAGCATTTAAAAGTAGTACATATTGCTTCATTAATTGTTTTTTAAGAGATTTTAAGTAGATTAGCATTAAATAATAGTACATAATGCTTAATACATCACGATTTTAATGTTTATTTTTATTTTTTGTTTTTTTATTGATTTACAGTACGATTTTGGATGGTTTTTATTGAGTTATAATGGTTTTTTTATATATAAATTTGTTTAATTTAGGCTTAACAATATAATGTTTGTTATATAAAAAATATTAAGTAGTTTGTTAAAATTCATTAATTATCTTATATATTTTAAATTTTTTATATTTAAATTGAGATGTTTATCCTGTTTTGATTATGTTTATCAGAATTCAAATTTCATAATTTTAGGATTTGGGGATTAGAGATAAGGATTTTGGGGGATAAGGATGAAATTTATTAATTAGGGTTAAAAGCATTTGAAAGTAGTACATATTGCTTCATTAATTGTTTTTTAAGAGATTTTAAGTAGATTAACATTAAATAATAGTACATAATGCTTAATACATCACGATTTTAATGTTTATTTTTATTTTTTGTTTTTTATTGATTTACAGTACGATTTTGAATGGTTTTTATTGAGTGATAATGTTTTTTTTACATATAGATTTGTTTAATTTAGGCTTAACAATATAATGTTTTTTATATAAAAAAAATTAAGTAGTTTGTTAAAATTCATTAATTATCTTATATATTTTAAATTTTTTATATTTAAATTGAGATGTTTATCCTGTTTTGATTATGTTTATCAGAATTCAAATTTCATAACTTTAGGGTTTGAGGATTAGAGATAAGGATTTTGGGGGATAAGAATGAAATATATTAATTAGGGTTAAAAGCTTTACAGGTAGTACATTAGGCTTTAGTAGTTATTTTTATGAGATTTTAAGTAGATAGCTTTAAATGATAGTACATAAAGTTTAGTGAGTTGTAATTAAGAGTTTTTTATGTCATCTTTATAATATAGTATAGATAAAGTTTTATACAAATGTATTGGAATGATAAAATTGTAGAATACTTTAGTAATATAATTAAGGTTTAAATATTCTAAAATGGAGAATCTGTTGAAGTTGAATGTAATTTTTTTTTGGATTTTAACTTTTATTTATCTATTTTAGAGAAATTTTAAAAAATTTGTTAGAAATGTTGTTATTGTAATGAGTTTGATTGTCCTTCGTTCGAATATTATACAAGGTATTTTTGTTCACATAGGAAAAATATTCAATAAATGAGATAATGATACGAATTGATGATTTCCAACTTTAATTTATTTTTGCATCTCGTGGTTCGAAGTTATACATCTAAAAGCGTAAGAGCATAAATACAATAATTTATATATTTATATTATATTATAAAGCATTTGGTTTAAAGTCTTGAAAACAATTTTTTAAACACTATATACTAGTACTATTTAATGTTAAATTACTTAATTTTCAACTTTACAAGTAAATTATGATTGAGTATAACTTTTTAAAATTGTATATTTGAATTCATAACTAACTGATAAACATAATGAAATAAAGGATAAACATCATATTTTAAATATAAAGAATCTAAAATATAATTACAATAATTATTGAATTCTAACGTAATACTTAATATAACTTTTTTTATAAAAAAATTATATTATTAGACCTAAAAAATTACATCATTATTAAATCTAAATTAAATTAAAATAAAATAAAATAAAACATTCACATCGAAATATTGCGCTAAATTACGCAAGTGTATTTCTAGTCCTTTTTAAAGTTGACGTTAATTGAATAATTAAAATTAGAGTAAACTATTTTGGTCCCTGAGGTTTACACTTTTCTTCGAAAATGGTCCCTAGACTTCAATAACTACAATTATCATCCTTATTGTTTACATTTTGCTTTGAAAGTCGTCCATTGTCGTTAACTCCGTTAAAAAACTCAGTTAAGTGAAGGATACTTCCGTCTTTTTAAACTTTTTTTTGCTTTTTTTTGTTTTTGTCCTTTCCTTATTTACTCCCCCTATTGTCTTCTTCACCAAACCATCATAGCCAGCCTACCCCGCCAGCACCTTCACCTTGATATTTCGGCCACCACCCCTAGGCATGGAAATGGGGCGAGGACCACAATCCTCGTCCCCGATCCCAATTTTCATCCCCATCCCCGTCCCCATCCTTGCTGGGGAATATGATCACATCCCCATCCTCGTCCCTAATGGGGAACGAAGATCCCCAACGGGTAATCGGGGATTTTCCTCATTTAATGATATATTTTGAAATGAAATATGTTGAATATACTCAAATTGATAATGGTCCATGTCTAAATCTCACATTTGCTTTTACGGACTATCAAATATTCATGTGAACAAGATCACAACATTATATTTAATTGTTTGATCAAAGGCTTTCGACACTCCGTGGTTTTTATCTAAAAAAAGTAAGACAAGTAAAAAAATGTAACAAGAAAGATCAAAATACCATTTCTAAATTTAAAAGATATTACATCTAAATCTTTATAAATAATATATTTAAAAATAGATATACAATGTATGTAGTAATAAATATACATAATATTTAGTAATAATTATATAATATATTTAATATACGGGGACGGGGATCACGTTACCCGTCCCCATCCCCATCCCCGGTTTTTAGCTTTTGGGGATCCCCGCCCCCATCCCCAATCTCCGGTTTTGCGGGGATCCCCATCCTCGTCAGGGCGGGTATACCAGGTTCCCCAATGGGGCGGGTCTCGTTCCCATGCCTAACCACCCCTTCACCTATAGCCAAACCTCCGACCACCGCCTTTACCCCTCACATCTCTAAAATGTGAGCATCTCGAACCTCCAGCCACCACCCTCACCTATAACCAACCCCACCTCCACCCTCACCGTGATCGACCACCCATATGCTCATCCACCTAGCACCTCCATCTCCATCCTCGGGAATACAAAAGTGATGGACGGACATGGAGGTGGAACTCCACAGAATCACACACACACACACATACATATATATATATATATATATATACATATCGTCCCTCCCCCTTGAACGTGAAACTCCATAAAATCACAACGTCCCTCCATCGTCCCGGTCGATTCAGATTTGGGTCTGGATTTGATTTCAGATAGGGTTGTGCAGCGGTTCGGTCGGGTCGGGGCCCAAAATACAAAACCCGATCAAATATTGGGTGATAGGAATAAACCCCGAAATCCGACCGAGAAAGGTACTAACCCGAAAAATTCGGATATCCGATATTCTCGGGTTTATCAGGTCGGGTTCGGATATTTAGCTCATCAATCTTCTGAAATAAAAACTCAAACAAATCTCAAATCAAAACCCATACAGATCTCATCATCTCAAATGAACAATCAAAGTAGGTTAATAGGTTTAGGAACTTACCAATCGACGGTGGTGGTGTCCAGTGGTGGATTGGTGCGATCACTACCTCACTGGCCGGTGGTGGACAGTGGACTGGTGGTAGTCTCGTCGATGGCCGGCGGTGGAGTAAGGGGTTGAGCTGCCCAGGGGAGAGGGCTATAAGCTCGTCGGAGTCGGTGGTGGTGAGAGAGACGAGGTCACGAGGTCTGGTCGACGGTCGTGGATCTTGGGAGAGTGGAGAATCAAGAACGAGAGTCAAGAGTCAAGAGTAGAGAGCTTTGAAAGAAGACAGAAGGATTTTTCAGTATTTAGATTAGGTTTAGATTTTAGAATAGAAAATAGAAATAGATTATTTTTTATAAACATGGATATTCGGATGGGTCGGGTGGGTGATTTGGATACCTAACCCGATCCTACTTATCTGAAACTATTAACGGGTATTGGGTCTTCAGTTTTCGGGTATTTTGGGTGGTGGGTTTTGGGCACCAATTCGGGTCGGGTCGGGTTAATCGGATATTTCGGGTTATGCTCACCCCTAATTTTAGAGATGGTGATCGGAGCAGGTCAGGTCGCTGGAGATGGTGACTGGAGCAGGTCAGGTCGCCAAAGATGGTGACCGACGACCCCCCTCCATCTTCCCTCCCCCGTGAACCACCACTACCGAACCACCACCACCACCTGTTAGGGATGGTGATTTAACCTGACCCGTTGGGGAACCCGGTTCACCCGACCCGGATGGGGACGGGGCCGGGGAATACCCGCAAAAACGAGTCCGGGGATCGGGGCCGAGGATACCCGGTACTCTCAAACCGGGGGCGGGGGCGGGTAGCCTATCCCCCGACCCGCCCGGTACCCGAATATATTATATAAGTATTTTTAAAATATATATATATATATATATTAATAATTCTATATTCCTATTAGTTTTTCCAACTTAGTGTTAATATTTTGTAATTGTTCATGAATGTCAAAAATTAGTGGTGTTGGATGATGTGGTTTACTGTGTCAAAACAGCTCAAAAAGCAGTAGCAAACTTGCAAAAAAAAGCAATACAAAAACCAACCAAAAAACAGTACTGTGGAGGCATGGCTTGAGGAGGGTAGGTTTGTTTGTTAGCTAAAGTGGTCTTTTATGTAAGCTAACTAAACAGGGACTGGTTCGTTTTGTTGTGACTCGTATATTATATAATATATATAGAGGGAGGATCAAACGAGAACAGTAACTTTAAAAGAACACGAGAACTAACAAAATCATTAGTGATTTTACATTAACGTGCAAAAAAGCCACGCAAACCTAAAGCCGCGTCAAAAGTCCTTTTTTCGTGTGTTAATGTAAAATCACTAATGATTTTGTTAGTTCTCGTGTTCTTTTAAATAGGTATTGTTCTCGTTTGAACCCGACTCAATATATATATATATATATATATATATATATATTGTATATAAACTCAATAAATTATATTACATCATATAAAAATGTCAAAAAAAATTAAAAAACCGGGTCTAAATCGGGTCGGTTAAACGGGTTCCAACTGGGTACGGGGGGCGGGGTTGACCGGGGAATTGACCATGTAGTCAATCCCCGTACCCGCCGAGGCCAGGGCCATGCTTACTAAACCGGGGTCGAGGCCGGGTAAGGGGATACCCGCCCCAAACCCACTCTATTGCCATCCCTACCACCTGTGTGACTATGTTAACACGAATTAGAGTAGATTACAATTTCTTCCATATGGATATAGTGACCACGCCTATGAGACTCCATCTCCAGCGATCAGTGACCATGCCATCTCCACAAAACCACCATCGTCCCCACCATACGCACACGACAACCATCTCCAGCGACAAGCAATGTGCAACCTCCCATCGTCCCTCTATCGTGAACCAACATCCATCGAACCACCACCACCTGCATCATCGGCAAACCACCACCACGTGATTTACTGGGTTTAAACTACAAGGACAGGTCGCCAGAGATATATGTATCGTCCCTGTGTGTGTGTGTGTGTGTGTGTGTGTATTGTAATTACATAATATCTCCCTAATGTTTCATGGTTTTTACAAAAATAAGAAAAGCCAAAGAAAATTGCAAAAAAAGAGAAAAAATATGGTTGGACGAAACTACCCCTGACTCTAATGGACAATTTTAACGGAGTTAGTGACCAGGGACGATTTTCAAAGCAAAATGCAAACAGTAGGGACACTCACTATAGTTATTGAAGCCTAGGAACCATTTCCGGAAGAAAGTGTAAACCACATAGACCAAAATTGTAGTTTACTCTTAAAATTAAATACTTTGCAACAACAACAATTCGATCTGTTGAATGTTGATGATGCCACAATTGACCTTACGTAAAAAGATAATATCCAATTTGTTACAACTATGTTGTATTTTTCTCACATTTTTAAATAACGAATGTATAAATACATTTTCGTTTGATATTTCTCTACTGATAAGTTTGTTGTTAATAGTTTTTTTAATATTGTTAAAGTGACCACAAAGTAAGTTGTCATCAACGATTCTCAACTAGGCATGTAAATGAGACGAGATAACTCGCGAGCTACTCGAGATCGACTCGGTTAAAACTCAGTCAACACTCGACTCGAATAGGTTCGATGTGAACTCGAGCTCGACTCGACATACTAACGAGTCGAGTCGAGCGTCCTGATACTCGACTCGATAAACTCGTGAGATACTCGAATATATATTTTATATATAATTAATTTTATATTATAATTTATAAAATGTAACAACCCAAACAAACAACAACAAGCTAACAAATAAATCCTAATAATAACTCATGCCAAAGCGGCCCCAATGGTACAATGTCATTTCAAGAATTTCAACGGCAAACAATACACAACTGAGATAAAGAGAAAAAAAAACTAAACTAAGGTGACGGTCTTCTATCCACTCCCGCTACACCTTCTCTTTACCTTTACCGGCCCCTTCTAGCTCACGCCTGCCTGAAAAGGTTTTTAAAATTTGAAAGAGCGAGGGTTAGACCAACGGTCTAGTGAGTCCCCTCTTGCAACAATTTTTAATTCCACAAACAAACAAGGATTTATCATAAAATAAATCATTTTCAGGTTCAATGAAAATTCTTTAACTTTCAGCAAACTTCTCAGCTCACACTACTGTCCCTCTAAGGTGACAGCGTGTCTGTGACTCACTCTGCCTTTGTTGGGACACACACCCCGGTATGAACACAGACGGGCCACACCCCCCCCCCCCGACTTTGAGCCTACACACTTAGAACCATGTATGCATACATTTCCACTTCAACAACAAAAATAGAAACATCTTTAACATTTAAATAAATCTCGCAGGTAAATATTAAAGCAACATCATTTCCAAGCTTGCATATAAATTCACATACATAAAACATAACTTAATCGTAATAAGAGACTTTAGTTCAGAAAACTCACCTGATGTTCCTTGATTAAGTCTTTGTGCCTACATGGAAATGAAACCTATAAGAAAACCATCGGCCGATGAACTTTCGATACATTCTAC
Source organism: Arctium minus (assembly GCA_954870635.1). NCBI lineage: Eukaryota > Viridiplantae > Streptophyta > Magnoliopsida > Asterales > Asteraceae > Arctium > Arctium minus. The sequence goes on along the minus strand of OX941086.1, from coordinate 29,325,038 downwards.
TTCGCAACGGTAACCGACCCTTAACCCAACATAAACCTAAGCGATTAAATCCTAATTAACTGAACTTGCTCCCATGGCCGAAACCTTTAATAATAACCCAACTCATTAGATGAACAATAACCCAAAATAAATAAAAATAAGCCTAACCTAGAAATACTAGATAGGCCAGATTACCAATGGAACCCACTAAAAATTAGAAGTCCAAAAAATGGGCTACAACCCAACTTAATCTAGCCCAAGACCAAGGGGTCGACCGGGGTCTGCATCGAATTTCTTGACCGGTGTCGAACGGACCATAGCCGACTGGGGTGTCTCCCCAATTCTTCGACCGGGGTCCCCCGGTCCCCCACCTAAAACCACTCGATCGAACAGTTCCCAACAAGAGGAGTCGAGAATCGATTAAGACTTGATTCCCTTATCTAGATTTGATTATCACAATACCAAAATATATAACAATATCAACAATCTAGCAAAAATTAACAGATTACACAATTAATCCCAAACTTACTCCAAAACCCAAAGCCAAACGAACCATTCCAAGCGACCCAACCCCAAGGAGAAAAACTGATACCAAATCCCTAGTGAATAAAATGATGAAGAGGAATATTACCTTAATGAAGAATGATGAATCCCCAAGTCTCGATCGAATGCCCACTTTCAAAAGCTCAATCACCGAAAATCGCCCCTAATCTCTCCTTCTTTCTTTATCAGCCGCCACTAGATGCAAAATGAGAGATGTTAGGGTTGAAACCCCTTTTTAATCCAATGTTACCCCTTACCCCTTTATCTTTGAGTCTTGACCCAATAATCCCCCAACTTTACTTTATTAAAACTTTATACCCGGTTATTACAATACTCCCCCCCCCCCTCAAAAGGATTATGTCCCCGGAATCTGTAACACCCTAAAAATTAGTGGAAATAAAAATCGAAATTCTGCAATAGACTAAACTTGCGGAATAAGGTATTACAATCCCAACATAGAATGTTATTCCAAACGGAGTATGGGTTAGACATAAACATGGTCAATAAATGAAGCATATGACGACAACCTACTAATCTACAATTAAGTAACTAGATTAGGGTCGGGTGTCGCTATCCTTCCTAAATGTGCATCTTCAAAAATCACTGTACGATGGTCACTAGATATCCTCAAAAAGACCACTCACGACCCCAAGGTCGTTCCCTCAGTCCCGGCGAGTCCCACTGTTAAGATGACCTGCCAACATGACAACCAAGAGCAAGTGTTAGGCTAAAGCCTAGTGAGAACAAGCCAATAAAAAGGGGAGTACTAAACCCAAATCGATGTCACGCGGTGAGTATAGCCATGAGCTAAGTCAAGAAATCAAATAAACCATTAGTGATTAAACATGGTACAAATAACACCAAATCACATAACGAGCTCAACCCCTCTAGATCTGTTGCTCAAAACATCAAGTCAACCCTTCTAGATCTATTCTTGAGAGTTCCCAAAACAGGGGGAACTCAAGCACCATATGGAATTACACCTTACTGCACCATGAGACGCTGCCCGACCGTATAGGCCCACACCTTACTTATCATGGCAACCCGATGCCTATTCCGTGCTAAAACGTGAACCAATGCCCAAAACCGGAGACATAGGAACACAGTGCCTATGGATCCATTGCACAAGAATCAAAGCCAAAGCATGTCATTTCGTAACATACTCATATTAAATCAAATATACAGGCAATCCATATGAACAATGGTTCAATTCCATAACTCTTGGTTCTTGAAATGATTGGGATTTTAGAAAGCATTATCCAACAATAATAAGCCATATTAAAACAAGGTTTTCCACATTTAAATAAATACATTTATCACATAGCTTTCGTAATACAGACTGATTTAGTTTAAAGGACTCATCTCAGATTTCTTTTTGTTTATAGTCTGCTTCCTACGATTGCTACCTACGACAACACCGATAAATCGGTAAGCTAAAAAATATAGACAACTCACTGACTTACAATTCTCGAATTACAAAACACAACACACTGTCGAAACACAGTACCGGTCGAGCCCAATACCGGTCGAACCCAATACCGGTCGAACCCAATATCGGTCGAATGCACCATGTCGGTCGAACCGACTTTCGGTCGAAACCATCTTCCCGGTCTTATTATGATGGGACGTTTACAGAACCCAGACGAAACTCAAAATACGTAAATCTCGAAATCAAACGGTTAAAAACCTTCACAACGAGATTCTATACGACAGATAACACTTAGATCAAAGCATTAAGCTAGATTCGTACCTTGATTTGGAAAAAAACGATCGACCTCTTTCTTCCTGCTTCCTTCTCGCTCTCTCTGATTTCTTAAGGATCAGATTTGTGATATATAGAAAAATATCTAAACTTGATTTATATTTATATAACCCAAGTTACATTTTACCCCCTTGAACTTTGGGTAAAGGTCAATTTTTCACCCAACTCCAAAATAGCGGGTGTTTCAGAATCCCTTCGCTAAATAAACTAGGGTATTGAGACCTTATGTCCGACTCCAATTCCCAAGTCGCTTCCTCCCCTTTATGAAATTTCCACTGTACTTTCACCAAGTGAATTTCCTTATTCCTCAGTTTCTTCACCTTGCGGTCCAGAATAGCCACCGGTTCTTCAACATAACTTATCCTCTCATCTACTTGTATATCTTCCAATGGCACCACGACATCGCTTTCTGTTAGACATTTCTTTAGATTCGACACATGGAACGTGGGATGAATCCCTTGCAAGTCCATGGGTAATTCCAATTTATACGCTACCTCCCCAACACTCTCCATGATAGTAAACAACTATAACATAATATAGTCCTCCTTAAACATCACCATGAACTCACAATCATGAGTTTCGTTATCCAACAACCTGCCATAACAAAGTAACCTGTCCTAATACGATATTCGACTAGCGTAGAAGTACTTTCTTTTCCGAACCACACTGATCACACTCATCAATGCTACCCAACTCATACACACCAAACATACATCGCCCCAACGTCGTCACTCCAACTGTTTATGGAAAGGAAGAAACTTCCTCAATCCAAGACCTCCGTAGTCCACCAGCTTCAACTGACCGATTGATGTGACGCACATTTCCATTTTTCATTACATCGACAATTGTCCAACCATATGTACCATAAAACTAAGTTTCACTTGCTCAACACGGAGTGACTATGCTTACACGAGTTGTTCCAATTAGTTTAGCATGGGACGACCGGCTCATTTGGAAACTTTTTCCATACAATCTCTGGTCTGTCATTAAGGTATTTCATTCTGAGCATTACGTCCAAACACCTCTTCCTTTCCTTCTAGACGACTTCAAACCTACTTCTAAAGGCCAACTCACTGATTAGCGATGCAAGCTTTGGACCATCCACACGATTTAGATTGCTCAACACTCAAATTGCAACGTGCCCCATAATCTCTCTCTCACCCCCTTCGCTAGGGATTCATAAACTAACTAACGGCGAAGTCTGAAAACATAAATCCACACTTATGTAGTTAAACATACCATTTCCACTTCTTCCTACTAGTGTAGGACTTTACTCGTTCCATTCTCTGATCGACCCATTGCGTTGAAAGCACCTTTATACCACTGCGTTAACCAACGATCCCTCACGATTCTCATTCGAAATACTCAACCAAACTCTCCCAAAGCAATACCTAATGCTTGAATACCCTACGCATTTCTCGCTTCCCAAAAAGAGTGGTTCCATTCGCTAAAATTCCTTTATCCCCAAAGGTGACTTTGTCATCCCTCACGGATTAACATAACCACTACCATAATCTCAAGAACTAATCTGATCGATCTTTCCAACAATATCTTGGTGGAATAAGCTATATCCTCCCATAACCTGACGCAACACAAGAACACCAGGTTCCTCTTTTAGATAACCGCTAACTGTCATTCGAAACATTATCCTCAACTTAGTAATACCCCGATACCAACCAAATGTCCATTCCTTCAATAACACACTCACCACTTTTGGACAGTTACCAAAATCCTCAAGCGAGTATTTCTACCTACGTTCATTCCGGTTCAACAACTCGAATCCACTACTTATCCTCAAGAAGTCTTTACATTCCGAGGACTTGTACGCCTACCTCGGCATAAATATCATTGACTCATCCACATATCCCCATCAACAAACTTGCCACCTATAATTCATTCCCCAAGAGTCTCAAGACAAAGACGTTCGTCCGAAAACAAAAACACTTGTCGACCACCACCCTTAAAAAAGTTCTTTCCCACTATAATGAATTGTACACCCACTTATGTTATAAAAATCACCAACTCATCGATGCAACCACCACCCTTCCACCCTATCCCAACATACCCACAATCTGCGCAACTAACTTGTCCACACCCAATTACCTCTATTTTCATACGGATCATAACACCAATATCTGAATTCAAGGCATTTCGCGACTTGGTCTTCCTCGAGTCTGAATAAAACACAAAACTATAATCCTCCAAATTACTTAGCCAGATTTTGCTCCTTGTCAGCTCAATTGCGATCTGCTAGAAACAGATTCTGGCAGCCTGGAAGATTAAGCGTACTACCCCGAAGATTTACACGTTCAAAGCGCAACTCCTCCAGTTGAGCTAAATAACTTCCCTCTTACACAAACCAACAAAACCTCGAAAATGATCACTGGCTTCAACATCGACAGTCGACATGGTGATACTTCAACCACATCTCCGACCAACCGGGATTCCCAAAGGGACCTACCTCTCCCCAACTTACTAAATGAGCGAGTACGCCATAAAACTTACTAAATGAGCGCATCATGACGACTTCGAATTTCACCCTAGGTACAACATCTACCGACATCCCCATCTTATGCCACTGAACAAGCGAGTACGCCATAAAACGTCCTTAACGTCGAAGATCATGGCCTCCAACAACCACCTCCCGCTAATTAGCACATTTCCTTAACAGGAACGCCAAAGTCAAGAATTGACTACCCTCTGATCAAGCATTACACTTCCACTCTCAAAACTATCATCATTCTTAATTGCATCCTTTCCCCACAACCTAGAGAGTTCATAGCCTTCATGCATGACACACCAGAATTTAAAATTCTTGACACTTTTGAAAATTTAGAAGAGACTACATTATGAAACAACTTGGGGTACATTACACAACACCGACTAGCCATGCGCGACGATTTAAGAATTGTTCAACCCCAACTCCACGACAAAATATTTTTCACCACACCCCAATATCGGTGTTAGCACAATTGAAATTATTTTCGATGAACGTTACCCACTAGATTTATAAAATACTACAAAATTGCTTATATTGAGCGTGTCAAACGACTCTCACCCTCACTGATATGACAACACATGCCTGTACCAAACTCACTTATAAAATCATGCGGTCAAATGTTGTTTGATTTTTATAACAAAGTTAACTCATTTTCAAAGAGATATAAAATAATTCTCCCATACCAAAAATTGAAATTTTATAATTCAATGCAATGAACTTGTCTGTTCAATACCAACACACGTTTGCACGCGTCGACACGTTTTCAAAATAAACACCTCGTAAGCCACACACACACCAAAAATATCTGATATGAATTATATGAAAATGCTTCAGCAATTTGCTTGAAACACAATGCATGGGACTCAATGACATTGAAGGCTATTTACTCTAACAAGGTCAACTGTCTACACTCACAATGATTTATCCCATACTCCTTACTTCCGACCAACCAGTCGGGTTCCTCTCTTATGCCACAACCTCCAGCACCAACGCTCCCCAATATCCTTGAATGTCCAAGTAATAGTTACCATCGCAACTAAAATTTTGCAAGTCGCGCGTCCTCACCTTGACATCAAATAGACTTACCAACCATAGCTCAATTCCATCTGATCCTCACTAAAATTTTATCAGTCAACACTGATACCGTCTCTCAACCGTCCTTCAATTAGCTACAGCTTCAAAAACCTCATTTATGTCCTTCGATTCTTTGATTAACACTCTCCTGCTTCCCACCAATCGCCATAACAAACTACCAAACCGAAAACTCCCTTGAAACGGAAAGCTCATCTCCTCTCAAATATCTTCCTTATGGACCCATGAGATCCTTTCTCAACGAAGTATCTACATCATGCGCAATACTCTTCATAAACGTTATTAACCTCACACCCACAAGCGAACCTACCTAACACGCCAGACCAACACTATCAATTCATAGATAGGACTCTCTACCCTAAACCACACTCAACAATAGCAATCGAGTATGCCCATGCACTTGTAAATTCACAATGGCATTGGCCAGATGCAATTTTGAATTTACCTTACATGAGAGTACTCACTATTGTTATCACGCCTCTCGATAATCAAGGTCTTCCTGAAAGGTCTCCTAAATCTCAGTTGTGTTCCCTACTCCACAGTTTAAGTTTAGGCCCATCCGGTCATCTAAATCGCTTAAACTATGGCTTTGATACCAACTGTAACAACCCAAACAACAACAACAAGCTAACAAATAAATCCTAATAATAACTCATGCCAAAGCGGCCCCAAGCGTACAATCTCATTTAAAGGATTTCAACGGCAAATAATACCAACTGAGATAAAGAGAAAAAAATAACTAAACTAAGGTGACGGTCTTCTATCCACTCCCGCTACACCTTCTCTTTACCTTTACCGGCCCCTTCTAGCTCACGCCTACCTGAAAAGGTTTTTAAAATTTGAAAGAGCGAGGGTTAGATCAACGGTCTAGTGAGTCCCCTCTTGTAACAATATTTAATTCCACAAACAAACAAGGATTTATCATAAAATAAACCATTTTCAGGTTCAATGAAAATTCTTTAACTTTCAGCAAACTTCTCAGCTCACACTACTGTCCCCCTAAGGTGACAGCGTGTCTGTGACTCACACTGCCTTTGTTGGGACACACCCCCAACGGCATGAACAGAACACACACCCCGGTATGAGCACAGGTGGGCCACAACCCCCGACTTTGAGCCTACACACTTAGAACCATGTATGCATACATTTCCACTTTAACAACAAAAATAGAAACATCTTTAACATTTAAATAAATCTCGCAGGTAAATATTAAAGCAACATCATTTCCAAGCTTGCATATAAATCCACATACATAAAACATAACTTAATCGTAATAAGAGACTTTAGTTCAGAAAACTCACCTGATGTTCCTTGATTAAGTCTTTGCGCCTACTTGGAAATGAAACCTATAAGAAAACCATCGGCCGGTGAACTTTCGATACATTCTACTTCGCAACGGTAACCGACCCTTAACCCAACATAAACCTAAGCGGTTAAATCCTAATTAACTGAACTTGCTCCCATGGCCGAAACCTTTAATAATAACCCAACTCATTAGATGAACAATAGCCCAAAATAAATAAAAATAAGCCTAACCTAGAAATACTAGATGGGCCAGATTACCAATGGAACCCACTAAAAATTAGAAGTCCAAAAGAATGGGCTACGACCCAACTTAATCTCGCCTAAGACCAAGGGGTCGACCGGGGTCTGTATCGAATTTCTTGACCAGTGTCGACCGGACCATAGCCGACCGGGGCGTCTCCCCAATTCTTCGACCGGGGTCCCCTGGTCCCCCACCTAAAACCACTCGATCGAACAGTTCCCAACCAGAGGAGTCGAGAATCGATTAAGACTTGATTCCCTTATCTAGATTTGATTATCACAATACCAAAATATATAACAATATCAACAATCTAGCAATCCTTAACAAATTACACAATTAATCCCAAACTTACTCCAAAACCCAAAGCCAAACGAACCATTCCAAGCGACCTAACCCCAAGGAGAAAAACTGATACCAAATCCCTAGTGAAGAAAATGATGAAGAGGAATATTACATTGATGAAGAATGATGAATCCCCAAGTCTCGATCGAATGCCCACTTTCAAAAGCTCAATCACCGAAAATCGCCCCTAATCTCTCCTTCTTTCTTTATCAGCCGCCACTAGATGCAAAATGAGAGATGTTAGGGTTGAAACCCCTTTTTAATCCAATGTTACCCCTTACCCCTTTATCTTTGAGTCTTGACCCAATAATCCCCCAACTTTACTTTATTAAAATTTTATACCCGGTTATTACATAAAATATAATGTAAAAAATGTAATAATAATTATTTTAATGTAATACATTAATAATAAATTAAAATTAAAATTAAAATTTGAATTAAAAAAAAACCTTGGTGTCCAGCGCCTTTGAATTCAGGTGTTTGTTGAGAGAATTCCATCTCACGTCGTTTATATAAGAGTCTTTTTGCTTCATCTCTTGGTTATATGTACAACCCTCATTCCCTTAAAAATCATAATTTTTCACCAACCAGTGGTATTAGCCACGTGACTTGAATCCACTGGCTTGAGTCTATTTCGGTTAAGTGACTTGAGCCCTTTGGCTTGGTTCAGTAACTTTTAATATTGTTATGCATTAAATGAGTTCGAGCTTGATTCGAGTTTGAAACGAGTTCGAGCTTGTGAAATGGTTATCGATCTCGAGTCGAGTTTGGATTTTCACTACTCGCGAGTTTTCGAGTCGAGTTCAAGCTTGGGATTTGACTTTCGAGTACGAGTATAATGATACCCGAGCTCGACTTGCATCATTTACACCCCTATTCTCAACCGAGTGACGACCAATTTTGTTCGATGGCTCATTAACTTTTGTTATTTTGTAATAGAAAACAACGTTGTCACTAATTTTGGCGTTAAATCGAACGTAGATAAACATTTTTTATGTTGTAATGTTAATTTAGAGACCAAGTTTAAATTTTGCTCACTGATGTCGCACCAATGACGAAAATTTTGTAACAACTTTATCTTTAGGCACTATATAGAACTTTTACGGGCTTTCACTGGTTTTGCATAATATAATATGAACTTACTATGAAACTTGTGATTATAATTTTTTGTATTGTGTGATTCTCTAAGACTTGTGGAAGTTATTGTCTTCACAAAATACAATGTAATCTTCCAATACACATTTAAAGGTCATGTGAAGGTTACCCACCTTTACAAACTTTTGTAACATTCACATAATACAAGAATATCTTCATTATTTTTTATATTTTCACAAAAATAAAAGTTTCTTACACTATCTTAAATCTGTATATAGAATTTTTTTTTATGTTCCAATAAATATATTATTATAATTAATTACTAAAAATGATGGATGATCTGAAAAAAAATTTAAATCTAAACATAATATGTTTTGTTTCAAACTCTTTGCAAGATTTTATAAAAATAAGTTAAAACACAATATTTAAAATTAATCAAATAATAGATAATGAAAACGAATGTTGTGTTGGGATGTTTGGTTAGAAGTATTAAACACCAATAGTGAAAATGAAAATAAAATAAAGTTGTTTGGTTTTATATAATAAAATGGGTTCATCCCCATAAAGCCCAAATTTTCATTTTAGGTTAAATTGAGGGGAATGAAAATTTATTCTCATTTTAATTCTTCGTCATTTTCATTTTCGTTCCTTTGTCTGAACCAAACATTCCCAAAGTAAAGAAAAAAGAATTTATCGTGGCCATCTTTATAATTTTAATGTGTTACGACTATATAAAACTGAAAATATTATATTAATTGATTTAGATTTATACCATCAAAATCCGACAACCTAAAGACACTTTTAGATATCAGTTATTTTGTATGTGTTAATATGAATAATATATATTTCATATATTCTAGTTCTTCCCGTAGTCAAGAATAAATGGACTATTATGTTAATAATAGCCCGATCGTTCCCCACAATTAAACTATATATATAATCTTATATTTTCATAACTTGTTTAAGCAAAAAGATATGATGATCGATGAAGGATTTCGTGTCCCAGCCGATACTGTAACTTTGTCGATCTTTCGTTCTTCAATAGGTGTGTGGGAAATCACGTAGAGACTATAAAAACATATATTATATAGGAAGAAGATTAAAAACCACAAGTGGTATTTAAGGGACCACTCTTAGTGACAAACCTTTAAGCTAAAGCATGTTTTCATGTCTCTCCCTTCCTCCCTAATGGTGTCCATAATCTTAAACTATTAACTATTATTCAATCACCCATTTGTATCCCATGATACCATCCCATGGGAACGATCGTTTTCTGCAAAAGAGTATAATGCAGAAGTGTCCCCACTGTACTGGTCCTACAACCATTATGGAAGATGATTGTTCTTTAAATTGTAATACATCTGTGTATGTTTGCATACACGCCATAATTTCTCCCTTGTGTTGATTGTAGATCAAACCATACATCATTATGGCACGTAAAAGAGTTACTAGTGGGTAGATGTGAACATTCTTGATATGTACACGTTTTAGAGGGTTTTCACCTTTATGGGGGGTTCTTTCTTCACTTTCATTCGACGGTAAAGAAAATATCAGGAAACTTGAACGTGAAATAACCCATACTATCAATCGGGCTTTTTGTGAATGATGTATCTTAGGACCCTTTGTGGGGTAAAATGTGTAGAAATTAGTGAAGAAGTTTGTTGTGGTTGGAGTCTCAAAAAAGAAACCAAAAGTAGGGATAAGTAAATAGAAAGGGAGGTTGAATTATGATTAGATACAAGAAAAAAAAATTCACCATTTTGCTTTATTGTTCTTTCTTTTTCTTTGGGCCCATCTCTTTTAGAAAATCGTCTGATATAGGCCTACAAAACATCAATTGCAATATTAATTTATAGGGTTTATAGCATTATCAGTCGTCGAAGGCAGAAAATAACAAACAGAACCTGTTCGAGAAGTAAAAGATAAATCCACTAAATTTATGAAAGATCGTTCTCAGGCTTGGACAATCTTGGAACACAAAAATAAGGTGTCTCAAGTTCATAAAGTTGATACCTTTTACACAGATTGTGTTATTAGAGGGATATTTAAAGGGGTTTTACATAGCTTCTCACATGGTATTAGAGTTAGTGTCTAGCAGCACCTAAGGACTCAACACACTCTTTCGCCTCCATTAATTGGGGCGCCGTCTAGGGACGCATTGGAGTCCCACATCAGCTAAACATAGTCATCTTCCTCATTACAAAGGTTTTTTTTAGAAAGAGATTTAAAGGGGTTCTACTAATCTCACAAGAATATGATAAAACCGTGTGTTTCTAACAAAGTAGAATATTTTGTCAAACGTTGATTTCCTCCCATGCGTCATATATGTATACACATTTGTGCTTGTGGGATGAAATCGATTACGTAGGCTTGTTATGACCGGTTAAATCTCTTATATACAATCATATTTAGATTTGAGTCATAAAACATCAGAGATTGAGACTCCATCAATAACAAGGACCAGTCTAGTCATGTTAGATCTCTTCTATACGGTTATATTTGGATCTGAATCATAAAACATTTGGAATTAAGACTTTAGATAAGATATATAAGGAATGTCTATCCAAGTATTTGGTCATATGTTTTGAAATGCAAACTTAAGTTGGTTTTAGTTGGTAAATTTAATGAAAAAAAGGTAAATGGGTAGATGCACATGGGATGTTTATAAACACAAATGATGGTATATGAAGTTATAGGTCATGATAGTCCTTAGGCTTTTGCATCTTTCACGGACATGGTGATTGTCTTGTGGAAACATAAAAGAAAAAGAAGAAAACAACAAAGGAAAACAACAAAAACTTTGGTTTTTAAAATACCCATAAAATTATATATGAAATCTTTGTGTCTTTTTATTGATGCATATAGTATACTATAATCTATAAAGATTTAAACTTAACATATCATGATATACAAGAAAAGTCCAAGTGCTCCGACAAAACCCATATAGTTATAAATATATATATATATATATATATATATATATTTCTAAAACAATATTAAATAAAACTATAAGAGTGTTTCTAATAGTTATGTTATCTATTCTATATTTTAAAATACGGATAAAAAACTCTTAAAAACAATTTATAAAACATAATGTATCGTTATTTAATGTTGATTACTTAAAACCTCTTAAAAATAATCATTAAAGATTTATGTATTACATTTAATGTTATTTATTAACTTTCAATCGTTATTATAACCACTTTAACTCCTCTAAAATCACTCCCCATTTTAATCCTTTAAAATCACTCCCCTGCATAATTAAATAAAGGATAAAAATCAAATTTTAAATATAAAAAATCTAAACTATAATTAAGAAAATCTAACAGAATATTTAATGTTTATTTTCTATACTATATTTTAAAGCACGGATAAAAAACTCTTAAAAACAATTTCTAAAACATAATGTACCGTTATTTAATGTTAATTACTTAAAATCTCTTAAAAACAATCATTAAAGGTTTATATACTACATTTAATGTTATTTATTAACTTTCAATCGTTATTTCTAACCACTTTAACTCCATAAAATCACTCCTCATTTTAATTCTTTAAAATCACTCCCCTGCATAATTAAATAAAGGATAAAAATTAAATTTTAAATATAAAAAATCTAAAATATAATTAAGAAAATCTAACATAATATTTAATGTTTATTTTAAAAAGAATTATATTATTAAATCTAAAATAAATTACATTATATTAAACTATTGAAAAAACTTTTAAAAACAAATTTTTATGCATTAAGTGTTGTTTATTGATACACATTATTTAAAATTCAAGATTACAAGTAATGATGCATGAGTACAAATTTCTAAAGTTATATTTTGAATTCATACCTAACTAATAAACATAATCAAAACATGATAAACATCTCAATTTAGATATAAAGAATTTAGAATATATAAGATAGTCATTGAATTCTAACAAAATACTTAAAAAAATTTATATAAAAAGCATTATATTATTAAACCTAAAATAAACAAATTTATAAAAATAATCATATCGTAAATCGGCAAAAAAATAAAATGAAACATTAAAATCCTGATGTATCTCGCTGCATTGCGCGAGTACGATTCTAGTAATTTTTTTTAAATGGAGTGTTTTAAAATTAAAATATCTAAAAAAATCACATTCAACCCACAACCACTCTATTTTAGCAATTCCAACATTAATTATATTATTAAATTATTCAATAAATTCATCATTCTAATACATTTTTAAAAAAAATGATAACACGTTCAACTTTATTAGTGGAAACAGTTAAAAGAATATCTCACTTCTTAATATTAACTTTTAGAGAATTCTCCAAATTTTGAGATATCTATCTTCTCTTTTTTTCCTTCTCTATTCTAACATATACTTTAACATAGCAGTTGAAGTTAAAAACAACCTCAAAATCTCTAATTTAACATAACTATTGAAGATGCTCTAAATTATTAAATAAACTTTTACAAACTATAAATCCATATTTTTGAATTATATATTTTATAATGATAATTAAATGGAAATATTTTCATTTTTTAACACAATTTACCTTTTATGGAATGTTCTTTAATTTTTATTTTATTTCTAAATAATGATAAAAATATACAAGATTGCTCATATTTTTGGTTTTGTGAATTGTGAGTGTGCAACTCCAAAACATAATCCACAAAAGTGAATTGTTAGTGCTTCTGACAAGAAGTGTGGGTTTTTGTAATTACTCGCATTTTATATTATAAAAATGTATATAATGCGTGTAATATATTTTTATTTTATATTTTGGTTTTATTTTATGAATTTATGTAATTTTAAAGAACGAGAAAGTCTTTATTATTTATAAATTAATATGAAGAACAATCCTTATCGGTTATATGAAATATAACTTTATACAAGGCTAGTTCTCATAAAACTCACTTTTTTTCATCTCTTATGAAACAAATCTGAAAGATAATTAATTATATATATATATATATATATATATATATATTGTGTGTATATTTTGAGAATGTTTGTGCCTAAAAATAAAGGATGTGTTGATGTGGTCAACATCAACTCCTAAGGAGCATTTGTTTCTTGGCTTGAATCATGGCTGCATAGCTGTATCATATCCAACATTGATTCTCCTTTTCTTTTTTTTCTTTTTTTTTTATCAACTTATATTTCTGTTTTTTTAATCTCCATTTTCTATTTATTTTTTTTGTGGGGATAGATTGTTGGTTGGGTTCCCATCCAAAGTTTTGGAAAGATTTCAATAATTTACAAAAATAGGTCCCTTTACTTCTTTATGGCAGCTTTCATTCATCTTTTGTTTTATATTAGTGGAATGTGCCATGTTTCCCCCTTTCAATTATCACACCCATCTCCTTTCGGGTCAAATCATGTCGGGTCGGGTCGGGTCGGGTTTTGATGCCCAATTCCCAATTAAAATCAACGCCGTTCAATAACCAAAACCTAGATCTATTCGCATCGAAATATTTGGAAAAGATGGCATCTCAAACGAGTCCAATACATCTTATTCGGGTGCAGATTTGAAGTTAAGATATACGCATATTTGTTTTCTAAGAGAAGAACAGTTGTTTTTGTAAATAGAGCTGATGAAAAAGTGAAAGTATAATGCTTTTAAAAAAGGACCAATGGTGTTGTGGCTCTCCAGACAACAAAGGTCCATGCTTTTGATTTCTTATAAGGGTTTTTTTCCCTTTTGCCATCATATTTTGTTATGGTTCTCTAGGCAACAAGTAAGGTATAGTATAGTATTCATCAAGTTAGGCATCAATTATCATTGCATACAATAATCTGAATATATTGTCTTCTTGGCTAACATATAATACAATCATACTCCACTCTTCTCTCCTCATCTTTCTCTAAAACCGTCTCCGAAACGACCCAAACTCGACGTGGGGTCGATCTTAACCCGTACGCTCTCACCTTCATTTCACAACAAGATTCGGCTTTCTTTCCATCAAAACATACCCTTTTTCTCTCTACTTGTTGATGTTTATTGTGCAAATATTTGATGTTTTTCAGGGTTTTGATTTCCAGGGCCGGGAAAGGATTAGAAATTGGAAGCATGGATGAGTTCAATTCGGAAAGATTAAAGCGATGGAACATGTACACGGATTCGCCACAAAGCCCGCCGCAAACAGGAGGTGACGGTGAAGGTCCGTGGAAGAACTTCGGGACGTCGATGAACGCTATTTCTTTCGGTTTCGTTGCCACCGCGGTTTTAATATCAATGTTTCTTATAATGGCTATATTCGAACATCTCTTCAGACCGAATGCTTCATTCCCTTTGCCTGAACACGACACGGGCACCGAGGACTCAAGGGCAATGCACAAGCTCGTAAATCCACAACCACACGTAAGTCCACACAGTAACTACAGTACAATAATGATGGGTTGTAACTTGTAACAACCCATCCGAGTACTAATAAGTCCACAACCACACATTAGTTCACCCACGAACTCTAGTGCAATGATAGGTTGTACGGTTTACTGACTAATAACCGTGTTATTATAGCATTGTACAATCAATTAACGCAACTCGTAGGTTCGTTTGTGATAGGTACAAGCGGCATATGCATCGGATTTTTCGGTATTGATGCCGGGACAGGAGTACCCTACCTACATTGCACATTCAGCACCTCTACCTTGTTCAAGGGAAGGAGTGCATTGGCCTCCCCATCATCATGTGTTTCCTTGATTAGAAGAAGATGATAGAAATTATTTCATGCATCAAATAGTTGTACATAAGGTGATTTTTCCATCTGGAAAAATAAAATACTTATTATTTGGAGTTTGGGCAAATTGCAAAAAGGAATGCAATACTTTGATCTAATTCTTGTTTTGTGTAACGTATTTTTTAAAACTTTATTACGGTAACTTATATGTTATATCTTAAACAATTGGAGTAAAGTATGTTACACAAAATAAGAATAGGATCAAAGTATGTTGCATTTTTTATGCATTCTCATATGTAAACCAGGTATCTAAATGTTTGAGATTTCTCATCTGATTGACCCTTTTGAAAATATGCTATACAAAATAGGAATAAAATCAAAGTACGTTGCATTAATTATCACAAGATTGGTCCTTTGAAGTTATATGATAAAATGCAACGTTTTATTTGTTTTAGAAAGATTTCAAATCAAATTTACTTATTTGAACGTTGGTACTAATTACAAAATACATGTTCTATAAGTTTTTTCAGTTTTATCTTGTTAGATGTAGTTTTATTTTTACGTCTACGAATGCACATAAATCCAATGGGTCGACCACCCGACATGAAAATCTGAAGCATAAATTGGAGCAAAAACTCTATAAGTCAAATAATTGGGTTGGAAATCGGTTAGACCGAAATCAACCGATCCAACCCATTCACGCAAGCAAATTTTTATGTTGCTCGAATTTTTATTTTGTTGGTATTTTTGATAAGATCATATCTTTTTAAAGAAGATTGTAAAATCTATCTTCTTATGTTTAGACTTATATTTGAATAGTTTTAATATTTCTTAGGTTTTGATTCAACTATTGGTTTACGTTTAACTTTTCCAACCCAAACCGTAACATAACCTGTTGGGTTAGAACATCTCTGACATCTATATCAAAAGTAGAGAGTTTTTTTTTTTTTTTTCTCCAACATTTATGCTAAAATAGAGAGAGAAAAAGAGAGAATATAAATCGTTAAATATGGAAAAATCTCTAAAACTTAATATTGATGAGAGATATATATTATTTAATTGAGGTTGAATGTGTAATAAAAAAATTTAGAAAGTTTCTTTTAAAGTGTATTTGAGATGATAAATTATCAAATATTTTAATAATATAATTAATGATGAAATTGCTAAAATATCATAAATGTTACAATTGAATGTAATGTGTTTCAGAAAATTTAGGGGTTGTTTGTTTTTTTTAAAAACCTCTTAATAACTCTTAAGTCTGAATCGTTCAGACATTTTTACACACCACCTCTTATTAATCATAACTAAAATAAGACTTCAGACTTTAGACTTCTTAAAAAACAAACGGCACCTTAATTTTTAGATACTCTAGTTTAAAAAAATTAAAATAAATAAATAAATAAATAAAAAGACATAGATGTTTGAAGATGCTTTTACACGTTAAAAAGTGTTTTGAATAGTTAGGGTTTTGGCCGAAAGAATTTTGAATAGTTTGGGTTTTGGCCGAAAGAATTTATTCAGATCATTCAAATGTCCTTAACCCACATAACAAAACTTGTGTACAAACACATAATGTGGACATAATTGTAAAGCTTTATGGATCTTTTTATTTAATGGCAATTATTTTTTCTCTGTAATTATGTTACATTTTTCTGTCATAATTATCATGTAAACATGTTCTATATGACCTCTTTTTTTCATTAAAATGGTAAAAGAATTTGTTGAAACTTAAAATGATATAAATGGTATGATTTATGGTAAATCTTGAAAGGTAACTTAACTGGTAAAAATTTGAATTTGCCTTTTAGGTTTCGTCAGTTCAAATCTTCTAATGCTCACTGAAGATTTACCTGATTGTTAGCTTCATGTTTTACGTTTATATGACATTAATTGAGGTACACACAAGCTAGCATGTACACACCCAATATGTATAAAAAATCCATAGTATTTGTATCAACTTGATAATTAATATAATTTTTTCCATACAAAAAATTCCATATTCTCATAACAAATTTTGTTATTTTCTAAGGTTTGATGTTTGGTTGTTTTTACATTAAGTCTTATATGGATAAAGTTATATGTGTGGATTAATCTGTTTGTATAAATAGGAAGATTTTGTTTAGGAGGGTTTTTTATATATGAAAGGAGTGTGTTTTTTAATTGGGAGAAACAAGTTTAAAAAAAACTTGACTTTTTGTATAACCCCCCCCCCCCTCCCTCCTCCCTCCCCCTAGAAGCTTACTGAATAAGTCACTTTAATTTTGTATCAGTAAACCACCAACAGTCAATCATATATAGCTAACTGAATAAGTTGTGAGTTTTATTAAGTTCAACAACTTGCTAAGAAACTGGTCCTAAGTATGGTTTCCAAGAGCTGTAAATAGAACCCCAATGAGCATTATTATATTGCTAGGTTATGCAAATAGCAAAATGTATGGGCTAGTTTTGACTATGGAGGTATAGTGTGGGGGTATTTATGAATTATACAGACTATAGTTGCTAAACCATTAAGAAACGGGGTCATTAATTAAAGATGGAAAATTTAGCCGTTGAGACGGGTATCTGTGTGTAACATCCTCATTTTGGAAAGAGCAACTCTTTAACATCAACCAAAAGATAAATCTTCTTCCAATAAATCTAAACTCGGTACACTTCCAAAATAAAATTCTTTATTTAACCTTATCAATCAAAAACTTCAGTCTTATACAAGGACTGAAACCTAAGTCAGTGTTACTTAACTCCAAACATAAGTTACTCTTTTCAAACAGATTGCGGAAGACTTCACTAAGATATCCACTCCTCGAGCACACGACTAGCACTATTTGCTTCATAGTGCCACTAGGACTATTCCCAACCGGAACCTGTTGCACATGCCGTCAAATAAAAAGGTTATGTTAACGCCTAGTGAGTTCAAGAGTTTTCAACATGATTAAAGATATCGTTGAAAAGAAGTAATGCAATTTAAAATTATACTCTTTCAAAATGATAAGCTTTGATTATGAAAACGACTCGTTGTCCAATAATATGCATTTTAGACGAAGGAACCACTAATATAAATGTTTTCCAATCTAAACTATTTTAAGGGCGAAGATCCCAATATAAACGTTCTATCGTAAATTAAATTCAGCCCAAAACTCACTCCAAATGAGAATAAAAAACAAACTCCCAAATGATGAAAAATGGATAAAACTTTATATCCCGAAACACCCAAGACATGGGTGGGGCGTAATACTCAACCCATAATCATATATAAAATTCGTAAATGTAAAACGTCACCGAAAACATGGATACTAGACACAATACCCAAAACAACACTTTTCAGTGACGGGGGAGACCCGATTCCATAAAATGTGACGGTACACAAAGTAAACCCCATTTTATGTTGTTAAGACTAGTCATATAAACAAGCACATGCAAGGGATGTCAGGCTCGGTGGATTTAAACTTACACCCACGGAATGTCAACTTCAACCGCAAAAGGTCCTTACGTTGAGTTCCTCATCCAATATCGCGTACTAGTACGTAGGACTTACAACCCAATCTGATGCCTAAACGTGCCTCAATGTGGAAGACTAGCGTTCCATCATTGGACATAATGATTCCAAGTGCAAATGATGTCAGGCTCGGTAGCTTTAAACGTACACCAACGGGATATCAACTTCAACAATAAAAGGTCCTTACGTTGAGTCCCTCATCCAATATCGCAACCAAAGCTCTAAGTCGATCTATCAAAATTGGAAAAATGTCCTAAAACCCAATCATAATAAAATACCAGGCCACAGGCTCAAACAACCAAATGACTCATTGTCAAAGGAAATAAAATTCAATAAAACGCATTCGACCAACGTTTATGCAAACATGTGCTCCAAGGTGCACGACCAACTCCAACACAACTTAGATTGAGACAGATTATTTTCCAAACAAAGATATACCAGTGACTCTTTGAAAACGTCTCATATCACAAGGATGAACATTCCTCCAAAACACATAGTAAGTGTATTTACACCAAAAGACTTATACCCGTAACATAATTCGTTAGAATTGTCAATGCTTAAGATTTGCTCATCAAAATACTTGGAATGCGTCTTTTCTCCAAAACCAAAAGATGTACAATTCCCGAAATATTCACAAGGTCAGGAATGACCAAAACACAATGACTCACACGTTGATACTTTCAAAACATCTCATAACCCGAACTATGCATATTTCCAACAAACACAAAAATGCTTATTTACCAAATAATCCCCATTTTATGCAATGCAATATTAAAACATTTTCCTTAATGGCTTATTTATCAAAATGCCCCAAAAGTCCCAAATGTGGGGGGTTTTACATGGTTTACAAAGCCAAACACCTCAAATACTTAAACTCACCAAATAACTCAACAAATGATAATTTCATGAAAACTTATAAACACTTTAAAATAGACATTTTGGCATGTACAACGTTTTCACAAATCAACTTGAACTCACCTTGCTAGATTTTGGCTAAATCTAGATTTTACCCAACTTGAGCTCCTTTGAAGAACACTTGGATCCTCAAGCCAAATTCCAAAAACCTTAACCCAAACTTGAATCCACCAGCCAAAACACCTCTAGGTCATCAAAATGGCCACAAACCCCCAATCTACAAAAGGGGGAACAAGGGTGGATGAAATCCTAGAAAACTCGATGAAGAAGATGAAGATGAAGAACTATGGTTCTAACCTCCAAACTTGCTAGATGATGAGGAATCATGAGATTTTAGGAGGAAAACTCCTCAAAATGGGTTAGGGTTCATTTGGGAAGGTGTGGGTCGGTTTGGGAGAGAAAGTGGGAGAGAATTTGAGGGTTTTGAGGGAAAATGAGGTTGGAGGCTGGATTCTCCTCTTTAATCAGTGCACAGTGCGCGTGCGCGGATGGTGGCGCAACCTGACCCGTGCGGAGAGTCGCGCGGACCACTGGAGCCGCGAGGAAACAGAGCCTCGCGTTGTTCGTGGAGTGTCTCAACTCGTGCGAAGAGCCATACGGGGCGCTGTGGATGTTTTCTTTCGCTATCTCTTCAACCAACGATTTCAGGGTGTCACACTGCGGGTACTTGACCTAACTGTAACATCCATATTTTCGTCCTTTTAAGTGTTACGTTATCTAAAACAATTTTCCAAAATACTCCAAAATAACGGATAAATTAAAACCGTTTACAGCGGAAGAATTTAAAATAATAAATATGTAACTTAATGCTAACTCGTCCCATACTAAGTTGCGTTACAATATTTATTCACAACAGATGCCTGGACATAAATATTAAACTTAAATAGACAAAGCAAGTCTCTATGTGCCCCTTTTTCCTTTGTCCAACCTGAAACCTCTTGTCCCTGAGATGCATACCATAGTCAGCTTATAAAGCTCAATGAGTTCATGGTTTGCGTGAATAAAATCATATCACATCATGCATATCAACTTGTAAACTCTGTATCAAATAGTATACGTTTTCTGAAAAACATGCAATACTGTCTCATCGGGTTAGATTGTAACACTCTAAAATTTGGTTTAAGGAAAACCTGCAAGAAACAGTGCCCCGCGCGGGTTAGGCCGCGACACAAGCCGCGCGGAGTACTGTTCGAGTGAAGGACCAGTGGATGGCAAGGGTGGCCGCGCGGGTTAGGCCCGCCACTAGCTGCGCGGGCCTCCTGACGATTTTTATTAGGTTTTCAGCCCCCATTCTCTTCATTTCTCAAACCCCTCTTTCTTACAAACTCTCTCTTCATTCAATACTCCCCAATATCGAACCTAGCTCCATCCCAACCACCATCCACCCCATTTATTGCAAGAATCAAGCATCCTCAACCCAAGATTTCAACCAAGGATTTCAAGCTTCAAGATCATCTTCCTCTTCCATCCATTCCTAGGGTTTCTCTCAAGTTTCTAGGGTTTTGCTATAAAACCCAGATTTGTGAGTCTTCTTCTACTATTTTTCAAAAGAGATACATATCTTGTGTGTTTGTTTACTTAGCATTTCATAACTATGAGAAAATCTGATCACCTGATAAGTTTGACCTAACTGCTATCTTTGAGATTGTTGGAAATGTAGCTATGGCTATTCATGTACACGTTGATGAGATTATTATTTATGATATTTGAACTTGGGGACATGTTATTTTGATAAGCCATGGGCATTTGTAACACCCCAAAAATGGGACTAACAAAAATTTTCGAAAAATGGAAATGTGGTAATCATAAAAATGCCAAGGCATGAGCTCATACAAAAAGGAACAACAATGCCTGTTAATTACAAATTTGTAATAATAAGCAATAATAGATGACAACTCTCTAATCTAAATCTAGCTAGAAATAAGATTACAATCAGTTGTCAACTATTTCCAAAAGAATCGTCTTTAAGACTGCATCCCAAAAATGCTCCCAAGCTCACCACTAAAAGTCGGATAAACTTCCTTGGCGCTCGCGCCACTAGCACCTGAGATACATATCTTGTGTGTTTGTTTACTTAGCATTTCATATATATGAGAAAATCTGATCACCTGATAAGTTTGACCTAACTGCTATCTTTGAGATTGTTGGAAATGTAGCTTTGGCTATTCATGTACACGTTGATGAGATTATTATTTATGATATTTGAACTTGGGGACATGTAATTTTGATGAGCCATGGGCATTATGTTGGGAATTTCATATTTTGGAGTTTTGTACCTAAAATATGCTTGGGATTGTATACGGTCTTATACATGAATCTTGTTGATATGGAATTATGTATAGAGATGGATGTCGTACGTACGTAGAATGAACCATGAGTAAGTACTAGGAGGATGTAGTCTTAGGCGCCACCATGACGGTATGCGTCTAGACCTCCGCCATTTGGAGTAATGCTTGGGAGGTAGTCTTCAAGTGTGTCGGGCCTTTGAGATGTTGCTCAAGCGAGTGAACATCAAGGTACATTGACTTGAGGTAAAACTCATTGGTGTGATGGTGTAACACCCCAAAAGTGGGACTAACAAAAATTTCCGGAAAATAAAAATGTGGTATGCATTAATGCCAAAGCACGAGCTCATACAAAGGAACAACAAATGCCTGTTAATTACAAGTTTGTAATAAGACACAATAATAGATGACAACTCCCTAATCTAAGTCTCTCTAGACATAAGATTACAAAAAGGTTGTCAACTATGTCCAAAATAATGGTCTTCAATATTGGCATCCCCAAAATGCTCCCAAGCTCACCACTAAAGTCGATTAAGCTTCCTTGGCGCTCACGCCGCTAGAACCTGAGATACATACCAACAATCAAGTGTTAGACCAAACGGGTCTAGTGAGTTACATAAAAACATAGCATATTAACATAAAGCACATTATGAACAATTATGACACTTCGATCACCAAAGTCCTTACGGGGTCAATCATGGGGGAGACCCATCATACCACTGAGTTTTACCTCAAGTCAATGTACCTTGATGTTCACTCACTTGAGCAACATCCCGAAGGCCCGGCACACTTGAAGACTACCTCCCAGGCATTACTCCAAATGGCGGAGGTCTAGGTGCATACCATTATAGTGGCACCTAAGACTACATCCTCCTAGCACTTACTTATGGTTCATTCTTGTGTACTTACAATGTCCGTCTCTATACATAGTTTCGTACTCATAGGATACATGTATAAGACTACCACCATCCCAAACATAACTTAAGTACAAAACTCTAAAATATGCAAATACTCAATATTATCCATGTCTCATCAAGATAAATATGTAAGCATGCTCAAACATCAAGAATAATAACCTCATTCATGTCCATAACCATATTCAAGGCTAAGATACCAATAATACCAAACTTAACAGTTAGGTCAAACTTATCAGGTAATCAGATCTTCTCATAACAATAATACATTAGGTATGAAAGCATATAAAATATGTATCTCAGTTGAAAAAAAAATGTAAGAAACTCACAAACTAGGTTTTATAGAAAACCCTAGAAACTTGAGTGGTTCAAAATGAGGAGAAAGTGATGAGTGGAGGTAACTAGCACACCCAAGGCCTTTAATGGAGACTTGAATACTCTTCCCAAATCTTCACCAACCTCAAGGATGTGAAATAAATGTGGTTAGGGTTTTGAGGAAGGAAAATCGCCCTTTTTGCCTCTCTAAAATCGGACCAAAATCAGTAAAGTGAGGAATAGTGAAGTCAAGTGTCAAAAGTCAGGTTTTTAAACCCTCTCAGCCCGTCGGCGACAATGCCCGACGATTGTGCCCATGGCACTGTCGCGGGGCATAGTCGCGTCCGCTGCCCTGCCCACGGTACAGGTCCGACGATTGTGACAGGGCGACAATGCCCATGTCACTCTCGCGTGTCATAGTCGCCGAGGGTGTACCGAGACCACCCCTCGGCCAACGACTATGACAAGTGTCATAGTCGCGAGTCATTCTCACCCAACACCCAAAATCCCATTTTTTGATGTTTTCAATGGAGTTAAACTTGTAAGGAACTGATAACAATAACACTTAATATAATTTACCAATCATTACCAAACCAGGACAAAATCTCCACATAAAATTATAACAAGGTCTCATAAATGCATACCATTACTTACCTTAATTTTTTGGGCGTTACAATCCTCCCCACCTAATGAGGATTTCGTCCTCGAAATCTAAAACACTAGAATAAATGAGGATATCTCTTCCTCATGTCCTCCTCCGATTCCCACGTCACATTAGCACCTCGATGGTGCTTCCATTGAACCTTCAGCATGGTCACTTCTTTATGCCTCAATTGTTTCGTCTTTGACTCCAGGATAGCTTCCGGTTCTTCTACACATCGGTTCCCGTTGTCCACTCGAATTTCTGTCAACGGAATAACACTTTCCTCTTCGGCCAAACACTTGCGAAGGTAACAAACATGAAAGGTAGGATGGATTCCGTCCATCTCCGGCGGTAAGTCTAACCGATAAGCTTGAAGTCCGATCTTCTCTAAAATTGTGAAGGGTCCAAGGAAACGGGGACTAAGCTTCCCGCGCTTCCCGAAACGGATGATTCCCTTCCATGGCGACACTTTCAACATAACCCGGTCTCCTACTTGGAAGTCCACCGGTCTACGCTTTTTGTCCGTGTAGCTCTTTTGTCGGTCTTGGGCCGCTTTCAATCGTTCTCGAATACCTTTCACCTTATCCGACGTTGCTTGCACAATCTTCGGGCCTGCAAATTTTTTTCTCCCGCCTCGAGCCAACACACCGGTGTTCTACATTTCCGCCCGTAGAGTGCCTCGAATGGAGCCATCCCGATACTCGAGTGGTAGCTATTATTGTAGGCGAATTCCACTAATGGCAAGTGTGAATCCCAAGTTCCTCCAAAGTCCATGACGCACGATCGAAGCATGTCCTCGAGAGTTTGAATCGTCCTCTCACTCTGTCCGTCGGTTTGGGGGTGATACGCCGTACTCAACTTAACTTTCGTGCCCAACTCCCTTTGTAACCCGTCCCAAAACTTGGAAGTAAACCGACTATCCCTATCCGAGACTATGGATAACGGAACACCGTGACGAGACACCACTTCATCAATGTATAACTTAGCAAGTTTGTCCATCGGTAACGTTTCTCTCATTGCCAAGAAATGAGCACTCTTGTTAAGTCTGTCCACTACCACCCAAATGGTATCATGCCCTTTTAAAGTCTTTGGCAATTTTGTGACGAAATCCATCGTGATGTGCTCCCACTTCCATTCCGGAATAGTTAGCGGTTGTAAACTTCCGTAAGGTCTTTGATTCTCTGCTTTAACTTGAAGGCATGTGACGCACCTTTCCACATAATTCGCCACGTCGACCTTCATTACCGGCCACCAATAATGAAGCTTCAAATCTCTATACATCTTGGTGCTACCGGGATGTATGGAGTACTTTGACTTGTGTGCCTCCGTCAAGAGCAACTCGCGGTTTCCCCTGATTTTCGGCACCCAAATCCTCCCTTGGAATAACTTGAGACCGCGACTATCCTCCGACAATAAATCCTTTTGCTTCACCATGATCTCGGCCTTGAGGTTTTCCTCGCGAAGGGCTTCGGCTTGGCTCCTCTTGATGTCCTCTATAAGACTTGATATTACTTCGATCTTAGCAAACGTTATTTTACTTTCCCCTCCGTAGCTCTTTCGGCTTAAGGCGTCCGCTACCACATTGGCTTTACCGGGGTGGTAAAGCAATTCACAATCGTAATCCTTCAGAAGCTCCAACCATCTCCTTTGTCGCATGTTGAGCTCCTTTTGGTCGAAGATGTACTTCAAACTTTTATGATCGGTGAACAACATACACTTCGTCCCATAAAGGTAATGTTGCCACAACTTTAAGGCAAATACTACCGCCGCCAGTTCCAAATCGTGCGTGGGGTAATTCTTCTCGTGTTCCTTGAGTTGCCGCGATGCATACGCGATCACCTTTCCCCTTTGCATCAAAACGCACCCGAGCCCAAGCTTGGAGGTGTCGCTAAAAACCACAAAATCTTCGGATCCTTCGGGTAAGGATAGGATCGGTGCTTCGCATAATCTCTTTTGGAGGGTTCGGAAGGCTTTCTCTTGTGCCTCAGTCCATGAGAACTTCACATTCTTCCTTGTCAGAGACGTAAGTGGCGACGCAATCTTCGAAAAGTCTTGGATAAATCGTCGGTAGTAACCGGCTAAACCCAAGAAGCTCCTTATCTCCGTTGGACTCGTCGGTGGTTCCCAATTCATCATTGCTTCGATCTTGGCCGGGTCCACCTTTACTCCGTCCTTTGACACCATGTGGCCCAAGAATTGAACTTCTTGTAGCCAGAATTCGCACTTCGAGAATTTGGCGAATAATTTCTCTCGTCGAAGGATCTCTAAAACTTCCCGCAAATGTTACCGATGCTCCCCCTCATTCCGTGAGTAGATCAAGATGTCGTCGATAAAGACTATGACCGACTTATCTAGAAAGGGTCGGCATACTCGGTTCATCAGGTCCATGAACACGGCCGGGGCATTAGTCAGCCCAAATGGCATAACCAAAAACTCATAGTGACCGTACCTCGTCCGAAACGCCGTCTTCGGTATGTCGCTCTCTTTCACCCGCACTTGATGATAGCCGGATCGCAAATCTATTTTGGAGAAACATCCCGCTCCTTGAAGTTGATCGAAGAGGTCGTCGATCCGGGGAAGTGGATATTTGTTCTTTACAGTAACTTTGTTGAGTTCGCAGTAGTCTATACACATTCGCATAGACCCATCCTTCTTCTTCACGAATAACACCGGCGCTCCCCAAGGCGACGAGATCGGTCGTATAAATCCTTTCTCAATTAGTTCTTGGAGTTGCGTCATCATCTCTTGCATTTCTGTCGGAGCTAAACGGTAAGGAGCACGAGCAATCGGAGCGGCTCCCGGAGTAAGGTCGATGTGGAACTCCACTTGTCGTTCCGGTGGAAGTCCAGGTAGGTCGTCCGGAAAGACATCCAGGTAGTCGCACACCACTTCCACTTCTTCCAATTTCTTTTTCTCTAGCTTCGCGTCGATCACATAGGCTAAGTACGACTCACATCCTTTAGCTAGGCTCTTGCGTGCCTTGAGTGATGATATAATCATATAGGTTCCTCGGTTCTTTTCCCCGTAAACCAACACTTCACCGCCCTTAGACAAAGGTACCCGAATCAACTTCTTAGAACAAAAGATACCGACATCGTGCTTAGCTAACCAATCCATTCCCACTATTACATCAAATCCTCCAATATTGGCCGGTAACAAATCTATAACGAAGGGCTCTCCATCTAACTCTAAGGTACACCCTACATAACAACCCCTAACAACCATATGCTCCCCATTGGCTACCTCTACCACTAGAGCATCATTCAACAAACTACAAGGAGTGGAGAGGTTCTTGCAAAAGGAGGTAGACACAAAAGATCGGTTCGCACCGGAATCGAATAAAACACAGGTAGGTAGAGAGTTCACTAGAAACGTACTCGACACTATGTCCGCCGCCTCCTTTGCTTCACTAGTCGTCATCTGGAAGACCCGACTTGGTGCCTTTGGTTGAACTTCTTTCTTCGGTAAGTCCCCACTTGGCATCCCTTGGCTACCCCTTGCTAACTTAGGGCAATCGCGTTTGATATGCCCCGGTTCTCGGCACTCATAACAAACACCCCGTGAGGGGCAATCCCGACTCATGTGGTCCTTTCGCACACACTTGAAACATTCCATAGCTCCAGAAAACGGCCTCAGATTGCAAGGCCCAAAGTGCTTGCTCTTACACTTGGGGCACCACCTCGCCTCGCGTCGCGGTTCAGTGTTCCTCCCCCCGCTAAAGGGTTTGGAAGGTCGCGCGGGCCCGGTTGGCCCCTCCCATTTACGTTTCTCTCCTTGAACTTTCTTCTCTTCTACCTCTTGAATCAGATCATCTTCCACCAACTGAGACGTCTCAATCACTTCTTGCAACGTAACCTTATGAGCGTTCCGCACGCCCGTCTTCATCTCTGCAGGTAGTCTCTTCACAAAGGCTTTTATTTTGGACCCCTCATCTGTTGCCAAATGTTCGACTAGGCTGAGCTTGTCCAAGAATTGTTTAACATAATCCGCGACCGACAGATTTCCCTTCTTCAGATTCTTGAACTCTTCCTCTATCTTGTCGAGTGCCCTCTCGTTACAATATTTATCCATGATTTTCTTCTTGAATGTTGGCCAAGGAAGCTTGGCCAAAACTTCCGGTGTAAGTGCCCTTTGGGTGATGTTCCACCAACTGAGAGCATCCCCTCTGAGCAGTTAAGAAGCAAACTTGACTCTCTGGGAGTCCGCGCACTCGCTTGACTCAAAAGCCATCTCCACATCTTGAATCCATCTTATGCAGACTAGCGGGTCAGTCGTCCCCGAGAATTCTGGAGCCCGACTACACAAGAAGGTCTTGAAAGAACATCCCCCTTCCTTCCTCTTATCATCTATAACCGCGTGCTATTCGGTACCCACAGCATTATCCGCACTGCTCGATCCCAAAGCCGCATTGTCTCCCACCGTCTCGTGCCTCCGGTTACTTGTATCTCTGTCTTCTAGGACTTTTAAGGGTCTCTCGTCCCGCTTGTCCATTGCAGAGTTCATCATTTGCATTATGCTGGCTAATAGGACCGACTGGGGGTCCGCTTCTTGAATAACCGGCTCCACGGTTTCCAAGTTCACTTGGGGATTCGCATCTATGATACCCTCTAGCATTGGGGGTATCGGTGGAATGACTTGGTTTAACGGTGCGTTTACCGGTCGGGTAATCTCCGGAGCAGTTACACTTGCTTCATTTGCTTCCTCGGTCGCCCCGACCCGACTCCTCGTATTTACCATAATGGACTGTCACACATGACAAGAGTAATACCGGTTAATTCTTTGAAAGATAACCGGTTCAATACGTACTACTACAAGGATCAATCGACATAATAATAATTTCAAACATGCTCACGTAATCATAGATTCAGAACAACACTGGCCAAGTGAGATTGTGAACATATTTTACACAAGAATCCTCGTTATCATCATCATAATTCTCAATCAATGTAATTCCGAATTCCTAATACTCTCCCCACCTAGGAATGCTCTACCCAAGTGGACAGTGATTTTATAAGCATCGCCAGTCTAAGTCTAGGTATGCTAAGGTCAACACCTAGTTCACTTAAACTACAGCTCTGATACCAACTTGTAACACCCCAAAAGTGGGACTAACAAAAATTTCCGGAAAATAGAAATGTGGTATGCATTAATGCCAAAGCACGAGCTCATACAAAGGAACAACAAATGTCTGTTAATTACAAGTTTGTAATAAGACACAATAATAGATGACAACTCCCTAATCTAAGTCTCGCTAGACATAAGATTACAAAAAGGTTGTCAACTATGTCCAAAATAATGGTCTTCAATATTGGCATCCCCAAAATGCTCCCAAGCTCACCACTAAAGTTGATTAAGCTTCTTTGGCGCTCACGCCGCTAGAACCTGAGATACATACCAACAATCAAGTGTTAGACCAAACGTGTAACAACCTGAACATTTATTTACATAATAAATTAACATTCATTACTAAATACTGTCCCAAGCTTACAATGTTCTTTACTATTAACTATTACACAACTGAGTCTCAAAAAGATAGCTATGGCAGGAAGTCTTCTATCTCCTGCTTAAAGCTCACACCTTCTCTTTACCTTTATCTGCTACCTTTCGATAACCTGAAACAGGGTTAAAATTTCGAAATAGCGAGGGTTAGACCAAAGGTCTAGTGAGTCCCCTCCAATCATTACTACACAGTTCAAATATTAATTAAAACATTTAAACTTAACTGTATATCTCAATACATACTTGCTCTTTAATTCACTTTCAAAACATTTATGTTTCACATACATAAATCAATCTACTGGATCACTTTCTACGCTCGCAAGCGTACTTTCAACTACTGACCAACATTCCCGTCAAAGACGGTATGTCTGTCTCGCATTGCCTTATTTTAGGGACACACCCTAATGGCATAAACGGGCCACACTCCCCGGTACGAGCAGGCGGGTCACACTTCCCGACTTAGGTCAAAATCTGACTCAAATGTACGCATACATTTGGTCCTGCCAGTATATAAAACAAGTTTATATACCCTGAGCATAAACATGCCCAACTAATTAAATCAATCATTTGAAATAATTCTGCTAACTTTCAATATTATAAATGCGCAGTATATAAAAACTCACATTTATAAAATAACTGCTCAAATCATAAAAGATTTAGTTTAAAATACTCACCTTATATTCTTCCGAATAAAACTCTGACTTCTATTGATTAACACCACCTCTTTTTGACAAAGCCGGATCAATCCTTCAAGAACTCCTCTTTTTTCTCTCTGCGTTTTCTCTCTTTCACTTTTAGGTTTTTCCACAAACAAAACAGTATGAGATTGAAATCTCATACAATCTGTTATATATTTGATAAAAACTAAACTTTTCAATAAACCCCCTTGAACTTTAACTAACTTTACACTTTTTTCCCCCAACTTCCAAAATTAACCAAATTTCGAAACTGGGTATTACAATCTTCCCCCCTTAAGAGAATTCCGTCCCCGGAATTCTATCGCTAAACAACTGGGGATACTGAGCTTTCATATCTGCCTCTACTTCCCACGTAGACTCTTGTCCTTGGTGAAATTTCCACTGAACTTTCACTAATCGAATCTCTTTGTTCCTCAATTTCTTTATCTTGAGGTCTGTAATTGCTACAGGCTCCTCAATATAACCTAGTTTTTCATCTATCTGAATATCTTCTAAAGGAACAACTATATCTGCTTCGGCCAAACACTTTTTCAGGTTTGACACATGAAACGTAGGATGAATCCCACTCAAACTTGCTGGTAGATCAAGTTCATAAGCCACTTCACCAACACGATCAGTGATGATAAATGGTCCAACAAACCTTGGTCTTAACTTTCCTTTCTTTCCAAATCTGATCACCCCTTTCCAAGGTGAAACTTTCAACATTATTTTATCTCCTATCTGAAACTCTATCGGTTTCCTTCGTCTGTCAGCATACACTTTCTGACGATCTTGAGCAATCTTCAATCTTGCTCGAATCTGGTCAACCTTATCAGCTGTTAACTGTACAATTTCTGGTCCTGCTAACTGACGTTCACCTACCTCATTCCAACATAGAGGTGTTCTACACTTACGACCATACAAAGCTTCAAATGGAGCTGCTTGTATGCTAGCATGATAACTATTGTTGTAGGAAAATTCAATCAACGGCAAATGAATCTCCCACGAACCTTTAAAATCTATAACACATGCACGAAGCATATCTTCTAATGTCTGAATAGTTCTCTCACTCTGACCATCTGTTTGCGGATGATAGGTCGTGCTCAGTTTCAGTTGAGAGCCTAATTCCCTTTGCAAACTTCTCCAAAATGCTGAGGTAAATCGAGCATCCCTGTCTGATACTATGGACGACGGTACTCCATGCCTGGTCACTATTTCGTCGATATACAATCGAGCCAACTTTTCTAGTGAGTACGTCTCCTTGATCGGTAGGAAATGGGCTGACTTTGTGAGTCTATCCACTATCACCCAAATAGCATCATGCCCCTTAGGTGATCGCGGTAACCCAGTAACAAGATCCATCGTAATCTCGTCCCACTTCCACACTGGAATTTCTAACGGCTGAAGCTCCCCATAGGGTCTCTGATGCTCAGCTTTAACCTTTAAACAAGTAAGACATCGTTCAACAAAATGAGTAATATCTTTCTTTAAACCTGGCCACCAATAACTTTGCTTTAAATCTCTATACATCTTATTAGTTCCAGGATGAACTGAATATCGAGATCTATGAGCTTCTTCTAACACTTTCTGCCTCAGATCTCCTGATTTTGGAATCCATACCCGCTTATTGAAACACTTTACTCCTCGATTGTCAACTACTAACGAGTTAACAATTCCAACTATTCTTTCACTTTTCAAATTTTCTGCTGACACTGCTTCTTCTTGAAACTTTATAACTTCTTCCAAGAAATTGGAAACAACATCAACTCTAAATGCTACAACCTCTGCTATTTCTCCACGCTCCTTACGACTTAGAGCATCTGCTACCACATTGGCCTTTCCTGGATGGTACAAAATTTCACAGTCATAATCACTTATTAACTCCATCCATCTACGTTGCCTCATATTAAGCTCTTTCTGATTAAACAGATACTGCAGACTCTTGTGATCTGTGTAAATCTGACATTTGATCCCATACAAGTAATGTCTCCAGATTTTCAAAGCAAATACTACAGCTGCCAATTCTAAATCATGTGTCGGATAATTCTTTTCATGCTCTTTTAACTGACGAGATGCATAGGCAATCACCTTGCCTTCTTGCATCAGCACACATCCCAAACCCAACTTTGAAGCATCGCTATAAATAACAAATCCTTCCGACCCGTTGGGTAGAGACAAAACAGGAGCACTACTTAAACTTTCTTTCAACTTATCAAACGCTTCTTTCTGAGCTTCTGCCCAAACAAACTTAACATTCTTTCTGGTTAAAATTGTTAATGGCGTAGCTATTCTAGAGAAGTCCTGAATGAACTTTCTATAATAACCAGCCAAACCTAGAAAACTTCTTACTTCAGATGGCGATTTTGGTGCTTCCCACCCTTTTATGGCTTCAACCTTAGCTGGATCAACCTGAATCCCATCTTTCGACACCATGTGTCCTAAAAACTGAACTTCTTTCAACCAAAATTCACACTTTGAAAACTTGGCATACAACTTTTCACGCTTCAGCAATTCTAAAATTGCTTTTAAATGAGTTTCATGATCTTCTTTAGAACGTGAATAGATCAATATATCATCTATAAAAACAATAACATATTTATCTAAAAACGGACTACACACTCTATTCATAAGATCCATGAAAGCTGTTGGCGCATTAGTCAAACCAAATGGCATAACTAAAAACTCATAGTGTCCGTACCTTGTACGAAACGCAGTCTTAGACACATCCTCCTCTCTCACCTTTAACTGGTGATAACCAGAGCGCAGATCTATCTTCGAAAAGTAACTCGCTCCTTGCAGTTGATCAAAAAGATCATCAATCCTGGGAAGCGGATACTTATTCTTAACAGTCAACTTATTGAGCTCACGGTAATCTATGCACATTCTCATAGACCCGTCTTTCTTCTTAACAAACAATACTGGCGCTCCCCAAGGTGAGGTACTAGGGCGAATAAACCCCTTGTCTAACAACTCTTGCAACTGAGTCATCATTTCTTTCATCTCTGCCGGTGCCAATCTGTACGGTGCTCTTGCAATCGGCGCTGCTCCGGAAACTAAATCAATCCGAAACTCCACTTGCCGATCAGGAGGCAAAGTGGTTAAATCTTCCGGAAATACTTCTGGAAACTCACTGACTACCGGAACTGACTCCAATCCCTTCTTTTCTTTCTTAGCATCTATCACATAAGCTAAGAATCCCACACACCCTTTTATCAAACATTTCTTAGCCTTAATCATAGAAATCAAACATGACTTTCTATCCCTTCGATCTCCAAATACTACTATCTCTTCCTTTCCTGGTTGCGCTATACGAATCAATTTCATATTACATACTATGTAAGCATCATTAGACGCCAACCAGTCCATTCCCAAAATAACATCAAATTCTCCCATACCCATTGGGTACAGTCGAAGTGGAAATGATTGCCCCTCAATGACAATACTACACCCATCATACACTTCTTCTACCAAAATTTGACTATTATCAGCCACTTCTACTTTCAATTCACACTTAAGTTTCTTAGGTTTCTCATTCAATTTATGCACAAAATTAGGAGACACAAAAGAACGATTTGCTCCTGAATCAAACAACACTTTTGCATAACTTGAATTTATAATGAAAGTACCTGTAACTACATCAGGTATCTCCGACGCTTCTTCTGCTGACATGTTGAAAACTCTAGCTCTAGCTTTAGCTGGCTCTCCCTTTTTCTCACTTCCCTTTTCTACACTTCCTCCGACTGTTCCCTTTTTCAATTGTAGACAATTGGGCCTGATATGATCAGGAGATCCACACTGATAACAAGACCTCAAATTCTGACAGTCCCGAGCCAAATGCCCAACCTTCCCACACTTATAACAGCCCTCTTGATTAATCTTGCATTCTCCCTTATGCATTCGATTACACTTACTACAGGGTTTGTTTTCAAACTTACTAACAGTACGTTGATCAAACTTTCCAGACTTAACTGACTTGAAATCACGAACTGTTCCTTCCCACTTTCTTTTATCTCCACTTCGCTCAGTGGCTTGCCTGATCTTTTCTTTCTCTCTCATCTCCGCCGCATTCACTGCCATTTGAAAAGTCGATGGTTCTTTATTCGAGACAAATTCCCGAATATCACTTCTTAATCCAAAGACGAAACGTTCTACTCGTCTTTCTTCATTCGGAACATAAATTCCTGCAAATCTAGACTTTTCAATAAACTTGGTCGTATACTCTCTGACCGACATTTCTTTCTGTTCTAGACCCAAGAATTCTTCTTCCAGCTTTTTGGCTGCTGCCAAAGGGCAGAACTGCGTTTTGAATACTTTTACAAAATCACTCCAAACCATCTCTTTAGCTATCGCTGAACCTTGACCTCCAGATTCTACATCCCACCACATCACTGCTTCATCCTTCAACATTGACAAAGCATAAACTACTTTATCTTCTTCCGCACACTTACTTGTGTCGAATGCTAACTCCATACCTTTTATCCATCTTAATGCTACTACGGGATCACATTCCCCTTTATATGAAGGAGGCTTGCAAGCAGCAAACTCCTTAAAACTACATCCTTTTCCTGTTACAGCTTTAACTGACACAATGGGATCTGACTGCGGATGACTACCCATAGCAGTTACTGGAGATTCTGCTACTTCAGTTGCTAACTTATCTTCACTCTTTTCTTTACTTACTGAAACTTCATTAACACGCTGAGCTAACAAAGCATTCAAAGTTTCTTGCAACTTTCCCATTTCAGCAGCAAAGGTTTCTTGCGTAACAAAACCTTGCGTTCTACCTCTACCACGGTTACCCGTCTGCTTTCGACCCCTCACAGAAGCCGAACTTTCTTGATGAGAAGTCTCTTGCTCATCTCTTATCTCTACACTTTCATTCTGACGAATACCACGACTCGTCTTCCCACCTCGAGTTCCCACATTGGAAACTCCTATCTGAGTAGCTGTTTTCTGAACTGCTTTACCTTTAGGTCGACCTCGACTCTTTCCTTGGATAGCAGTCGGGTTGACATTAGCTATTTGCTCTCCGGCAATGACTTCATTCTCTGGATCCATTTCTGGATTTACTACAGATCTACTCCTGGTCACTCGCTCAGACATACTTCTGCTAAGAATAAACATAAGATATTCAATCTAACAAGCTACACATTACGGCAGTTTAAGCAAAAACATGTACTTGTAAATTCACAATTACACTGGCCAAATGGAATTCCAAATTTACCTTACATGCTAGTCCTTACTACCTTAATGTCAACTTCTTACGGTCTTCCTACTACTCAGTTGTGCTTCTACTATCTCAGTTTAAGTCTAGGCCCATCCGGTCACCTAGATCTCTTAAACTAGTGCTCTGATACCAATTGTAACAACCTGAACATTTATTTACATAATAAATTAACATTCATTACTAAATACTGTCCCAAGCTTACAATGTTCTTTACTATTAACTATTACACAACTGAGTCTCAAAAAGATAGCTATGGCAGGAAGTCTTCTATCTCCTGCTTAAAGCTCACACCTTCTCTTTACCTTTATCTGCTACCTTTCGATAACCTGAAACAGGGTTAAAATTTCGAAATAGCGAGGGTTAGACCAAAGGTCTAGTGAGTCCCCTCCAATCATTACTACACAGTTCAAATATTAATTAAAACATTTAAACTTAACTGTATATCTCAATACATACTTGCTCTTTAATTCACTTTCAAAACATTTATGTTTCACATACATAAATCAATCTACTGGATCACTTTCTACGCTCGCAAGCGTACTTTCAACTACTGACCAACATTCCCGTCAAAGACGGTATGTCTGTCTCGCATTGCCTTATTTTAGGGACACACCCTAATGGCATAAACGGGCCACACTCCCCGGTACGAGCAGGCGGGTCACACTTCCCGACTTAGGTCAAAATCTGACTCAAATGTACGCATACATTTGGTCCTGCCAGTATATAAAACAAGTTTATATACCCTGAGCATAAACATGCTCAACTAATTAAATCAATCATTTGAAATAATTCTGCTAACTTTCAATATTATAAATGCGCAGTATATAAAAACTCACATTTATAAAATAACTGCTCAAATCATAAAAGATTTAGTTTAAAATACTCACCTTATATTCTTCCGAATAAAACTCTGACTTCTATTGATTAACACCACCTCTTTTTGACAAAGCCGGATCAATCCTTCAAGAACTCCTCTTTTTTCTCTCTGCGTTTTCTTTCTTTCACTTTTAGGTTTTTCCACAAACAAAACAGTATGAGATTGAAATCTCATACAATCTGTTATATATTTGATAAAAACTAAACTTTTCAATAAACCCCCTTGAACTTTAACTAACTTTACACTTTTTTCCCCAACTTCCAAAATTAACCAAATTTCGAAACTGGGTATTACAAAACGGGTCTAGTGAGTTACATAAAAACATAGCATATTAACATAAAGCACATTATGAACAATTATGACACTTCGATCACCAAAGTCCTTACGGGGTCAATCATGGGGGAGACCCATCATACCACTGAGTTTTACCTCAAGTCAATGTACCTTGATGTGCACTCGCTTGAGCAACATCCCGAAGGCCCGACACACTTGAAGACTACCTCCCAGGCATTACTCCAAATGGCGGAGGTCTAGGTGCATACCATTATAGTGGCACCTAAGACTACATCCTCCTAGCACTTACTTATGGTTCATTCTTGTGTACTTACAATGTCCGTCTCTATACATAGTTTCGTACTCATAGGATACATGTATAAGACTACCACCATCCCAAACATAACTTAGGTACAAAACTCTAAGATATGCAAATACTCAATATTATCCATGTCTCATCAAGATAAATATGTAAGCATGCTCAAACATCAAGAATAATAACCTCATTCATGTCCATAACCATATTCAAGGCTAAGATACCAATAATACCAAACTTAACAGTTAGGTCAAACTTATCAGGTAATCAGATCTTCTCATAACAATAATACATTAGGTATGAAAGCATATAAAATATGTATCTCAGTTGAAAAAAAAATGTAAGAAACTCACAAACTAGGTTTTATAGAAAACCCTAGAAACTTGAGTGGTTCAAAATGAGGAGAAAGTAATGAGTGGAGGTAACTAGCACACCCAAGGCCTTTAATGGAGACTTGAATACTCTTCCCAAATCTTCACCAACCTCAAGGATGTGAAATAAATGTGGTTAGGGTTTTGAGGAAGGAAAATCGCCCTTTTTGCCTCTCTAAAATCGGACCAAAATCAGTAAAGTGAGGAATAGTGAAGTCAAGTGTCAAAAGTCAGGTTTTTAAACCCTCCCAGCCCGTCGGCGACAGTGCCCGGCGATTGTGCCCATGGCACTGTCGCGGGGCATAGTCGCGTCCGCTGCCCTGCCCACGGTACAGGTCTGGCGATTGTGACAGGGCGACAATGCCCATGTCACTCTCACGTGTCATAGTTTCCGAGGGTGTACTGAGACCACCCCTCGGCCAGCGACTTTGCCAAGCGACTATGACAAGTGTCATAGTCGCGAGTCATTCTCGCCCAACACCCAAAATCCCATTTTTTGATGATTTCGATGGAGTTAAACCTGTAAGGAACTGATAACAATAACACTTAATATAATTTACCAATCATTACCAAACCAGGACAAAATCTCCACATAAAATTATAACAAGGTCTCATAAACGCATACCATTACTTACCTTAATTTTTCGGGCGTTACAGATGGGTCTCCCCCATGGTTGTCCATTCATGGCCTTTAGTGACTGAAATGATATTAATTGTTCATAACAAAATTTATAAATGTATGACATGCTCTTGTTCAACTCACTAGGCCCGTTTGACCTAACACTTGATTGTTAATATGTATCTCAGGTAATAGTGGCGCGAGCGCCAAGGAAGTTTATCCGACTTTTAGTGGTGAGCTTGGAAGCATTTTTGGGATGCCAGTCTTGAAGACGATTCATTTGGAAATAGTTGACAACTGATTGTAATCTTATTTCTAGCTAGATTTAGATTAGAGATTTGTCATCTATTATTGCTTATTATTACAAACTTGTAATTAACAGGCATTGTTGTTCCTTTTTGTATGAGCTCATGCCTTGGCATTTTTATGATTACCACATTTTCATTTTTCAGAAATTTTTGTTAGTCTCATTTTTGGGGTGTTACATAGGGTCATTTTGTCACTGCGTTCCCTGGGGTGTCAGACCTACACCTGTCTAGACACCCATGGAGATTACCAAAGAGTAAAAATATACTTATCCCTTCTTTCCTTCATTTTCTATCCAGACAGTTCTCACCCCTGCTTAAGGGTTCTGAACTACAAATAATTCCAGCTACTATCGCTGAAGAAATAATCCCAATCTCTATCACTGAGATTGATGAAGAAGAAGAAGAAGAATATTCCCTGGTCCATCCAGGAAGGCCCTCTCAACCATCTCATTGGTCAGAGGAAGTGGTGAAGAAAAGAGTTGAAATGATCGCTCAACTAGAAAGTCAACGGCTGAACGTCCCTCTTCAAACATCCACAGAGCTCGACTTCCTCACTGAAGCCGAAAGAGAAGAATCTGCCAAAGCTGAGAAGTTGATCGCTGAATGCATACAAGATGCCCAACTCGCTTTAAAGATTCAATCTTCTCTAGTCAAGGACAAAAAGCTGAAAAGCAAGCCTGTGGAAGTTCAAGCTGCACTGCTGAAAGAAATTGAAGAGGAACGCTCCAAAGAACAAGAGATCAACGATAGGTCTATCGAATGGTGCAAACAGAAGATGGATTATTGTTCTGATCTTCTTCCGATATCAGCCGTGACTATCTCTGGTTGCAAGAAGAAGGATCAACTCTCAGTGACCATGGAGATTACTAGAGAGGATGGAACCCAAAAAGCTATGTACGTATCCAAACTTGAGAGCTTCGGATTTACGGAATGGTTAGAGTTCTGGGATGCGCTGAAGAAATCCAAATCTACATACAGAGGCTACGTTGAAGGACTTCTTGAAGCCCTCATAAATAGAGTCGCTTCTGTACTAAAGTTGCCATCTCCTCTTCCTCCCAAATCTTTGAAACTCAAGAGAAGAATTGGGTCCTCCTCCTCTGAAGACATCGCCATCATCAGGAATGAAACTTCTATCAAATTTTCAAGAGATGCACTGTTTGGTCCTCCTCCCGATCTTTCAGTTCTGGATCTATCTCTGCCTCCTGGTGGTCCTTTCCAAGGTGGTCAAGTAATTGACGATCCTTATGGAGTGTTATTCAGAGATGATGATGAGGAACTCATATTTCAAAGAGTCTCTGAGATTCCTATCTGTCCTCTGAATCATCTCAAGGATCTCTTATGCTTATGGTGTGACTTCTCCCCTGCTGCTGAGAAAATCAAAGAAATTATCAGCCAAGAATCTTTGAAACGAAGACAGAAAGGAGAAGAAATACCTGAGTATATGATCAATCCTCCTAAGTCTTCTTTTAATAGCTGATAGATTAGTTTCCTTTTTTGTAATCTATTAGTTATACTTACAGTAGTTAGTTATTCACTTGTACTTATGATTTTCATATCTTGTAATTCTATCCCTGAATTAAATGAAAATTGCAGTGATGTACTTAACCCTATCAGTACTGTAAAAGATCCCTCAAAATAGTAATTGGGACATGCATGCTATGAGTCCTTTTTATTCCTATATTTTGAATCATAAAGTAATTTTCTTTAGTTACTTTGTCATTATCAAATAGGGGGAGATTGTTGATCCAAACTCTCTCAGTGATTTGATAAACGACCCTCTTCTATACTTAGTGAAAATTACGTTTTAATATGTATTATTGTTTCACCATCACCGATCAGACTGAGTCTGTTCAGTTATCGCTGATGACCTTTCTTATAAACATTTCATATGTATTAGTGTTTCACTATCAGCGATCAAACTGAGTCTGTTCAGTTATCGCTGGTAGTCTCTGATGTAAACAGCAACGTAATCCCAAAAGACAAGTCTCACGTCAACATATGTTCATAGCTGAATCAAAGACGAAGCCACTGAACAAAGACAAGTCTACTAGTGACCTGATGCGGATATCAGTGAAGCAAAGACGACTACTTATACGCGAAGGAACATGAGGAAAAGCTTCAGCGATAGCTGAACTTCTTTGTATCTCTGAAGGAAGAGATATTCAGCGATCAAAAGATCACGTAGCTTATGCCTCAAGTCTCCTTTTGTCTTACCTTGCATAACTAGTACGATGTGTCAGAACGGACACGTCTCTGCCACAAATCGTACAACAACTCTGTCAACTACACTGTTCATGATACGGCCGAAAGCATGTCTCCCAAAGTCAGACTCCCAAAGCCAATCACTGAACGCCACGTGTAAAGTGCCCTGCCATGCATTTAATGCATAGGGTATAAATAGGAAGTTCACCCCTCCATCTGTGGGTGTGCTCAATCCTTGAACTCCATATAGAAACCCTTGTTTTCTATCTCTCTTAATCCCC
Organism: Arctium minus; assembly: GCA_954870635.1. Taxonomy (NCBI): domain Eukaryota; kingdom Viridiplantae; phylum Streptophyta; class Magnoliopsida; order Asterales; family Asteraceae; genus Arctium; species Arctium minus. Next base: position 29,284,299 of record OX941086.1, on the reverse strand, counting down.
CATTCTCTGAATTTTCTTGTGCAATCATCTTAGTGTTTCTTGAGTTTGTTTAGATTAAGTCTGTCTTAATCTTATTCCGCAACAAACTTGTAAATTGTATTTTGATTTATCAATAAACAATTTATTAAACTTTAATTTCTGTGTTTGTATTCAACCCCCCCCCCCCCCTTCTACAAACTTGTTAAGCACCTTCGGGACCAACAAGTGGTATCAGAGCAGTTTGTTTAATCTAATAAACAAGATCTTGCTGTATACTCTTCCTTGCTATTCTAAAATGGCACTAAACACAAACACAAACTACTATGATAATGGTTCACTTTCTAAACCTCCTCGATTTAGCAGAGATAACTTTTCTCTATGGAAAAATCGAATGATGCTATTTCTTGAAGGTGCAGATCCTACTATACCTGAATATATAGAAAATGGACCCTATAAACCTGTTAGAATTATAGTTGCGGTTCCCGCTACTGCCACCACTGAAGCTGTCCCTGAACGATATGTCGTTAAGGAAATAAGACAGTGGAGTGATGAAGATAAAAAGAAGGTAGGAATAGATGCCAGAGCAAAAACCATTATCTCAATGGCTCTGCCTGATGAAGTTTTCCATTCCATCATGCATCTGAAAACTTCTGAAGAAATGTGGGAAACCATATGTGTTCAATATGAGGGCACCACTGAAATTCAAGAGACTCGAAAGATTAACTTGGTAAGACAGTATGAAAGTTTTATCGCTGGTAAGAATGAATCTCTTTCTGACATTCATCAGCGGTTTAACTGCCTGATCATTGACCTAAGAACTGTTGGAAGGACCTATTCTAATTCTGAGGTCCTAACAAAATTCTTGGAAAGTCTTCCTGAAAGCTGGGACAGTTATTCAATATGTCTTAAGCTGACAAAAGACTTACATACTCTCTCTCTAAGCACTCTGTATGGAATATTGCTCAACTATGAGCAATCTAATCTCCTGAAGAAGAATCTTGTAAAAGATTCTAAAGACTCCAAAAGCACTCCTGTTGCTTTAGTCTCTTCAGAGATAATTTCATCTCAGCGATCTACTCTCACCATCACTGAGTTAGATTTTGAATCTGAGGATCTATCAGACCCTGATCTTTCAGAGTTTAATGAGTCCTTAGCACTCTTGACAAACTCTTTTAAGAGATTTGCAAGAAAGAGTAACTTCCGAAGAAGTAAACCTCTCTCTCTTACTGAAAAGCCAAAATCAACTCCGGTTGATAAGGCTACTGCCACTTGCTATAACTGCGAAAAAATTGGACATTTTGCTAGTGAGTGCAGGTCGAAAAAGGTCTTCAAACCTTCTACCTCAAGAAGATCCAGTGATGACAAATACCATAAGCTGAAGAACAAATATCAAAAGCTGAAAAGCTATCAGCGAAAAGGTAAAGGTCTCATCGCTGAAGAACATGACTGGGCTGAATCAGAAGAATCATCTTCTGATGAAGAAGAAGTCGCTAATTTTTGCCTCATGGCTGAGATTAAAGAAGAAGTAGAAGAACCATCTGAACCTTCCATGAGCTACATATCATCTCAGGGATCAAAGGGCATCTGGTATCTCGATAGTGGATGTTCTCGTCATATGACTGGACAAAGAGACCTGCTCACTGAATACAAGGAAGAGAAAGGTCCCTCTGTGACCTTTGGTGGAAATGGAAAAGGATTTACCCGAGGGTTTGGTGTCCTCAGCAATGGGACAACTACCTTTCGAAGAGTCGCTTATGTAGATGGACTGAAGCACAACCTTCTAAGCATCAGTCAGCTATGTGACAAAGACTACGAAGTTCGCTTTTCTAAGAAAGCATGTTCAGTGGTAGATGAAAAAGGAAAACTTGCTCTCAGTGGTTATCGCAGAGAAAATGTCTATGTAATAGATATGGACTCTACTATCACTAAAAACTTATGTTTTCTCTCTAAGGCCTCTTCTGATGTCAACTGGCTATGGCATAAAAGGCTCTCTCATCTAAATTTTAAAACCCTAAATTCTCTCTCGTCTAAGGAACTGGTTTCTGGTCTTCCTCAGCACTCATATGCTAAAAAATCTCTCTGCTCAGCATGTGAAAAAGGAAAACAAACAAAAGCTAGTTTCAAGTCAAAACAAGTTTCCTCAGTGACAAGTCCTCTTCAGCTCTTGCATATGGATCTATTTGGCCCTGTCAACATCCAATCAATAGTTGGAAAGAAATATACGCTTGTCATTGTAGATGAATATTCTCGCTACACCTGGGTTATCTTTCTTCGCTGTAAGAGTGATACTCCAGAAGAACTAATATCTTTTGTGAAAAAGATGGAAGTGCTGAACAATCTTACTGTTCGTTCAATAAGAAGTGATCATGGAACTGAATTCAAAAATAGTTCCCTGAACAATTTCTTTCAGAACAAGGGAATCTCTCACAACTTCTCTTCAGTAAGAACACCTCAGCAAAAGGGAGTCGCTGAAAGGAGAAACAGAACGATCATAGAAGCTGCTAGATCAATGCTCAGTGATTCTCACCTCCCTACTCAATTTTGGGCAGAAGCTGTAAACACTGCATGTTTTACTCAAAACAGATCGCTGATAATAAAGCGATTTGGGAAGACAGCTTATGAACTTTTTCTTGGAAGGAAGCCTTCTATCAGCTTTCTTCATATCTTTGGTTGTCAGTGCTTTATCTTAAACAACAGAGATCAACTTGGAAAGTTCAACCCAAAAGCCGATGATGGAATATTTCTAGGATATTCCTCCATCTCCAAAGCCTACAGAGTTTTCAACAAGAGAAGACAAACCGTAGAAGAAACAATTCACGTCACTTTTGATGAAACTCGCTCAGCGAACTCTAAACTAATCGCTGACAATGAAGAGTTAAATGTTTGGATGCTTTATCACTACAGAGAAACAGAACCTTTCTTCTCAAACCATCAGCATTCTGATCCTCCAACCGCTGATGATGATTCGAACATTATACATCCTACCGCTGAATCCACCTCATGGGTCTCAGCAGAACCTCTAAACACATTACTACCATCAAATCTGCCTTCGTCTGAAAACCTTTCTAGTGAATCTACTCAACAGTTAATCGCTGATGAACCTCAAACGTCCTCATCAGTAAACATTCCAATTGTTGATCCAACCTCTGAGTTAAGCAATCATACTTCTGCTCAGCGATGGACCAAAGATCACCCAATAGATCAAATTCTTGGTGATCTCGAAGCAGGTATTCAGACACGACGAAGCTCAGGTAATATCTGTCTCTTTGTAAATTTTCTCTCTTTAATTGAACCAAAGAAGACTGATGATGCCCTCAGAGATCCAAACTGGGTCAGCGCTATGCAAGAAGAGCTGACTGAATTTTCTCGAAACAGTTTGGAATCTCGTTCCTAGACCATCTGATAAAACTGTAATAGGCACCAAATGGGTGTTTAGAAACAAGTTAGATGAACATGGAACTGTAACCCGCAACAAGGCTCGACTTGTTGCTCAGGGATACAGACAAGAGGAAGGCATAGACTATGATGAAACCTTTGCCCCTGTGGCCAGGCTCGAAGCAATTCGACTATTCTTAGCTTATGCAGTCTATAAAGACTTCATCGTTTATCAAATGGATGTAAAATCAGCGTTCCTAAATGGAAAGCTAAATGAAGAAGTCTATGTAGAACAACCACCAGGGTTTTATGACCCTAAGTATCCAAATTATGTTTATAAACTGGATAAGGCTCTCTATGGTCTAAAACAAGCCCCTCGTGCTTGGTATGACACTCTCTCATCTTTTCTTATCTCTGAAAATTTTGAACGTGGCAAGATTGATAATACGTTATTTTTCAGAAAGATAAAAGGTCATATAATTCTTGTACAAATATATGTCGATGACATAATATTTGGTTCTACTAACCCATCTCTGTGTACTCGCTTCGCTGAAAGAATGAAGAAAGAATATAAAATGAGTATGATGGGTGAGCTGACATATTTTCTTGGTCTTCAGATTAAACAATCTGACAAAGGTACTTTTATCTGCCAAGGTAAGTATGTTAAAGATATGCTGAAGAAGTTTGATCTCACACAAACTTCAGCGATGAAAACTCCTATGGCACCACCCCTGACACTTAACAAAGATCCTTCTGGTAAACCTGTTAATGTCACTGCCTATAGAGGAATGATAGGCTCCCTGCTGTATCTAACAGCGAGCTGACCTGACATTATGTACTCTACTTGTTTATGTGCACGCTATCAATCTGAACCCAAGGAATCCCATCTGATCGCTGTAAAGCGAATTTTCAGATATCTGAAAGGAACTCCTAACCTAGGTCTTTGGTATCCCAAAGACTCAGGGTTCGATCTAACTGGTTATTCTGATAGTGATTTTGCAGGCTGTAAACTTGACAGAAAGAGTACCACTGGTGGATGTCAACTCCTGGGAGGAAAGCTGGTAAGTTGGACAAGCAAGAAGCAAAATTCTGTGCCCACTTCCACAGCTGAAGCTGAATACGTAGCGGCTGGAAGCTGTTGTTCTCAAGTCTTGTGGATGAGAAATCAACTATTAGATTATGACCTTCAGCTGTCAAAGATTCCTATCTATTGCGACAGCACTAGTGCTATCGCTATAGCAAATAATCCAATGCTACATTCAAAAACGAAACACATTAAGATCAGATATCACTTTATCAGAGATCATGTGATGAATGGTGATATTGAACTTCACTTTATCCCTACTGACTTTCAGCTTGCTGATTTATTCACCAAACCTCTTGATGAGACAAGGTTCAACTTTCTCATCAGTGAGCTTGGAATGCTGAACCTCGAAGAATAATTCTTCAGCGTTCATGTATTGTGTCAGTAATCAAAAGTTCCCCTCTCATCATTCTCTCTGATAAACATTCTGACTCTTAGGTATGTTCTCTCCTTTCCCTCAAAGATGTTTTTCTTCAAAATATAAACTTTAATCACTGAACTTTCTTCAAATGATTAAAAGCTTTTTGAAAAATACATTAATCACTGATATTTCTAGTTAGTGATCCTTTAAAAGGAAAATCTATCCCTATCTTTACAATCAGGGATACTTTTAAAAAGGAAAATCTATCGCTGACTTTTCTTCAGTGATAATTTCAAAACGGACAAATGAACAGTCTCTCTCTTCTATGACGTCATTTGAACCAACAATCCACGACATGCCTTTTCTGACACGTTCGTCCGTTGCTCTTCTATCCAATCAACTTCGTGGAACGTGTCAATGTCATGATGATCCTTTCTTTTCCCGCTTCATTCCTTCTCTCTCTCTCTCTCTTCGTATAAAAGGAATTCTTCTCTCCTTTATACGGTTTACGCTTTCGAAACTGTCAACGCAAGAAACATTTTCTCTCTCAAGAACACTCAAGCAAGTAAACCCAGAACATTGAATCTGCAACTCTTTTTCTTCAAGATACACAGGTTTATTTCATGTTTATGTGCATTGTTCGTATGCTTTCAATATTTTAAAATCCTACTCGTTCTTGTTCTTCATGGATTTTATAAAACGTTTTTTTTCTAAAAACTAAAGATCATTCTTTCTGATTTTATGTTTTTCAATAAAAACCTTTTGGTTTTTAAAGTGTTCTTCATTCTTTCTACCCAGAACACTATTTTTTTTCTATTCTAAAAAAATAAAAATAAAAAAATAACTCGATATTTTTCCAGTTTCTCTCCTAATATGGAATCTGGTAAACATCCTCTTATTTTTTAGTCTAAATCATTTCTTCTATTATGCTTCTTTCCATAACAGAAATGGCACAGTCTTCAATCGTTGCTTCCAAGCATGTACGATTCGCTCTCACTGAAGTTGAGATTACTAAATGTAATCATTTGGCAAGACTCAAGTTCAACGCTAACAAATACACTCATCTAGTGGAAGCTGCTGAATTTCTCAAACAGTCATGTATAGCTTACGCGATCACTGTGGATCCTAAGCCTTCCAAGACTCTACTCCAGCAGTTCTGGTTCACTGCTGATGCAACTGAACTCACCAACAAGAAAGGTGAACGAGTCCCTGCTATCTCTTTCAGCACGGATTTGGGGCCAGGGAGCATGACCGCTCTTAGCCTCAGGAAATCTTTAAGATTCCCTGACAAACCAAAGAGTGGGTTCGACGCTCTCCCCACTGATGATGAGCTGATATCATTTCTGGACGCAATGGGTTATTGTTGGGAAAACAAACCGAGATCTTCTATTCCCAACAAGAAGCTCACCAAGATCCTCAAAGCTCAGATGCCCTCACAACTGAACTTTATCTTCTCGCACATAATTCAGTGCATGAGCGGGAAGAGTGTTTCATTGGATCAAGCCAGCAAAACACAACTGCAGATGGCCTACTCCGTTATCGCTGGTCAAAACTTTGACTACGCCACAGCAATCTTTGAAGACCTGAGGTCGCGATTAGAGAAGCCTGAACGAGATCCCAAGATCTCGTACGTACGTTTCATATGTACGTACATCAAGTTCCTCTATCCTAACACCTATCCCACCAAAGATGATGGCACCTTTGCCAGGGTAGGTCAACGATCACTGGAGGTAAAGCCACTCACCGACGAGGTAAGTATCTCTCTCCTTCGCTCTCGTCTCTCTCTCCATTCTTCTTCATCTTCAGCGACCACGCAGACGGTTCCTTCGTCTGCTATCCCTGTCGCTACCACTACTTCTAAACGACCATCCGCTAGTCCGATTGGTCCTTCCAAAAAGGCCAAAAAGACTAAGGAAAGTACACCCTCTAGTACTATACCTGAGGGAGCTTCTCAACAAGCTACCTTAGATGCATTTGTGGGTCTTTCCTCCACAACTCCAGCAGTCACTCATACTGCCGTGTCAGCGATCTCGATCGTTGTCACATCATCAGTGACCCCACCTACTATCTCATTCGCTGAGATTAACCCCATCCCTACTTCTATCCCCAAAACTCTTCCCTTTTCTACTCATTTGGTCTCTGAACCCGCTACCTCTTCTTTCCCTATAGGACCTGAACATCAAACTTTTGAGGAATCTATGCAGTTCTACAAAATGTTTGATACGTCAGGTACACCTATAGGATTAAACACTTCTTTCCCCACCTCTCCAAATAAGCCCGTATCTGAACTAACATTATTTTCAGGTCCTAGTTTGGCGTCTGTTGACACGCATGTCAACAGTCTGGGAGAAAAGGTGGACGCCCTCACCAACACCATCAACGACACCACCAGCGCCGTCAATCAGGCTGGTGAGAAGCTGAAGAAGTTGACCGCGACCTGCTCATCTAAAGCTGAGAACTCACAACTTTCAGCTGTTGAAGAACAAGTTGTCCAACTCAAAGAGTCCTCTCAACTCTTTCAGGGGCGATTTGAGTCTCTTACCGCTGAAGTTCGGGGTCTCTCTTCAAAGGTTGACCTCTGCACGTCCCTTCTTCAGCAAATTCTACAAAAGATGAATGCACCAGCTCCAGCGCTGCCTCCCTCCTTCACTGAAGATGATCGAACCAACCTCAACATCGCTGTGGAATTCATCCATGATGCCACGTGCGACATCCCTGCGGTTGAAGACCGGGTCAAGCGTCTGGAGGCTGATGTCCAACTGCTAAAAGCTTCAACAGCAACTCCGGCAGCTGAGCAACCCCCTACCGCTGATAATGACAAAGTAGGGGAGAAAGCTGTAGAAACATCTATCGCTGCTGCTGGGGAAGCTAAGACTCCAAAGAAACCTCCCTCTCAATCTGAGGGGGAGAAGGTAAAAGAATCCTCATCTATTCATTCTATTCTTTTTGAAGATGATGAGGAAGAAGACGATGAAGAGGAAGATGATCTAGATCTTGATGATCAAGAAAAGGATCAACCCTCCGATGACGATGACGACGATGAAGAAGACCAATCTATGTGGTTCTCCAAGCCGAACGTCGCATCAGGGACAACTTCGCAAGAGGTTGTCAAAGCAGGGGTGAGAGGTGATACATCTTCAAGCGCTCCTTCGCAAAGCAAAGACAAGCAACCAATCGCTGAAGAATGCTTGAGGACTGGATCACAATCTGAGGGGGAGCATCCTTCTCAGGTATGTCTTTCAATTGTACCACTCTCCTACTCTTTCCAAACCCCTATTTCCTTCTAGCCTTTATCTCTCTTTTTCTAAAAATATACACTTATCCCTTCTTTCCTTCATTTTCTATCCAGACAGTTCTCACCCCTGCTTAAGGGTTCTGAACTACAAATAATTCCAGCTACTATCGCTGAAGAAATAATCCCAATCTCTATCACTGAGATTGATGAAGAAGAAGAAGAAGAATATTCCCTGGTCCATCCAGGAAGGCCCTCTCAACCATCTCATTGGTCAGAGGAAGTGGTGAAGAAAAGAGTTGAAATGATCGCTCAACTAGAAAGTCAACGGCTGAACGTCCCTCTTCAAACATCCACAGAGCTCGACTTCCTCACTGAAGCCGAAAGAGAAGAATCTGCCAAAGCTGAGAAGTTGATCGCTGAATGCATACAAGATGCCCAACTCGCTTTAAAGATTCAATCTTCTCTAGTCAAGGACAAAAGGCTGAAAAGCAAGCCTGTGGAAGTTCAAGCTGCACTGCTGAAAGAAATTGAAGAGGAACGCTCCAAAGAACAAGAGATCAACGATAGGTCTATCGAATGGTGCAAACAGAAGATGGATTATCGTTCTGATCTTCTTCCGATATCAGCCGTGACTATCTCTGGTCGCAAGAAGAAGGATCAACTCTCAGTGACCATGGAGATTACCAGAGAGGATGGAACCCAAAAAGCTATGTACGTATCCAAACTTGAGAGCTTCGGATTTACGGAATGGTTAGAGTTCTGGGATGCGCTGAAGAAATCCAAATCTACATACAGAGGCTACGTTGAAGGACTTCTTGAAGCCCTCATAAATAGAGTCGCTTCTGTACTAAAGTTGCCATCTCCTCTTCCTCCCAAATCTTTGAAACTCAAGAGAAGAATTGGGTCCTCCTCCTCTGAAGACATCGCCATCATCAGGAATGAAACTTCTATCAAATTTTCAAGAGATGCACTGTTTGGTCCTCCTCCCGATCTTTCAGTTCTGGATCTATCTCTGCCTCCTGGTGGTCCTTTCCAAGGTGGTCAAGTAATTGACGATCCTTATGGAGTGTTCTTCAGAGATGATGATGAGGAACTCAGATTTCAAAGAGTCTCTGAGATTCCTATCTGTCATCTGAATCATCTCAAGGATCTCTTATGCTTATGGTGTGACTTCTCCCCTGCTGCTGAGAAAATCAAAGAAATTATCAGCCAAGAATCTTTGAAACGAAGACAGAAAGGAGAAGAAATACCTGAGTATATGATCAATCCTCCTAAGTCTTCTTTTAATAGCTGATAGATTAGTTTCCTTTTTTGTAATCTATTAGTTATACTTACAGTAGTTAGTTATTCACTTGTACTTATGATTTTCATATCTTGTAATTCTATCCCTGAATTAAATGAAAATTGCAGTGATGTACTTAACCCTATCAGTACTGTAAAAGATCCCTCAAAATAGTAATTGGGACATGCATGCTATGAGTCCTTTTTATTCCTATATTTTGAATCATAAAGTAATTTTCTTTAGTTACTTTGTCATTATCAAATAGGGGGAGATTGTTGATCCAAACTCTCTCAGTGATTTGATAAACGACCATCTTCTATACTTAGTGAAAATTACGTTTTAATATGTATTATTGTTTCACCATCAGCGATCAGACTTAGTCTGTTCAGTTATCGCTGATGACCTTTCTTATAAACATTTCATATGTATTAGTGTTTCACTATCAGCGATCAAACTGAGTTTGTTCAGTTATCGCTGGTAGTCTCTGATGTAAACAGCAACGTAATCCCAAAAGACAAGTCTCACGTCAACATATGTTCATAGCTGAATCAAAGACGAAGCCACTGAACAAAGACAAGTCTACTAGTGACCTGATGCGGATATCAGTGAAGCAAAGACGACTACTTATACGCGAAGGAACATGAGGAAAAGCTTCAGCGATAGCTGAACTTCTTTGTATCTCTGAAGGAAGAGATATTCAGCGATCAAAAGATCACGTAGCTTATGCCTCAAGTCTCCTTTTGTCTTACCTTGCATAACCAGTACGATGTGTCAGAACGGACACGTCTCTGCCACAAATCGTACAACAACTCTGTCAACTACACTGTTCATGATACGGCCGAAAGCATGTCTCCCAAAGTCAGACTCCCAAAGCCAATCACTGAACGCCACGTGTAAAGTGCCCTGCCATGCATTTAATGCATAGGGTATAAATAGGAAGTTCACCCCTCCATCTGTGGGTGTGCTCAATCCTTGAACTCCATATAGAAACCCTTGTTTTCTATCTCTCTTAATCCCCCATTCTCTGAATTTCTTGTGCAATCATCTTAGTGTTTCTTGAGTTTGTTTAGATTAAGTCTGTCTTAATCTTATTCCACAACAAACTTGTAAATTGTATTTTGATTTATCAATAAACAATTTATTAAACTTTAATTTCTGTGTTTGTATTCAACCCCCCCCCCCCTTCTACAGACTTGTTAAGCACCTTCGGGACCAACAGGTAGAAATTCAAATCTTTCAATTAAGCCAATGAATGATGAATTCCTTGAATTGTGGAATTCAATGGAATTGGAAGGATTCAATCGCTTTCATTCCATGAACCGAACATGGGCATGAAATTTGGTCAATGGAATTGGTCATTCCAATTCCTTCAAATTCCTTCCAATTCCATGAACCAAACGGCCCCTTAATGTCTCAAATATCTCTATTTGATCTTATCGTTAAAATCTTTGTAGGTCAAACGAGGTAAAAGTCAACTATCTGTCAACTCGGTCAACCTCGACTAACTTTAGTCAAACCCCAAGTCTAAAACTCAACGACGTCTTAAAACGTCAAAATAATTATTTTAAAATCTTATAAATCCATCTCTCCAAATTAAAGCGTCCCAATAAATTTTTAACTCAAATACGATGCTTTAATCATATTAGTAAACCATTAAAATAATTTAATAAACCTCTCTCACGCTTACTAACAATTGTTAACATCGATTTATCTTTTTTTAAGAAATCATTTGCTCCGCATTAAAACGTCTCGATAATATTTAACCGAATACGACACTTTAATCTAATTATAAAAATCATCTAAATATTTAAATGATTTATTATAAACAACCTTCCTTAGAAAATAAATACTTAATTAATTAGTTAATATTAATATTCTAAAATAACTTAATATATTAATTAAATAATAATTTAAATTAAATACATTAATTAATTTAGAAACTAAATCAAGTAATTAGCATAATCCAAATAATTATAACTTAATGTAATATGAAATTAATTAATCCACTTGGGCCTAATACTAATTAAATGTCCAATTAAACAATTACCAAAAAGAATTTCGATTTGATCCAACTGATTAAGAAATATATAAAAGCATTGGGCCTTTCCCTTTATTTTAGCCCAAATAAAAGTTGAACATAACCAGCCCAACACTATACTTTGGTCCAAGACCTGCAGCCTAGCGTCAAACAACCTAGTCCCGTCGTCGTCCGACGACCAACAGCACCATCGGCACACTTCTATGTTTAAATCGGTCGTTTTTCGTCGGTTTTTGATGATTCTTTTTGCTAAAACTCTAGAAAATCATTTTCCTCGACCATAGGAACAAAAATTAACGAAAACCATCAAGTATTGAGTCTCATTTGCTCATTTAAAAATTTGGTTTTATAACCACTCCAAAATCAGTGCAAAAACTCGAAATCGGATCTTCAAAACTAAAATATGAGACATAAGGCTACTAAGGTTCGATAAAGGACTTAAAAACGAAGCTAACCATATAAAGAACTTGAAATTTGGTTGAGTATTTTACCTCCAATCGTCGATAAACCGAGATTTTGGGTAAGAACTAGGGGTGTACGCGGGTTGGGTTGGGCGGATGGGGACGTTTTTACAACCCAACCCAATTATGACGGTTTGGAAAATCTCAACCCAACCCAACCCATTCAAAAATATAACCCAACCCTTGCCGATTATGGCAGGCTGGGTTGGGTTGGCGGGTTAGTAATATACATAAATTTGTCAATTGAAATACGATAAATAATACTAAAATTATTCTCAACGAAGTTATTAGTTATTACAATTAGGGCTTGTTTGTGTTCGTTCGTTTAACTTAACCGAACAAACGAACGAACACGAACGGTAAACGAATGAATTTTTTTTTCACAATATATAAATATATTTATATAATAAACAAACGTAAACGAACATAAACAAATGTAAACAAACATAAATGAATGCAAACGAACGAACATTAACGAACATAAATGAACGAACGTTCACAAACATAAATGAACGAACGAGACCATTGTTAATGTTCGTTCATTTAACTAAACGAACAAAAAAATGTGTTCATGTTCGTTCATTTATTAAATGAACGAACATAAACGAACTTCCCGCCAAACGATTCACTGAACGTTCGGTTCGTTTACAACTCTAATTGCAATCATCCAATTATAATTTAAAATCCATAAGTCTTAAAAGTTAATTTGGGTTGTGAATAAACGACATATTATATATATATATATATATATATATATATATACACACTAGGCATATACCCGCGCGATACAGCGGAATGTAAGTAAAGAACGAACAATTAATGTTATTTCCTTATATACATTTCATCAATAATCAACCATGACCTAAGAATCACAACTTATGAAACCTAAACCTATAAAGATATTCAATAATTAGTTTATATTACAATTATTGACGAAAAAAATTATAATAATATTATTTATAATAAGAATGAAACGTATTTTACGATCATGTATTTTTAACGTGCTAACGGTGGAAAAAAAAATAAAACGTATGGATAGAAAAACAAATTATTTCGTAGATATTCATGATATTTAATAGTACGGTTAAATTAAAAAATATTCAATATTGGGCTCGTTTTGAAGATATTGAGGAGACGCTTATAATGATATAATTTGTAGAAAAATGAAAGTATTTTTTCATTGCATTTTTGTTAATATATGATTATTTGTGTTAATATGATAATGGTGTAAAATGAAAAATGAAAAAAATAAGGGATATAAAGTAAATTAAATAAGTAATTGTAAGGGTGATAAATGTAACATTGTAAGGGTGGTAAATGTAATTGTACAAAAGTTTGTAAAATAACCGTTTTAGTTTTTTCATTATATAGTATAGATTCTGATATTTAATAGTACGGTTAATTTAAAAAATATTCAATATTGGGCTCGTTTTGAAGGTATTGACGAGATGATTATAATGGTATAATTTGTAAAAAAAAGAACGTATTTTTTCTTTGCATTTTTGTTCATATACGATTATTTGTGTTAATATTACAACGGTGTAAAATGAAAAATGAAAAAGTAAGGATATAAAGTAAATTAAATAAGTAATTGTAAGGGTGGTAAATATAACATTGTAAGAGTAGTAAATGTTATTGTACAAAAGATTAAGGGTGGTAAATGTTATTGTACAAAAGATTGTACAATAACCGTATAACCGTTTTAGAATTTTCATTATATAGCTAGGCATATACCCGCGCAATGCAGCGGAATATAAGTAAACAACGAACAATTAATGCTACTTTCTTATAGATATGTCATCAACAATCAATCATAACCTAAGAATCACAATTTATAAAACCCTAAACCTATAAAGATATTCAATAATTAGTTTATGTTACAATTATTGACGAAAAAAAATTATAATGATATAATTTATAATAAGAATGAAACGTATTTTATGATTATGTATTTTTAATGTGCTAATGGTGGACAAATATGTGGCCCAAGATTTACTAGCTTTAAACATACACAGATTTATACAAAACACTTTTGTTTATTAATCACAAGAATTACATCAATTCATATCCCTATTTGTGATGAACAATTCAATACAAAGTGTTAGTGTGTGTACTCAATGTGTGCAACTGTGTGTGTTCTTACTCTCTCTCAATACCACCAAGATTACACCTTCACTTTCACACACTTACTCTCTTGCACGTCTACTAGAAACAAAACAAAGACTTGCTTATATATAGGTCAACATGACCAAGCAAGGTCAAACCTTCTAAGCTCATTACAACTCACACACAAACACTAATTACAACAATGACCCTCATTTAATCTTGAATACAATTTCAGTCTAACAATCTCCCCCTTTGGATTCAAGATTAAAAAAAAATTGGCAATAATCTTCTGGTCTTCATATCTTCAGAATTAACTTCAACTTCAAATCTTTTCTGGCTTTGACATCTCAAAAACTTTGACAATTCTTCAAAATTATCTCTCCCTTTGAAATAGCTTTTGTATAAACTCTGACTTTCTCTTTGATAAGCTTTCTTTAACCTTTGACTGTAAACATCTGAAAACTTTATCTCCTCTGAAATCTTTAAACCTTCAATCTGATCTTGAACTTTTGATTATTCTCCCCCTTTTTAATGATTTGTAAGAATCAAAATCATTAAAACACTTCAAGGTCAGATTCATCATTGAATGAACTTCCCATCGTCTTATAAGCACATTCTTCATGAATTTTCATCTCCTCCTTTTAATAATAGACAATCTCCCCCATATAGGAAAATTATAAATCTCCAAAACATGATGTGATAAAATCTGTCATCTGATCTGAAAGAGTCGTTGAACCATAAATGTATTCATCTGAATCTTTTCAAATTCAAACGAAATAAAAGTTGTAACCCTGAATCAACATATGAAACAGTTAGAAATGCCTGTCAGTAACATGAAGTTACTGTGTACAACGAATGTACAATATAAGGAGCTTGTTTGATGTTGACTCCCCAGGACTTCCATTCAATCATTGAAAAACACAAGGTAATTCTATGAATGTTCTGACAGAAAAACAAATTCTCTGTGTGTACGTGCATGTGTTTTGAAAGAATTAGCACAATGATTGTGTTTCATAAGGCTCAACATATGTAAATCACTGAGACAACAATGATTATACATGGACTCAACGTGCATGAGAAAGGGTCGAAGGTGGGGCAACTTTCCTTCTTTTTCAATATCAGCATCTTCCAAGTGAAGATCCGATAGATTATGTGCTGCTTCCCCAGAAAATGTGAAACATTCTCTTTTTAAGAAAATAATGAGTAGCTAGTGGGGTTGTATGCAAGAGATGGCATGGGCTATTTGCCTATTTCAATGATGGTCACCAAAGAAATGTGAACCAATCAGTAATGTGGTTGCCCGGCTCAGAAAGATGTTTGGTGCAGAGTTCTGATATTCTTTTAACTCTGTTCTCTCACCCTCTTTCTTTTAAACATATAAGCTCACATCTAACCAATCTCTCATTTCCATTTTACCTCAGCTCACTCCCACACTCAATTCTTTTAGACCCATCTCCCCTCAATCACTCAAAGGATTTCTTTCGGGGTAGGAAACACTGGTTATCGTGAATCCATGGAAGATCTATTAAGCACTCACACTGAATCCCATGTTCCTAAAAAGTACATGTTGTTCAATGATTTTCTTGACATGTAAAGCACAAGAAATCATATGTCAGTGTTTGTATGCTCATTTAAAAATCAGAAATGAAATTTGAGCATTTTAAACATTTAAGATATCTCAAAACTTTATATGAATGAAAAGAATAGAAATGTTTTGAGAATCTGACAATGATTAAGATCAGATCAAATTATCATGAAGAAAAAAAAATTTGGGAATTCAAAGACGTATGTTGTTTATATGAACAATATATAAACATATTATCAATGAAAGCACATTTAAAAATGAAATGACGTTTGATTCAAACAACTGTGAATACCAAACGACGGAGTATTACCATAGAAAGATATATCATTTGATACATGGTAATAACATAATCAAATTTGAAAATATTGAACCAGTGTGTGTATGCATACTTGACAAAGTATATAGAAAAGAAAATACACAAGTATTATTCTTTAAAGAACACACGGCCAGATAAACAATGAAGTATCCAAAAAAAATCATTTAAAATTCACACTTCTCAAATCATAAATACATGTTAAGATCGTGAAGTGGTTTGAACAATTTAAAACCATTTTTCACAAGTGAAGTTGTTCTTCTTTCACAAGTGTTAGAGTATAAGGATTAGAATGTTATACCTGTGAATTAAAATCCTTAACTCCCCCTGGAATGAATATAGCAATTCAAATATCCTTGACTAGATATCCTCCCCCTTGATATCTGTAAAACGTCAATCTTTTTAGAAATATTATTATAAAAGATATAGTAATATAATATCTAAACTCCCTTTCAAACAAAAACTTCTTGAAAGGATGTAATCTTGAAAGCATCCTTTAGAAGAAAACATTTGAATACGGGTTTTGAACTGAATTGTCCAAAAGCCAATATCACATAAAATATCCTGCAAGAAAAAGATTTTGGTAATCATTATAAAAATGATTCCGCTTTAGTCAGATAGTATATGATGAAATATCTAAAATATATGCAAATAAAGTACAAGATTAGAAAACTCCCCCTAGAATCATGAATTGGCGTTTAACATACCAAGTTTACTAACTAAAAAGGTAAACCTCTTTTCATCCAACGGCTTGGTGAAAAGGTCAGCCAACTGGTAGTCTGTAGTCACGAAGTGCATCTCGATATCGCCCTTCTCAACATGATCCTTTATAAAATGATAACGCACGTCGATGTGTTTCGTCTTGGAATGTTGTACTGGATTAGCTGTTATCGCAATCGCACTTTTAGAATCACAGTAGATAGGGACTCGTTGGTAAGTATATCCGAAATCTTTTAACTGTGTTCGCATCCAGAGGACTTGTGAACAGCAGCTTGCGGCAGCTACATATTCAGCCTCAGCGGTGGATGTAGAAACACAATTTTGTTTCTTAGATGTCCAACTAACCAACTTATCACCTAAGAACTGACAAGAACCAGAGGTGCTCTTTCTATCCAATTTGCATCCTGCATGATCAGCATCAGTATAGGTAGTTAAATCAAAAGACGAACCCTTAGGATACCAAAGGCCTAAATCAGTAGATCCTTTAAGATAACTAAGAATCCGTTTTACAGCAACCAGGTGTGATTCCTTCGGATTAGCTTGATATCTCGCACAGAAACATGTAGCAAACATAATATCCGGTCTACTGGCAGTTAAGTACAGCAGTGACCCAATCATGCTACGGTACACTTTTTGATCTACTGATTTGCCAGAAAGATCTGCATCTAAAAGTGTGCCCGTTGCCATCGGTGTTTTCATCACTGAACTGTCAGTCATGTTAAATTTCTTTAAAATATCTCGAATATATTTTGACTGATTAATGAAAATGCCTTCGGGTAACTGTTTTACTTGAAGACCAAGGAAAAAATTCAGTTCGCCCATCATTGACATTTCAAAACGAGATTCCATGATTCTTGAAAATTTTTTACAAAACTTTGGATTTGTAAAACCGAAAATTATGTCATCTACATAAATCTGAATCAGAATCATATCATCACCTTGCTTTTTTAGAAAGAGAGTAGTATCAATTGTACCTTTCTTGAATCCTGAAGCGAGTAAAAATTGAGTTAGAGTTTCGTACCAAGCTCTTGGTGTCTGTTTAAGTCCATACAAGGCTTTGTCTAAGACATAGACATGATCAGGGTTCTTTGGATCAACAAATCCTTCTGGTTGAGCAACATATACTTCTTCATGCAATATCCCATTTAAAAATGCTGATTTTACGTCCATTTGAAAGACAGTAAAATTTTTATGCGCTGCATAAGATAAGAAGATACGTATGGCTTCCAGTCGTGCCACAGAAGCAAACGTTTCATCATAATCAATCCCCTCCTGTTGACAATAACCCTTTGCAACAAGGCGAGCTTTGTTCCGAACTACAACTCCAGATTCATCTATCTTATTTCTGAAAACCCACTTTGTTCCGATAACATATTTTCCTTCTGGAAGTGGTATGAGTCGCCAAACTTTGTTCCTCTCAAATTGCAGAAGTTCATCTTGCAACGCCAGTATCCAATCTGGATCACGCAAGGCTTCTGAAGCTTTCTTCGGCTCGAGAGAACTTAAAAAACTTGAATATAGACAAAAATTTGCCGATGCTGCACGCGTTTGTACACCCGACTGTGCATTACCAATGATATTATGAAGTGGGTGATCTCTTGTCCATTTCATTGTACTTGGAATCGGATGAATTTCAGCTTGAGTATTATCTTCTTCATATTCATCATATACTGCAGGTAAGTCTTTATCAACCCCAGATGTGCTCGGGACATCTTGTACAGCCTCTTCTGAAGTAAATATTTCCGGAGCAATAGAAGAATCACTCGGAACTTCTGTTGCAGAATTTGAATCTGCATGCACAGAATCAACATTAGTATCTTCAGAATGTATATGTGTAGATGTACCTGATGTGGTTGATATTGTGACATTTTCAGAAGGTCCTGAAATATCTGCTATTATAATTGGAACCTCTGAAGTTGATGCGGATATGCTTGATTTTTCAAAATCTGCACAAATATCCATAAAAGCATCAAAAAATAATAAGTCTAATTCAGTTGTAATTTTATTTGAATTAGAAGACTTATTCTGTTTGAATTCAGGTTCTATTCCATCTTGAATAGAAACTTTCTGTTTAAACTTGAGTTCTGAACTGTTGTGTTCAGAAGTCAACGTTAATGATTCGTCAAATGACACATTAATGCTCTCCATGATCGTCTTGGTTCGTCTATTGTAAATGTGATAGGCTTTAGATGTCAACGAATAACCAATGAAATAGCCTTCATCAGCCTTCTTGTCGAATTTACCAAGATTGTCTCGATCATTGAGAATATAACACCTGCAACCAAAAGTACGAAAAAATTTAATATTCGGTTTTCGACTATTAATAAGTTCATATGCTGTCTTTTTATGTCTTTTGATGACAATCGTGCGGTTTTGTGTGAAACACGCAGTGGCTACGGCTTCAGCCCACAGAAACATTGGCAATTCGGAATAGGCTAACATTGTCCTTGCAGCTTCCACCAGTGTTCGATTCTTCCTTTCAACTACTCCGTTTTGTTGAGGAGTGTAGGCAGCAGAAAAGTTGTGAGAGATCCCAACAGATATGAGATAACTCTGAAGCTTTTCATTCTTGAATTCCATGCCATTGTCACTTCTCAAAGATATAACCGGCAATTGTAGTCGAACATGGATCTTCTTTAAAAACTCAATGATCAGCTCTGTTGCATCTGATTTGTTTCTTAAAAATTCCAGCCAAGTATATCTGGAGTACTCATCTATCATGACCAAAATATATTTCTTACCATTGATAGACTGAGTCCTCACCGGGCCGCAAAGGTCCATATGTATTAATTCAAGAGGTGTTGAGGATGAGAATTCTGTCTTTGCTTTATGAGATGTTCGTTTCATCTTTCCCATTTCACAAGCGGAACAAAGAGAATTCTTCTCAAACCTTAGTTCTGGTAGACCTTTGACAATGCCTTGTCTCGCCAACTGATTAATCGCATCAAAGTTTTGATGAGACAGACGCCGATGCCATATCCAACTTTCAGCTCGTGAAGCTTTTGCAATCAGACAAACAGGTCTTGATGCAGAAAGTGTTGGAAAATTCACAGAATAAAGATTTGCATTCCGCTTGGCTTTAAAAACTGCACAACCATCTTTATCTTCAATATAACAGCATTTATCAGTAAACCGAACTTGAAATTGACTATCGCAGAATTGACTTGTACTGAAAAGATTATGATCAAGTCCTTCCACGTATAGTACTCTTTTGATTGTCACGGTGCCATTTGTTAATGATCTGTGTCCTCGAATGTATCCTGTAACCTCAGAATTAGCATAACTTACAGTACCGGCAGATTGCTCAACATAATTGTGAAGTAGATGCTTAAATCCTGTCATATGGCGCGAGCATCCTGAATCTATATACCATGTATGTGAGGCCTGCAAAAAGAACAACTCATTTCTGTTTAGGTACCCATATCCAGATGGGTCCTTCCTTGTTAGCTTTTCGCAACTTATCAACATCATCTACCTTAGCCTTAATTCGCCACTCATAGCGAGGCTTATGTACCCATTTCCATACCATTTTAACATTAAGCTCATGAAATGTTTTCTTTTTCGAAAAATGATCAATCTTAGTATGAAAAATTTTAGCCTGATGAGTTAAGGAATTTAAAGTTGATTTGACATGAGATGTTTTTCTAACAACTTTAGATTTAGGATGAATGGAAGGAATAATAAAAGCATTATCATGACAGTGTTTGCAGATAAAATTCTTACGTGCAAATGTCAAAAGTTTAGATTTATCCAATGAAGTACAATCATTCATACAACTTTGACATTTGGAAACGTTTGGATTTTTACACATCAAACTACCACTATCACTGATATTACATTTATTTTTAGCAACTTTATTTTTCTTCACATTCTTCATCCTTTCTCCTTTACCATTTTGCCTTTTTACATCTGAAACAGGAAACAGAATCTTGTTAGTTTTCTTTGAAGAAAATGATTTTGGCTTTGAAGTACAAGAAGCTTCTCCTTTCTCAAAAATACTCGGAGGATATTCAGGAGTAGTAGTATAAACAACTGAAGTTTTAGAATTAACAGTATCAAACTCTGGATTATAATGAACATTCCAATTTTTAGAGTCAAACATCTTTTTCTCTCTTAAATTTTGTTGAAACAAATAATTTTTTAAAATATTTAACTCTCTAGAGAGTTCTTTGTTTTCTTCAAAAGACTTGTCAAGTTTGAATTTGAGATCAACATTCTCATCTTCTAACTCTTCAATTGTCTTTTGAAGATCTGTGATTTGTTTCTCAAAATTAGATGCTTGATTCACCTCAGAGTTTGATTCCATCTTTTCTATAATAGGAACAGGATCTGAAGCATTCATCATTTCTGTAAAGATCTCCTCAGTCATAGTTTTTGAAAAATCAGACTTAAGGTTTTGATTCATGATATTTTCATCTTTTGAAGCATTTGAGGAATTATAAGTGAATAAATCAGATAATACGTGATTCTCAACAGCATTTTCTGAATCAGATTCATCAAACTGACACTGAGATTCAGTATTATTTTCTTCAACCTTGGGTGATTCTGTTGGTAAACAAGGAGAAAATAGTGACGTAAATTCACTAAATTCTATTTTTCTTGTTTTGTAACTTTCATTTAAATCTTTATAAGCAAAACCAACAGATTTTAAACTTGAAATTGAATCAGCACAAGATGAAGTGTCATCATCATTCACGATTTTACCTTTTACAAAAGTATCATGAATATCGGGTTTTGTAGGAGTAGAGCCCATTTTATCAAAATTATACAAATTTTCTGGTGCTCTTTTTAAAACATTATTTGGTTCAAAACCCAAACCTGTTTTAACATTATAAAATATGACATCTTGGAGTTTGTTCGTTAAAAGATTTAATGTTTGCTCAGTCTGTCCTCTTTTCAGATTTAAATCCTCCAGTTGCTTAATTTTACAATATGCCTCGTTTCTTTCTTGAAAACACGCTTCAAATTTTAGTTGAAAATCACCTTTTTCAGCATTTAAGTTTACAAGATCTCTTTCAAGCTCAGATATCTTTGAATTTAAAACATCTTTGTCCTTTTTCAAACAATCTTTCTCAGACTCTTTTTCCTTAACAACATCTTTCAACATTGAATTTTCATCACGAAAATTCAACATTGTTTGTCTTTCATGACTAAGTTTGCCTTTTAAAGTTTTAAACTCTTCTTTCATGAATTTAACTTGAGCCTTTAAGGATTGAATACGTACCTCGGAACCACAGTCGGAATGATCAGAAGATGATCCAATGTCCTCATCTACTTTGGCCATCATACACACCTGAGTAAAGTATGCAGATTCATCATCAGAACTCTTGTAGAGCCAATTCTCTTCTTCCGCCATTAAGTTCTGGCCATCTTCCACCTTCTTTGTTAACAAAGTTTTCCGAGCATAATATTCCGAAGTCTTTGTACGCTTGAATTTGCAATCCTTGGAAAAATGACCTGGTTTTCCACAGTTATAGCATCTTCCATATTTCGGCTCAGTCTCTTCTTTCTTTCCTTCTCTCTTCTCTTCTCGCTTTTCATCTCTTTTCTCATACTTCTTTTCAGATCTCGGTTTGTACTTGTCTTTCTTGTAACTCTCATATTTCGGCTTGTACTTGTTCTTTCCAAAACTTTTAAACTGCTTTGTGAGAAGAGCCAGATTTTCAGCGAATCGTTGCATATCCTCATCTGAATATTCTTCACTTTCAGTAGAAGATTTATCAGTGCTTGAATCAGTAACTTCAGTTAGGAGAGCTTTGGATTTCCTTGACTTTGTCTTATAAGAAGAACTGGACTTGAAACTTGACCCTTTCTTACGTTCAGACATTAAGGCTAGAGAATCTTTGACCATCTTCTTTTCAGCACCCAGCTGCTTTACTTCATCCTCAGGTTGAGATAAAGTTGTGAAGATATCATTGACGTCTTCTTGTGCCATGTCCTTAGTCATCTGAATGTTGATAGCATAGCTTTTCCATTCTGGGTTCAAGTTCTTGATGAACTTATAATTGATCTCTGATTCTGACTTGTTCATTCCATTTCTCCTTAGATCATTTAATATCACATTGAAACGATTGTATGTTTCCAACAAAGTCTCTCCTTCTTTCGCATGAAAACCTTCATATGCATTTATACTCTGATTCAGCTTTGTCTGAATTGACTTCTTTGATCCTTGAAACTGTCTCTCCAATTCATCCCATAAATCTTTTGCAGATTCCCTACTATCTACGCGATTGTAGATGTCATTAGGGATTGTCATAGTAAGATAGATAAGTGCCTCTTCATCTATCTTGTGTCTTGCCTTTTCCACATCAGTAAAGAATTGATATGGTTTTGGCACGTATCGATCTGCGATTGCTGGAGATGTAGCTGTGGCTGCTTGTCCAGGCACAAACGATTGTGGATTTCCCGGACCATCTATGATAGATGTCATATAATCTTTGTTCTTTAGATTCAAGAACTGAATCATTCTTTTCTTCCATTGTGAATAATCTCCGACAGACAAAACCGGAGGCTTCAGATGAGATCCCATAGAGAGAAATTCATTTGCCATGATTGAGATCTGTATATACTACACAAGATGAAAAAATTTTAGCTAGTAAAGATCTTTAAATCCAAACAAATCAAGAAAAACTACAGAAATCTTGAAATAAGAATTCAGCAAATTGATCACAATCAGAACTATGTCCCCCTCCGCAGACTTAGCACGGGGGTCCCGCTACCCGGTTAGCGGGTGGGGTCAAGGGGCAACGCGTGTGTGGAGTGGAACGCAAACTGCTACTTTGCGTTTGTGATGAGGAACGCAAACTGCTACTTTGCGTTTGTGATGAGGAACGCAAACTGCTACTTTGCGTTTGTAACGAGGAGCGCAAACCTTAGTTTGCGTTTGTAGTGTGAATCGCAAACTCCACTTTGCGTTTGTGATGTGGAACGCAAATCTTAGCTTTGCGTTTGCAGAGTGAAGCATAAACGCCACTTTGCGTTTGTGCTGAGAAACGCAAACACTACTTTGCGTTTGTGCTTTGCGTGTGTACTATGGATACAAATCAAACACAAATTCGATGAATGAAACGCAAACCGGGATGAATCACGCGCAAACCAGGATGAATCAAACGCAAAGTTTGACGAACACACGCAAACCTCTAAAATCAATCAAAATCACATCAAAACACATCTAGACTTCGAAGTTCGATCTGAAAATTTGACAAATCACTCACCAACACATTTCGAACACAATTTTAACAAGCAATTTCGATTAAAAACACACAAATCATCAAATTGATTCAAGAACAGTACGTGAAACTCATGAACTCGAACTCAACAAAAATCACAAATTCATACTCTATTTCAGTGAAAATCTTGAAACAAATTATACAAACATGATCGATTTCACAATTCGAACATAACCTAATCAGATTCAACTCAAAAATTTCACTAAAAATCAAAAATGATTTTGACTTCGTGAACAGTAGCGTGAACAGTACGACTCAAAACATTTTCTTGATTTTCAAACGGATTTGGCTCTGATACCAATTGTGGCCCAAGATTTACTAGCTTTAAACATACACAGATTTATACAAAACACTTTTGTTTATTAATCACAAGAATTACATCAATTCATATCTCTATTTGTGATGAACAATTCAATACAAAGTGTTAGTGTGTGTACTCAATGTGTGCAACTGTGTGTGTTCTTACTCTCTCTCAATACCACCAAGATTACACCTTCACTTTCACACACTTACTCTCTTGCACGTCTACTAGAAACAAAACAAAGACTTGCTTATATGTAGGTCAACATGACTAAGCAAGGTCAAACCTTCTAAGCTCATTACAACTCACACACAAACACTAATTACAACAATGACCCTTATTTAATCTTGAATACAATTTCAGTCTAACAAAATAAATAAAACGTATGGATAGAAAACAAATTAATTCGTAGATATTCATGATATTCAATAGTACGGTTAAATTAAAAAATATTCAATATTGGGCTCGTTTTGAAGGTCAGACGAGACGATTATAATGATATAATTTGTAGAAAAATGAACGTATTTTTCATCGCATTTTTGTTCATATACGATTATTTGTGTTAATATGATAATGGTGTAAAATGAAAAATGAAAAAGTAAGAGATATAAAGTAAATTAAATAAGTAATTGTAAGGGTGGTAAATATAACATTGTAAGGGTGGTAAATGTTATTGTACAAAAGATTGTACAATAACCGTTTTAGTAGTATAGATAATTCGTATATATTCTGATATTTAATAGTATGGTTAAATTAAAAAATATTCAATATTTGGCTCGTTTTGAAGGTATTGACGAGACAATTATAATGGTATAATTTGTAAAAAAATGAACGTATTTTTTCATTGCATTTTTGTTCATATACGATTATTTGTGTTAATATGATAACGGTGTAAAATGAAAAATGAAAAAGTAAGGGATATAAAATAAATTAAAAAAGTAATTGTAAGGGTGGTAAATGTAACATTATAAGGGTAGTAAATGTTATTGTACAAAAGATTAAGGGTGGTAAATGTTATTGTACAAAAAATTGTACAATAACCGTATAACCGTTTTAGAATTTTCATTATATAGCATATATATATATATATATATATATATATATAATATAAGTTTATAAAAAAAATAGCGGTGGGTTGGCGGTTTGGGTTGGGTTGAGTTTTCCTAACCCAATTTCAACCATTCTAATTAGCGGTTTGGCGGTTTCGCGGGTTGGGTTTAATTGGGTTGGGAGCGGGTTGGGTTGGTCGGGTTTCGCGGGTTGACGGTTTTATGTACACCCCTAGTAAGAACTTTGAGCTCCGATTTCTCTCTCGTTTCTCCGTTTTTCTTGAAACCACTTTGAACGAAAAATATAGTTGGTTGCATTCTCTACTTAAACCTGGAATTTCTTTGTCTTTTTCTTTGACTTAATGAGCCAATAGAGAGCCTCAAAATTCAGCCGTGAGTTGTCTCTTTCAAAAATCAGACTTGTTCTATTTACGGAACATGTCTCTCTGGTATGAGAAACTTGACATCTGACACTACCCTAGACTATCAGTTAATGACGATCAACACCCTGGCTTCAAAGGTTTTGCCAAATTTACACTTTTTACCCCTGACTTGACTTTTTCTTTCTTTTTTAGTCCGATGATCATAAACTCATTTCTTCATTTCTCATTTTTATTAAGTGACATGATTGACGAGTCATTTAGAAAAATGACCTTAAATGAGTTTTTAATTAAATTCATGACCTCCTGACCTATTCATGAAAAATGGGTTTATACTCATGAGAATGTCATGGATTTAATTAAAATCTCATTTAAGGTTATATACCTAAAAATCTCCATGATTGACCCCTTTTCAAACTTTTTCTTCACATTGGTCCAATAAAATAAAAATCAATTTTATTTTATTTTCTTTTTATTTATTTATCCCATTTTGGGGTGTCACACTAACGAGGCGTGGATTCCCGGGGTTGACGGGTAACGGGGCAGAGACGGGGATTTATTTTCATTCCCGAAGCGTGATCGGGATGTGGTTGGGGATGACATTACCTGTCTCTAATCCGATCGATTAATTTTTTTAGTGCGCGTATAAATAAATATACATGAATATATGTCTATATTTATTATTAAATGACAAATATATTTGATATTTCAATATTGGTAATTAATGTAGTGACGATTCATTATAATTATAATTTTAAAATACATTATCTTTTACTAAACGCGTACCCAACAAGTTCCTCAAACCCGTCAGAGATTCCTAAACCCCCCCTCCCCCCCCCCCCCCGGGCCGAACCCGTTGAGGATTAGTCACGTGGGGGTCAGGGACGTGGGCCTAAAACGGGGTCGAGGATGAGGGATGCATTACCCGCCCAATACCTACCCCGTTTCCATTAGGTAAGGTATGAGTAGGGTAAGGGTTATTCCATTATTCAATTCATTTAAAATAACGGGTAACGAAATGAGTAATTATCCATATCCTAACCTACCTATTAAAAGTAGCGGGTAACGAAACGGGTAATTAATGGATACATTGTAAAACAAAATTTTATTTTAAACTGCAAATGATATTGTTAAACCTCAAACATACAAGTAACATATAAGTTTACAAATATAATTATTATTTCATATCTAATTTGTACTAATAACATTTCATTACTCTAAATATAATCATAGTATAATTCTTTTTAAAACAATATAAAGATTATAAGATAACATTTTTTGTTGTATTTATTTTTTTGGCCTCGTGTCATTTCTTATTTAATCATCATGTACTCTTTTACTCTATAAATATATAAAATAAATTAAAGTACACATTAATATATGACAACATTATACAAACATATTAATAATGAACTTAATATAATTATGTATATATATATTAATATTTAACTTTACACAATTATACACACACACACACACACACATATATATATATATATATATATATATATATATATATATATATATATATATATATATATAAACTAGAAGTGTACTCGCGCAATGCAGCTAGATACATCATGATTTTAATGTTTCATTTTATTTTCTGTTTTTTGTCGATTTACATTACGATTTTGGATGGTTGTGAGAGAGTGATAATGATTTTTTTATATAAATTTATTTAATTTAGACTTAATAATATAATATAATTTATTTTGGTTTAATAATATAATTTTTTTTTATAAAATATTTTGTAAGATTTTTTAATTATATTTTAGATTTTTTATATCTAAAATATGCTGAGAGTTATTTTAGGGGAGTTAAAGTGGGAAATGATTTTAGAGGAGTTAAAATGGTTAGAGATAATGATTGAAAATTAATGAATAACATTAAATTTAGTACATAGACTTGTTTTTAAGAGTTTTTTTTTTATGTCATCTTTATAATATAGTATAGATATATCGGGTGTTCATGAAACATTAAGAAATTGGGGTCATTTTGACTAATCAGGAATAGTATAGGGTGTTTATGAAAAATTCGGACTAGATTTGCTGAAACATTAAAAAGATTTGGGAATTGAACCCGACGTGAATCGAACACGCAACCTTCTGATCTGGAGTCAGACGCGCTACCATTGCGCCACGGATCCGATGGATGTGAGTTCTCTTATACAATTATTTATATACCGAGTATAATTCATGACCAAATTGTAAAAAAATCACCAATTTTAGTGATGAAAAATAAATTGATAATTACTACAATGTTCACATATATATATAGGGTGCGTTTATTTTGCAAACCAAACAATTTATACAAACTATGCAAACCAATCTTAGTCGTTAATCAAGTCTAATGAATATATGATTTTATTATGTTTCCTAATTTAAAATCATGATTATAATGAATAAACTTAACATTTCCTAATTTAAAATCATTATTATAATGAATAAACTTAACATTTTCCATATATATCACAATCATTATTAATGAATCATAATCATTATCCATAAATATATCTATTGTTTCCTAATATAGTGGTTTGCATAGTTTGTACAAATTGCTTGGTTTGTAAAAGAAACACACCCTATATATATATATATAGGATTCTACAGTTGCCATCGTTTTTGCCATCAAACTCATCGTTGAATTGTTTTTATATACAAATATGTAAAAAAATGTTCTTCCATCATCCTTCTAAGAGACTTGCAACCAATAATAATCTCACAAAGCTAGAATTTTTATAAAGTGACAGAGGGGATAGTTTATAGATTGAATATATCCTTTTCTTTTTTGCTATTAAAAATGTTAAATTTATGAACTTATATTGATGAATTGGAGAGGGAGGGAGTTGTATGTGCTAGTCCCTCCCTAGCTTCATTACGTCTACAACCATAAAGAAAGATGGAATCCAACTGATATTGTTGACCAGTTTCATAGAAACAAGAGGCTCCAATTACTTTGAGTGAGTGCTATAGTCAACATATGTATCATGAAACGCAACGTTGTTGTGAAAGGTTCAGATACATTGTTTGAATACAATGCTTCCATGTTAAGTAGACTCATAATCCACATATTGCTCTATACCATTCATATGATGAAGGTTTCCTTGAATTTCAAGGTTGTTTTCTAGGAGAGAGGAGAATGCATATCTCTTGTATTTGCTTCAACTTGGCTAAGATGGTTTTTCTTTCAATTGTTTGAAATATCTCAAGATTTTTAACATGTATGTAATAGTAATTTGTTTTGCAATATTAAGTTTAATATTTGCAAATGCTAATGAGATGAAACGTCAAACCACAAGTTAATAAACTTGGAAAACTCATCGAAATACATAAGGCAACAAATATCAAATATATATGATTATTTATACAACCTGGAACAAATGTGTAACCTGTTAGTTAGAAAACTGAGGACCAAGGTAATACGACAACACCACAAGACAATGATGACAATCTTGTTAAGTTTTTGAACTATGAATACTTGCAACCAATCACAACTACACAAAGAGTTAAACTAAAAAACAATAGTTTATATATCTCTTGTATGATTTCAAAGACTTACAAAAAAAAGCCTAATTATAAGTTTCAGAAGACCCTCTTCAATGCTAGATTTAATTCTCAATCAACTTAAATTCAATAAATTAAATTAGTACATTTAATTCATAGGTCTAGATATACTGTTTTTCTTTATTCTTAAAGGGTGTTGCTATCTCTACCCCTCCTATCTCACTATTAAATTTAACATAAATAAAAGAAAAGAGTAAACTACGATTTTTGTCCTTGTGGTTTGTTGTTTATAACTATTTTCGTCTCTGACTTTAAAAGTTGATTTTTTGGTCATTGTAGTTTGCAATTCCTTTTCATTTTCGTCCTTAAAACTAATATTCTTAGGGACTAAAAGCGAAAGAAGTTGCAAACCACAAGAACCAAAAAAGCAAATTTTTAAAGATCAAGGACGAAAATAATTATAAACAACAAACCACGGGGAAGAAAATGGTAGTTTACTCTAAAAGAAAATCCTCGAATTTGGTTGTCATAATGATGACCCACGAAATACTCATTTCGAATGGGCCAAAAATGTGGTAGTATTCTAGAAATTATTCCGTTACTACTTACCAATAGCTCCAATGAAAGTAATTAATTTGATGCATCACTTGAAATTGTTCCATATGGACAGGGACGGATCTAGAAATTTTTTTATACGGTGGTACCACATAATATAGACAAAAAACAATTACAAAAAGCACGAGTTTTATCGACGTGTCTTCATCTTTTTACCGACGTTAAACATTGTCTTATGTGTTTTTTTGGCCTAATTCCACCATCTCGAGGAATTTTTAAAGTTTTTTGCTTAATTTCGACAAATTTTTAACCTTTTTATTGATTTCGAGGGATTTTTTTCGGTTTTTTGGTTGATGTCAAGAGTTTTTTTTCCGGTTTTTTGGTTGATTTCAAAAGTTTTTTTTGGTTGATTACAAGTTACGGTTGCACCTTCTTGAAGTTTCCAAAATAATACGGTAGCACCTTCCAAAACGATACGGTTGCACCTTTCACGAAGCTAAAATTTTTACCCTTCGTCGGAAAAAAGATACGGTGGCACGTGCCACCCATGCCACCAAGCTAGATCCGTCCATGTCCATGGATTTGGCGTCATATTCTTCAACCAAGCCCATCAAAGATGTCTTGATTTGTTTTAACATTGATCTTGTAAGGGTGCGTTTGGTACGCAGACAGGACAGAACAAGATGGAACAGGACATGACGGAACAGAACAGGACAGCTGTCCAACGTTTGGCAAGACATGACAGAACAGGACTAGATCGGTTAAATGATGAATTTACCCCTGATGAAAAATCATAGATTACATCACATAAAACTAATTTACATCACTAATACATGCAATGGATTATCAAAAACATAAAACTAATTTATCACGATTGGATTTTGGATATGGAAATCAAAACCCAAATTTTAAGTTTTGGATTTTAGGTTGTTTCGGGTTTGGGTTGCACGGGTTTCGGATTGATGTCAGTCGGGTTCGGGTATTATATAATGCAAAAGTTATATATAAATTCAATCGTTTTTTAGGATGAATACAATCGATTGAAAGATTGATGAAATCGATAGCAAGTTTAAAATTTAGAAAATATTTCAACAAACTATAATTTACAATTTTCAAAAAATAATTAGATATATATATATATATATATATATAGTATTTAAAATATAGATTTATGTTATTTCGGGTTTTCGGACGGGTTGGGTGGCCAACGATCAAACCCAATCCGAACCCGGGTATCCTCCCAATAGTCGGATTTCGGATTATCGGATTTCGGGATATTCAGGTTTTGCAAAAACACCTTATTTTCGGTTCGGATTCGGATTCGGATTTCGGACTAGTCGGGTTTTGCACACCCCTAACTTGGAGGCGTGGATGATGATAAGATATGTTTTATGTTTTTAACAAAGGGTATATTAGTCCAAGTATTGCTGTTCTACTAAGTTCCAGGGGCTTGGAGTGGGACAAGTGTGTCCCATGCTTGTTCCACTTAGTTCTAGTGTGTCCCACATATGGTCACGCCAAACATGGGTCAAGCATGTTCTGTTCTGTCCTGTTCCACTTTTTTCTGCATACCAAACGCACCCTAAATGGTATTTGAGATACTAGGAAGTGTTCTCACCTTTTGAAAAGGATTCATCTACAAATCATCACCTACATCGAAAAGAGAAAGATCGTAAACATTAAAAGTTCATCTAACTTGATACTTACCAAAAGATCTAACTTATGACCATTATCATTGTTTTTTTTCCAAGAACTTCATTTCTTCTAAGTTGCAACTTTGGTCTTCGCTTGGCCTAGAATCATTTTTTTCTTAAGTGCAACCATACTTAATCATTGGGTTCAAATAACAATTGATATGTTCTCTTCTCAATGTTGAGTATTTCTTTCTCATGCAATTGTTTCACCAATTCAACCTTCCTTTCCCATCTATGATTGCATGTTGTTCAATAGAAATAGGGATCGAACTAAGGAGACTCAAATGATTAAAGTCATACTGATGAGGTTAATTTATTAACCTCATTTACATCACTTTTGTTATATTTTAGTGTCAAGTTATATTAATAAATCGAGTCTTTTATTCATTTCTTTATGATTTACATAGCTTTTTAGGATTTGGAATAAAAGGTGAGTGATATGAGAATTTATGCTTATTATTATGAAAAATATCTCATTTTTATGTCGTGTTTGTGTTAGATATTTGGAAGACGTTTTTGTGCCTATTTTTGAAGGATGATCAATATGGAGGATTTTTGTAAGATAAAGAATTGATGGATTTTGGTGAAGACTTTTGAAGAATGTCACCCGAGATTTTGGTATAAATGAGTCGAGATGTGGGACGAAAACTTTTGAATTGCATTGGGCCATGAAATGGGACGAAGACTTGGACATTTTTAACTATCATTTTCGGTTGATGCCTTGTGCCAACTGCCAAGTCTCATGGGCAATGGGCCAGGTTTTGTTGTTGGAAGAAAACAATTTTTATTATTTTTTGTAATTTCTTAATCCCTTAAGGGTAGTTTGGTCATTTTACCCATCTATTTTTAATATAAATAGATGGATGATGTTAGTGTTTTAAAAGACAAGTTATATAGCTAGTTTTGGAAGTTTTTCTTTCTCTTCTCTCTTATTTCTCCATTTTCACAATAGAGAAATAGGTGTGTGAAGAATTGGAAAAACGTTAGATTTTAAATTTCATGTACGATCGGTTGTTGGTTTTCATCCATAACCGGTTAAAAGTGTGTTTTTAAATCATCAAGTTAAATTTCAAGCTTTGGAGTTCCTCAAGTTTTTTTTCCTTCATCTCGTTTACTTATACATTTTCACGTCTTTAAAGCTTTATAAATCGTTTCTATAAGTTTTATGCTTTCATCCCATAATCTTCACGAGATAACGAAGGAATGCTACAATATCTTTTTATTGGATCATTTGTCTCGTCTTAATGGATCTTCGTACCCTTTGCTTCTTTCTATAATTGATTTCTTTAGTGTTAACCAACTAATCCACCAAAAGATTTTCCTCGAATTCGCCATCTGAAACCAGCTTTTAAGGATTGGACTTTTAGAGAAACTTTTACACGCTTCCCTGTGGATCGATATCCGATACTTGTACCGTTATTACTTGTTTAAAAGACGTCAATAAATTAAGATGTATACTTGCATTGAGATATATTTACACGTATTTTGAGGTTGCGTAAAATGCGACAACAAATACATGATCTCAAATGGAGGATACTTAGGGGGCGTTTGGTTCAAGCAGCGAAATGAAAATGGGAATGAAAATGAAAATGACAAATAATGGGAATGGGAATGGATTTTCATTCCCCCCCAGTTTATCCTGGAAAGAAAATTTGGGCTTCTAGAGGAATGGGCTCATTATGTTATATAGAACCAAACAGTTTCTTTTATTACCATTCCCATTAATTACTGCTTAATACCTTCAACCAAACACCCCCTTAGTAGTAGAAGCCTCCAACCAAACACCCCCTTAGTAGTAGAAGTCACACTTTTGTTATTTGCAAACTCAACAAATGGAAAGCAACTCTCCCACCTTTTCAAGGTATTGGAAATAATAGCTCTAACTAATTGTAACAAAGTTCTATTAACTACTTCCGTTTGCCCACCAGTTTGGGGATGACTTGTAATAGAAAATAGAAGTTTAGTACCAAATTACTCCAAATAACACATTAGAAATGACTAAAAAACTTGACATCCCTATTGCTCCCAAATTTGTGTGGTTCTCTCATGCATAAACTTGATATCTCATGTAAGAATACAATTAGAAATGACTCAAAAAAACTTAACATCTCATGCAAAAGCACTATCTATTTATAACACCCTCAAATTTGGAAAGAGCGACTAGTTTAAAATTTTCAACAATACCTCATAAATGAATAAAATCTCTTACGACCAGTCCAAACTGGAAATACAATTCTAGGTTGAACCATCAACAAAATAAATAAAGTCTTACATAAGGACTAATTAAAGTCGGGTGTTACTAAAAACCCAATAGTAGTCGCTATCTCCAAAATGCGGAAGACTTCACCAAGCTACTCTCTCTCTCGTGCATATTGTATAACTCTCATCTCTCCACAAAGTCGCTAGTACCATTACCCAACCGAAACCTGATGCACATGCCGACAAATAAAAAGGTTAGGCTAACGCCTAGCGAGTTCAAAAGTTTTCAACATGAATAAATATATTTGTTAAAAGGAAAGAATGCAGTTTAAATCACAATATTTCAAAATGATTTACTTTAAATATTAAATGACTCGGTTTCCAATAACACACATTTTTAAAGACAAGCACCCCAACATAGGCTTTCCTTCGTAAAGTAAATTCAACCCCAAAACTCACTCAAACATGTATAGAAATTGAACTCTCAATTTAAAAAACGTGGATAAAACTTTATTTCCCGAAACACCCAAAACACGGGTGGGTCATAATACTCAACCCATAAATCATGAAATAAAATCCATATATATAAAACGTCACCGAAAACATGGATAATAAAATAATAAAATTTAATACCCAAATAACACCTCCCGGTGACGGGGGAGACCCAATTCCATTGTACGTGGCGAAACACAAAGTTAAACCACATAACCATGTTGTCGAACTACACCTCAGATCGTGACTGTATTGCCTGCTTTAAAAGATACACCTCCAGTCGGACTTTATTTCAAGTCCCAATTACACCATATCCCCCATTGCCTGCTTTACCGAGCTACACCTCAAAGATACACGATCTTATAGCCTGTTCGTTCTCTAGTGGAGTTTCATCCTCAAGGTACTCATTCGACCTCTAGTGCCTACTCCCTAGCATTCAAGATAGGGGCCTCGGCTCCTTACTTGATAACTCATGATGTCTAACCCTCGTGCACAAGAATTAGAACATCAAACACAAAACCCATGGTCCTGGAGTACAACCCATAAAGGTTCATCTCCGCAAAACAACCGGGCCAACAACAATGCCAACACGACATACTTCCCAAAGTGAGGAATCAAGACTCCTCACTATCAAATATGACCGACTTACATGCCTATGGATCCAATGCATTACAGTCTAAAATACATGACTCCAAATGAATGACACACGCACTCAAAATATATATTCTCCAAAATAAAGTGCAATAAATGCAACTCACACCCAAAGCTCCACTTTAAGTTATTAAAATCGGACAAATGTCCCCAAGACCCGACAAAGAAGAAAACCAAGCCTTAAGCTCAACTAATCAAATGGCCATATGCTAAAATCCACAAAATGAAATAAAACAAAATCGACCAACGTTTATGCAAACACATGCTCCAAAATACAGGAATAACTCTAACACAATTTAGATTGGGACAAATAGTTTTCCAAATGAGTCTATACCATTTATTCTTTCAAAAACGTCCCATAACACAAAATCAATCATTTCTCTAAAACACACACTAAATGTACATTTATACTTAAAATATCTACTTCCACAAAATAACTCATTAAAACACAAATACTTGTGATTTATTTATCAAAATGCTAAAAATCCCCAAGGTGGGTGTTTTACAAAGTTTATAAAGTTAAACACTTCTAATAATCCAAACTTATCAAATAAATCAATAGTTGATAATTTCATGTAAAACATATAAACATTTAAAATTTGACATTTTGGCATCTACACCATTTTCATAAATCAACTTGAACTCACCTTGCTAGATTTAGGCTAAATCTAGATTTCCCCCACCCTTGAGCTCCTTTGAAGAAACTTGAATCCACAAGACAATCCTTCCAAAAACCTAGATCCACAAGTTTCCAACTATAAATATTCATATCCAACCATTTAGAATAGTTCCCCAAACATTTTAATGTCAAAATCCCCATTTTGGCCAAAACCCTAATTTTGACCTAAATTCTCCAAAATCATCAAATCCGAAATTTGAGAAACATAATCACTAGGAACTCATCAATGGAGAATTAATAACTTATAATAAAGTTTAGAAAACTAGGAGGATTAACTCCCCACTTAGGTTTTGGTGAAAATCTAGAAAACCCCAAATTTATTGAAGGTAGAGGTGATGATGATGAGCTCTTGACCTTTGCTTCCAATCCACCACCAAATACTCTTGAATATTCCCAAAAATAAGAATATATCCTTGAAAAGCTCTCAAATACGAAACCATAGCAAAAAAAAATCGCCTCAAACAGAGTTATGGTGAAGGAGATATGAGGAAATGAAGAAAACCCACAAAAAAGTCGGATTTTTAACCTCCTGACCCGCTCCGTGATAGTGCCTAGCTAAAGTGACATATGTCACTTTCTCTAGGCACTATCGCGCCAGACATACCGAGATTTTTATACTCTTCGCGATAGTGCCATGCTAAAGTGACATGTCCCTTCGCGAGGCACTTTAGCCAAACTTGTACCGACCGTTTTCCCGGCCGTTCACCGACCATTTTTCCGGCCGTTCCTCAACCGTTTTCTCTAGATTTATTTTATACATAACATAGAAATTACGGGTGTTACACTATTTAAAAAAAATAAATCAACGATGTCTAAAGCATCATTCGTCTTATGGGATGGTATAAAATGTGTCACCTTGGAAAATCAAGTTACCTCTTCGCCGTCAACCTATCCCATCAATGGTGGTGGTGCGATTGTTTTCATAGTTATGTTGGTGCATGGCATGGTGATGGTGGGATTCCTTCATAGGCAAACAGAAGTTGACAAGGGAGAAACGAAATACATATGGAGGGGAATTGGACGGCCAACGTACAAGGATTAAAATTCAAAGGGCTTTTTTTTTATATTCTTTAAATTAGGAGTGTGTAGAAATTCAACCGATCCAATTAAAAATGACTATGTAACACCCTAAAATTTAGACATTTCAAAAACTTGAAATTTTCGCAATATAACGTTTATAATTTGAGGATAATTAAAACCTGGAACATTTTGTATGCATTAAAGTTTCACAAATGACATCACCCCGAGAAATGGGGAGGAGTATAAGTTTTTACAAACCTAAATAAAATGAAATGGAAAGAGGACCAACAACCTACTTAATCTAAAACATTCTAGTTTAGATTATAATTTGGTGATGTCATCAAATCCCAAAATATCGTCAAGTGATAATGTTCGCTCTATATCTTGTCAAATGCTATGTCCCCAAAAATGTCGTCCCAACTCTCCACTCAAGGTTTATCCACCCCTTCTCTAACCGAACCTGATACGAACACCAAAGCAAACAAGTGTTAGGCTTGGAGCCTAGTGAGAACATCCAAAGATATATAATAGCAAGGAAGTAAAGCATTAATGAACATTTAACAATAAGTAGATATGTAGTAATAATGAATCCTCCAACACCGAACCTTATGCGACACGGGGGAGACCCGTTCCACCATAGGTTGTGACGAAACACAAGAGTAGGCCACAACCCATGTCGAGCACATAGTCAGAATGGCTATTTACCGGCGTCAACTCTATCCATGAATCTATAGCCGTTAGAACATCAACTCTATCCATGAATCTTTAGTTCAATGTAAATATGGTTTCAAGCTCTATTCGAGCCTTATCCCAAAGAGTCACTAAGTTCAACCCTATCCATGGATCTATACCTTGGGACCTCACCATTCCCAACTATACGTGATTCACCAACATAACAACTTGCATTTTGCTATAAATCCCAAAGACATGAATCTCATAGAGCATCATGTTATTACAAGGTAAATCAAATAGACATATCCCACATTTCCTTTTATGTAATCATAACTCCTTTCAACAATTTAAACATGTTATCATAATATTTCA
Organism: Arctium minus; assembly: GCA_954870635.1. Taxonomy (NCBI): domain Eukaryota; kingdom Viridiplantae; phylum Streptophyta; class Magnoliopsida; order Asterales; family Asteraceae; genus Arctium; species Arctium minus. Next base: position 29,246,961 of record OX941086.1, on the reverse strand, counting down.
TATATCCAAGAATCATTATCACATTTAGACCAAGGACTCACCCGTCTTACTTTCAAGTTATGAACCCAATCATATATTTTCCACATTTAGTTTCCACATATTCCATAGTAGATAAATAACTCATAATCATCATTTTCCTAACCTTTTAAGTCATCATATTTCTTGATATTCCAAGAATGTCAAAACCCTAGTTTTGACCCAAGAAGTTCTCAACGATTTATTTTAGCAAAGATGAAGCAAATAGTTAAAATAACATAAATAAGGGTTTACATAAAGAATGTAAGCATAAAATGAAAAGGATGGACTCACAAAATGGGTTATGATAAAAACCCCAAACCCTAGCTTGATTTTCTTGAAGGAGATGGTGATGGAGGTAGTGATTAATGTTCTTAGCTTGAATCTTTGGTTGGCACACTTTGATTTGAGCAATAAATGAGGGGAGTAGGCCTTAGAGAAACCCTAGAATCATTTTTTGGTGAAGAGAGAGTTTTTGAGAGAGTATTAAATGAGATGTGTATGTAATAAATGAGATGTGTGCCAAAAATCCCGATTTTAATGACTCAGGAGCTGCAGGCGATAGTGACTCGACACTATCTCACACAAAGATTTGAGGGCTTCACGGTACTGATTCAGCGATTGTGCCACCGCGATAGTGCCACGGCACTCTCGCCGGGCACTATCTCTCCGTATGTACCGCAATACATCTGACTCCAACGATTGTGACACTGGCGACAGTGACCATGTCACTGTCGCGTGGCACTGTCGCCCAGGGCTCACGGAACTCGAATTTTCAGCGTTTTTGATCGCGATATAGATCCCGACATACACGAACAATAAGAAACACATACAATACACATAAGTTACATACAAGGACAATTTTGAGGCATTTAAATGGAAATAAGGCTCACCGAAAATCTCGGGCGTTACAATCCTCCCCAACTTGGAAATGATTTCGTCCTCGAAATCGACACTCACACAAAGAGAGGGTATTCCTCTTCATGTCTTCCTCCGCTCCCAAGTCACGTTGGCCCCCCGGTGATGCTTCCATTGAACCTTGATCATCGTGACCTCTCTGTGACGGAGTTTCTTGGATTTCTTTTCCAAGATGGCATCGGGATCTTCAATGCAACTATTTCCCTCATCCACTCTTATCTCCGAAAGGGGAATGACACTTTCCTCCTCCGCCAGGCACTTTCGAAAGTAACAGATGTGAAATGAGTTATGGATTCCATTTATCTCGGGTAGAAGCTCCAATTGGTAAGCTTGTTGCCCAACCCTCTTGGTTATAGTGAATGGTCCGAGAAATCGAGGACTCAACTTTCCTCGTTTACCAAACCGAATGATTCCCTTCCAAGGCGATACTTTGAGCATCACGCGATCGCCCACTTGGAATTCCATCGGTCGCGTTTTCTTATCCGCATAACTCTTTTGCCGGTCCTGGGCCGCTTTCAAGCGTTCTCGGATACCCTTGACCTTATCCGTAGTTTCTTGCACGATTTCGGCTTCGGGTCCGGCAAATTGCTTCTCACCCACCTCTAACCAACAAACCGGAGTTCGGCATTTCCAGCCATAAGGCCTCGAAGGGAGCCATTCCAATACTAGAATGGTAACTGTTGTTGTAGGCGAACTCGACTAGAGGTAGATGAGAGTCCCAATTCCCGCCAAAGTCGATAACATACGACCTTAGCATGTCTTTGAGCGTTTGGACGGTTCGCTCACTTTGACCGTGGGTTTAGGGATGGTAAGTCGTGCTCAACTTCACTCTAGTCCCCAACTCTTTTTGAAGGCCATCCCAAAAATTGGAAATGAAATGGCTATCGCAATCCGACACGATGGACAAAGGTACACCATGCCTCGAAACTACCTCGTCGATGTAAAGTTTGGCTTACTTGTCCATCGGAAGAGTTTCTCTCATAGCCAGAAAATGAGCGCTCTTGGTCAGGCGATCCACCACCACCCATATGGTATCGTGCCCTCTAAGAGTCTTTGGTAGTTTAGTCACAAAGTCCATGGTGATGTGTTCCCATTTCCATTCCGGAATTTCCAAGGATTGGAGACTCCCGTATGGTCGTTGGTGTTCGGCTTTGACTTGGAGGCATGTCACACATCGTTCCACGTAATTCGCCACGTCTAATTTCATGACAGGCCACCAATAGTTAAGCTTCAAGTCTCGGCACATATTTTTACTCCCCTGGTGAATAGAATACTTGGATTTATGGATGTCTTTCAGAAGTAATTCCCGATTGCCCCCGATCTTGGGCACCCAAACTCGCCCCTTGAAGAGCTTCACCCCACGACCATCTTCGGTCAAGAGAATATGTTGCTTGACCATCACTTCACTTTTAAGGTTCTTTTCCTGAAGAGCTTCGGTTTGAGACTCCTTGATCTTCTCGATCAAGCTTGACACCAATTCGATTCGGGATAGGGAAGCTTGTAGGTTACCACTATACTCCTTTCGACTTAAAGCATCCGCCACCACGTTCGCTTTACTAGGGTGATAAAGAAGCTCACAGTCGTAGTCTTTCAGAAGTTCTAGCCAACTCTTTCTAGTCGAAGATGTGCTTTAAACTTTTGTGATCAGTATAGAGGGTGCACTTAATGCCATAGAGGTAGTGCCACCAAAGCTTGAGCGCAAAAACTATCGCCGCCAACTCTAAATCGTTAGTGGGGTAGTTCTTTTCGTGCACCTTGAGTTGCCTCGATGCATAAGCAATCACCTTCCCACGTTGCATCAAGACGCAACTCAACCCCATTTTCGAGCCGTCACTAAAGACCACGAGTTCCTTGGTTCCTTCGGGTAAGGATAAGATTGGTGCCTCGCAGAGCTTCCTTTGGAGAGTCTGGAAAGCTTTTTCTTGGGCATCCGTCCAAACGAATTTGAAATTCTTCCGAGTGAGAGATGTCAGGGAAGAAACGATCTTAGAGAAGTCTTGGATGAATCTCGGTAATAACCCACTAGACCCAAGAAACTCCGAATCTCGGACGGACTCTTTAGAGGTTCCCAATTCATCATAGACTCGATTTTGGAAGAGTCCACTTTCACTCCGTCTTGGGTAACAACGTGCCCTAAGAATTGGACCTCCTTTAGCCAGAAATCACATTTCGAGAATTTGGCATAGAGTTGCTCTTTTCTCAATACCTCTAGAACTTCGTGAAGGTGTCGCTCATGTTTGAGTTCGTCCTTAGAATAGACGAGGATGTCGTCGATGAACACTATCACCGACTTGTCGAGAAATGGTCGGCACACTCGGTTCATCAGATCCATGAATACCGCCGGCGCGTTGATCAATCCGAAGGGCATGACCAAGAATTCATAGTACCTATACCAGGTCCTAAAAGCCATTTTCGGGACGTCTTCGTTCCTCACCCTCACCTGGTGATACCCGGAACGAAGATCGATTTTAGAAAAACAACCCGCTCCTTGAAGTTGATCAAACAAGTCGTAGATTCTCGGAATAGGGTACTTATTCTTCACGGTTGCCTTATTTAACTCCCAGTAGTCGATGCACATTCTCATCATACCGTCCTTCTTCTTGACGAATAAGACCGAGGCTCCCCAAGGTAACGAGCTCGGTCTTATAAAACCCTTCTCCAGAAGCTCTTGGAGTTGAGACAACCTCTCTTGCATTTCGGAGGGAGCTAATCGGTAGGGAGCTCTGGCGATTGGAGCCACTCCCGGAACAAGATCAATCCGAAATTCAACTAGTCTTTCCGGCTGCAAACCAGGTAAGTTGTCCGAGAAAACGTCGGGGAACTCCCGAACTACCTTCATGTCTTCGAGCTTCTTCTTTTCAAGCTTGGAGTCCAACACATAGGCTAAGAAAGAGGAACACCCCTTTACTAGACACCTACGAGCCTTAGCCATGGTGATGATGGGTACGTGTACATCGCCCTTCCTCCTCTCACCATAGACAACCACATCCACCCCGTCGCTAGTCGGAATTCGAATCAATTTCTTAGCACATAGAATCTCTGCTTGATTCTCATCCAACCAATCCATCTCGATCACTATATCAAATCCCCCAATAGACATTGGCATGAGATTGATTGAAAATCTATCTCCCCCGATTTCCAAGGTACAACCCCGCAACAACTCACGGACCACTACGTGACTACCGTTAGCTAACTCAACTACTAGGGCATCATCAAGAGTGCTAGCGGTCACCGTAAGATTTTGGCAAAACGAATCCGATACGAAAGAAAAACTAGCACCAGAGTCAAACAAAATACGAGCAGGTACAGAGTTGACAAGGAACGTACCCGAAACAACATCCGGTGAAGCCTTCGCCTCATCGACAGTCATCTGGAATGCCCTCCCCGGAACCCTTGGAGGGTTCTCCTTCTTCCCTTGCGGTTCTCCCGCCTTCAATTTCGGGCACTCACTTCGAATGTACCCTGGCTTCTTGCATTCGTAGCATATGACCCCTCAGATCGGGCAATTTTCCCGCATATGCCCGGCCTTACCACACTTAAAACAATTCGTCCCGCTAGAACTGCATGGGCCGAAATGTTTGCTTCGGCATTTCGGGCACCACCTAGCTTTCCGCCTAGGCTCGGTCTCCCTATTAATGTTGTTGTTGAATGCTCAAGGCTTCTTGGAGTGCAAGGAGTTGCCTTCCCACTTTCTCTTTTCGGTGGCCCCGGCCCTCTCCTCGCGACTCTGGGAATAAACATCCTCCATGAGTTTGGCTTCTTCGATGGCCTCATGGAGGGTAGAGGACTTAGCATTGCGAACCATGGACATCATGTCCGCCGGCAACCCCTTCATATACGCCTTCACTTTCTCATATTCAGTTGTAGCCGCATGCCCCGCCAGATCAAGCTTCTCCACGAATTTCCTTAAATAATCTTTTACCGACATATTACCCTTATTGAAGGCTCGGAACTCATCAACAATCCGATCCATAGCCATCTCATTGCAATACTCTTCCATGAGCTTCTTCTTGAATGCCTCCCAATATAGTTGGGCAAGAACATTGGCATCGAGGGTGGATCTGGTGACATTCCACCAACGATATGTAGGGCCTCTGAGTAATTGTGAGGTGAATCTAACTTTCTGCCCCTCCCCACACTCGTTGGAGCCGAAGGCCTGCTCAGTTGCTTGGATCCAGTTTACACACTCGACTGGGCCATCAGATCCTAAGAACTCGGGCGGATTGCTGCAAAGAAAAGTCTTGTAGGAGCAAGTCTTTCCGCTCCCCTGGGTACCGACAATCGCATGATCCTCCATCCTTATTCCATTCCCGGTGCCACCTGAACCAGCCACCACATTTTCAGCAACCATCTCAGGCCTCTTGAGACTGGCATCTCTATCTTCCAACATCTTTAGAAAAGCCTCATGTTGTTTCTCCATAGCCGATGTCACCATTTGCATGACGTTGGCCATCATATCGGCCTGAGGGTTAGCCTCTTGAAGAATCGGGTTCGAGGATGCCAAATCCACTCTTGTTACATGTTCCACCTCTCCGTTGAATATCGGTGGCATATTAGGAGGAACAACATTCACCGCCCTAACCACTGGATTTGGTTCGGGCGAGCTATCATCACGCATTTCTCCTTCGACTAACGGTCGACTTCGAGTGTCACCATAAACGAGTAATGGATGCCACACAAGCACGAGAGAGAGTAACAGATTCGATCGATACACAACGAAAACGTACAAATACATTCATCAATTATCATGATATGAGTAAGTCAAGCATGCTCACGTAACAATATATTCATAATGGCATTAGCTAAGTGCAATTATAAACACACCATACACAAGGATTCCCGTTACCATCATCACAATTCTTAACTTATGAGATTTCGTCGACTCTAAGACCATCCTATCTTAAAAGTTCTACCCCATCCTCGTCAATCATAACTTAATAACTCCAGTTTAAGTCTAGACATCTTACAAACATGCCTAGTTCGCTTAAACTAACGCTCTGATACCAACTTGTAACACCCTAAAATTTAGACATTTCAAAAACTGGAAATTTTCGCAATATAACGTTTATAATTTGAGGAGAATTAAAACCTGGAACATTTTGTATGCATTAAAGTTTCACAAATGACATCACCTCGAGAAAGGGGAAGAGTATAAGTGTTTACAAACCCAAATAAAATGAAATGGAAAGAGGACCAACAACCTACTTAATCTAAAACATTCTAGTTTAGATTATAATTGGGTGTTGTCATCAAATCCCAAAATATCGTCAACTGATAATGTTCGCTCTATATCTTGTCAAATGCTATGTCCCCAAAAATGTCATCCCGACTCTCCACTCAAGGTTTATCCACCCCTTCTCTAACCGAACCTGATACGAACACCAAAGCAAACAAGTGTTAGGCTTGGATCCTAGTGAGAACATCCAAAGATATATAATAGCAAGGAAGTAAAGCATTTATGAACATTTAACAATAAGTAGATATGTAATAATGAATCCTCCAACACCGAACCTTATGCGACACGGGGGAGACCCGTTCCACCATAGGTTGTGACGTAACACAAGAGTAGGCCAAAACCCATGTGGAGCACATAGTCGGAATGGCTATTTACCGGCGTCAACTTTATCCATGAATCTATAGCCGTTAGAACATCAACTCTATCCATGAATCTTTAGTTCAATGTAAATATGGTTTCAAGCTCTATCCGAGCCTTATCCCAAAGAGTCACCAAGTTCAACCCTATCCATGGATCTATACCTTGGGACCTCACCATTCCAAACTATACGTGATTCACCAACATAACAACTTGCATTTTGCTATAAATCCCAAAGACATGAATCTCATATAGCATCATGTTATTACAAGGTAAATCAAATAGACGTATCCCACATTTCCTTTTATGTAATCATAACTCCTTTCAACAATTTAAACATGTTATCATAATATTTCATATATCCAAGAATCATTAACACATTTAGACCAAGGACTCACCTGTCTTACTTTCAAGTTATGAACCCAATCATATATTTCCCACATTTAGCTTCCACATATTCTATAGTACATAAATAATTTATAATCATCATTTTCCTACACTTTTAAGTCATCATATTTCTTGATATTCCAAATGATTTATTTTAGCAAAGATGAAGCAAATAGTTAAAATAGCATAAATAAGGGTTTACATAAATCATGTAAGCATAAAATGAAAAGGATGGAATCACAAAATGGGTTTTGATAAAACCCCCAAACCCTAGCTTGATTTTCTTGAAGGAGATGATGATGGAGGTAGTGATTAATGTTCTTAGCTTGAATCTTTGGTTGGCACACCTTGATTTGAGCAATAAATGAGGGGAGTAGGGCTTAGAGAAACCCTAGAATCGGTTTTTGGTGAAGAGAGAGTTTTTGAGAGAGTATTAAATGAGATGTGTATGTAATAAATGAGATGTGTGCCAAAAATCCCGATTTTAATGACTCAGGGGTTGTAGGCGATAGTGACTCACGACTATGTCCCAGGCATAATCGTCGGGCATAGTCGCCCGCTATGAGGGCTTCACGGTACTGATTCAGCGATTGTGCCACGACACTCTCGCTAGGCACTATCTCCCCGTATGTACCGCAACACATCTGACTCTAGCGATTGTGACACTAGCGACAGTGACCATGTCACTATCGCGTGGCACTGTCGCCAGGGCTCACGGGACTCGAATTTTCAGTGTTGTCGATCACGATATGGATCCCGACATACACAAACAATAAGAAATACATATGATACACATAAGTGACATACAAGGACAATTTTGAGGCATTTAAATGGAAATAAGACTCACCGAAAATCTTGGGCGTTACAGACTGGTCCAGTTAGAACCGACCGATGATGAATGGATATCCAATTGTATTTGGATCGGATCGGATGAAATTTTCAACTTCCAATTTGGTTCGGTAGGTTCTTGGATGATAGTCCAAAACCGACCAACACCGACCGAACCGATCCGATTATCCATCCAATCATCATCCAACTACCCATCCAATTACCATCAAACTACCCATTCAATAAACAAATTTTTAAAGGACAATTAATAATTATTTTAATATTATATAATAATAATAATAATATAACATTTAATCATCCATTGGATGTCAGATGAATCCAATCTAATCCAATCCGATCAACATTGGTTGGATTCAGTTCGATCAAATGGATGTCCAATAAGAATATCCAATGGATGTAACCGAATCGATTCAATCATCTAGTGGATTGGAAAAATCTAACATCAAATAGATGACTTGATCGGTTCGGTTTCCCTCACATCCATTGGATATCAACCGATGAACAACCCTACTTTAAACACTAGTACACATGCTTTAGTCACTTGCATCATAAAAATAATTTTATAAAGAAAACAGAAATGACCAACGTCTTCTCACGTAACAATCACTTGGGGAACTTGATAAAATGAAGTAAACGGTCGTTAGGGTCCAAAACGGAATCCATAACTATGAAATTATAGAGTGTCTAATATAAATTTTGGAAGTTGAGAAATGAAAACCATAATTTTCTTAAACCATATAGATGACTTTGTAATTTACTCTTTATAAATTTAGGAACATTTATGTAAATTTAAAAGGTTTCATTTTTCAAACCGAAACTATTATTAATCTCCCCTTATCTGCCTATGAGGAAGAGTTCGCCATCCCCACGATCCCACAACATACCTTTAGCTTTTCCCTTGCTAAGGCCTTTGTCAACATATCAGAACCATTACCATTGGTATGAACTTTATCAAGTTCAAGCAATCCATCTTCAAGAGCTTCTCGGATCCAATGATATTTCATCTTGATATGTTTCGTTCTTCCATGAAAGGTTGAATTCTTCTCAAGACAAATGGTACTTTGATTATCACAAAGAACCACGTAGCGCTGTTGCTTGAAACCAAGTTCCTTTAGAAAATCTTTCAGCCATAGTAATTCTTTGCACGCTTCACTTGCCGCGATATACTCAGCCTCAGTTGTAGATAAGGCAACACATTTTTTCAGCCTTGATTTCCATGATACTGCTCCCCCTGCAAAGGTCATCAAATATCCAGAAGTGGATCTCATGTCCATATTTCCTGCCATATCAGAATCAATATACCCAACAAGCATTGGCTTTTCATTTCCAAATGTTATACCCAATTTGGAAGTACCTCGCAGATATCGTAGAATCCATTTAACTGCTTCCCAATGCCTTTTACCTGGATTTGACAGAAATAGACTAACAACACCTACTGCATGGGCTATATCAGGCCTTGTACATACCATCGCATACACCAGACTCCCAACGGTCGATGCATACGGAACTCGATCCATCTCTTCAATCTCCTTCTTTGAAGAGGGACAATCCTTATCGGTTAGCTTAAAGTTGGTAGTTAGGGGTAAACTAACCACTGTAGCTTTATCCATGTTGAATCTGCAAAAGCACCTTCTCAATGTATTGCTCCTGTGATATGTGAAGCTTCTTGGCAACCCTATTTTACGTGATTCGTATACCAAGAATCTGTTTCGCTGGCCCTAAGTCTTTCATTGCAAAAGATTTGCTCAACTGCTGCTTCAACTTGATAATCCTTTCTTTATTCCTGCCAACAATCAACATGTCATCAACATATAACAACAAAATGATGAAATCATGATCCCCAAACCTCTGAAAGAAAACACAGTGATCTAAGGTAGTTTTTCGATAGTCCTGCTTTCCCATAACCGACTCAAAGTTCTTGTACCACTGTCTGGGTGCTTGCTTCAAACCATATAGAATTTTTTAAACATAATCTTCTTTACCCTTAACCTGAAAGCCTTCAGGTTGCTCCATGTAGATTTCCTTGTCCAAGTCACTGTGAAAAAAAGTTGTCTTGACATCCATTTGCTTAACCTCAAGATCAAGACTAGTTGCTAAGCCAAGAACCACCCAGATAGATCCCATCTTCACGACTGGAGAGAAAATCTCATCAAAGTCAATATCTTTTCGTTGACTAAAGCTTTTGACCACTAATCTAGCTTTATACTTAGGCCATGAAGTATGTTCTTCTGTCTTCACTTTGTAGACCCACTTGTTCTTTAAAGCTTTTTTGCCTTTAGGCAACTTTACCAACTCAAATGTATTATTCTCATGCAAGGAAGTCATCTCGTCTTGCATGGATTCAACCCACTCTTTCTTGTGCACACCTTCCATGGCCTCGGCATAGCACTCGGGCTCTCCCCCATCAGTGAGTAAGACATACTCATCAGCAGAGTATCGTGTAGAAGGATGACGATCTCTCATAGACCGCCTAAGTGGGATAAATGATGGCATACCTGGAACTGGTAACTCTGGATGAACTTCTGCATCTATTTCAATTTGCTCTGAAACAGTAGCATCATCAGTGCCATCTTGTTCATCATTTTGAACACCATCTTCATCATGTGTCTCAATATGCTTAGGAGGAACTGGATCTAAATCAGTAAGATCATCATTATGTTGAGGAATCGTGTTTTCCTTCTCAGCATCTTTCAAAGTCTGATCTTCCATGAAAACAACATCTCGACTTCGAACAAGTTTCTTTTGAACTTGATCATATAATATGTATCCGAACTCATCTTGGCCATAACCAAGGAACTCACATGGCTTAGTCTTCACATAGAGTTTCGACCTTTCATCTTTGGGAATGTGCATAAAAGCCTTGCATCCAAAGACGCGTAAGTGACGGTACGAAACATCTTTACCGCTCCAAACCCTATCAGGAACATTACAATGCAAAGGAACACAAGGGGTTAGATTAATAACATGTACCACCGTATTCAAAGTTTCTCCCCAAAAGGAACTCGGCAACCCTGCATGTGAGAGCAAGCATCTGACTCGCTCAACCAACGTTCTATTCATCCGTTCTACTAAACCATTCAACTACGGTGTCTTTGGAGGAGTCTTTTGGTGCCGAATACCTTGTTCTCTACAATAAGCATCAAAAGGCCTAATGTATTCACCTTCATTATATGTTCGAATGCACTTGAGCTTCTTCCCAGTCTGTCTCTCTACTGAGGCATGAAACTGCTTAAACACGTCTAATACTTGATCTTTAGACTTCAAGGTATAAATCCATACCTTCCTTGACTGATCATCGATGAATGTGACAAAATATGAGCAGCCACCAAGAGTTTTAGTCTTCATAGGACCACAAACATCGGAATGCACCAAATCAAGTATATTCTCCTTTCGAGAATGAAACTGACTCTTGAAGTAACTCGAGTTTGCTTTCCTACCAAATAGTGAGAACACTTCTTCAAATGAACAGTGTGCACACCCGGTAACACCTTTCTCTTTGACAAAAAGGATATCCCCTTTCCACTCATGTGACCAAGTCTCTTATGCCACAAATCAGTCGTATCAATATTCTCCATAGCATTTACAATGTTGTTGGAGATCTTCGGATGTGTCACATACAACTTTGGGCATTTCTTACCTCTTGCCACAATCAATGAACCACGAGTGAGTTTCCATATACCATTACCAAAGTTGTTATTGTAACCATCATCATCGAGTAAGCCTGTAGAAATAACATTATGTCTCATATCTGGGACATGTTTTACATTTCGCAAAACCAATTCCATCCTAGCGTCAAATTTTAAACAAACATCGCCAATTCCAACAATCTTTGATAGATCATTATTACCCATCTTAACAGTACCATAATTACCTAGAGTGTAAAATGAATAAAATTCTCTTTGTGATGTAACATGACACGAAGCACCACTATCAACAACCCAACTTGAATCATCTTGTGCAAGGTTGACCATATCATCATCACAACAAAGAAAGAACTCCTCAATGGTAGTATTAACTTCAGCATTGTCATTACCACCATCATCTTTCTTATGATTGTTCTTTTGATTGTTGTGAATGATCATTTTGTTCTCCTTCTTCAACTGTCTGCAGAACCATATAGTGTGCCCTTTCCTACCACAATGGTAGTACTCAAAATCAACAGACTTTTCTTTCGAATTCGCCCGATGATTACCTCTATTACTCGGACCTCTACTCTGACTTCTCCCCCGTCTTTCTGTGACCAAGACATCTGATTGTGAAGAAAAAGCCTGCGACTTTCTTCTCATATCTTCATTTAAAATATTTCCTTTAGCTAATTCCATGGAAATAACACCATCGGGTGCGAAGTTGGACAATGATGTCCTAAAAGTCTCCCACGAATCCGGTTGAGTACCAAGGATCCATAAGCCTTGGATTTAATCTTCAAACTTGATACCCATTCCTGCAAGCTGATTAATAATTCCTTGAAATGCATTCAAATGATCAGTGATAGGAGTTCCATCATGGTACTTAAGTTGGATCATGTTTTTAATAAATAACTTATTATTTCCAGTCTTTCGAGCATATAACTGCTCGAGCTTGTTCCACAAAGTACGAGCATGAGTCTCCCCAGTCCCCACTAATATGGTTCAAAACATTATCATCTACCCATTGCCGAATATACCCACAAACCTGTCTATGCAAAATATTCCATTCTGCATCTGTTTTATTCTCAGGCTTGTCGGTTGAAAAATCAGGCAAATAAAAATCTTTCACATAAAGAAGGTCTTCCATCTTTCCTTTCCAAACATGATAATTAGAACCATTTAGACTTATCATCCTACTTGTATTAGCTTCCATCGTTCAAACAAGTCAAACCCAATAACAATAACCAAAAGCTCTGATACCACTCTGTTGGGAAAAATGTGTCACAACGGTAACGATAAATGTTGAATAAACCTTCGTTGGACAAAACTTTCCCGACTTATATGAACCTTTGAGGATGCAAACAAATAGGTTATACTAAATGCAATGATAACCAACTATCAAAAGAAGAAATAAGTAACAATCAAGCACACAAATTTTTGCGTGGAAACCTCTTAAAGCGGGAGTAAAACCACGGGATCCTTAGGCCACTTAAAGTCCACTACCACCAATAAATAATACAAAATTCTTCTCTAGATAAAACTATAGGTACACCACAATCATCATACTTTTGGAACAAACCATCAAGAAGTATGGAATCAAACCAAAAAGGAAAAGAGGAAGAAACATCACCCAGAAAACAACAAGTTTTCGAATAGAAAAAGGGCGACTTACGGATCTTCAAAACCAATCTTCACCGTTCAGAATGTATATAAAGATGTCATGAAGCTACTATCCAAAAATCACGACGATCCAACGGTTCAAACTCCAGATATAGGCAAAATGGAGCGGCTACGCTTTGCTGAAAATTGTGGACGACTTTTCTCTCTTTTCTCCCACTTTGGTATTTTATGGAACCTCACTTCTCTTGTTATAAAACCCTAGGATACAAGGCAATATATAGCTTATATCGGGCCACTATTTTTGGGCTATTTTAACTATTCCTCATGGGCCCGAAATAATTAAAATATAAAACCCAACAATTTAAACACTAGTAAACATGTTTTAGTCACTTGCATCATAAAAATAATTTTATAAAGAAAACGGAAATGACCAAATGCTTCTCACGTAACAATCACTTGGGGAACTTGATAAAATAAAGTTAACGGTCATTAGGGTCCAAAACGGAATCCATAACTATGCAAATTATAGAGTGTCTATTATAAATTTTGGAAGTCGAGAAATGAAAACCATAATTTTATTAAACCATATACATGGCTTTGTAATTTACTCTATAATTTTAGGAACATTTATGTAAATTTAAAAGGTTTCATTTTTCAAACCAAAAACTAATATTATTCTTAGGGTAAATTGGAAATTTTGTTCATATGGTTTTAGGTTGATTACAAATAAGGTTCCGGAACCCTAAAATTTATGGTTGGGTCTTCATGGTTTCACTTTCATTATGGATAAGGTTCTTTGGGGGCTGTTTGGTAATAACATAATGAGTTGTATAACATGTATGGCTTATTCGTGTAGCCATATCTTGTTGTTCAGTAAGAGCTTAATCGCTCAGCCAGTAACTGATTTGGTTAGCTACAAAACCCATGTCATATACACTCAACCATTTATTAATCCATTTATTCCCCTTTTATCCTTCACTTCTTTCATCCCCATCCCTCTCCGATCTCCATTTTGCAAGACATTGAACATCCCCAAATTTTCCAAAACATTCAACCATCATTTCTTAAATTTGCAGAAAACTCAGCTAAAGAGAATTCCACGGCGAGCTTACATTTTGGTTCAACGTCTATCTTCATATCGTTCCTTCTGCTTGGTCAACATCCCTGTGCAGAGCCATCTTCATCCCCGTTCCTTTTGTTCGATCAACATCCCTACACAGAGAAAATCCCCACGGCAAGGAACTAGATCCATTACCAGTTATGGGACCAGTCAGAATTTTTATTAAAAATTTACTTATAAATTTATTTATAGATATATATTTTTAAGTCTATTTTTTATTTTTTTTAAATGTGTTTTTAATTATATTTGATTGAAGATCAAAATGTATTTTTAAGTGTATTTTGTTAAGTGTATTATAATATAAACATATTTTTTAGTGTATTCGATAGACCCAATTAGATTTTTTAAAGTATATTTGATTGACCAAATTCTTTATAATAAAAAAATATTTTAGTGTATTTGATTGACCCAATTATAATAAAAACGCATTTGTTAGTGTATTTGACTGACCAAATTTTTCAGGATTTTTTTATGTTAAAAATCAATTTAAAAAAAAATAAAAAAAAATTAAGTGGACCTATTTGGGCCCGGCCCAGGACCAATTCCCATAACTGAGCCTTGTAAAGCTTAACTGGGCCGAAGTATTTTCGTCGGGACCGGGACCGGTTATGCCGGGCCCAGTTACGAAAACACTGTTTGGGACCGAAACCAATTTTCATCTCTAGTTAGACCCCCTTCCCTCCGATCATCGACACTACCATATTTTCGGCAACCAAGAACAAGATACAATCACACACAAAGAAATCCACATTCAAACCACACAAAACTAAAAGGACACCCATATTTAAATCAACCAAAAATGAAAGAAATCCACAATTAATTCAAAAACCAAATTTGTAATTTTTAGAATGGTGGAACAAAATACTGCCATAAAGAACAAGATCATGCATATGCATAGCAACAAGAAGTAAATTAAAAATCGAAATCTGGAAGCTAAACCCCATTGTTTCTCAAATCTGGAACCCATAAATGAAATCTATAAACCTGGAACTAATTGATTTGCACACCTGAAACTCATTGATTTGCAAACCTAGAAGCCATCGATGAAATTTGTATGATAAACCCTAAATTAAACCCCATCGTTGCTTAGATCTAGAACCATCGATGAAAACATAAACCTAAATTAAAACCCATCATTGCTTAGATCTGGAACCATCGATGAAACCTGAAACTAAATTAAACCCATCATTTCTCAAATTGTTGCTCAAATATGGAACACCAACTCAAATCTAGAACTACCAGAGGTGGTAGTAATGGGTTTCTAGTTACCGGAGTTGGTCAAGGGAAGAAGAAGGTGTTGAGGCTCTAAGAAGAGAAGAGAGGGAATTGCATATCTGTAAAAACGGGGGAGTTGCAAATTTATACAAAAAACGAGGAACTGTGATGGAGGAGGATGTAACACCCCTAAAAACAACCAAAAATGCAACCTACAAAAACTTTAATATTTTCCATAATAAATGCGATGCTTAAACCCACAAGGGAAAATATGACAATTAGATACAAGTAATGAATATGATTAAAGTAAACAACCTACTAATTAAATCCTGGTTAGAACTAGATTACAACCAGATGTTAGTAAATCCTTAAAAGTTTGTATTTAACTCACAAGGCGTCCCAAAAATGGCATTTCCTCCGATGCTTCTAAATAGCACCAACATTACGCCTCAAATAGTCCTAGATTCGCTACTAGTGGCACATGATTTACATGTTGACAAGAAAAGGTGTTAGGTTTACGCCTAGTGACTTCAAATAGTTAAATTTACAAAAATAAACAAACAGTAGCAAAAGATGTAGATGAAGTGATGTTACCCGAAAACGGTAATATTTGTATGTAGGAATATATATTGCCAAAATGACCAAAACCTGGAAATTTATGAAAACAACATCTTTCGATGATGGAAAAGGCCTATTTCAATTGAATATGGCGGGAACACAAAACTATTACGAGGTATTGATGTTATAAGGTTACACATTAGATTTTATGACTTTGGTGCACACTTAATCATGGTGTCACCTCAAGCCATCAACACCTTTAGTGTCTAATCCTATGAGTTTCACCTCAAGGATAATGAATCTTAATGTCATCCCGTTTTCTAGCTAATTGTCACTTCAAGGTTATCATTCGACCTTTAGTGTCTACTTATTAGCATTCAAGATAAGTACAACTACAACCTTCTTGATAACACAAAGTCTTTAACCCTCATGCATAAGGGTTATTATAGCATAACAATATCAAGATTGAGATTTATGAAATATAAAGGACATACGTAATTCCCCAAGTACTAGAAAGTATGGTATGGTGCCTCTACCAAACCTTTTTCATCCCTACAACATATAAACTATAATTAAGTGGTTACTTACAATAACCCTATTTACTCATAGGCCACCGTTATTTTGCAACCCAGTAAAAGGTTACAACTCATGCAACCTTCATCTAAACCATCCATTACATTTGGATTCTCATTGATTCTCTAAATGAATTTACCTGATTCCATCGAATTTTGTTGAATTTATGCAAAATATGTCATGCACATAACGATTCATGTGATGTATCGAATGAAAGTGGTACATTCATGAAACAGTATGCATTCCATGAAATTTAATAAAATACTATGCATTATAGGTAAGATTATTGCATGAAATCAGTAATCATTGATGTAATTCAGTAATCAATCCATGATCTACATAATGAATGGGCTAAAAGAATTGGTTTAGATGAGGGTTGCACGGGTTGTAACCTTTCACTGGGTTGCCAAATAAACGACCCCTTTACTCATATATATATATATATATATATATATATATATATATATATATAGAGAGAGAGAGAGAGAGAGAGAAGGAGGTTTAGGGAAAAACCTCAAAAGAAATGGAAAACTAAGGAACATCCTGGTAGTCCTTCATTTGGACGATATGCACTTGTGCATACAAGTAAATTAAATTGTTTTTTAGTTTTTATACACGTGTGTATCATGCATTTGTGCATATGCACGTGTGCAAGTTACAAAGTACTTGTATACACAAGTACATATCCTCCAGATGAAGGGCTACCTAGGTGTTCCTCAATTTTCCCTTTTTTTGAGGTTTTCCCTGAACTTGACCCTATATATATATCCCAAAAAAGGCCCCAATGTAGTGTAAGTGTTGCATATGAGTTGGTCTAAATCCTCCAAACACATTTTATTCTCTTTTTTGTACTAAAACTTTATTGGGGGTGGAAAGAGTGAATAAGTTGAGATTTAGAATCATAACCCACAAAGAACAAAACCCCTTTGATTTCATACCACAAAATCATTAATATCCAGAGATATCTCCTAACAAGGATCCATTTTACTAATTAGGTCAAATAGCTTCCACAAATCAAAATATATCCACATTAGATGAAATATTCACGAGTAAAGCTTGAAAAGGTTCAAAGTAATAGGATTGTGACATGTATATAATTGGATAAAAATATAATCAACTCACTTGCAAAGAAGCCCTAGATCTTTAGAGGTGAACTTGAAGTGTGATTCCTCTTGATTCTTTGACTTGAATGCTCCAAAGATCCTTCAAAATTAGCTCTAAATGCTCCAAAATGTTTTTAATGAAGGGAGAGAAAGAAACAAGGAGAAACGGAAGAAAATAGAGAAGAATGAGGAAAAAGGTCAAAAATCGGGTATTTAAGGCGCCTAGAAGCAGTCGAACGACCTTGCTTGCGACCTCAAGTCATACGTAGGTCTCGTGTACCATCCAGACCAAGCAAATAGTGGGTTACACGACCTGGGTGGTGACCCTAGGTCACACATCAGGTTGCACGAAGATTTGTTTTGCGCAAAATTTATTGTTTTTTGAACTTTAAACAATCAAGAAGTATAATAAGTTAGTAACATAATGACCATTAGTTTTACATAACTCCACTCACAAAAAGGGTTAAATGGTCAAATGAAAACACAAAATTAAAGGTTGTTACAGATGATATCAGAGAAAGAAAGGGAGGGGATTAGCGGGAAAATAGGGAGAGAAAGGGGGTCGCCAAAAAAACTGGGAAGGGGGAGGTCGCCGAAATGACACTAACTTAACGAAGTTTTTAATGGAAGTTAGGGTAAGGAACCCGACCCATAAACAAAAATGAAACCACGAGGATCCTAGTCATGAATTTTAGGGTTCACGAACCTTGTTCGTAATCAACCTAAAACCACGGGGACGAAATTTGTAATTTACTCTTATTATTATAATATATTGAGTAAGCTAAAAATTTGGTCCTTATGGTCTGTCGAATATAACAATTTTCTTCCCTGCATTTTCAAATAACAATATGGCCATCATGGTTTGAAAAACTGACCGAATTCAATATCTCGCTCTAACAATCGTTAAAAATCCGTTAAACGAGGGGCATTTTTAGACGTTTTCAATTTATTCTCATTTTTCATTAAAAACTAATAGTAGTGTATATATTATTTATTAATTAACTTACATTATATTATATTCAATATATACACATACTACACATATATGTGTGTGTGTACAGACGAGAACCATGACCATGCCCCCTTAAAATCTCCGACATCTCTTCTTTCTCAACGTCCCTTCATCCTCCAACGAAGCAACCAGTCTCTGGCGCCCCTTCATTCCATCTATCACAACCTCAATGAACACTCGTGACTCAGATGTGATTATCCCGTCCCAACAACATTATTCAAGTGAGTTCTTCTCTGACAACTTCACATCACAATCTCCTTGCTCCTTGTCGTTCTCCTCCTTCCTTATTGCAGCCTCCATTTCTCCTGCCTTCTCAACATAGCCTCTTTCTTCGTTGCTACCTCCTAACACCTCCTTCCAGCTCTCCAACCAAATTCAGAGACAAATAACTCACCGCCCAACACCTCTCTGCCACCCAACCCCCACCCCCACTCTTGATTTGCACCTCCACTGAACAAAATCTTAACCTTATTTTTTTCTCTATGTTACGGTTTTTGGTTTGGGTTTGGGTTTTTGATTTAGATTTAGATTAGATATTTTGAGTTTGGATTTGGGTTTTCGGTTTGATTTTAAGGTTTGGATTTGGGTTTTTTGGTTTAATTTAGAAGTTTGGATTTGAGTTTTTGGTTTAGTTTTAAGGTTTGAATGTGGATTTTTAGTTTGATGAGTTTTTAGTATGCAACTGATCTGAGGTTTCTACCGAAGAAGATGATCATGGTTCACAGTCGAGAGAGGTTAAGAGTGGTTTGAGGCAAAGTTTTTCATGGACATAATGGTCCGCTAGACCTGTCATGTTTGGCCGCTAGAAAAGCGGACTTGGACTACCATTCTCAAAGAAATGGGAGGGCCATGAATGACTTGTTAAAATTAATGGGCGGGCATGGACGATGCAAAAACAAATTTGGGCAGGCCCGCCTGGCCCGTTAATATTTTATAATGACATCCTTTTAACATTTGTTTACAAGAGTGTTGAATCAGTCATATGTTTATTGCAATGTCTCCTCTAGTATAGCAAAGAACCTATGGTATTCTATAAGACACTGTACCCTCCTGTTTTCTTTGTCTTTATCCCTCCCTCAAGTTGATTGGCCAACTCGTCCAAGATCTCCTTTGCACTATTGCAAGAGTAAAGAGATTGAAAGATGTCGTTAGGAATAACCATAATGAGCAATCTCTTGGCCTTTTTGTCGGCCTCAATTTTCTCAACATCCTCCTTACTCCAAAGTTCTTCATCCTTTGGTCCGTAATAAGCTGAGATTTTTGGAGTTGTACCAAGCATGTACTCTAGGGATAAGTACAGTAGTTACGTAGGTCCATTTAGCATAGATTTATACAAGTTCACATCTAATTCTTCTAGAAAATTTATCATTCTAATTTTTCATCCTCTTCACATAGAAGATTTGGGGGTTTTGTAATAGATCCTATGCTATAAGCAGTGTTCCAGTGTAACACCCTAAAAATAGGGATAACAAAAATCCGAAAAAAACGGACATGAGGTATACTAGAATTGCCATAGCAAGAGCCTCCCAAAAATGGGGAATATATAAATAACCTGTTTAATCACAATTTGTAATTTAAACGGACAATAAAATAACAACCAACTAATATAATTTCTACATCTAGAAAAAAGATTACAAAAGGGTTGTTATCTATAAGCCCAACGGTTCATTTCCAAAAGAAGTAAGCGTCCAAGTGCAAAATCCCCAAGCTCTCACCCGAAGCATCTAAACCTGCTTAGGAACGGCGCCGCTAGAACCTGAGATACACATCGACACCAAACAAGTGTTAGGCCAAAAAGCCTAGTGAGTTGAACAATAATAGACATGCATGATCAGTTACAATTCTTATCAGCAGTTAACCAGAGTTCAATATGTGTGGAGTCAATAGGGGAGACCCATAGCACCAATCAAGTTCCACCCAAAGAGTCGATATACCTTGACGCCATCTACCAAGAGACATCCGAAAGGCCCGACACACCCGAGGACTATACCAAAGAAAATTCCTCGAATGGCGGAGGTCTAGGCACATACCATCACAGTGGCGCCCAAGACTACATCCTCCTAGTGTCTACTGACTTGGTTCGTCCAACATAATTTATAGGAGGTCTTGAGGTATATTTCAACCAACACATTTCGATACCAACCAAGGGTACAATGTTACCATCCTAACACATAAATCCATTATGAGACCCAAATACCAACATAATCAATGTTTAGACATTTAATCACCAAAAAGGCATTCCAAGTAGAATTTATCATCTACTATAATACATACATCCCAAAATCATGCCAAGATATCCAATGTGTACATTCATGGAGTCAATACCAAATACCCGATCAATAAAGTAAAACATGGCATTTCTCACAAAATCACATTCCCAACTTTTCTTCATAATCAAATCCCACATACTTGAACATATAGAGCTAAACAACAACAACTAGAAAATATGATGTGTATCTAGTTTTAACAAAGGTTAGTAAACTCACAATCTAGGTTTTTGGACCAAAACCTAGAAAAGTGTCAAACCCTAGAAGTTGGAGAAGATGAGACTTGAAGTGGAGAAGTTGAGCTTTATGAACCCTAGAATTTGCCTTTGAGAGAAGTTATTGCAAGTGTGAAGATCCAACCACCAAGGAGAGTTGTATTTATGAGGGTTAGGGTTTTGAGAGGAAAAGTTTGGTTTGGATGTCTCCAAAATCGCCAAAGAGAAGAGAGGGTTTAAGAGAAAATGAGGTTAAAATCTGATAAGGATTCATTTAAAGCACTGCCCCCCGACGGCGATAGTGCCATTGGCACTATCGCGAGTCACAATCGCGAGCACCCAAAGACTTACGGTACAGACCGCGCGATAGTGCCCTCTGCGATAGTGCCATGGCACAATCGCGTGGCACAATCGCGACCATCCCCGAACTCTCGGTACACCTTCGGCGATAGTGCCCAGGGCACAATCGCGGGGCACAATCGCGGGGCACACGAAAACAAC
Organism: Arctium minus; assembly: GCA_954870635.1. NCBI lineage: Eukaryota > Viridiplantae > Streptophyta > Magnoliopsida > Asterales > Asteraceae > Arctium > Arctium minus. Next base: position 29,225,389 of record OX941086.1, on the reverse strand, counting down.
TCTAAACTCAACCGAAAACGATAACGAGCACAGGAATTGCACGATTAAAGATGGTAAATCAATTTACTCAACATTACAACATAGTAACCATCAGTAAATGCATATAAAGGCTCATATTTTCAAATAGGTGCAATCAACGTATTTAAGGAAACAAATACTTACCTTATAAATTTACGGATGTTACAATCCTCCCCACCTAAATGGGATTTCGTCCTCGAAATCTTACTCTAAGCAAACAAGTGAGGATAACGCTTCTTCATATCATCTTCGGACTCCCAAGTAATGTTAGCACCCCGATGATGCTTCCATTGAACTTTAACCATGACCACGTCCTTATGCCTCAACTTCTTCACTTTCAATTCCAAAATCGACTTCGGTTCTTCCACACAACGATTCCCATTGTCCACTCGAATTTCCGATAAAGGAATCACGCTTTCTTCTTCGGCTAGACACTTCCGAAGATAACACACGTGGAATGTAGGATGTATCCCATCCATTTCCGGCGGTAAATCCAACCGATAGGCTTGCAAACCAATCTTTTCCAGAATAACGAATGGTCCAAGGAAACGAGGACTAAGCTTCCCACGTTTCCCGAAACGTATGATCCCCTTCCACGGAGACACCTTCAACATGACCCGGTCATCCACTTGGAACTCAACCGGTATTCTCTTCTTGTCCGCATAGGTCTTTTGTCGGTCTTGCGCCGCCTTTAGCCTTTTTCGAATTTCTTTCACCTTGTCCGCCGTTTCTTGAACTATTTCCGGCCCGGCGAATTGCTTTTCGCCCGCTTCTAGCCAACAAACTGGGGTCCTACACTTCCGTCCATACAAAGCCTCGAACGGTGCCATTCCGATACTAGAATGGTAACTGTTGTTGTACGCGAACTCTACCAAAGGTAGGTGTGAGTCCCAACTTCCCCCGAAGTCTATCACACACGATCTCAACATGTCTTCTAGCGTCTAGATTGTCCTCTCGCTTTGACCATCTGTTTGAGGATGATATGCCGTGCTCAGATTCAGTCTAGTGCCCAACTCCTTTTGCAAACTAGTCCAAAAGTTCGAAGTGAAACGATGTTGGGAACTGAAGAATTCATCAAGTATGGTTAATGCTGCTGGTTCAAAGTTACTACTGCTAGAAGACTTAAAGGTTAATACTGCTGAGTGTTACTACTGCTAGTACTATTAATGCTGCTAGTCATAGTTAGTGCTGCTTGAACAAAGTTAGCACTGCTTAGCTAGTTAGTACTGCTAGTAGTTAGTGCTGCTTAGTAGTTAATGCTGCTAGAAGAAGTTAATGCTGCTGATCATGGTTAGTGCTGCTAAAGAGATTCAGATGGAAAGAATGACAGCTGGATAATCTGAAGATTATGGAAGCTTAGAGATATACATGGAAGATATACTAAAGATATTTTATTTATTGTAATTATCTTTGTATTCAGTATATATATTGTATAGTTTAGAATAATGAGTTAACTTTTGTTTTCATTCTTTTAGAGAGAAAATCAACCTCAAGGCATAGATCCTAATTCTAGAGAAGTAGAATTCGTATTGGTGAGTCTGTTCATCAATATTGAGGTTGAGTGAGTAATCTTGTAACTTCAAAGCATTCAATACAAGTTTACAGTTTGTTGATTATATTCTGTTTTGATTTTCTGTTTGATTAAATATCAAAGTGTTATTCCGCAAACTTCTTTGATATTGTTTCTGAGAATTAATTCTTGTTGAGAATTCGATCCTGACAAGTGGTATCAGAGCCTAACTCTCTCAGAAACAGTTATTCATCATGGAAAATCTTACAGAATCAAGCAGTACTTTGGTTTCTAAGGTTCCAATGCTCAAACCAAGTGAGTTTGACATGTGGAAGATCAGAATCAGACAATATATTCTTCTCACTGACTACTCAATGTGGGATATCATTGAGAATGGTCCTTCTGAAGCTGGAAGGATAGGACCAGATGGGAAAAGACCTCCACCAAAGACAGATGGTGAGAGGAAGATCAGACAGACAGAGATGAAGGCCTTGAGCACTCTGCTCTTGGCCATTCCCAATGAATATCAGCATCAATTTTGCAACTGCACTGATGCTCAGATTCTCTGGAATGCTCTAGAGAAAAGATTTGCTGGAACTAAGAGCATCAAAAGAAATCAAAGAGATGTTCTAAAGCAGCAGTATGAGAACTTCACTTCCACAAAGAATGAGTCTATGACTCAAACTTTTGATAGGTTCAATAAACTCATAGGTGAACTGGCTACTGTAGGGGTGAAGATGGAACAAGATGATATCAACAGAAAGTTCCTCAGATCTCTTGGGGATGAATGGACTATGTACACTGTCTCATATAGACAGAGTGACAATCTGGAAGAGAAAGAACTTGATGATCTATACAATGATCTAAGAGTTTTTGAAACTGAGGTAGAAACCAAGAAGAAGCCCTCTGGTTATATTCACAATGTTGCACTTCTTTCAGCATCCACTGATACTACTGCCAACCCTGAAGCAGTTAGTACTGCCAGTGGAGTAAGTTCAGAAAAAGGCACTGAAACTATATTTGAGGCCTTTTTGTCCAGTCATAGCAGCAATTCTCTGATTAATGATGATCTTGATCAAATTCACCCTGATGATCTGGAGGAGATGGATATTAAATGGCAGATGGCCATGTTATTCATGAGGGTGAAAAAGTTCATTAAAAGAACTGGAAGAAATAACTTCTCTCAAAGAAGAGAAGATGGAGCTGGTTTTGACAAAACCAAGGTGGAATGTTATAAGTGTCACAAGAAAGGACACTTTGCTAGAGAATGCAGGAGTGCTGTTCCAAACAATAACCACCAACAAGCTCAGAATGGAGGATACAATCAGAACAAGAATCCTGCTCAAGCCCTTGTTTCTCAACAAGGAATGGGATTTGACTGGAGTGATCAAGCTGAGGAAGCCATTCAGAACCAAGCTCTTATGGCAGAAGTGTCTGATCTCCCTACTGAGGTAAGTTCTAATCTTTGCACTAAATCTTGCATTGACACTGTTACAAGATACAGGGATCACAATCAAAGTATGTGTGATGACCTCAAAAGATTAGAAAAAGACATAAGAGATTATGTGTTAATAGTAGAGAGATTTGAAGAGCAAATCAAAGGCTTTCAAGCTAATGAACTTCAACACTCTTATGACACAAACTATTGGAAGTGGGAAAAGAATGAGTTAGAAACCAAACTGTCTAAGTCCTTAGAAGAGAATGATAGACTGAAAGAGGAACTGTCAAAAGTTAAGCTTGACATAGACAAGTTTTCCTATGCTTCAAAAGCAATGGACTCTCTTCTAAAGGCTCAGATACATGATAAGATGAAGCCTGGTATTGGATACAACAATACACCCCCTCCTTACAATAACAACTATATTTCTCCTACATCAGACTTGTTAGAAACTAAGGAGAAAAAGGACTTGTCTGAAGAAGCTTTTAAGATAGATCCTTTGGATGAGGTAGTAGTTAAGGATTTGACTGAAAAAGGAGCCAGTGAGAACAGGGATAATAATGTGAGTAAAAAGATACCATTAGAAAACAATATTATCACCAATGAGGGATGTGGGAAAATCTGGGTCAAGTCCAAGGAGATAGAGAAGACTAAAGGAAATGATAACAAGGTCCATTACAAACAAACCACAGTTGTGAATCCTGGATCTTGTAAACAGTGTGATTGCAATAAAGCCAAGAGCCTAAATTCTGGTTTAAAAAGAGGAAATCAAAGAAACTGGAATAATCAATGGGCTCAGAAACAAGGAGTTGATCTGAATAAAATCAATAGACCAAAACCTTGTTTTATATGTGGCAAGTTGAATCATTTGGCTAAGTATTGTTACTTCAACCCAATTAACCAACAGATGAACTTTAAAAGATTTGTGCAAAAACCTGTTGGTTATAGGAAGGCTGGAAAGAAACATGTGATAAAGAAATCTGTTGAAAGTAAAGGCACTTTAAAGAAAAAGATTTTAAAAGAAAGTATCAAAATGTGGGTACCTAGAAGTACTAACAGTGTTAGTACTGCTAACAATATTAGTACTGCTAACACAGTTACTACTGCTAACAGTGTTAGTACTGCTGAAAATATTAATGCTGCTAATACTGTTAATACCTCTTCAAAGGTTAATACTGCCAACACAGTTACTGCTGCTAACACAGTTACTACTTCTAACAAGGTTAGTACTGCTAAGCATGCAAGTGCTGCCAAGGCAGTTAGTACTTCTAAAACTAGTACTGATTCTAGCAAACATAGTTCCAAGCCTATTATTGTAACAAAGTACTCCAAGAATGAGGAGTTAAAGTTCAAAAAATCTTGTCAAGAAAGAATGCAAGTATTTTGATGAGAAAGGGGTACCCAAGACCACTTTGGCTTGGGTTCCTAATTCATACTAATTGATTTATCTAATGTGCAGGGCAACCAACAGCTCAAGGGAAAGAGCATTTGGCATGTTGATAGTGGTTGCTCTAGGCACATGACAGGCAACATGTCATGCCTTTAGGATTTCAAGCATATCAATGGAGGACATGTTGCATTTGGAGATAATCTTACTGGTGGTAAGATAAGTGGAAAAGGAAATGTCACCAAAGGTAAGATGACATTTGAGGATGTCTACTATGTTGATCAATTAAAGTACAACCTGTTAAGTGTATCACAGGTTTGTGACAAACAACATAGTATATTATTTACTAATACTGAGTGTATGATTCTTGCTCCAGGGTTCAAGGTAGTTGATGAAAGCATGATACTACTTAGAACTCCAAGAAAGGACAATGTTTACTGTCTTGATATGGACAATGTTGATAGTGATTCATCTCTAAATTGTCTTGTTTCAAAAGCTTCTGTAGATGAATCCTCTTTATGGCACAGAAGGATGTGTCACATGAATTTCAAGACTATGAACAATCTTGTTAAAAATAACCTTGTAAGAGGTTTACCTTCAAAAGTCTTTTCATGTGATGATCATTGTGTTGCTTGTCTTAAAGGCAAACAACACAAAACTTCTCATAAGACCAAAGAGTTAAATTATGTTTCTTCTTGTCTCCAATTACTGCATATGGATCTGTTTGGTCCTACAAATGTTATGAGTATACGCAAGAAATCTTACTGCTTGGTTATTGTTGATGATTACTCCAGATTTACTTGGGTATATTTTCTAAGGACTAAGGATGAAACAAGTGGTCTTATCAAATCCTTTATTCTAAGAATTGAAAACCAAACTAATCAAAGAGTAAAAGTCATTAGATCAGATAATGGAACTGAGTTTAAAAATCATGATCTAAACACCTTTTGTGAAGAAAAAGGTATTGAGAGGCAATATAGTGCTCCTAGGACTCCTCAACAGAATGGTGTTGCTGAAAGGAGGAATAGAACACTAATAGATGCTGCTAGATCTCTGTTGGCTGATTCAAAATTGCCAATTACCTTCTGGGCTGAAGCAGTTAATACTGCTTGTTATGTCCAAAACAGAGTTCTAGTGGTCAAGCAAAAGAACAAGACCCCATATGAGCTTTTAAATAAAAGAAAACCTTTTATTGGTTTCTTCAAACCTTTTGGGTGTCCTTGTACTATTCTAAATACCAAATCTCACTTAGGTAAGTTTGATAACAAAGCAGATGATGGATTTCTTGTTGGATATTCATCTCAGAGTAAGGCTTACAGAGTTTTTAACTCTTCTTCTAGAATAATTGAAGAAAGTGACAATGTCAAATGCAATGAGAACACACCAAATCCTGTTGGGTCTGGACCTCAGTGGCTATTTGACATTGATTCACTAACTAACTCTTTTGGTTTCAGTAATGAGTATACAGGAACAGGAAGTGGAGGATCAGGGATCACACAAGTTCAAGAAAGTATATCTAAATCTGTGATTTTTCCCATACCCACAGTAAATTCTGTTGAAGACTGTGAAAAGGAATCATTTACTGGACCAAGTCAGAGTGAAGAAGACACTAGAGATGAGGAGACTCAAGCAAATAATGAAGTGGCATCTGAAAACACTTCAGTTGAGTTGCATGAATCTAATCTTGAGGCTGGACTGAATGAAGAACCTAGTCATAACACCAGAGTTCAAAAGAATCATCCTCCACAGCTGGTAATAGGAGATATCTCTTCTCCTATGATGACTAGACATCAAAGCAGGCTTCAGGAAATGCAAGATCAACAGCATACAGTGCTTTCTTGTTTTCTATCACAGCTTGAGCCTAAAAAGGCACATGATGCTATGAAGGAATCTAGCTGGATAGAAGCAATGCAAGAGGAACTGTTACAGTTCAAGCTACAAGATGTATGGGATCTGGTAGACCTTCCTAAAGGTCACAGAGCAATTGGCACAAAGTGGATTTTCAGAAACAAGAGAGATGAAAGAGGTATTGTCATAAGGAACAAAGCAAGGCTGGTGGCTCAGGGATATACTCAAGAAGAGGGTATAGATTATGAAGAAGTGTTTGCACCTGTGGCTAGAATAGAAGCAATCAGACTATTCCTAGCCTATGCTTCTTACATGAACTTCAAAGTCTATCAAATGGATGTAAAAAGTGCCTTTCTTTATGGGTCAATTGAAGAAGAAGTATATGTCTGTCAACCACCAGGGTTTGAAAACCCAAGCTATCCAGACAGGGTATACAAATTAAAGAAAGCACTTTATGGACTACATCAAGCCCCAAGAGCATGGTATGACACTCTGTCATCCTATCTATTGGAAAATGACTTTGAAAGAGGAGTCATTGATAAGACTCTATTTATTAAAAGAAAGAAGAAGGATATTTTGCTGGTCCAAATCTATGTTGATGACATTATCTTTGGATCTACAAGAAACAACATGTGCAAGGAGTTTGAGGATTTAATGCATCAAAGGTTCAAAATGAGTTCCATGGGGGAACTTACTTTCTTCCTTGGACTCCAAGTTCAACAGAAGTCAGATGGCATTTTCATATGTCAATCCAAGTATGTGCAGGATATTCTAACCAAGTTTGGTTTCTCAGAATCAAAACCTGCCAGCACACCTATGGAAACACACAAGCAGATCACAGCAGATCCTGAGGGGGAGGATATGGATGTGCATCATTATAGATCCATGATTGGCTCTCTCATGTATCTCACAGCATCAAGGCCAGATATAATGTTTCCAGTCTGTGTATGTGCAAGATTTCAAGTTAGGCCAAAGCAATCTCACTTTCAAGCTGTTAAGAGGATATTCAGATATCTCAAAGGGCAACCCAGATTGGGACTTTGGTATCCTCATAACTCACCTTTTGACCTAATAGCATACTCAGACAGTGATCTAGGTGGGGCAAACTTGGACAGAAAATCTACTTCTGGAGGATGTCAGTTTTTGGGTGCTAGACTAGTCTCATGGCAGTGCAAGAAACAAACCACAGTATCCACATCTACAACAGAGGCAGAGTACATAGCAGCTGCAAGTTGCTGTTCTCAAGTCTTATGGATTCAGAATCAAATGTTGGATTATGGGGTAACCTTTCTACACACTCCAATCTTTATTGACAACAGCAGTGCTATTAGCATTGTGAATAATCCAGTCAAGCACTCAAAAACAAAGCACATTGAGATCAGGTATCACTTTATAAGAGATTGTAATGAAAAGAAACTTATTCAAGTTGTCAAAGTTCACACTGATAATCAGTTTGCTGATTTATTCACTAAAGCTTTTGATGTGGGTAGATTCACTTTCTTGGTAACAAGTGTGGGAATGATCAACTCTGAATAATCCCCTTCTCAAAAAGTGGTTTTATATCTGTATATTATTCTTGGAGTTACTAATCTTCTGTTTCAGGATATGCATAGCAGTACTCAGTGTTTAGCAAGTTTAAAAGGAGTAAGTTAGTTAATACTGCTAGTAGTTAATACTGCTTTCAGTTAATACTGCTAGTGGTTAATACTGCTTTCAGTTAATACTGCTAGTAGTTAATACTGCTTTCAGTTAATACTGCTAGTAGTTAATACTGCTTTTAGTTAATACTGCTTTTAGTTAATACTGCTTTTAGTTAATACTGCTTTTAGTTAATACTGCTAGTAGTTAATACTGCTTTCAGTTAATACTGCTAGTGGTTAATACTGCTTTCAGTTAATACTGCTAGTAGTTAATACTGCTTTCAGTTAATACTGCTAGTGGTTAATACTGCTTTCAGTTAATACTGCTAGTGGTTAATACTGCTTTCAGTTAATACTGCTAGTGGTTAATACTGCTTTCAGTTAATACTGCTAGTAGTTAATACTGCTTTCAGTTAATACTGCTAGTAGTTAATACTGCTTTCAATTAATACTGCTAGTAGTTAATACTGCTCTAGGTTAATACTGCTTATGTTCCGAATACTATAAATACTCTTTGCCCGCCTAAAAGTTCATAACGACTCTTTGCATACTGTTCTCTTGCGCTCAAAACCTTTTCTCTCTCAAGTTCGAAGTTTTCAGGCAAGCTTGTCACTAAGATCAATGGCATCCATGACTTTTATCGACGAGCACAACGAGATTGCAATGCTACAAAAGCCAAAGCAAGCTGCAGGATTTCATCAGATTGTGGATTTCCTCAAGTCAAGCCACATTGCTCATGCTCTTATTGTATCCCCTACAATCTATATTGAGCATCAAAGGCAGTTCTGGGCTAATGCAACTATTGTTGTTGAGAATGGTGTGCAGATGATCAAGACAAGAATCTGTGATCAATCTCTAACGGTTACTGAAGAGGTTATTCGCATCAGTCTACGTCTAGACGATGCCTCTGGTATAACCTCTATCCCAAACGATGAACTGTTTTCAAATCTTACAAGAATGGGGTATGGAGGCCCATTGGGAGTTTTCAAATTCTCTAAAGCAAAATTTTCACCCCAATGGCGTTTCTTTGTCCATACTCTTATGCATTGTATCTCCAAAAAGACTACTGGATGGAGTGAGTTCAGCAGCACTATTGCTTATGCTTTGGTGTGCTTGGCCACTGCCATAAAGTATAATTTTTCTAAAATGATTTTCAGTGATCTTGTCTCAAACATGGGAAACAAAAAGAGCTTCTTTATGTATCCCAGGTTTGTTCAAGAAGTTATTACTCATGAATTGACGGATATACCTCAACCTGTTGGGATATATGTACCTAAACCCCCCAAAGGCAAGGTTTTCTCCAATATGAGAAGATCTGCTGGGGACTCTGAAGGAGTTGACACCCCATTGTTCTCTACAATGATGGTGGTGTCCCAAACCAATGAAGGTATGGCAGCAGGGTCAAGGCCCCCATTAGACCAACCCACTGCTAGCCAAGCCCAACCTTCCCTCTCAAAATCAATTCCCCAGTCCCTTCTTGAAAAACCAACCTCTCCAATCACCCAAACTTACAAGAGGAAACAGGTAAAGAAGGCTCCTTCCCTTCTTGTATCATTACCCACTAAGCCTATAAGCCCTCTAAGGGAGAATTCTCCCCTAGAGAATATCCAAAGGGAAACCACAAGGGTGTCTCCCAACCCAAAGGAGGTGCTCTCTGAGGAGGAGGTAGAGCATATGGGTGATGAGGCTGCCACTACTCCTGCTAGTACAGAGGAGGAAAGTGGTAACATCAATAAGACCTCCCCCATGGCAACTTTGAATGAGCAATCATTTGAAGGTCCCTGGTGCCAAGAAACCACAGGGGTGGATAGTGCTTCTGCAAGGCAGAAGACTTCCACTAATAAAAGATCCAATGATCCTTCAAAGGAGGGTAACACTTCTGGAGAGGGTGAGGACAGATATACATACTATGAATTGATGGAAACAATGGGGAACATCAATCAAGATGTTCTCAAACAAGGCAAAGAAATTGAAGAAATGAAGCTAGTCATTCTGTCACAACAAGAACAGATTGCTAAGCTGAAGAGGATGGTGGTTAGTCTGGTACAAAGGAAGAAGAGAAAGCAATTCCAACTAAGGAGAAGGAAGTCTGAAAATGATGCTCCCAAAAAGGGGGAGATCAACATGGAAGAAGTCACAAGAAAGGGGGAGTTTGATAGAGAAAAACTTGATGTTGAGGGGGAGCAGGAAGCAGAAACACAAACAGACTCAGTGCCAAAAGAATCAAAAGAAGCAGCAGAAACAGTTACTACTGCTGACATTAATAAAGCAGCAGAAACTGTGAAAGAAGTTTTAACAGATCTTGAGATTGCAGAAACCTTACTAAAAGCCAAGAATGATACTCCCAAGGTCACTTCAAAGACCAAAGGTGTAATCATAAAAGAACAAGGTGAAGTGATCAAGAAAGATAACAGTAAAAAGGCAATGAGCAAAGACAAAGGAAAAGCAAAGATGGTAGAATCTGATCAACCAATCAAAAAGCAAAGGTTGGTTGAATCAGATGAAGCCCTAGCTAAAAAGATGCAGGAGGATTTTGAAAAAGAAGAAAGAGTTCAGATGGAAAAGGACAGGGAAATGGCAAAAGCTCTAGCTACTGAACTGAATGAAGCTTATCAACAGAGTATGGCAACTGAAATTGCACAGAAGAAAGATGCAAGTATGAAGAAATCAGTAGTGAAAACAGCTGCAAAGAAGAGAAAACCCTCAAAGACATTCCTAGGTACCCAAGAGAGAAACAAGATGATTATATTTCTTAAAGGTGCTGTAGGAGTCAAAAAGGAGATGTTCTCCAAAATGTCTTTTGAGAAGATCAAAGAGCTCTATGATTCAGAGATGTTAAAGCTTCAGGGAAATGAAACTGCTAGGGTGGAGATGGAGAAGAGGATAAAAGAAAGTAATGATTTTGATTGTCAAAAGCCATTTCCAGATGAGCAAGAAACACCTCCTAAGAAAGAGTCCACTCTGGGAGAAAGTCTAAGAACTTTAAAGAGAACAAAAATGATGGCAAGGAGAAAGCCAATCAAGAAGCCTAAAGTATCTGAAGAAGAGGCTAAGAAGGTTGTTGAAGAAGAAGGGGCACCTGAGTCATCTAAACAGACAGAGCCAACTAACACTGATGATGTAAATTTGTATATGGTAGTGATGGACAAAGTGCCTGAACCAATTTCAGCAGAACCTGTAGGAGTTAAGCCTCCTGAGGTCATTCTCTGGGATACATTGACAGTGGATGGAAAGGAATACATAAGGCTGAAAAGAAAGGATGAAAAGTATGAAGTGTTCAACACATGGGCAAAAATTGTCAGAACATGCTCTAGATCAGATCTTGAAGAGATGTTTGAGATAGGAATGAAGTTGTATGCAGATATTCTAAAGGCTCCAGGAATTTCAATTACAAAACTGGTAATGGAGTATCTGTGTATGATGTTCAAACCTGAAGAAGTAAAGCATATGATCAAGGATGTATTCAAGTCGGTCAACAGTTGGACTCTATATGAAATTAGTGGAGTATATACAGTGACTTTGGATTTAAATCACACTGAATACTTCCTAGTGGATAGAGTGTATAATCATAGCAGATTGAAGCTACATGCCATGCTGAAGAAAAAGTTAAGGTGTGTTCCAGACTCAGAAATGGCTAAATACTTGATTCAAAGAACCATCAATCAGAGTTTGGGATTGGATGCAAACACTGGAATTTAGGCCATGATAGAGTTTTGGGAGCATCTTGAAGATTAATTCTGAAGAACTTGACTTCTCTTCCTAAAAGTCAAGTTAGGGGGAGATTGTTGGGAACTGAAGAATTCATCAAGTATGGTTAATGCTGCTGGTTCAAAGTTACTACTGCTAGAAGACTTAAAGGTTAATACTGCTGAGTGTTACTACTGCTAGTACTATTAATACTGCTAGTCATAGTTAGTGCTGCTTGAACAAAGTTAGCACTGCTTAGCTAGTTAGTACTGCTAGTAGTTAGTGCTGCTTAGTAGTTAATGCTGCTAGAAGAAGTTAATGCTGCTGATCATGGTTAGTGTTGCTAAAGAGATTCAGATGGAAAGAATGACAGCTGGATAATCTGAAGATTATGGAAGCTTAGAGATATACATGGAAGATATACTGAAGATATTTTATTTATTGTAATTATCTTTGTATTCAGTATATATATTGTATAGTTTAGAATAATGAGTTAACTTTTGTTTTCATTCTTTTAGAGAGAAAATCAACCTCAAGGCATAGATCCTAATTCTAGAGAAGTAGAATTCGTATTGGTGAGTCTGTTCATCAATATTGAGGTTGAGTGAGTAATCTTGTAACTTCAAAGCATTCAATACAAGTTTACAGTTTGTTGATTATATTCTGTTTTGATTTTCTGTTTGATTAAATATCAAAGTGTTATTCCGCAAACTTCTTTGATATTGTTTCTGAGAATTAATTCTTGTTGAGAATTCGATCCTGACAAACGACTATCCCGATCCGACACTACAGATTGTGGAACTTCGTGCCTCGACACCACCTCATCAATATAAAGCTTGGCCAACTTCTCCATTGGCAAGGTCTCCCGCATTGCAAGGAAATGCGCACTTTTTGTCAACCGGTCAACAATTACCCAAATGGTGTCGTGCCCACGCAAGGTCTTTGGTAACTTCGTCACGAAATCCATAGTAATGTTGTCCCATTTCCACTCGGGAATGGACAACGGTTGCAAACTTCCATACGGTCTTTGATGCTCCGCTTTGACTTGAAGGCATGTGACACACCTTTCCACATAGGTAGCCGCATCCAGCTTCATCACCGGCCACCAATAATTCAACTTTAGGTCTCTATACATCTTGGTGCTACCGGGATGTATAGAATATTTCGACTTATGCACTTCCTCGAGAAGTAAGTCACGATTTACCCCAATCTTTGGCACCCAAATTCGCCCTTGGAAGAGTTTGAGTCCACGACCATCTTCCGCTAAGAGTTCCTTTTTCTTGGACATAACCTCGGCCTTGAGGTTCTCTTCTTTAAGTGCTTCCACTTGACTCGCTCTTATGCTCTCCAACAGACTCGACACTACATCGATTCTCGTAAGGGACATATTGACACCCCCATCATGGCTCCTTCGGCTAAATGCATCCGCCACCACGTTGGCCTTACCAGGATGATAGAGTAAATCACAATCATAATCTTTCAAGAGCTCTAGCCATCTCCTTTGTCGCATGTTGAGTTCCTTTTGATCGAAGATGTACTTGAGACTCTTGTGATCCGTGAAAAGAGTACACTTGGTCCCATACAAGTAGTGTCGCCACAACTTTAACGCGAAAACTACCGCCGCCAACTCCAAATCATGAGTCGGATAGTTCTTCTCATGATCCTTTAATTGCCGCGATGCGTAGGCTATTACCTTCCCCCTTTGCATTAGGACACACCCAAGCCCCATCTTGGAAGCGTCACTAAACACCACAAAATCTTCCGATCCTTCGGGTAGGGATAAGATCAGAGCTTCACAAAACTTCCTCTTAAGCGTCTGAAAGGCTTGCTCTTGTGCATCGGTCCAAAGAAACTTGACGTTCTTCCTTGTAAGAGAAGTGAGCGGTGTAGCTATCTTGGAAAAGTCTTGGATGAAACGCTGGTAGTAACCCGCTAAACCCAAGAAGCTTCGAATCTCCGTCGGACTTGTTGGAGGCTCCCAACTCATCATTGCATCGATCTTTGCTGGATCCACCTTTACGCCGTCCTTTGATACCACATGCCCCAAGAATTGCACCTCTTGAAGCCAGGATTCGCACTTTGAGAATTTCGTGAACAGTTTCTCCCTCCTTAGAACTTCCAATACTTCCCGTAAGTGCTTCCCATGCTCGGACTCATCCTTTGAATATATTAGAATATCATCGATGAAGACGATCACGGATTTGTCTAAGAAAGGTCGACACACACGGTTCATCAAATCCATGAACACGGCCGGAGCGTTGGTTAGACCGAAAGGCATCACCAAAAACTCGTAATGACTGTATCGCGTTCGGAAAGCCGTCTTTGGAATATCCTCCTTCACTCTCACCTGATGATAACCGGATCGAAGATCAATCTTAGAGAAACATCCCGTGCCTTGAAGTTCATCAAAAAGATCGTCGATACGAGGTAAGGGATACTTGTTCTTCACCGTGACTTTATTCAACTCCCGGTAATCTATGCACATCCTCATGGACCCGTCCTTTTTCTTCACGAACAACACTGGTGCTCCCCATGGTGACGAACTCGGTCGAATGAAGCCCTTCTCCAACAACTCTTGCAGTTGTGACATCATTTCCTTCATTTCTGTCGGTGCCAAACGATATGGAGCTCGGGCTATCGGAGCCGCTCCCGGAGTGAGGTCGATCTGAAATTCTACTTGTCGTTCCGGTGGCAACCTGGGTAAGTCTTCCGGGAAGACGTCCGGAAAATCTTGCACTACTTCCACATATTCAACCGACTTCTTTTCTTTCTTTGCATCCACCACATAGGCCAAGTACGAAGGGTAACCCTTCGCTAGAAATTTGTGAGCCTTAATAGATGATATAATAGGATTACTCCTCTTTCCTTTTTCCCCATAAATGGTAGCCACACCATTTTCCGATAAGGGTACTTGGATCATCTTTTTGGAACAGAAGATGTCCGCCTTATGCCTTACTAACCAATCCATACCTATGACTACATCAAACCCTCCTATAGCCATAGGTAGCAAATCTACTCCGAAAGAATTTCCATCGAGCTCTAGAGTGCAATCACGAAAACGGTCACGAATGATCACTTGATCCCCATTAGCTATTTCTACTATTAACGCATCGGGAAGGACACTAATAGGAGTGGTGAATTGTTTACAGAAAGCATCCGACACAAAGGAACATGTAGCACCCGAATCAAACAAAACACGAGCAGGCAAGGAATTTACTAGGAACGTACCCGAAACAACATCCGCGGTCTCCTTTGCCTCCTCGGTAGTCATTCGAAAATCTCGACTAGGCATCCTTGGTGGTTGCTCGACTCTAGCCGTCGAACCCACGGAATTTCCACCATTACTTCCCACAAGCTTTGGGCAATCCCTCTTCATATGCCCTGGTTCTCTGCACTCATAGCATACCGGCCAAATAGGAATAATACCCTGCTTTAGGGGGACTCAAGTAGATTCCCTCATCTTTCGCAACTCGATTCCCTCATCCATAAGGACAATGGGAAATACGAATCCCTAGGACAATGGAAAATCTCGGATGAGACACTCTCGAGTCATGTGGTCCTTCTTACCACACTTGGCACACCCCGTTGGACCGGAATAAGTTCTTGCAACACATGGCCCCGAGTGCTTTGACTTGCACTTGTGGCACCACCGGTCTTCACGACGATGATCACCCGCTCTCCCGCTTACAAAAGATTTTGACTGCCGAACGGGCCCAGATGGCCCTTCCCACTTCCGTTTCTCACCGACAACCCTCTTCTCTTCTCTTTTGGCATTGATGTCATCCTCAACGAGCAAGGACTCTTCGATAACCTCTTGTAACGTCGAACACTTAGCATTCCTTACCGCCGATCGCATCCCGGCCGGTAACCCTTGATGATAGGCTTTAATCTTTGACCTTTCATCGGGGACTAGATGTCCCACCAAGTTTAGTTTCTCCAAAAAGAGTTTGGAGTAGCCAACCACAGACAGGTTCCCTTTCTTCAGATCTCGGAACTCCCGCTCCAACTTATCCATCGAACGCTCACTACAATACTTGTCCATAATCTTCTCCTTGAATACCGGCCAAGTTAACTTAGTCAGAACTTCAGGAGTGAGGACTGATCGAGTGAGATTCCACCAAATCAAAGCCTCTCCCCGAAGTAGTTGAGAAGCAAACTTGACCCGTTGAGAGGGATCACACTCACTTGACTCAAAGGCCATCTCTACCTCTTTGAGCCAGTACATGCAAGCAACCGGGTTATCTGAACCCGCAAACTCCTTAGGGTGGCACCCCAGAAACGCCTTGTAAGTGCACCCCTTAGTCTTCGTCCGGATCCCTTCAGCGGATGGTTCCTCAACCGTTACCACATTTGGTCCACCCGACCCCACAATAACGTTTTCCGCCATCGTCTCAGGTTGTCGGTGGCTAGCGTTTCGATCCTCTAGGAGTTTCATGAAAAACTCTTGTTGTTGGGTCATGGCCGAAGTCATGGCCAACTGTTGTTGAGCCAAGGCCGCATTCATGGCCAACATCATGCTATCCCGAAGCCGGGTTTCCATGGTAACTTCTTCCATGATGGCGTTACCTGTATTGAGGTTCCGGCGCGGAATATGCTCAGGTCCGCCTCCCAAGATTCTGGGTACAGGAATGTCATCAGTGGTTACATCCACGGGAGGTCGTACAGCTGCAGATTCCACCTCTGGTTGACCCTCTGGCATGTCCGGCAACCTACTTCGAGTGTTTACCATTACAATCTGCCATGCACGTACAAGAAATAGATTGAGAAAAGACTAAACGAGTTGAACTCATTGTACGTACTACTACCTTCATCAATTATCATAATAATAGTAAACCAAGTATGCTCACGTAACAATGCATTCATAATAGCAGTAGCTAAGTGAAATTATGAACGAACCATACACAAGAATTCTTGTCACCATCATCACAACTTTCAATTAAAGTAATTCCGTAATCTTAACGCTCTCCCCACCTAGGATTGCTACCCAAGTGGACAGTGAAGTTAAAAGTCTAAAGCTTAAGTCTAGATATGCCAAACAATACCTAGTTCACTTAAACTAAAGCTCTTATACCAACTTGTAACACCCTAAAAATAGGGATAACAAAAATCCGAAAAAAACGGACATGAGGTATACTAGAATTGCCATAGCAAGAGCCTCCCAAAAATGGGGAATATATAAATAACCTGTTTAATCACAATTTGTAATTTAAACGGACAATAAAATAACAACCAACTAATATAATTTCTACATATAGAAAAGAGATTACAAAAGGGTTGTTATCTATAAGCCCAACGGTTCATTTCCAAAAGAAGTAAGCGTCCAAGTGCAAAATCCCCAAGCTCTCACCCGAAGCATCTAAACCTGCTTAGGAACGGCGCCGCTAGAACCTGAGATACACATCGACACCAAACAAGTGTTAGGCCAAAAATCCTAGTGAGTTGAACAATAATAGACATGCATGATCAGTTACAATTCTTATCAGCAGTTAACCAGAGTTCAATATGTGTGGAGTCAATAGGGGAGACCCATAGCACCAATCAAATTCCACCCAAAGAGTCGATATACCTTGATGCCATCTACCAAGAGACATCCGAAAGGCCCGACACACCCGAGGACTATACCAAAGAAAATTCCTCAAATGGCGGAGGTCTAGGCGCACACCATCACAGTGGCGCCCAAGACTACATCCTCCTAGTGTCTACTGACTTGGTTCGTCCAACATAATTTATAGGAGGTCTTGAGGTATATTTCAACCAATACATTTCGATACCAACCAAGGGTACAATGTTACCATCCTAACACATAAATCCATTATGAGACCCAAATACCAACACAATCAATGTTTAGACATTTAATCACCAAAAAGGCATTCCAAGTAGAATTTATCATCTACTATAATACATACATCCCAAAATCATGCCAAGATATCCAATGTGTACATTCATGGAGTCAATACCAAATACCCGATCAATAAAGTAAAACATGGCATTTCTCACAAAATCACATTCCCAACTTTTCTTCATAATCAAATCCCACATACTTGAACATATAGAGCTAAACAACAACAACTAGAAAATATGATGTGTATCTAGTTTTAACAAAGGTTAGTAAACTCACAATCTAGGTTTTTGGACCAAAACCTAGAAAAGTGTCAAACCCTAGAAGTTGGAGAAGATGAGACTTGAAGTGGAGAAGTTGAGCTTTATGAACCCTAGAATTTGCCTTTGAGAGAAGTTATTGAAAGTGTGAAGATCCAACCACCAAGGAGAGTTGTATTTATGAGGGTTAGGCTTTTGAGAGGAAAAGTTCGGTTTGAATGTCTCCAAAATCGCCAAAGAGAAGAGAGGGTTTAAGAGAAAATGAGGTTAAAATCTGATAAGGATTCATTTAAAGCACTGCCCCCCGACGGCGATAGTGCCATTGGCACTATCGCGAGTCACAATCGCGAGCACCCAAAGACTTACGGTACAGACCGCGCGATAGTGCCCTCTGCGATAGTGCCATGGCACAATCGCGTGGCACAATCGCGACCATCCCCAAACTCTCGGTACACCTTCGGCGATAGTGCCCAGGGCACAATCGCGTGGCACACGAAAACAGCCCTAAACTCAACCGAAAACGATAACGAGCACAAGAATTACACGATTAAAGATGGTAAATCAATTTACTCAACATTACAACATAGTAACCATCACTAAATGCATATAAAGGCTCATATTTTCAAATAGGTGCAATTAACGTATTTAAGGAAAAAAATACTTACCTTATAAATTTACGGATGTTACATCCAGGAAGAGTTCGTCATGTTTAACATAGATTCAATACAAACTATTTCTTAAAAAAGGAAATTACCACAAATTTTCACAGAATTCGAAATCCAGGTGAAAACGGGGTTTTAGAACGATAATACTTAGATTTGAAGAATTTGCCTAAATTAAATTGAGGAACAGTCAATACAAATTCGATTGATTTGATTAATACTAATCAATATGCCCGGATACCAATTGTTAGATCCAAGATCCTCAATTTAACGATCTGCATAGAAGAGATATGAGCTGAAGCAAATAGGTATGATCACTAGGTAAGAACAATAACAATGGGAAGAAATGATATCACTAGATTTGTTGAATCACCATCATAATTGATATTGAATTGAGATTGATTACAATATGATCTTCAAGGAATTCGCACAGTAGTGTGTGTAATAATCTAACAAAAAGCTCTCTCAAGATTGATACAAAGATATGAAAGATATTCTCTATGATTTATACATGGATACAACTGTAACAAACATGATCTCCTATAGCCTAAAATGGGAAAAGTCAATGCACTGACCAATGGAATGAATCTACATGTAAAGTGCACTAACAAACTTTGGGAGTGAACTATTAGACGTGAGAAGATCACACTTGGAGAGTTGAGCAATTCCATTTGAGTCTAGAGTTGAGTCCAAAGGTGGCTAGTGGCTTTGCTTTGTTGTATCATCATCTGGTTGGTTGGTCTTCAAGACTTTAAGAGTTATCCCTGGATTCTCAACACTTAGAAATTTTTCAATACTTTTACATTATGAAATTGGGGCTAACACCAACTGATGACCAACAAAGTCTTCAATCTGCGATTTTCGACGACCTTTGCCCTCATTTGCTCTTCAATGGCGTTTATTGACCTTAATAATCCAAGTATTATAGTTGTAGCTCAACTACAAAATGGTGGTTTAAACCACTCTACAAAGCCATAATTTGATCCCTATACAAATCGAATCGATCCAGGTTAAAAAAGAATTCTTACACGTCTTGAACAACTGTAGAATCTTCTCCCTAGATTTGAGCTAGTCCACGATGTGCGCACAACCGTAAAAGCACCATAGGAACACGTACGATGAGCCATTGAAGAAGGAAGAAAAAACGATAGCAAGAATCGGAGAGAGAGAGAGAGAGATAGAGTATGTGGGGCAGCCTGTTCGGTATAAAAGAGAGGGAAAATGAGAGAAAAGGGAGTCGGACAAAAATACCCTCGCGTGCAAAGCACATGGATGGCTCTAACGGAAAAAAAATAGACAGCGGTTTGCATGAGGGACCAATCTGTTACAAATGACATATGACGAGTCATAATCTGTAATAAATAAAGTTATGTGACCCATTTTGTATAAACCACCAAATTACAAGAACCAAATCCGTAATTATCTCTAAAAATTAATTACATTTATCACAATTTAGATTATTTTTAAAATTTTGAACATTTGGATTTCCAAAATCTGATTCATTAATATGTAAGGGTTATTATGAGTTTTCAAAAGCTTACAAGTTTCCATTCTTGTTTAAGAAAAAAATAAAATAGAATTGTTATAAAAATTGAAAGATTTTGCATGTATTATTGATTTTGTATATAATGCTTTAGCACTAATATTATTTTAAAAAAAAAAGAGGTAAAACCTAAATGATTTATAATATAACATTCATATATTTTTTTAAATGGAAAAGACAAATTATAGGGGGTAAAAGATAAAAATAACCTTTGACTTAACTTAATTAACAAATTTAATTTATTTTAACGGTGTTAGTTAGAGGGATCATGGTCGTGACAAATTGAATATCACGAGGACCAAATCCATAATAAAAATAGTATAGGGACCCTAGTCATTAAAAAAAGATATGCAATTCACTCTATAAAATACAATATAAATTTTCATTAATCAAAAAAAATATATTAAATACATGAAAATAATAACCCTATTATAATTCATGGTCTAACTTAGTAGAACATATCCATTAATATAGAGAGATCTATCATCTAACCTCCTCCCCTCGGCCTCATATATAGACATATTATATTCATCGCCTTATATTTGATTTTCTTTTTTTTTTTTTTTGGAAATTTTAACTTGTGAACCCAGTCGTGTTTTATTTACCACTTTCCTTACCTTTTATAATATACTATCTTATAATATAATATATGTATGTATATGGAAGAGATCCAGAGGCAACCCTCGAAAAAAGAATCAAAAAGTTCATCCAAACCATTAGATTAAGATGATATGATGGATGTAGTTATTACCACCTTTAACGAAAGGAAAGTTCGTCAACTAAGTACAACATAAAGAATGAAATGTAGATAACAACCCATTAATCTAATCCTAAATTGAACTATATTACAGTTGGCTGTTAATAGATCTCTAAAAGTCCATCTTCAATACAAAAATGCTCCCCAAAAGTCGTTACTCATGATACTCCTAAGTAGCAGCACCAAAGCTCCTCAATTGGTCCTAGATCCACCACTAGTGAGACATGGTATACATGTCAACAAGAAAAGTGTTAGGCTTAATCGTTAGTGAGCTCAAACAATTTAAATTACAATAAGTAGTAGAGAGGAGTAAATCAAAAGATGTTACCCGTAACAACATTAGTTATGCAACACTCTCAACCTGAACATTATACACACACAACACCTTTCGATGATGGGGGAGACTCGCTTCTATCAAAGTGGCAGGAACACAAAGGTATTGTCACATATTGATTTATTGCTTACACCTCAGACTCATAGCTTTGTGCACACATATTCATGGTGTCACCTCAAGCACTCATATATCGTTAGTGACTACTCAAAAAGAATTCCACCTCAAGGACTCATTGAACATTAGTGCCGACCTATTTATCTAGCCAAGTGCCACTTCAAGAATCTCGTTGGACCTTTAGTGTCTACTCATTCGCAAATCATAAAAAGAGTCGACATAACCCAATTGACTTAGCAACTCACCAAAGCCTCATGCATAAGGATTAGGTTTCAGTTTTTCATATGGAGGTTATTAGTATTTGCACATGGTTCACTCATGAGTAGATCTCCAAATCATTAAGATGCATCCATGCATCCCGCCCTTTTATACAAATATTCCATAGAAAGTGCTTAAAGTCAAAATAACTTACAATTATTATTTTAGTAACAATGTAACATAAAACCTTCAATATAACTTCAATGTATAGTTTGGTCATTATAATCCACTCTTAGAGCTCCAATCTTATAGTTTAGATCAAATAATGTCCATTGATAAACAATGTTAAGTTAGACTAAACATTCATGGTTGAAGCCTCATATAGTTCCTAAACATCAAGTCTAGACATAAAGAAAGCATATAATGAAGTATGAACTCACATTGCTAGATTTAGGTGAAATCTAGGTTTACAATCAATAATCTCAAGATAGATGAAGAAGGCTAACTTCCAAATCACCCGCTTCAATGGAAACTCCAAGAATGAGTCTTCAAAGCTCTTGGATCCTCAATAAATGCATTTTTTGCTTCTAAAACGTAATGAATGGAAAGATAGGTGGATAAGTTATTAATGCCAAACCTAGGTCAAAATGGCTTTAAAACACCATGCACAATTGTCACGACTTTGGCCTCAACTTAAGTCATGCCATAAGTCGTCCACGCCTTTTTATGCCCGAACAAACAGAGCCTCGCGGGGGTTGTTCCATGGCCTAAGCCGCACGCCAACCCGCATTGCCCACTGTTTTGACCTCAACTTGATTTTTCATAGGTTTTATCATAAAACGAATCCAATATCATTTCTCAACAATGCAACTCGATAAAAGGTACATTTTAAGGTCTAAATACCAAATGGAATACAATAATAATACATTCCCAAAATTCTGGGTGTTACAGAGCGAAACAAATTACACCAATAAAATTATCACTGTATTTATTTAATTTAACATCAATTTGGAGCAAAATTAGTGATATATATGGCACCACCCCACCTCCCGTCTTCATCTTCCCCCCACATCGACATCTCTTATCCAACCTTCACCTTTCACCCGCATCGACTATCCAAGTTGGAGCAAAATATTGAACCCTTTCTTCGACTGAACTCTTCACCCCTAACATGAAGGTCATTTCGATTTGGTTACCACCAAAGCATTGAAACTCTAGTGATAATCTAAACAGGAGCAGATCTTTCAGTTTCACCCTAAATATGGACAAAGTAGGTGGTGGTTCTCGTTGTTTAAGTGGTATGATGGTTCCAATTTTGCTCAACCGTGACCTCTCACCACCATTGTTGTCTCTACCAGCGGAAACCCCTAATTCAAACAATGATTTACACATTGACCCTCTGACCTACACATATGTGAACTTAATGCCTCCGAATACAAATGATCAACCACGATCTATCGAAAACCCTAGGAAGAATATGAAATGTTGGTACCAAGTCCAAAGAAAAAAGTATAATCATCGAATTTAATCGTTTTAGGAGGTAAATATTATGTCACACGTCTAATTATGACAAGAATGAACATGTCAAAGTTTGGTGTTCCTCAATGCAAAAGTTGGACGTGAATATGGTCTTTAGGCAGAGTTGTGAGTTTAGAGTGTTTTTACAGGTTCGAGGAAAGCTTCGCTTACTATCGAATGGTGTTGTAATGTCAATGATGCTTGATGGGGCCACAAGGTTGTCAAAATAGTTGCTTGTGAAGAGAAAATGTGGGGAATGGTCGAACATATGGTTAAAGACGTCTTGGGGGGTTGTTGATGTGTATATATATTATATGTAAAAATAGTGTACTTATAATATAATATATTGGATTATGTAGTTATTTTTTTAATATTCTGTTAGAAATTATGAAAAATAGGCATGGAAATGGGGCCCGACCCGTCGGGGAACCCGGTCCACCCGCCCCGATCGGGGATGGGGATTCCCCGCTAAACCGGGGATGGGGATGGGGACGGTGATCCCCGTTTGTCTCAAACCGGGGATGGGTATCGCACTCCCCGCCCCGCCCCGCCCCCGTTATATATTTTAATTAATATTTAATATATATTATTTATTTAAACTAAATCGGTAATTCATAATTTACTATTTCCTAACTAGGTTTATAATATACAATTGTTATTTTTTGGATGTTAGTATGTATTTTGGATGTCAATCAAAATACAATTACTCGATATGGTTTTGAATATTACTCGATATCTTTTGGTACGTGTGAAGTTAAGTTTTTTTTTCCGATTTCGGTTGAATTTATTTTGGTTTTAAGTTATTAATTATTATATGATGTTGTGATTTTTTATACTAAATTAAATTTCTTTCGATTTTAGGTTTATTGGAAATATGTGATATTTAAACATGTGTGGTGTCTCATATATTTTATTTAAATAGCTTACATAAACGGAAAAGAAAATCCTCGTTTCCCCGTTGGGGATCCCCGTTCCCCGTTGGGGATGGGGATGGGGATGTGATCATATTCCCCGGTGGGGACGGGGATGGGGACGGGGATGAAGATGAGGGATTGGGGACGGGGATGGGGATTGAGGTCCCCGCCCCATTTCCATGTCTAATGGAAAAAGATAAATGACCAAATTACTATTAACATATTTTTTAAAACAAATTTAGAGGCAAGAACCCAAGACGTTGTAAAATATAGGCCACGGGTCCATTTTTGTCACGCCCGGATTTCTGACCGAGTGTTGTGACATCAATCTTAATAACTAATGCTTAGAATAAAATATGAACTTAAAATTTTTGAACATATATAATATGTTGAACATAATTGATTACATAAATTGCAAAAGCGTAAAACAGTTTAACATAATCGATGCTAATCAAGATATCTAAACTAGCATGATTGGAAACATAGTCCCATCTTTCTTAATTCATTCGAGTCATCTAATGACAATCGGCACCTGAGACATATACATGTATAGTGTCACATCCTAAAATTTAGAGTAATTTAAAATTTTGAATATTCGGCAATATGACGTTTGTATTTGGAGTAAACCACCCGAAATGGGTAAATACAAAATAGCGTTTACAAAACATGTGGATGAATAATAAAATCGACAACAAACTAATCTAAACCATTTACATCTAGATTACATTGGTTGTCAACCCAATTCCCAAAATAATAATAAGATTGTTTGCACGTTTGACTCCAAAATATCTATCATCTCAAAAATGTCCCAAATCGATGCTCATCACTCAACCCTTCAGTGCCCCGCCACTAAGGGAACCTGTTATACATGTCGATTAAGGAAAGTGTTAGGCTTAACGCCTAGTGAGAACATACAGTTGTAAGTAATAATTGAGAAAAAATTAAATTGCAACCATGGATAATCTTTTCCAAAGAATGAGATTTATAAATGAAGTAATAATCACGTAAAGCCCTTTCGGTCCAAAATACATCTTGCGATGACGGGGGAGACCCGATTTTCCAAGGATCGTGGCGGAACACAAAAGTATGCCACTTTCTAAGTTACTGAGCTCACCATACTAGGATCAAGGCCACGAGCTCGCCGGCTCGTACTCAGATGTGGGAGAGGGCACCCAATGATCCTAATTATGCTCATTCGCTAGGATTTACATTTACGACACACGACTAGTATCCGGTCCCACATAACCGTACCAAGTTGCCACCCTAGGGCCCAATGTCTCAACTAGCTACAACGGGGTTTAACCCAAATAAATTAATCGACTCTATACCTATGGATCCATCAGTAATAGTCTAGACTTGTCACAATTTCATTTGTGACTAACTATAATCAAACATATAGCTTCACTATAAACAAGACCGCAACATGTGCCTCTTGCTTTATTTTTACCTTTTCAAAGATTATTTGTTTTATTAACAATGATTTTCCAAATAACCATTCTCCAAACTCACATTTGACAAATAATTTCTCCAAGTAAGTACATAGTGTAAATGTAACCAAAATGAACCTTTTCAACTTCCCAAATGTGTTTATGAGCTTAAATCATCTTTAGTAACACATATTATGAATCCCTTTTTATTATTTCACAAAAACATGATAAATCCCAAAAATATCTTGAACTTGAAAGTTACGTCAAAACCCACCAACATCAAGAATATTGATAGAAGAAGTACAAGTATTGGAAGTAACAACATTTTGATATGTATAAAGTTTTAATGAAGTAGGATGAACTCACAATAAGGGTTTTATAGAAAGTATCACATGGATAAAATACCTTGAATCGTTAACGTTTGATAAGTCGTTTTCTCAAAACCGCAACCTACATTATATATAATTAATACTATTCTCACGCACCTTAAATAATCGTAACTAAATTGATCATTACTTCCTAAAGATCTTAGCACGACTAACTCTTAAGAATTTTTACTGGTCAACTACCAATATCATCGTATCTCATATTTAACTCAGATATTTTTTGAAGTATCATTATAAATATACATCGCCTAATATTTTTCGAAGTTAATCGACGTTTACACATTTTATAAAATGTGCAATACACTTCATATTATCTTGAAAATTGAGTAGTTTACCAAAATAGTTAAAATAAATAGTTTGCAACATAATAAAGTTTTATGGCCAAAAAGTCTCTTTTAAAATTTGTAAATGAATAATCATGACAATATGTCACACACACATATACATAATGGCCAAGACATGACTTTAAAAGTTCAAAACAATTAAAAACTCGAAATAACGTTTAGAATACCAATTTTCCGAATTGATGTCAAATTGAAATAAAAGACTAATCTCAACTCTTTGACATCCATTTTGATATATTGTTCATCCGTTTTTTCGTGGTTTTTCATTTTTCCATTTATTTACCCTTTTATCCTGACCTTAACTATATATATATATAGAGAGAGAGAGAGAGAGAATCGTGAGAACCGATCTAACCCTTTTATCGAGAATCGTGAGAACCGGTCTAAGCCGTAATTTGGTTTTGATCCTACAATTTTAATTAAAAATTGTTTCACCACATGAAAAGGGTATAATCGTCATTTTGGTAACAAAGATTCACCATATGAAACACTGTTAGAGGTGAGCATCGGAAGCGAGTACCCATCTTTGGAACCGGAACCGCTTCAGAACTGCCGGTTCTGGAACCGGAACCGATGTGATTGGTTCCGGTTCCGGTTCTCATTTTTTTGGAACCGTTACCCGCTGGGTACCCACCGGGACCGGGTACCCGGTCCTGCTGCTGGAACCGGCGGGTACCCGCTATTTTTTTAATAAAATATATTTTGTTTATTTATAAAAATATAATAAACTACCTTTTAGTGAAGCATCGTTTGTAGTATTTATCAGCATCAACTAATTTTAATGACGTGAAGTGTTTCGGAAGCACCGTTTGTAGTATTTATTTGTTTTATAAGCACTGTTTGTAATATTTCTTTGTTTTGTAAACATCGTTTGTATTATTTATTATTTATTATTTATTAGTTTTTAGGTTTTATCTTATTAGTTTTCACGTTTGTAGTACTTATTTCTTTACGTTTGAACTTTCTAATATAATTAATATTTACCTTTTTATAATATGAATGATAATAAAATTAAAAATTAGACGGTGGGTACCCGATACCGGAACCGGAGCCGGCGGTTCCGGTTCCCAAATATAAAGAACCGGTGTAACCGGTTCCGGTTCCTTCATTCCAGGAACCGTCGGTTCCGGTTCCGAGAATTTTAGGCGGGTACCCGCCTTTGCTCACCCCTAGAAACACATACTATTTCAGCTCATGATAAAAACAATTTTTTCATAAATATAATATTTCATATATACGTTATTTCACCACATTAAACCAAACACTATATGTTATTTCACCCCATGAAGCCAGACACTATATGTTATTTCGCTCCATGAAATCAAACATAATTTTCTTCTATTTGTATTTCACCCCATGAAACCAGAAACAAAAAAACCCTAAATTATGTTTTATGTATGAATCTTGTTTGAACAATGACCGTGAGGTGCAAATCTAGGCCAGGAGTGAGAAACCATGAAGTCCACCGGATTTTGGTGTTGATTATAAACAAATTGCACCATTTGTTGTTGTTAAAGAAGAAGGTATTGGTGGCGGAGATGGAAGTAGTACATCCGATGGTTATGAAGATAGCCGAGAAATATAACACCCGTAATTTTTGGTGAATAAATGTCATCCGGACGTTTATGTGACTTGTAAACAGTGGAGTTTTGTTGGGAAAGGCATTGGTTAAAGTTCCTAAGAGTATCGAGGGCCTTGGAGTTGAAAGAGTCGAGTTTTGGGGGCCCGGTACAAGCCCGACGACTATGCCAAGCGACTATGACAGTGTCACTGTCGCCTGGAAATGTCGCAGGTGGGAGAGCACCTATGGTACAACCCAAGCGACTATGCCCTGCGACATTGACATGGTCATAGTCGCATGGGCAATATCGCCCACGGGTACCAGAGCCTTAAATGTGCGATCATTCAGTCAATCTTCTCATTTTCCCATTTCTACCCTATTCCATTTCTCTCCCAAAATGTTTACCTTTCTCCCCACATAAACCCTAATTGATTTTGGAAGCTTTTCCATGAAGTTTAGAGTGTTCCTTCCCAACCTCATGCTAGTGATTTCACCTTTTGTTGGAAGATGAAGTTCTCATCTCCAAACCTAGAGATTTTTGGGTTTTCTAGGTTTTCACCAAAACCTAAGTGGTAAGTTCATCCTCTCCATCTCTAAACCATATTAGGTGATATAAATACTCCATTGATGATTTCCTAAGTATTATGTTTCTCCATTTTCGGTTTGGAAGATTTTGGAGGAGTTAGGTCAAAATTAGGGTTTTGGGTATAAGTTGAGGTTTTGATGTAAATGTTTAGGGAATGTTTCTATATGGTTGAATATGGTTATTTACGGTTGAAAATGTTTGGATCTAGGTTTTGGAATTTTTGGCTTGGAGGATTCAAGTTTCGTCAAGGAAGCTCAAAGTGGGGTAAAATCTAGATTTAGCCTAAATCTAGCAAGGTGAGTTCAAGTTGATTTGTGAAAACGATGTACATGCCAAAATGTTTATTTTAAAGTGTTTTGCGTCTTACATGAAATTGTTAACTGCTGATAAGTTTGGTTATTTTGAAAGTATTTAACTTTATAAACTTATATAGCACGCATCTTTGTGATTTTTGCGTATTTTGATAAATGTGTCATAAATGAATGGGTTTTGATGAATTATTGCATAAATAGGTATTTGGTCAAAAATGCACTTTTAAGTGTTTGTCGGGTTTTATGCATCACTCATGAAATGAGAGGTTTTGAAAAGTACGAATGTGTGAGTCCTTTGGTTTTGGGTCATTCCCGACTTTGGGGAGCATTTTAGAAATGGGAAACCTTTTGAGTATTGGGCCGAAGGCCAATGGTAATTTGAGAATCAAAGATTTTGGGAATATGTGTATTTTGGTTTATGTAACCATATTGGCTCTCGTGTTTTAGCCAAACGTCTATTAAGCCTCTTGGGGCTTGATTTGTACTCGGTGGAGTCTTTGGAACACTTGTTCGGTTTTGGTAGCTCGTTGAGGAGCCTTGGACGTACGGTGTACTTAATTGCATCTTAAATGAGAGTTACATGTTTTGAATGCGTTAGTTCGTTCCTTTGGGTCACGTAACATTTTAGATTGTAATGCATTGGATCCATAGGCATAAGAGTCAGTCAACTGATTTATTGAGAATTCTTCTTAGACCATTGGGAGCTCGAGGTATAGATCGTTGGTGGTTGAACTCGATAACCTTGGTGTTGTGATAGAAGAAGTGAATCGATCTTAGACCATTGAGAGCTCGAGGTATAGATCGTGGGTGGTTGAACTCGATAACTTTGGTGTTATGATAGAAGCAGTGAGTCCTTCTTAGACCATTGGGAGCTCGAGGTATAGATCGTGGGTGGTTGAACTCGATAACCTTGGTGCTGTGATAGAAGCTCCATAACATTAGATGTGACTTACTTTGTGTTTCGCTACATTATATGGAACCGGGTCTCCCCCGTCACCGAAAGATGTTGTTTTGGGCATTGTATTTTAGTATCCGTGCTTTCGGTGACGTTATATATATATATGGATTTTATCCATGATTTCTGGGTTGAGTATTATACTCCACCCGTGTTTTAGGTGTTTCGGGATATAAAGTTTTATCCACATTTCATAAATTGGGGGTCCGCTTTCTAATCTCCTTTTGAGTGAGTTCTGTGTTGAAATTAATTTACGAAGGAACTTTGTTATTTTAGGGTCTTAGTCCTTAAAACAGTTTGTTATAGCGCCTCATTCGTCTAAAATGCATATTCTTGGAAAACGAGTCGTTTTCACTTTTGAAGCATATCATTTTGAAAGATTACGATTTCAATTGTATTCTTCTTCTTTTTAAACGATTAATTTATATATGTTGAAAACTCTTGAGCTCACTAGGCGTTAAGTCTAACCTTTTTATTTGTCGGCATATGCATCAGGTTCCAGATAGGGGTTTGGTTCTAGAAGTACTATGAAGAGATGTGCTTAGTTTTTCACAAGTGTAAGTATTTGATAAAGTCTTCCGCAACTTGGAGATAGTGACTATTATTGGGTTTTAGTAGCACCCGTCCTTGTTATAGACTGTATGTAGAGAATAAATTATGTGTGTTGAGGTTAAACCATGAATTATGTTTGTGTATGAATCATTTATTGGTGTATTTAGAAAATTTTAAATTAGTTGATATTTTCTAGATTTGAGGGTGTAACAAGTTGGTATCAGAGCATAAGTTTGAGAGAATTAGGTGTTAATTTTGGATATCTAGACTCAAACTATCGTTGTTTAGGTGATTGATAGAGAGAATTGCACCATTTGGTACCTTAAGATAAGATATTTGGGAGTTGATTGGGTCGCTAGAAACGGGAAACTTGTCGAGGATAGCAAAGATGATCATGTACGGTACGTTCATAATGGCACCTGGCCAGTATCATGGTGAACCTACATGCTACATGTGTATACTTGTACTACCTTAGTGGGATGACCATTGGGGTAGTAAAGAAGTTTCTAAGCGAATAGTCTAAGGAAGGGTTGATGTTATTAGCAATGTCACTTTGGAGTAATAGTTAAGTGTGATGAATGCATTAAGTTGATCATCTTGAGTCAGAATTATTGGTTGGATTAGAACCATAAGTTTGTTAGACCAATTCCATTTCGAGGAGAAATTGTAAGTTAACCAAATTAGTGGGGTTGTTGCTTTAAGAAGTTTGATGCATCCGGATGACAATAGTATGACGGGAAATTGAGAAGCGTGGTCCTAAGATGTTGAGTGCGGACCAAATATATGCATGAAATTTATTTCTAAAATGAGTTTGCATCAACTGTTTTTCATGTTTTCAAAGCATAAAGTGAGCTATGTCACGAAGTCTTGGTAAAGCATTTAGCATGCATCGGATTTTAAACCGTGAGTTCAAACATGCATGAAACTGTTTTGTAGCACGTGGTTGCAAACATTTTTATTGAACATCTCTTCATCCCTTTTCATGTCTAACACTATTTTCGGATATTGTAATATCCGTGTTTTAATGTTATTTGGTGCATTGGGCAAGTAGCTATGAGATTTTAACCTTGACATTGGATCTCCTCCACGTATGTTAAGGTTTTAAAGGAAAAGTTATTCCCATGTTCTTGAGTTGGAGTTTTCTTGGGAATTTTAGTCTGTACGAGTTGTGTCGAATTTTCTGGAGTATTGTTTTGCGACGTTTTCTCGGCGCGTGAGTAAACCTTGAAATGCGTACGTTTTAATTTTTATATGTGTAAATCTGTGAGTTATTTGGCGTCGTGTTCCCAGCAAGTCTTGTTGGAAAGTGTCACTTTATCTTACGTTGTTGTCTTAGAATTTTAACATTTTTTTAGACATATTGTCGTCTTATGCTTTTATGTCGGGAAATGAAAATTTTGGCATCGCTTGATTTTAGCGTTGATGAGTTTTATGGGAATTTTGAGTTGAGTTTTATGGTGTCTTATCGTACGACATTTTGTGTCGCGTAAATAAATTTTAGAACGTGTGTACATGCATTATTGTGTGCGTTAATTTATGGGTTTTGTTAATAGATGTTACCCCATATGTTATTTTGGGGAAGTTGCAATATTATGTGATTTATCTTTGGGCTTTATACAAGTGTTAATCGTTGTATACTATTCGTATTTGGATTCAATTATACTGTTGGTGTGAGTAAGCGTATAAAAGATTTATGTTGTTTCAGATAGAACTATTGCTTAGAACATGTTTTAGTTGCTGATTTTACTGTTAGAAAGTTTTCCGCAATGCATTAAATGAGTTGTCAGTATTCATGTCGTTGTAGTTACTATTTTGGTCAAGTGTGTTTTATCTGTGCAACTCAAAGTTTTAAACTCGATTTAAAATTTATTTACGTTCCTATCGTGTTGCTAAATTTGGGGAAATAAAAGGACGTAAATGGGTCTTGTTGGGAATTTTATCCTTCGACGTTTTGTGTTTTAAGGGAGAAGATTTTAAAGTTGAAATCGTGAATTTCTCTTTTGGATTGGACAAACAGTTTGTTGCACAGGTTATAGTGCGGAAAATTATTATTTTTTCATATACATAGTAGAAATTGATGCATACTAGGACCATGGTAGTCCATTTGAAAATTTTGTTGCGCATCTTTTGTTACCGTTTTTATTAACGTAAGTATTGATCAAATGAGTTTTGGAAACGGTTTTATATGCGTAGTGTTGGTGATCAATTTTGAAATCTATCGAATGAACGGTAGTGTATTTTTACCGCACGATTAATGGTTATAGAAATTATGTATTTGAGAGTTTTATAAATTTCAAATTGGCATACTGGTTGAAAAACCTTGAACTCATTAGGGCTATAGATTTAAAACCCCTATCTTGAAAGGAGTTGTAATTAAGGAACTAAGGAGTCATTGGGATTTGAAGCGCCGAATGGTCCGACTTGTGGTCAACCTTGAAATTGGGTTTCAACTTTTGAATCGGTTCACGTTTGAATAGTTGAGGTAATAGATTCATGCCTTCCTCGTTATCTTAGGAGTGACCTCTATGCTTCGGTAAATCTGCGGGAAAATGTCTTGAGTGATTATCGGCGCCTAGTTGGGTTCGATTTAATGAGTTACTTGTATGTTGGACATCATGGTGTATGTTGATGGTGTATCGTCTTAGTGGGTTCCGTGATTAAAGGAAGTTTGGTGGTCCGTTTGTTGGGAATGTAAGATCGAGAATAATAGCCCTCTGTTAGGTGTCAACCTTAAAGCGGCAATACCTCCAGAATGAAATATCGGGCGGGATGCCTAGGTTTTCGTTATCACCGTTTGGTTTTAGGCATCAATGTAACACCCGTAATTTTCGGTAAGTATAGAGCCACCCAGGCGTTTCTGTACCTCGTGTTTGGTGGGATTCATGTTGGGAAAACACTTCTAAAAGTCCCAAAAAGTGTCGAGGGCCTTAGTGTCGAAAAAGATCGGATTTTGGGGCTTCAGAGAGTCTGAGCAAAAGTGACAGCGAAAGTGACATGTGTCACAATCGCGTGTCACTCTCGCGGAGGGCATTGTTTCCCGCTGTACAATCTCAGCGAGAGTGCCAAGCGAAAGTGACATATGTCACTTTCGCGGGGCACTATCGCCGTCGGCCTCTGGTTGTTTTAAATCCCGAATTTTCAGCCTTTTCATTTGTTATCTTCACCCACTTCACTCTTATCTCCCAAGAACTGAGTCTCACCCTCCCCTTACGAACCCTAACTCGTTTTTGGGTGTTTTGTCATAAAACCAAGTGTTCCTTCATCTCCTAACGATGTTATGGAAGCTAGATTTATTATCCTTTCATCTTCACCTTCTTCACCCAAACTTTCTAGGGTTTCATCCAACTCTCCCCCATTTTGAAGATTTGGAGTTTGTGGCCTGTGTTGGTGACCTAGAAGTGTTTGATTGATGGATTCAAGTTGTGGTTGAGGTAATCATCCATTTTCTTCATTTATGGAAATTAGGGTTTTGGGTATATGATGAGATCTTTGTGTAAAATGTTTGGGGAACAATTATTTATGGTGGAATAAGTATATTTATGGTTGAAACTTGTGGATCTAGGTTTTGGAAGAATGTTGCTTGTGGATTCAAGTGGCCTTCAAAAGAGCTCGTTGGGTGAAACCTAGATTTAGCCTAAATCTAGCAAGGTGAGTTCAAGTTGCTTTGTGAAAACTATGTACATGCCAAAATGAGTATTTTGAAGTAAAAATATGCTTTACTTAGTATTTGTCAGTATGTGATAGACGGGTTTACACCCCCCTAATCTAACCGCAAGTGTACGGGTTGAATCAAGTAATATGTACTTGGAAGTACGAGTATCAAACCAAGGGAACTAGGAACTGAGTATCACAATTACTATATTCACTATTAACTGAACGGTCCAAAGGTTGAATGATTGGAATTAAATTATCAATTACAAATTAAATAAACCAAGAACGAAACAATAATGACTTAAGAAGCTTTTTATGGAGAAAATAGTTGAGGGTTGGAAATCCTATGGTTTTCACTAATGAACAATAGACTCGAAAATAATTATCAGTTAATACCTTTAACGAAAATCTAATCTGTAAAATCACCGTTGTTCTTTCTCAAGCAACAACGGATTTTATTTTGAAAGCACAAGTCTCATCTCTCGATCTTAACACATGAATTCAAAACACATTAAGTTCCAGATTATTATGATACTAAGTTTTAGTTGGTATATCTCTATCCAATTTCTCACCCTAGGCATATAATTCCAGTTCTTGTTAACAATTAATTCTCTCGAATTTAATTTATAACGAACAAATCAGATGAAAGTTGATCAGAATCACAAAAGCATTAAAACCCAAATCATATGCTTCATTAACTAGGAAAAACTTATAAAAATCCCAAGTCACATGTTCATAAGCTTAAACCAAAGTCAAACCAACCCCCAACATCTAAAGATTAGTTCATGTTGGGGGTATTAACAAATAAAGCAATAGAAGGGTTCATAGATCTAAGAAAAAGTCTCTCGAGAAATCAAAGATCGTAAAACTCCCTTGATTGTGTAAAACCCACGAAGATTGGCAAGAATTCGGTGTAGAAATCACTTCCCAAATGTTTTCTTGCTTCAATTCGATGTTTTCTTCCTCCCAAAATCGCCTCCTGGTCGTCCCTTGTCGCCCTCTCCAAGATAGAATCAGATTATGCTTCAAACCCTAAGAAAAAGCCTTTTAAAAAATGCATCAGCACCTCCACGTGAGTTTGAAGTGAGTTACAGTTAGTTTAAACTAACTTGTCACTAGCCCGAAATTTTGCTCTTAGGTGAGTTGCTCAACTAACTTCAGCATCAGAAACTAACTTCAAAGTCTCTTTGGCTACTGTTTTGGCAAAACTTTACTTCCCGGGAAACCTTACTTCTCGCACACTTCCGTGTCTATCTCATTACAAGATGCAAATCCTGAAACACTTGATTTAAAGATGAAAATTCCACTATATTTACTTGGAATTAAGCGAAATTACTCAGAAAGTGATATGTAAATAACACCAAAAATTGGTGTTATCAACAACCCCAAACCAAGCGTTGCTTGTCCCCAAGCAAATTAGCATCATAGATAAATAATAAAGCTCAAAATAAATCTCAGTTGCAAAAAGGAACAACGGGTATA
This sequence comes from Arctium minus, assembly GCA_954870635.1. Taxonomy (NCBI): domain Eukaryota; kingdom Viridiplantae; phylum Streptophyta; class Magnoliopsida; order Asterales; family Asteraceae; genus Arctium; species Arctium minus. The sequence goes on along the minus strand of OX941086.1, from coordinate 29,190,467 downwards.
CATATCGGATGGCACAAGCGACTTTCATGTCAGGGATTTAAGAAGTGTGAGTACGAAACAATCGGAGTTCAATCTTCATCATAGGTATTAGAATCATCAACATTGAAAATCGAACTAAAAACAGTGACACCATACAAAATAGTAATCAGTTCATCACACTTTTGGGGAGGATTTCGCTTCGACCCTACCTCATGGGGTTTTCTCTTTACTCTCGAACCCTAGGCTGTCTCACATGTTGTTCATGTCTTTGGAGGTTATGTACAAAAATTCACGAGATATTAACATGAACAATCAATCATGAAAAACGCACAAATATAATTCAAAGTGATCTCAGAAGGAATTAAGTAGCAAGATTGGACTATAAGTGTAACTCTATCCATCTTCTTACATTTTCCAAAAGATCATCCAGGTATTTGCAAAAGGGTTGTAATGGGGTTAGGTTAGAGGCTAAGAAACGAAGGTAAATAGGAACAAATCATCAATATGTCAATATATGAACAACCAGATTTCATTCCCATTCTTTTAGGCACTTTTCACTGTATTTCTACCCAAAATCCCTTGATTGATTTTTGCACCTTGTTACTTTCATTTCTTTCTTTCTCCTCTTTTTTTTATTTTTTTTTCACATATGCATAAATATATCTTTCTACTTTTATTTCTCGAATGCAACCCTAGCTTTCTCTCTCTTTTTTCTTTTTTTTCACATATACATAAATATATCTTTCTGCTTTCACTTCTTGAATACAACCTTTTTTTTCTTTTTTTTCTTTTTATTTTTACAGTAGCTACTTGACCAATTTGGTCAGATTTCTTTTCCCACACCCAGATTCCACTGATTCTTTTCTCTTTCCACCCTCTGCCGTTATTTTCTACTAGTTGTTCACAACTGACACATCTTCGGATAAGGGTAGGCTATCATATAGGCTGGGGTCTGAATATTGGGTTAAGAATCGAAAATTTTACTATATGGCTGCAAATAGGCTTAGGTGCACACATTAGAAGGATAAGCAAGATAAATTCAATTTATTTACACACATTGCTTGGAATCATATCTTAAGGTCCATAAATTAGATAAGACAAAGGTTTCACTGAATATCCTGATGGACGACTTTGCTACTCAATGCAATATTATAGTGAGATCATGCTATAATCACGACAAGGGATTTAGAGAATGTGTATATGATTAAGTGTATAATACCCTCACAATTGATTCGAACGGTGTTCGGTTGGTTCAAAATTCTCACGGGTGGTCTCTACTAATGTCCCCTAGTCGTGCAAGTTCCTAATCACTGTTAAGACTATATCTCTGTTCTCATATTCTCAAAACAATGTAAAGTCACTACACCTAAGAGTTTCATAAATTCCGGTGTCTATAGCTTTAAAAAAAATTATCCCTAACAATTATATAAGTTCATGCAATGTATCCGATGTGTGTACCCGTGTTCACAACCCCAAACCTTACCGGCACATTTTCCCCAATGTGCAAGTTTGGCTTTGAGCATGATATAATTGTGTGTGCTGAGTGGTGATAGGATATGCATGTAATACTAATGATATAGGCAGAAGTGTTACCCGTGTCCAATGAGATGAGTATGTGTACCATTATCCATTACAGTCATCTGGGTATCCAAAATGAAAAGAGCATAGTATCAACATCACATCAACATCAAGATTAAAAAGAAAGGACGGTTAATACAATTGCCTCTTTCGAGGCAAAGCTCTCGTTTAGCCATTTATGTCCATCTTTGTGCCACTCTCGGGTTCGAGCGTTGGTGGAGTCTTGATTTCTCAGCGGGTGTGAGTTTGTCATATTCGGGCTAGCGAGGTGTGATGGTGGTAGGTTTTGCTCGTCCCATTTCCTGCAAATTAGTATAGTCGTCAATTATAAGCTAGAGTAAATGGGCACCCCAAACCTAGGTCGTGGCCTAGGTTTACTCATGCCAAATATTGAATATGGGTCAGGAAGAGATGACCCCAAACCTATCTTGGACATAGGTTTGAATACATAATAAGCTTAGTCTTCAAGAAGGCACAAGAGTAGAACTTACCAATTGGGGTGAAAGTGCACCAAAGAAGAGTATGATAATGAACGGGTAGGTACAAGACACCTTAAACCTAGATGCAACATGAATTCATGACCCCAAACCTAGGTTGGGACCTAGGTCGGATTTGTCAAAATTGGACCATGTTCAACACCACATCACAATGTAGAAGCTAAATGCCCTTAGATGTTAAAGGATGAAACTCTTGTTATGATAAAAGCCACTTCCCATCACCCTCATGTTACATAATTAGGAAACTCAAGTTTGTATGCATCGATAATAATAAAGTGTGTAATAAGATGCATTTGGACATTATCAAGTTTGATCCTAATATGTTCACAAAACCCTCTTTTTTTCACATAACGATATATATATATATATATATATTGTGAATACGGGCATACATTTCGGATACATTGCATGAACTTATATAAGTGTTAGGGATTTTTTTTTTTTGCTCGGGCGAGTTAGACGTGAGTTGGGTGGTAAGGAAACTCACGGTAAAGTCGCTTAAGGGGTTGTGGTGTTCTATGGATTACAAAGGGTTCACGTGAGTTTAACGTGAGTTGGGGATGGGACAACTCACGACAAACTCACGTTAAGGGTTGTTGTGGTTGATGGCTTACTAAGGTGTCGCGTGAGTTTAATGTGAGTTCGGGATTGGGGGAACTCACGGCAAAGTCACATCGGGGGCTGTGGTGTTTGGCTAGTAACATAGGGTTAACGTGAGTTGGAAGTGAGTATGGGAGTAAGGAAACTCACGACATACTTGCTTTAGCGGTTGTGGTCTTCAATGGATAACAAAGGGGTCGCGTGGGTTTGCTGTGAGTTTGGTAGGGTGCTAACTCACTTCAAAGTCACCCGAATGGGTCCTTTTGCTCTTGAGCATCCAGTGTTTAAAGCGACTTCAGTGTGACTTTTAGTCACATTGAACTAACATCAAACTCACCCGGTTGACTTTTTCCCATTTTCTTTTTGCATTTGCTACCGGGAATTGGGTGTGACTTGAGGCTAACCCAAACTAACTTACCACCCTCGGAACACAAAATTTGTGTCCGATTCTTACCGTTTTATCGTGGGAGAACAATTCCGGATTACGAGAGGCCTAAAAAAACGAAATCAACTACTACGAATAACCAAATAACTAAAATAAAAATAAGAAAAGGAAAACATACCGGGTGGGTTGCCTCCCACCTAGCGCCTTATTTAAAGTCGTGGCACGACTGTGTGGTTCTCAATTTGGCTCGGTATCACTTGCAGAATTGAATCTCCCACACATACGACTTTTCTTGATTTTCCCCACATCCTTTTTCCCATTATTACCAATTTCTAATCCAATCGGCCCCCATTCCGGTTCACCTCTATCTTCTAAGCTTTTGAGAACATGGAAGGTTACCTTTTCATTACCCACTCTGAAAGTCATCACCCATTCTTCCATATCTATCAAAGCCTTGCTTGTTGCTAAGAACGGTCTTCCCAAAATTAATGGCACCTCAACATCTTCTTCCACATCTAGAACTACGAAATCAACTGGAAAGTAAAACTTTCCGACCTTTATCAACACATCTTCCACGATTCCATACGGATACTTCACTGATCGATCTGCAAGTTGGAGTGTCATGGTTGTTGGCTTCACTTCCCCCAAGCCAAGTTTCCTGAAAATGGATAAAGGTAACAAATTAATACTTGCTCCTAAGTCACATAACACTTTATCGAAATGAACCATTCCAATTTGCATAGGTATAGAGAAACTCCTTGGATCTTGAAGCTTCGGAGGAAGCTTATTTTGAATGATTGCACTACACTCCTCAGTAAGTTCAATTGTTGCATGATCTTCAATCTTCCTCTTCTTGGACAAGATGTCTTTCATGAATTTAAGATATGTTGGCATTGTGCAAGAGCCTCTGCAAATGGAATATTGATGTGTAACTTCTTGAAAATGTCAAGAAATTTCTTGAATTGTTCCTTATCCTCGTGTGCCTTCAACCGATTCGGAAAAGGTAGTGTTGGCACATACGGGTTAACTATCGGCTTTGATGGAGGTGTCACATCTTTTTCCTTTGCCTCATTTAGATCAACAATATCAGTAGTCACCCCATCTTTCGTCTCAACATCTTCAGCCTCTACTTCTTCAGTCACCACATGCTCTCGGATAGGGTCATTTATCAATTCCTTGTCACTCCTCAAATGAATGGCATTGCAATGCTCTCTCGGATTTCTTTCAGTCTGACTAGGGAATTGACCCTGAGTGCGGGATTGTAGAGCTTCAGCTATCTGTCCGATCTGTCTCTCTAAGATTTGGATGGAAGATGTATTCTGATCAGTTGTCGCCTTTACTGTGCCCATGGTGGTTGTCAAAGTGCTTACAGATGAAGTAATCTCCTCGACGGTATTGTCCATCTTTGAGATGAACTTCATCAAAACATCTTCAAATCATGGCTTCTTCTCTCCAGATTGTCCTTCATCAAGCCTTCTCTGATTATAACCTGGGGGACGATAAACATTATTAGCATGAGAGGAAGAAGAAAAATTAGAATTGTTACCATACTGTTGTTGTTGCCGTTGCTATCCCATAGTCTCTCTTGGTTGATTTTGCGGGTGATTCCATGAGAGGTTGGGATGCCTCTTCCATCCTTCATTGTAGGTATTAGAGGATGGATCATTTTGAGGGCGATTGTTCCGATTTTGTAAGAATTGAACCTGCTCAGGTTCATGAGAAGCGGGGAACAAGTCAGGAATGTCTCCATCATAATTAAGTGCAGGTTGGATGGAAGCTCCTTTCAGCTGGTTTGTGATGGCGGCCAGTTGAGCTTTTATCGCCTTTAGCTCATCAGATTCTTGAACCTTAGCTACACGTCTGGTATCGGATCGTGGAGTGGCATAACTGTGTTCAGCCAAGTTTTCAATCAGTTCAACTGCCTCTACATAGGTCTTGTTCATCAAGGCTCCACTCGCTGCTGCAGTAATATCATTCTTGTACTACGGATGAAGCCCACCAAAGAAGGTATGGATGATTACCCAGCCATGTAACCCATGATGTGGACACCTTTTCAGCATATCCTTATACCTTTCCCACGCCTCATACAGTGTCTCCTGTTCCCACTGAGCAAAGTGGGTAATCTCAGCCATTAGTTGAGCTGTTCTACCCGGTGGAAATAATTTCTGTAGGAACGTTGCAGCCATGTCTGCCCAAGTAGTGATCTGACATGTGGGTAAGATCTCCTCCCATATCTGAGCCATTCCCTTTAGTGAGAAGTTAAACAACCTCAATTTGATGGCATCGTCCGACACACCATTGATCTTGAAAGTGTTGCAAATCTTTTCAAATGCCCGGAGGTGTCCATGAGGGTCCTCTGTTGGTGCTCCCCCAAATTGTATTTGTTGCAACATCTGGATCGTGCCATACTTTATCTCAAAGTTGTTTGATTCTACTGCAGGGGCTTGAATGCCTCTGTTGACCGCGACCATATTCGGATTGGCAAACGATCTCATTGGCACTCTTCCCGGAGGCGGAGGCGGAGGTGGTGGTGGCATCTCTTCATTTATTGGTCTTTCTTCACCCATTAGTATTCGTCTTCTAACTTTTGATGCTTTTCTCAGATGGTGCGCGGTTCGTTCGATTTCTAGATCTATAAGCTCTAGACTTTTTCCTCGAATACCTCTTGGCATAAACCACTTAGTACCTGCAAAAATCAGAAAAGAGATTTTAGTAACTAGAAATCAAACAATAAGGATAACTGAAATAAAAATAGAATTAAAAAAATGTTCAATGTAATAATGCCTATAGCTGGTAGTGTTATCAGTGCAAACTAGTTCCCCGGCAACGGCGCCAAAAACTTGATAGACGGGTTTACACCCCCCTAATCTAATCGCAAGTGTACGGGTCGAATCAAGTAATATGTACTTGGAAGTACGAGTATCGAACCAAAGGAACTAGGAACTGAGTATCACAATTACTATATTCACTATTAACTGAACGGTCCAAAGGTTGAATGATTGGAATTAAATTATCAATTACAAATTAAATAAACCAAGAACGAAACAATAACGACTTAAGAAGCTTTTTATGGAGAAAATAGTTGAGGGTTGGAAATCCTATGGTTTTCACTAATGAACAATAGACTCGAAAATAATTATCAGTTAATACCTTTAACGAAAATCTAATCTGTAAAATCACCGTTGTTCTTTCTCAAGCAACAACGGATTTTATTTTGAAAGCACAAGTCTCATCTCTCGATCTTAACACATGAATTCAAAACACATTAAGTTCCAGATTATTATGATACTAAGGTTTAGTTGGTATATCTCTATCCAATTTCTCACCCTAGGCATATAATTCCAGTTCTTGTTAACAATTAATTCTCTCGAATTTAATTTATAACGAACAAATCAGATGAAAGTTGATCAGACTCACAAAAGCATTAAAACCCAAATCATATGCTTGTGGATTCAAATGGCCTTCAAAAGAGCTTGTTGGGTGAAACCTAGATTTAGCCTAAATCTAGCAAGGTGAGTTCAAGTTGCTTTGTGAAAACTATGTACATGCCAAAATGAGTATTTTGAAGTAAAAATATGCTTTACTTAGTATTTGTCAATATGTTGGGTATTTGATAAGTTTTCATATTTGATAAACTTGAGTTGTTCTAATCTCATAAAATGCCCATATTTGGGATTTGGATATCTTGAGCAGTATTAGCATGATTTATGCATTTTGGTGATTTTGTTCAAATAAAGTTCATTTTATGATTTATGCATTTTGGTGAGTTTGTACAAATAAAGTCCATTTTATGATTTATGCATCTTTTGTGATTTTTGTACAAGTGAGGTCTAATTCATGATATATGTAGTTTGGTGTATTTGAGTTCATGAACATTTGGAAAATCTTTGGTCCCAATACGTAACGAATTTTTGGGTTAATCACATCTTTGAAGTATGTGTCTGCATAAACGTTGTTTAGATACGTTGTGTTATTTGGGGAAAAGTGACTTGTTGGTCTAATGGGTTTTGAGCATTTAAACTTGGTTTTGACTCAAAAGAGTATCGTGGACAATTGTCCCAGTTTAATGGTTCTTTGAAGAGCCCATGTTCGACATATCCCTTAGTGCATTTTATTGCATAATTATGATAATTACAGGATCGAGTGCTTTAGTCATTCATGAGTAGTCGTGTAATCTTAGACTGTGTTGCATTGGATCCATAGGCACATGAGTCAGTCTTATTTGATGGTCAATTGGGTGGTACGGGGTTGGACTCCGGGACTCATGTTTTATGACCGAAACTTGACAAGGAGGCACTAGGAGGGTTGAGTCTGGATAGTGCTGCCTGGGAGGTGAGTACTGTGACCTGCGCAAGCGGGGAATTTCCTTAGTTGTAGTCCCCAGTATGTCGGGCCTTTGGGGAATTTCCTTAGTTGTAGTCCCCGGGGTGTCGGGCCATTTGGGGAATTTCCTTAGTTGTAGTCCCCGGTGTGCCGGCCCTTTTGAGGTGGAGTTCGTTGTAACGGCCACCAAGGTCAACCGTCTCTTTTGGTGAACTTGTCAAGAGGTCGTAGGGGCACTTGGGCCTTCGTGTCGTGAAGTGTCATACGATCAACGTTGGTTGAGTGGCATACTTTTGTGTTCCTCCGCTCTCCACGGATACGGGTATCCCCCGTTGTCGGCCCGCTGTATTTTGGATATTTAATTGTTCATGCTTTAATATTTTGGATTTCATTCCATTTTATGGTTGCGTGAGTATTGAGATTCAGTTCCATGTTTTAATGGCATATCATATTTATATGGATTGTTTTCCGTTATGTAAGGGTCGAGTATTATGTCCCACCCGTGTTTTGGGTGTTTTGGGAATATGAAGTATTATTTACATTTTCGCAAATTTGAGTATCGAACTATGACCCCGTTTGGGCGAGTTCCGGGTTGCATCGTTTTATAAAAAATGTGTGTTTGGGAGCATTGTCCTTAAAAGTGCATATTATGGGGAAAATGTGTCATTTCCATTTTTAGGTAAACCATTTCTAAGGGTCTTGTTTTGAACTGAATTCCTTTATTTAAGATATATTTATTCACGTTAAAACTCTTGAGCTCACTAGGCGTTAAGACTAACCTTTTTATTTGTCGGCATGTGCATCAAGTTCCTGTTGGGGGTTCGGACTCTAGTAGTCTCACGAAGAGTTGAGCCTTAGCTTTATACAAGAGTAAGTAGTTGATGAAGTTTTCCGCATGTTGGAGATAGTAGCCGTCATTGGGTTTTAGTAGCACCCATCTTTATTATAGATTGTGTGTATTGAGGTTAAATCTTAAATTGTGATTGTAGTTGAAGCAATTATTGATGTATTTAGAAAATTTTAAAAAAATTGCTATTTTCAGATTTGAGGGTGTTACAAGTTGGTATCAGAGCTTAGGTTTGAGAGAATTAAGTATTGATCTTTGGATGCCTAGACTCAAACTAGCGTTCTTATGAGTGATTGTAAGTGAAGTGCATATTAGGAACGTTAAGATAAGCTATTTTGGAGTTGATCGAGTCGCTAGAAACGGGAAACTTGTCGAGGGTCGCAAGGATGATCATGTACGGTACGTTCATAATGGCACCTGGCCAGTGTTATGGTGACTCTACATGCTACATGGGTATACTTGAACTACCTTGGTGGAATGACCATTGTGGGTAGTGAGGAAGTTTCTATGCGAGCAATCTAAGAAAGGGTTGATGTTTATAGCAATGTCACTTTGGAGTGATAGTTAAGTGAGATGAATACATTAAGTTGACCATCTTGAGTTAGAATTATTGGTTGGAGTAGAACTATGAGTTGGGCAGACCGATTCTGTTTCGAGGAAAATTGTAAGTTAACCAATTAGTCGGATTGTTGCTCTAATATGTTGGATGCATCCGGATGACAATAGTATGCCGGAAAATGGAGGGGTGAAGTTCTAAGATGTGAGTGCCGACCAAAATTCATGCACGAAATTTATTTCTAAAATAAGTTTGCATCAATTGTTTCTCATGCTTTCGAAGCATAAATTGTGTTCTACTGTGAAGTCTTGATAAAACATTTAACACTCATCAGATTTTTAAACCGTGAGCGTAAGCATGCATGGAATTGTTTTGCTGCATGTGATTGCAAATTTATATTGAAAATCTCTCCGTCCCTGTTTTGCGTCTAACACTATTTTTGGATATTATAAAGACTCGTGTTTTAATGTCAGTTGGTGTATTGGGCGTAACTGTAAAATTTTTAGCCTTGACATTGGATCTCCTCCACGTATGTTAAGGTTTTAAAGGAAGAGTTGTTCCCATGCTTTTGAGTCGGAATTTTCTTGGGAATTTTCGTCTGTACGAGTCGTGTTGAATTTTATGGAATATTGTTTTACGACGTTTTGGGCACGTGAGTGCACTTTGAGATGCGTGGGTTTTAATTTTATTGCGTGTAAATTTACGAGCTTTTTTGGGCGTCGTGTACCATAAAAGTTTTGTTGAACATGGTCACTTTATCGTACGTTGTGGTTTTAGAATTTTAACATTTTTAGACATATTGTTGCTTCATGCTTTTAATTTTATGTTGGAAATAAAGATTTTGGCACCGCTTGATTTTAGCGTTAGTAAGTTTTATGAAAATTCAGTTGAGTTCATGGCATTTTATCTTTCAACATTGTGCTGCATAGATAAATTTTGGAACGTGTATATTGCTTTATTGTGTACTTTAAACTTTTGTTTTGAATATCTTTCGGCTATTGATTCTACTAGTTTAGTCTCACACAATGCATGGTATTGAATTACTCGTATGTATGGCATTATAGCCACCAGTTTGGAGCAAAGAACATTTTATTCTTACGACTTAAAGTTTAGAGTCAATCCAAAATTTTATTATGTTTGATCAAATCGCGTGCATCTACCTCTTACTAAGTTTTGTATAAATCGATGCATGCTAGTCACGTTGGAAAATCTTATTTCATGCCATATTATAGTTAAATGATAAATTTTTGGGAACTTATTTTCACGAACTTTCCCTTTGGGAGTTTTGTACAAACGCATTATTAAAAAAAAAATTGTTTCGGTACGTAACCTTATTTCTCCTCCATAGCGTAAGTTGATGCGTACTGATACCATAGTAGTCCATTTGAAAATTTTGTTGCGCATCTTTTGTTACCGTTTTTATTAACATAAGTACTAATCAAATGAGTTTTGGAAACAATTTTATATGTGTAGTGTTGGTGATCAATTTTGAAACATATCGAATGAACGGTAGTGTATTTTTACCACACAATTAATCGTTATAGAACTAGTGTATTTGAAAGTTTTATAAATTTCAAATTGGCATACTAGTTGAAAAACATTGAACTCATTAGGGCTATAGGTTTTAAAACCCTATCGTGAAAGGAGTTGTAATTCGGGACTAGAAGAGTCCTTGGGAATTGAAGCGTCGGATGATCCGACTTGTAGTCGGTTCTGAATTTTGGGTCTCAGTTTTTGAATCGGGTCATGCATGGTTAATTGAGGTATTAGATTTAGGTTTTCTCTCAGTTAATTAAGAGGTGATCTTTCTGCTTCGATAAATCTTCGGGTTAAGGCTTTGTGTGGTTAATTGCTCATGATTAGAGATGGGTTGTTGGGTTGATCATTCGACATCATGCGTGTGTTGGGGAATGTGCCCATCGGGGCAAGTCTTCAGGACTAAATGAAATGCGGTGGTTCATTTGTTAGAAACGTAAGAGTAGGAACTTTAGTGCCATGTTAGGTGTTAATTGTAATTTGGCAATGCAAATCTGGAAATGAGACGGTAGCCGGTGTGCCTACGATTTCAGTATGACCATCTTGATTCTAGGCGTCGACTTGTTGTTTTGAGGTTAATAAATCTTTAGAATGTTTGGAAATATCTCGTTGGATTATGAGGAATGCTAGCCTCACGGTGGTGGGATTTAAAGTAAGATTAGAAGTTGATAATTAAGTATCGATGTGTATAAGCTTCCCTGTTATGGTAAATATCTAGTTGATGGAATGTTTGAGGTTGGGAGTAGATCGAAGTGAAGTGATGGTCGGATCTACTTTAACCAGTTACCCGGAGAGTGTATTGGTAAGCCTCGGAAGGACGACCTTGGAGCATTAAAATTTAGAGGATTCCTTGGAGGTTAGTGTCAACTTTGATTTGGGTCCCGAAGTATGTTGAGCTGAAGGGAAATGACTGGTGCGAAGTGGAGGGCACAAACTCTCTTGAAGTAGTAAGAGTCACCCAAGGTTGGGAGACAACCGTAGTCTTGTGAGTAAAGACTACCTTAGTGAGTTAAGAGTTCACTCAGACATAAGTGTAACATGCCCAAGGGGGGAGGGGGGCGGCTGTCGTGGGTATCGGCATAAGGGTTATGGTAGTGGTTCTAGTTTATGGATTAAGGACAATCTATCCTTCGGGCAACGTTTGTTGAAATCTAGATTTCGAGGACGAAATCTCTTTTAAGGTTGGGAGGATTATAACACCCGTAATTTTCGGTAAGTATAGAGCCACCCAGGCGTTTCTGTACCTCGTGTTTGGTGGGATTCATGTTAGGAAAACACTTCTAAAAGTCCCAAAGAGTATCGGCCTCTGGTTGTTTTAAATCCCAAATTTTCAGCCTTTTCATTTGTTATCTTCACCCACTTCACTCTTCTCTCCCAAGAACCGAGCCTCACCCTCCCCTTACGAACCCTAACTCGTTTTTGGGTGTTTTTGTCATAAAACCAAGTGTTCCTTCATCTCCTAACGATGTTATGGAAACTAGATTTATTATCCTTTCATCTTCACCTTCTTCACCCAAGCTTTCTAGGGTTTCATCCAACTCTCCCCCATTTTGAAGATTTGGAGTTTGTGGCTTGTGTTGGTGACCTAGAATTTTTTGATTGATGGATTCAAGTTGTGGTTGAGGTAATCATCCATTTTCTTCATTTATGGAAATTAGGGTTTTGGGTATATGATGAGATCTTTGTGTAAAATGTTTGGGGAACAATTATTTATGGTGGAATAAGTATATTTAAGGTTGAAACTTGTGGATCTAGGTTTTGGAAGAATGTTGCTTGTGGATTCAAGTGGCTTTCAAAAGAGCTCGTTGGGTGAAACCTAGATTTAGCCTAAATCTAGCAAGGTGAGTTCAAGTTGCTTTGTGAAAACTATGTACATGCCAAAATGAGTATTTTGAAGTAAAAATATGTTTTACTTAGTATTTGTCAATATGTTGGGTATTTGATAAGTTTTCATATTTGATAAAGTTGAGTTGTTCTAATCTCATAAAATGTCATATTTGGGATTTGGATATCTTGAGAAGTATTAGCATGATTTATGCATTTTGTTGATTTTGTACAAATAAAGTTCATTTTATGATTTATTCATTTTGGTGAGTTTGTACAAATAAAGTCCATTTTATGATTTATGCATCTTTGGTGATTTTTGTACAAGTGAGGTCTAATTCATGATATATGTAGTTTGGTGTATTTGAGTTCATGAACATTTGGAAAATCTTTGGTCCCAATACGTAACGAGTTTTTGGGTTAATCACATCTTTGAAGTATGTGTCTGCATAAACATTGTTTAGATACGTTGTATTATTTGGGGAAAAGTTACTTGTTGGTCAAATGGGTTTTGAGCATTTAAACTTGGTTTTGACTCAAAAGAGTATCGTAGACAATTGTCCCAGTTTTAATGGTTCTTTGAAGAGCCCATGTTCGACATATCCCTTAGTGCATTTTATTGCATAATTATGATAATTACAGGCTCGAGTGCTTTAGTCATTCATGAGTAGCCGTCATTGGGTTTTAGTAGCACCCGTCTTTATTATAGATTGTGTGTATTGAGGTTAAATCTTAAATTGTGATTGTAGTTGAAGCAATTATTGATGTATTTAGAAAATTTTAAAAAAGTTGCTATTTACAGATTTGAGGGTGTTACAATCAACTTGTTTTCTTGAGGTCCATGAATCGGGGGAATGCTTGGAAGTACCCCATTGGGTCTTGGGAATGTTGACCTCTCTGAGGTGGAACTTAGCAAAAGTTTAGATGTTGTTTATTAAGCATCGATATGTATAAGTTTTTCGTTGTGATAAAGGCCTTACTAAGGGAATGTTTTGAGATTGGGGTTGGAACGGAGTTGAGAGATAGTCGGATCTGTGTTAGCCGGTTACCTGAAGGACGCGTTGGTGCGCCTTGGAATGACATCTTTATCAATATTAAGGATGGACCAGTAGGAATCTGATTATTCATGGGAACTTGGTGTCGATCTTTGGCTTTGGGTTCAGAATCATGTGGATTTGAGGTGAATTGGCCGGTGAGATGTAGAGATCACAAACTACTCTTGAGGTAGTAAATTTCATCCAAGGTTGGGATACAACTGTAGTCTTGTGGGTAAAGACTGCTTAGTGAGTTAAGTGTGCACTTGGATATAAGTGTAATGTGCCCAAGGAGGCTGCTGTCGGAAGTATCAGCGTAAAAGTTATGGCAGTGGTTCTGGAAAGTGGAATATGGACAATCTATCCTGCGGGCAGCAATCCATTGGAATATAGATTTCGAGGACGAAATCTCCTTTAAGGTTGGGAGGATTGTAAAACCCGTAATTTTCGGTGAATAAATGTCATCCGGGCGTTTATGTGATTTGTAAACAGTGGAGTTTTGTTGGGAAAGGCATTGGTTAAAGTTCCTAAGAGTATCGCGGGCCTTGGAGTTGAAAGAGTCGAGTTTTGGGGCTCGGTACAAGCCCTACGACTATGCCAAGCGACTATGACAGTGTCACTGTCGCCTGGCAATGACACTGTCATAGTCGCAGGTGGGAGAGCACCTATGGTACAACCCAAGTGACTATGCCCTGCGACATTGACATGGTCATAGTCGCATGGGCAATGTCGCCCACGGGTACCAAAGCCTTAAATGTGCGATCATTCAGCCAATCTTCTCATTTTCCCATTTCTACCCTATTCCATTTCTCTCCCAAAATGTTTCCCTTTCTCCCTACATAAACCCTAATCGATTTTGGAAGCTTTTCCATGAAGTTTAGAGTGTTCCTTTCCTACCTCATGCTAGTGACTTCACCTTTTGTTGGAAGATGAAGTTCTCATCTCCAAACTTAGAGATTTTTGGGTTTTCTAGGTTTTCACTAAAACCTAAGTGGTAAGTTCATCCTCTCCATCTCTAAACCATATTAGGTGATATAAATGCTCCATTGATGATTTCCTAAGTATTATGTTTCTCCATTTTCGGTTTGGAAGATTTTGGAGGAGTTAGGTCAAAATTAGGGTTTTGGGTATAAGTTGAGGTTTTGATGTAAATGTTTAGGGAATGTTTCTATATGGTTGAATATGGTTATTTACGGTTGAAAATGTTTGGATCTAGGTTTTGGAGGTTTTGGCTTGGAGGATTCAAGTTTCGTCAAGAAAGCTCAAAGTGGGGTAAAATCTAGATTTAGCCTAAATCTAGCAAGGTGAGTTCAAGTTGATTTGTGAAAACGGTGTATATGCCAAAATGTTTATTTTAAAGTGTTTTGCGTCTTACATGAAATTGTTAACTGCTGATAAGTTTGGTTATTTTGAAAGTGTTTAACTTTATAAACTTATATAGCACGCATCTTTGTGATTTTTGGGTATTTTGATAAATGTGTCATAAATGAATGGGTTTTAATGAATTATAGCGTAAATAGGTATTTGGTCAAAAATGCACTTTTAAGTGTTTGTCGGGTTTTATGCATCATTCATGAAATGAGATGTTTTGAAAAGTACGAATGTGTGAGCCCTTTGGTTTTGGGTCATTCCCGACTTTGGGGAGCATTTTAGAAATGGGAAACCTTTTGAGTTTTGGGCCGAAGGCCAATGGTAATTTGAGAATCAAAGATTTTGGGAAAATGTGTATTTTGGTGTATGTAACCATATTGGCTCTCGTGTTTTAGCCAAACGTCTATTAAGCCTCATGGGGCTTGATTTGTACTCGGTGGAGTCTTTGGAACACTTGTTCGGTTTTGGTAGCTCGTTGAAGAGCCTTGGACGTACGGTGTACTTAGTTGCATCTTAAATGAGAGTTACATGTTTTGAATGCGTTAGTTCATTCCTTTGGGTCATGTAACATTTTAGATTGTAATGCATTGGATCCATAGGCATAAGAGTCAGTCAACTGATTTATTGAGAATTCTTCTTAGACCATTGGGAGCTCGAGGTATAGATCGTTGGTGGTTGAACTCGATAACCTTGGTGTTGTGATAGAAGAAGTGAATCGATCTTAGACCATTGGGAGCTCGAGGTATAGATCGTGGGTGGTTGAACTCGATAACTTTGGTGCTATGATAGAAGCAGTGAGTCCTTCTTAGACCATTGGGAGCTCGAGGTATAGATCGTGGGTGGTTGAACTCGATAACCTTGGTGCTGTGATAGAAGCTCCATAACATTAGATGTGACTTACTTTGTGTTTCGCCACATTATATGGAACCGGGTCTCCCCCGTCACCGAAAGATGTTGTTTTGGGCATTGTATTTTAGTATCCGTGCTTTCGGTGACGTTATATATATATATGAATTTTATCCATGATTTATGGGTTGAGTATTATACTCCACCCGTGTTTTAGGTGTTTCGAGATATAAAGTTTTATCCACATTTCATAAATTGGGGATCCGCTTTCTATTCTCCTTTTGAGTGAGTTCTGTGTTGAAATTAATTTACGAAGGAACGTTGTTATTTTGGGGTCTTAGTCTTTTAAACAGTTTGGTTTGGAAAACGTTTATTATGGGGCCTCATTCGTCTAAAATGCATATTATTGGAAAACGAGTCGTTTTCACATTTGAAGCATATCATTTTGAAAGATTATGATTTCAATTGTATTCTTCTTCTTTTTAAACGATTAATTTATATATGTTGAAAACTCTTGAGCTCACTAGGCGTTAAGCCTAACTTTTTTATTTATCGGCATGTGCATCAGGTTCCAGATGGGGGTTTGGTTCTAGCAGTACTATGAAGAGATGTGCTTAGTTTTTCACAAGTGTAAGTATTTGGTGAAGTCTTCCGCAACTTGGAGATAGTGACTATTATTGGGTTTTAGTAGCACCCGTCTTTGTTATAGACTGTATGTAGAGAATAAATTGTGTGTGTTGAAGTTAAACCATGAATTATGTTTGTGTATGAATCATTTATTGGTGTATTTAGAAAATGTTAAATTAGTTGCTATTTCCAGATTTGAGGGTGTAACAAGAAACTTTATCGATCGATCGGTGAAATGGGCAAAACTTTGAGTAGTCGAGACCAGGAGGCCAGGGGCGCCGCTGAAGAAGGTCATGTGGGTGGCGGAAATGAGGGAATTTCGCTGGATGGCCCAAAGCAAATCTATACCTGCACCTGATTCATCAAACTCGGATAAAAGACTTGCATAGTGTATCAATCGTTTCACCTTGTTGATCAGCTCTGTTAACAATTTGAATTCTGTAACGAGAATCTGGAGCTTCTCGGCAACAATTAGCATCATCGTTGAGAATTTTGGAAGATGTGGTGGTGTTACGTGTTTGAGATGGGAGATTTGGAGGGATCTGGTTGAGATGGAACGTGGATTTGATTTTGGTTTGTATTGAATGCGCAGAGGGATCATCGTAAGCCTCCATGATCAAAGCTTTGGTTCTTGGAGATATAGGGGGAGAAGGAGCCACAAAGGGAGATATAGGGTGAAAAAAGTCGAATAAGGTGGACTATAATTAAAAACCCTAATATGCCATTCATTTTTTTAATTTAGATGTGAGATTAGACACAAGTTTCACTAAATACTACAAAAATATCACCATGTTTAATAACCTTTGATTAAAGCTCTTTAATGATTGAGATTAGTCCTTATAGTCCTTAACCTTTTTACGGTTCTCATTTGATTACCTTCAGGTGTCATGTATATATATATATATATATATATATATATATATATATATATAGAGAGAGAGAGAGAGAGAGAGAGAGAGAGGTTCAAACTAGAATGGTATCTAAATAAGAAAATAAGAGGAATGAATCTCAACCAATCATTTATTTGAATAATGCCTTAAACAAAACTTTCTTAAAAATCACTTAAAAAGCATATATATCACTTGTTGCACATGGATTATATATGGAAATTCATTTAATTCTATAAAAGTTATTTAATGAATTTAATTAAGTTATTTATTTATAATTTTTTTACATTTTTTGTGATTTAAGTATTATTAGTTTTTCATTTAAAATATTTATTTTTTATTGAAGCAATTTATTTAAGGTTCTTTTTACAATTTTTGTAAAAAATCACATGTAATATTCACAATTAATCGACGTTTAAAAAAAGCTAATTTTCGTCAAAACATCATATATGACGTTGATCATAGTACATTTAAGTAGAAAAGAAATGTAAGTTATCTACAACATCACATGTGATATTTGTAAATTATGAATTACGTTATGAATCGCATGTGATCTTATACATATTAAATGTGTTATGCTACACATCATATGTGATTATGTTTCTAATATATATATTTTTTAATGTGTAACCTAATCACCGTTTTCACGCTTTAAATCAAATGTGATTAGAAAAAATTGAAAAAAATTAAGTAATAGTAAATCACATGTGATTTTGACGAAAAATGCATTTTTTTAAATACTAGAAGCGTACTCGCGCAATGCAGCGAGATACATTAATGTTTCATTTTGTTTTTTGTTTTTTTGTTGATTTACAGTACGATCTTAGATGGTTTTGAGAAAGTTATAATGTTTTTTTTTATAAATTTGTTTAATTCAGGCTTAATAATATAATGTATCTCATTAATATAGATTTAAATGTAAAATCTACATTTAAAATAGATTATGCTAATATAAAATCTATTTTATAAAATCCTCCACCAAAAAAACAAATAGTTATATTAATAAATGAGTATCCATTCCACAAATAGATGATTATGTGAGATACTGTGCTTGGAAAGGTTGTACCAAAGCATTAAAAATTGTAAATTAAGTAATTGGCTTTAATTAATTGTAACTTGTGCTTAAAATGTTGTAATTAAGAGTTTTTTATGCCGTTTTTATAATATAGTATAGATTGCCTTAAATAAATCAAAATTAAATTAAGCTTATTTTAAATGACTTAATAGAAAATACATTTCTTTAAATAAAAAATTAAATCATATAAAAATCACAAAAATGATAAAAGGAGAATATTAAATAAATGTCTTAAATAACTTTTATGAGATTCTTTATTTATTTTTGTAAATTCTTATTTTAGTCATTATTTAATTAATTGTGTGATTCATATTTATTCTCTTATTTTCTTATTGTTTTCGGATGAACCTAACTCTATCTATCTATATATATAATCACACATACGTGCAATATATATATATATATATATATATATATATATATATATATATATATTATTACCTATATACTAACTAGCGGAAGGCTATAATGGCTATTAGGGGCCATGACCCCTAAGCTTTTTCCAATTAGAAATAGGACATATGGATGCTTCAAGTATAAAAAGAAAAAAAAATAGTTTGGCCCCCCACTTCCCAAATTCAGTTCAATTATATTGGAGGAGTTAAAACTTGAAACTCCAATCTCCAATGTCCAAAGCCTATGGCTTCTATCGGCTCTATCGCAATTCGCATATGACACACAAACGGGAAAGCAAACGACGTCTCCACTCTCCAAAGCGTGAAGGCAGACGACTTCTGCAGATTGCCGACTGCCGGTCGAAACCAGCCAGACTGTATCTCTGGTCGCTACCTACTAGATTTGCCTTTGTTGCCTTGCCTCTGTGTCTGCGGTCTGCCTCTCTCGACTCTGTGTCTCTATCTCCCGTGAATCCAGTCCAGGCTTCCAACCTCTAGTCTTGTTCTCCATTATTGAATCTTGATTGAAAGTCGTCAATCTCAAATTTTTAATGGAAGAGCAACAACTAAGTCCTCCAAATACAAGTGGAGTCCCATTGATTTTAACTTATCTTCATCATATAATCATCCAACAACCCCTAAACATGGACGGACCCTGCAATGGTGTTCCGCCGTAATGTAAAAAAAATTAGGTTTGTGAAAGTTGCAACCGTATTATTTTAGAAGTGCAACCGTAATCAACTAAAAAACAATTATAATCAATCAAAAAAACCAAAAAAAAACTTTTGAAATCAAGCAAAATACCGAAAAAGTCTCTCGAAATCTATAAAAAAAACTAAAAAAATCCTTGAAATCAAGCAAAAAGAACTTTAAAAATCCCTCGAAATGGTAGAGTCAGGCTAAAAACACATAGGGTGATATTAAACGTTGATAACAAGACGACACATTGATAAAAACCGTATGGAGATCGGCCCCGACGGTTGGAAGGCTTGTGTTCTACCCCTATAAATTATTAAAACCACATAGTTTGTATCATTAAAAATTAAATATAAAACAATGAAAATGTTTTATTGTTAATTGGTTATTTATTTTTTATTAAGATAATTTAAGTTTATATTTTGAATTTTTTTAATAGTTATATTATAAACTTTTTTATTTGATACATGTTAAAAAACATTTAATTTAACTAGAAGTGTACTCGTGCAATACAGCGTGATCCATCTCGATTTTAATGTTTCGTTATATATTTTGTCCTCGTCGATTTTATAATACAGTTTTGTGTGTTTTTGAGAAAACGATAATTTTTTTTTATTAATTTGTTTTATTATTTTATTATAATTTATGTTTAATAATGATGTAATTTATTTTAGGTTTTGAAGGAACCGAACTTTGGAAGCTTTGACTCTTTGGATACTGAAACTGTTTGTATCTTGAAGAACAAAAACAAGAGATTGAACAACTTGATTCTGATTCAAATATATATGAGTTGAATCATATGAATCTCCATCTAATTCTGTTGAACCGTTATAGAAGGATATGGATGGAAAAGATTTGAGCGTCTGATGGTGGTTAGAGATGAGGATTAAGGATATAGCTAACATCTAAGCTAAATAACGGGTTGGGGATAATAGAATATAAATTGTGTCTTAATAAGTTGTACCAAAGTAATGAAAATTTGTAAAGTTGAAAATTAAGTACTCTAGCATTAGATAGTAGTACATAATGTTTAAAAAATTGTTTTTAAGAGTTTTAACCAAATGCTTTATAATCTAGTATAGAATAGATAGATAATATAATGTTTTTTATAAAAAAATAATTAAGTATTCTCTTAGAACTCGATAATTATCCTAATTATATTTTAGATTTTTTATATTTAAAATAAGATGTTTATCTTGTATTTATTATGTTTATTAGTTAGTTATGAATTCAAACATGGACCTTTAAAAAGTTATACCCATGTATCATTTACTTGTAATCTTAAATTTTAAGTAATGTGCATCAATAAACAGTATTTGATGTATAAAAATTTGTTTTTAAAAGTTTTTTTCTCAAATGCTTTACAATATAGTATAGATAAAATATCTAAAAACAATATATATTTTTTATTTTTAAACATATATATTTTTTTATTTTTATCTATACTATATTATAAAGATGACATAAAAAACTCTTAAACACAAGTCTTAAAACTTAATGTACAGCTATTTAATGCTAATTACTTAAAAAACAACCATTAAAGCTGTATGTACTACACTTAATGTTATTTATTAATTTTCAATCATTATCTCTAACCATTTTAACTCCCCTAAAATAACTCTCAGCATAATTAAATATAGAATAAAAATCAAATTTTAAATATAAAAATATAAAATATAATTAAAAAAAATCTAACAGAATATTTTATAAAAAAATTATATTATTAAACCAAAATAAATTACATTATATTATTAAGTCTAAATTAAACAAATTTATATAAAAAAATTATTATCAATCTCTCACAACCAACCAAAATCGTAATGTAAATCGACAAAAAATAGAAAATAAAATGAAACGTTAAAATCGTGATGTATCTAGCGGCATTGGGCGAGTACACTTCTAGTGTTACATAAATAAGAAAAAAAATTAACATATCTGATTTTGTATACACCGAATTATATATATATATATATATATATGTGAGAAAATATATAAAAATGTAAAAATATTTAATATTTAACTTATTTTAAAGGTAATTTTTTTAATGATGTAATTCACAAGTTACATATTTTAAATATATATATATATATATATATATATAGGGGAGCGATCAATTGGAAACCAGTATTACATTGGAAACTTTATAAACCGAAATCAACCAATAAGTGAATTTCTTATTTTTATTTTTATTTTTAATTGAAAAAGTTATTTTTGTCTTTTACATTATTTCATAATATATATGGTAACTGTTATTATTATTATATTAATAATTATTTAATTTTAATTTAGATTATATATGGTAATAATAATCATTGATTAATTTAAAAATGAGATATTTAATTTAGGTAAATTATTTAATTTTAATTTAGCTTATATATGGTAATAATGAAACAATAATGCTAACACGATGAACTTGATGAATCTATTTTCATTATGAAACAATAATACTAACACGATAAACCTGATGAATCTATTTTCATATGCGGATATGCAACTGAACAGGTAATGAAACAAAAATGGGAAGTTAACAAAAATGGCACAAATTCATCATGTTTCATTATGAAACAATAATGTTAACACGATGAACCTGATGAATCTATTTTCATTATGAAACAATAATGCTAACACGATGAACCTGATGAAATCTGTAATCCAATGAAATATGTAATCCACAAATTCATTCTGTTTCATCACAATATTAGATTGCGTGGGAAATTTTATAATATAGTGAAATTAAAAAAATATTTTCTTACATTTTAAAAGAAAATTAATTTTTTTTGATGAAAAGACAAATGTTCCACGTTTTCATAGTAAAAAAAATAACAAAATTTAGATTGCGTGGGAAATTTTATTTTGGTTTCAAGTAATCTAAATAAAATAAACCTTTATTGCCATATTTGAGACACAAAATCAAAAGACATATTTACCCTTTTCATCTATTATTTTTATTTAGTATAAATAAATTAATTAATTTACTACCATATATAATTAAATGAATCTTAACCATTGATTATAAAGATCAATGGTTGAAATTTGGTTTCCAAAGTTTTCAATGAAACTTGGTTTCCAATTGATACTAGGCATGGAAATGGGGCCCGACCCGTCGGGGAACCCGGTCCACCCGCCCCGATCGGGGATGGGGATTCCCCGCTAAACCGGGGATGGGGATGGGGACGGGGATCCCCGTTTGTCTCAAAGCGGGGATGGGGACGGGGACGAGTATCGCACTCCCCGCCCCGCCCCGTCCCCGTTCCCGTTATATATTTTAATTAATATTTAATATATATTATTTATTTAAATTAAATCGGTAATTCATAATTTTTCTATTTCCTAACTAGGTTTATAATATAAAATTGTTATTTTTTTTATGTTAGTATGTATTTTGGATGTTAATCAAAATACAATTACTCGACATGATTTTGAATATTACTCAATATCTTTTGGTACGTGTGAAGTTAAGTTTTTTTTCCCCGAATTCGGTTGAATTTATGTTGGTTTTAAGTTATTAATTATTATATGATGTTGTGATTTTTTTATACTAAATTAAATTTCTTTCGATTTTAGGTTTATTGGAAATATGTGATATTTAAACATGTGCGGTGTCTCATATATTTGATTTAAATAACTTACATAAACGGAAAAGAAAATTCCCGTTTCCCCGATGGGGATCCCCGTTCCCCGTTGGGGATGGGGATGTGATCATATTCCCCGGCGGGGACGGGGATGAAGATGAGGGATTGGGGACGGGGATGGGGATTGAGGTCCCCGCCCCATTTCCATGCTTAATTGATACCACCCCTATATATATTTAATTAAAAGTATTAATTAATTAATTAATGGAATAAAGATATAAAATAAAAAAAGGTAATATATATTGGGCTTGGGCTTGGGCCTAGGCCTGGGCCTGGGGTTATAAAATTTCGTTACATTCGAAGAGTCTATTTTTTCATAAACGGAGTACTATTAAAATCCCTAACCCCTCTACCTTCTCTACCAACAAAACCCTAGATTTGCAGTTGCTTTCGGAGTAAACGCTCGTACAATCAGGTATCTCTTTTTGTGCTCAATTATGTATCATCTATACTTTTTCCCCATTGATTCGTCTCTGTTTTGCTTTAATCGCTGATTTCCAGTGCTGCCTTTCTATGTTACTGTAGATCGGTATTCCAAGACGATCGTTTGTTCCGTAAAGCAATGGCGCTGGTGAGTTTTTCGTTCTCAGTTGTGTTGATTTTCTTTAGTTTCCGTTTATTCGGGTAGGGTTTATGATGGATCTAATTTATTAAGTCATACGAACTTAATGATTTGATGTGCAAATCTACTGTATCGATTAAAGATTTCAACTTTCTCGTAGTCTCTGATGTGAAGATGTCATTAGAACTTTATCCATATACGACACCAACTTTTGATTTGTTGTTTCGTTTGATCAATCTTGCTTTTATTGAGTTATAGGGATGTACCAAATCTGCAATTTGTTTTTGTTTAAATAATTAACCGGAAACGTTAGATGTTTAATATTGTACTATATCTTCTAGTTGTTTCTTTTTTGTTTTTGAGACTGAATCGCTATGTACATCTGATCAACTGATTGATTCTAATAATTGGTAAATTTTACGTTATGCATAAATTCCTAAACGAACTCTTTGATTTGGAATTTGGTCCAAGCACGAAGGTTTCTAGCTTGTATCTTTGGTAGAGATTACCAAACCTGACTAATTTGTCACTTGTTAGCATGTTTATTAACATTTTTCTGTATGTCACAACCTGTTATCTTTACATGTTTTTGAAATCGTTTGGTATGACAATGAGGGTTTATGTTGGTTTGAGATCATTTGATATTTATATATTTTTGTCAATTAATTGTTTTTTGTTTGATGTATTGTATGATCTGGTTGTAGATCTTGCATTCTGGGAGTGTAAACAAGAATGTCTACAAGGCGTTAATTGCCGCAGAATATCTTGGTGTTGACATTAAGATGGTTGATAATTTTGAGATGGGTGTGTCAAATAAGACTCCAGAGTTTCTTAAGATGAACCCTATTGGAAAGGTACTTTTTTTGGTTTAAACTGATTACACCTTTTACAAAAATGGAAAACTTTATTCGATGTTTTACATGTTATGATTCGTGGTTGATGTAGATTCCTGTGCTCGAGACTCCTGATGGGGCTGTATTCGAGAGTAATGCAATTGCTCGCTATGGTGAGGGACCAAATAACTTTTGTTTCTGTTCTTCTTTCAATTATGGGTGATGGTGCTTATTTTGTCATTTTGGTTGCTGCAGTTGCCCATTCGAAGCCTGGAAATTCTCTCATTGGGTCTTCACTGATAGAATATGTAAGTTCTTTTCTTTTCCCACGTTTTTCTTTCTAGTGATGAATGAATAATGATGCTTATATCCTTCAACTTTTTGTACAGGCCCAAATTGAGCAGTGGATTGACTTCTCTTCATTTGAGCTCGATACAAATTTGAGGGGATGGGTCATACCAAGAATGGGATATGCTCCCTACATTCGTCCTGTTAGTTACTCTTTTTTATCTGCAGCCATTCATGTTTTCAATTTCGCTCTCTTTTAGGCGTTCCGTGAGAAACTCATATTTTTAGCAATCTTTAATGCCCTCTGCCTAAAATTAGAAAGTATTCCAGTATTCCTGTTTGGTGGCTTAATCTGAACCTTAATGGTGTTAAACCTCACACGCTAGAGAGTGTAAAAGTCAAAATATAATTTGATCTTTTTAAATTTTATTGTTTGGAGTTGGATATCATTTTTTTCTCTACTTCCAACTGATAATTTTATGTGTATGGTTTGAAGGCCGAGGAGGGTTATATTTCTGGTGTGAAGAGGGGTCTTGATGCTCTGAACACACATCTTGCTTCACGTACTTTCTTGGTTGGTGATGCCGTGACCTTGGCTGATATCATCTTGACATGCAACCTGTTGTACGGATTTAAAATGCTCATGATAAAGAGCTTCACTTCTGAGTATCCTCATGTTGAGAGGTATTTCTGGACCATGGTTAATCAACCCAACTTCAGTAAGATAATTGGTGAAGTCAAGCAGGCAGAGGTTGTGCTTCCTCTTCCTTCAGCAAAGAAACCCGAACAGCCAAAGGAGGCTAAACCAAAACCCGAGCCTAAAAAAGAAGAAGCTCCCAAGCCCAAGCCTGAAGCTGCTGGAGAGGAGGAAGAGGCACCAAAGCCCAAGGCAAAGAACCCTCTTGATCTACTACCCCCAAGTAAGATGGTTCTTGATGACTGGAAGAGGCTTTACTCCAACACCAAGACCAACTTCCGTGAGGTTGCAATCAAAGGTATTTTTATTTTTGTATCTTTTTCATCTTCCATTTGAAGTTGAAACATATACCGTTTTGAAGATGATGATAAACTTGGTATCCACGTCATAAAATGTTGCAAGATTGGTATGTTATCGGTGAAAATGGGTAGAAAATAGGGAAGTTTGAAACTTTGTTACATCAATTGAGAAAAAAGATTTTGTTACATAAATAGGAACTAAACTAAATTTTGTTACTTTTTGACGCATTTTGTCTTAATAGAATATTAATATGGTATGTTAACCACAAGGGTTGTGGGGTACTGGTTAAGGCCTTGTGCGATGTGGTGGAATATCTCATCTGCCAAGGGTTTGAATCTAGGCGTAAACAACAATTGTGACCACTGAGGTTAATCAGGGCTGATGTCATATAGTCATAATTTGTCAAGGGATTAATCTAGGCATAGCCTAGGACCTTTCCAAAAAAAAATGGTATGTTGAGCTAATACTAGGGGTTGGTTTTTATGTGCTATTTAGCTGATGTATTTGTCAACTTGTGGTGCAGGTTTCTGGGATATGTTTGATCCAGAGGGCTACTCTCTTTGGTTTTGCAATTACAAGTACAATGATGAGAACACTGTCTCATTTGTTACCATGAACAAGGTTGGTGGTTTCCTTCAGAGAATGGATCTTGCAAGGAAATATGCTTTTGGAAAGATGCTCATCATTGGATCTGAGCCACCATTCAAGGTGAAGGGATTGTGGCTATTCCGTGGGCCAGAAATCCCCAAGTTTGTGATGGACGAGTGCTACGACATGGAGCTGTATGAGTGGACCAAGGTCGATCTGTCCGATGAAGCACAGAAGGAGCGTGTGAACCAGATGATCGAAGACCAGGAGCCTTTTGAAGGTGAAGCTCTTTTGGATGCAAAGTGCTTCAAGTGAGAGAGGAAGAGAGAAAATGATAACCACCAAATCTTGTCGGTTTAGGTTTTTGTTTCAAGTGTGTTTTTTTACATGGGAACTATGTGTTTTTGTGATGTTTTGCAGAGTATTATTATAATTTACTATCCATTGTTGATTGAGGGTTATTATGGGTTAGTAGTGTTTGGTCAAGAACATGAAAAAAATCTACAAGTAGTTTTTATGGGTTATGAAACTTGGATTTAGCATCTTATGTCAAACGTATGATAATTTTTCCACGAATACTATTTTGGAAAGTGAAACCTCAAAGTTGTTAGTTATATAATTTGGGTATTGGTCTCTATTGATTATTCTGTTCTTAGAACGTTCGATTTGGGGTTACCGTTTCAAACAAATGTTGTGATTTGGGGTTGGTAATGAAGAGGAAGATCTAGAATGTGTGTGATGAAGAGTATTGGTTGTCTGTCATTAGGGGTTTTTCCTCTACAAACATTAGCAATTTAACCAAACGTCCCCTTATTCATTTAACTACTTTATGCTTAGTGGTTATTGGTAGTATTGCTATTTTGTACGAGGTAGTGGTTAAGTGATCCTACTTTTAGCTAAGTTTAACATTCATTTTCTCCTATTTAAAGCACTCATGAGACAATAGTAAAAAAGGGTGTAGTAGAGCTCATCTATTGTAGTCCATTTATTCTTCAAATAATTTGTCATGTTAATCCTCATCCCTACTTTCGTTTTATTTCCTATAATCGGTATCAGAGCCACGGTTGATCCTTGTTATGATGAACGAATCCTCTCAATCACTGGTTCCTATTTTGGATGTAAAAATTATAATCGGTGGAATGCTTAAATAAAAGTGCTATTCGATTATCATGATCTACTTGAAATCATGGAGAATTGTTTGCCTGCTCTAGTAGACAACCCAAATAATGCATAAAAAATTGCATATCAAGAGTTGAAGAAGAAAGACAAAAATGCCCTATTTTTCACCCTTCAAGGAATGAGTAGTGAGACATTCGAGCAGATTGAAGGAAGAGTGACATCAGACAAGACATGGAGTGTCTTATTGACATTATACTGACGAGATGAGAAGATGAAAAGAGTTGGGGCCTGTTTGTTAGCAGCTTAACGAGCTGAGACTCACAACTTATTCAGTCAACTATACATGGCTGTTTGGTAGTGGCTTAATGATATAGAAAGTGGCTTATCCAGTAAGCTTCTATGGGGGAGCTTTATGCAGAAAGCCAAGTTTTTTCCAAACTTGGCACTCCCAATTAAAAAACACGCTCCTTTCATCAATGAAAAAACCATCTCAAACAAAAATCTTCTAAATCTATACTGACAGATTAATCCACATAGATAGTTTTATCCATACAAGAATTAATGGAAAACCAACCAAACAACCCCTTAGGGCGTGTTTGGTTTGCGGGATTGGAATGAATTTGGAGGGATTTGGATTTCAAATCCATTCCAATCCTGCGTTTGGTTTGCAGGAAAGGATTTCGTTGACCGGATTTCAAATCCGTTGACCATTTTAAAATCCCTCAAATGATGGATTTGGAAATCCTTGGCTTGGGCATGGATTTGAAATCCAAATCCGATGGATTCTAAAGCGTGATCCAGACCAATGTTTTAAAACCCGGTTTTTTGATTGACCCGGTGTGGTAACCGGGTCACGGTTCAACCCGGTTTCAAGAATTTCTATGTATTTTTCATTTTCATGCATATATATATATATATATATATATATATATATATATATATATATATATATATATATATATATATATATATATATATATATATATATATATATATATACACTATAACCAAAATATTGATGTCCACAAGTTAAAACATTAGAAAAACACATAACAAGTTTTATATCAATCCAAAAACATTAAATAAACACACATAAGTTTTTCATCAATCCAAATACATCAAAACGAAACATAACGATCAAACCTAATCATGAATCTTGAGACATTGGAGTATTGGTTTTTAACGGTAATACATATTGCCTATTGGACTATTCGTTTTTAACTTTTGTTACCGGGTCAACCGGTTCGTTATGACCGGTTCAACCGGTTTTTTAATAGAACCGGCCGGTTCAATCCGGGTCATAAAATGGCATAAACCCGGTCACAATTGACCCGGTCTCTTCATCGGTTCCCGGTTCGACCGGTCGGGTCAACCCGGTTTTAAAACATTGATCCAGACTTCAAATTGTATCGATCCAAATCCGACGTTTACCAATAAAAATAAATTATTTATAAAATAAACAAACAATTAAAAAAAAACGCAATCCAAATCCAAATCCTACAAACCAAACACATGAAGGGATTTCAAATCCCCCCAAATCCAAATCCTTCCAAATCTAAATCCCACCTTGAAATCCAATCCATTCCATTCCAATCCCGCAAACCAAACACACCATTAGTCTTTAGACTCTCATACAAAAGTATGAACTTATGCAGATGAAGGCGTCAGAGACCATTGAGACCTATTTAGGCCAAGTTCATGCTTTAACTAATGTATAAAGCGAATGGATAGATCTACAACGAGCAAGCACAAAAGAAGAAAACCTTGCCCCCTAGGTTTCAACATGTAGTTGTAGCAACTGAGGAGGGATCCCAAATGACATTTTTTGATTCTTTATGGGCTTATAAGTAGCGTATGAATGGAAGTAAGGTGGAGAAGCATATTGATCTTAATGTCTAAAATATAGTCCGTCCTATACTAGACTAACACATTCAAAAAGAAAATATTGATATTGAAAACTAAGCAAGGCAGGGACGGACCTGCCTTGGTGGCTAGGGTGGCACGTACCACCGTATTATTTTTCTGACGAAGGTAAAAAAATTAGGTTTGTGAAGGTGCAACCGTATCGTTTTGGAATGTGCCACCGTATTGTTCTCGAAACTTCAAAAGGTGCACCTAATCTGAAAATTGGGAAAAAAAAAGAGAGGTCCAAAGTAAACCCCAAAGTTCAACTATGAACCTGAGTAAAAGCCCAAGTTCAATTATTCTAGCCCAAAGTTCAATTCTGAATTTAACAGCCCAACTACCATTACCAAATCCCTCCATCCCAGTGTCACTGATCTGAAAGCCCAAGCCCCACCTGATGACATGAAGCTGGTACTGATTTTCCTTAGCCCAAGAAGTTTTTTTACTGATTTACTAATCTAATTAGTGATTATGATACACCTCAATTCTCAGTGGGAAATCATCGAAACCCTTCTCGTCGATTAACTCAGAACTCAGAAGCTCTCACTCTATCAACTCAGAACTCAGAACTCAGAACTCAGTGATTTTGTGGACTCATCCTTCACTCGATCAAACTCACCCTCTGTTTTCTGATTTCTCATGAGGAACTTTGTTTAGGTTATAAAAGTATACATTCTTACAGTGCCTTACTGCCTTTTGGCCTTTATAATTTACAATTTATATTACTTGATTAGTTGATGATGAGTTTGATTTTTTTTTTTTTTTGTGATTTCACTGATTTGGATTTTGGATTTTTGGTCTCTGTTTTTTCATTTACACAACCTTACTGCTACTGCCTTGCCCTTACTCCCTTAGTGTATTACAATTTACACTTTTACATTACTTAATTGATTACCTTAGTTATTTAGTTGGTTAACTGATTAATAATTAGTTGATTACTTGGTATTTTGGTATAAATTGTGAATAGATGTGATGATTAATTGATGTGATAATTTGGTATTTTGGTGATTTCCATTTTCACTGATTTGGTCTCGGTTTTTTTGTAACACCCCAAAAATGGGACAAACAAAAATTTCCGAAAAGTGGAAATATAGTAATCAATTTAATGCTAAAGCATGAGCTCGCTCTAAAAAGGACAATATACGCCTGTATAATTACAAGTTTGTAATAACGAAACAATGAGGATAACAACCTCTCAATCTAATTCCTAAACGAGAGATAAGATTACAATTGGTTGTCATCTACGTCCAAAATAATCGTCTTCTATGATGGCGTCCCAAAAGTTCCCAAGTTCACATTCTAATGGGCCACTAAACCTTCTTGACGGTCGCGCCGCTAAAACCTGAGATACACATCAAACCAAACAAGTGTTAGGCCAAACGAGCCTAGTGAGTTGTACAAAAACATGCATAATCATTTATATCAATTATAGTCAATAAGGGCCAAAAAAATGAATCAATGGGGGAGACCCATCACACCAAAGGAGTTTCACCTTAAGTCAATGTACCTTGATGTTCACTCTTATGAGCAACATCCCGAAGACTCGGCACACTTGAGAACTACCTCCCAGACATTACTCATGGTTCATCCAATAAACATGCAATATCCATCTCTATACATATTCCATATCAACAAGATCCGTGTATAAGACCTCATATAGTTCCAAATCCCATTTTAGGTCCATAACCTTAAAACATGTACGTTCAAATACGATATTCACAATCATGACCAAACAATGTCAATAATAATCCCATCGAAGTCCACATGATGTACAATAGCCAAAATCCCCAATAATCACAAAAGTAGCAGTTAGGTCAAACTTATCAGGTGACCATATTTATGTATATGAAGTAATGACAAATAAACACACAAGACATGTATCTCATTTGAAAATGGTTAGAAGAAACTCACTATCTAGGTTTTATACAAAACCCTAGAAAAGAAGTGGATGAATGCTTGAGGTCTTGAAGCTTGAAATCTTGCTAGGGACCTTAATAAATGCTCTTCAACCACCTAATAACTTCTTCTTGATGTTCTTCACCAACTAAACCTTAGCATTTAATGACGAATGATGTTTGAAGGAGGAAAATCGCCCTTGATATTTGTAACACTCTAAATTTTTTAGAGAAATAAAAATCGAAAATTTCGCAATATGACGGCTATAAATTGGATAAACCTGGGTATACAAAACCTGCCATAACAATCCCAAAGTATCATCCCGAGAAACAGGGAACAAAGTTGTAGCCTTTACAATTAAACAAGTGAAGAATATACTTAACAACCTAATAATCTAATTTAAAACAAGAAAGATTAGTATCGGGTGTTGCTATTCTTCCCAAAGTATGTCCACTATCAAAACACCGGTCTATACATCTCCCAAAAAGACCGCTCTTGACCCAAGGCCATCCACTCAATCCCGACGAATCCCACCGGAAGCCTGACCTGTTATACATGTCATTTTAAGAAAAAGTGTTAGGCTAAAGCCTAGTGAGGTCAAACATTTGCAGTTAAAATATTCGGACGTAAAAGTAAACAAAAGAAATTAATTTGTAACAATAATAATGTTCTTCAATATAGCAAATACCTCTTGGGTTAACGGGGGAGACCCGCTTACTAACACAAATGACGGAACACAAAAGTAATCCATTTGATAAGTCAGTAAAGCCAATACACAAATAAAGTACACGCAAGGGATGTCAGACTCAGTGGCTTTAAACTTACACCCACGGAAAGTCAACTTCAACCCCGAAGGGTCCTTACGTTGAGATCCTCATCCAATATCGTAATACTTGAGCACGTAGGACTTATAACCCAATCTGATGCCTAAACGTACCTCGACGTGGGAAACTAATCGTCCCAACGCCGGACCAATAATATAACAATTATGGGGTCATGACTCCCAAATGCAAGCAATTAAGCCACATAATGCCCGCAAGGCCAAAAGCTAAAATTCGATATTTGTTAATATGCATAATATGATATAATAGGTGATTTTCATAAAGACATTCTACATTGTTTACCCAAAAGGTCAATAGTTGACACATACATAATCTTTACATGCTTCAATTCCAAAACATGCTAAAACCCAAGTTACAAACTTATCAGCAGTTAACCATAAGTTCATCTTTTCCAACTTCATAATTTTACATGATCAAGTCATCCATTTAAATACATTTCCCAAGTATAAGTATGCTACTAGAAACATTATCAAGGTTATTCACCTCCATTCCAAGATTTTATCATAAACCCTAAAATCTCCAAAAATTAGGTTTGATACAAAGTTTCTACAAATCAAGTGTATGAAAAAGGAGATGTTTAGGTATTCAAAATCTACCTTTGACATGTATAAAGTTTTATAAAAAGTGTAAGAATTCACCTTGGGGATTTCTAAAAGAAGAAGCCAAACCCTAGAATGGAGGAGAGTAGAAATGAGATGCTAGACCACTTGAGAGCTCACTAGTATCACTTCCTAAAAGTGACAAGGATCACCATTAATGACCATGAAGTATCATAAATGAAGGAAGAGGTCTAGATGAAGAATGCTTACCAAACTCTGCTGAGAAAATCTCCACTCAACCCTAGAAATCAGATAAAATGACTAAATTTCGCGACTTGTCTAATTTATACCCAAAAGGGTGTCGGCAAGAGTGACACGGCGAGAGTGACAGATAATCGCGCGGATTCCTCGACCCGCGGTACAAACGGGGAGATAGTGTCACCGCGATTGTGACCAGGGCACTCTCGCATGGCACAATCGCGCGAGTCGTACCGAGAGTTCAAGACCCCCGACGATTGTGCCTTCGCGATAGTGACACCCTGTCACTATCGCGGGCACTGTCGCGAAAAACCTTAATCTTCCCAAATTTGATAATTTCAACCCACGATGTTTAAATCAGTAAAACTTGACATTTAATTAATACATCCCAACACACGGTCAGTCTCAAAATGAAAAGGATGCTAACGGGATTCCCAGAATTCGGGGTGTTACAATATCTCCCAATCCCGTGAACAAAGTGAAACAAGTGAGGCTGTGGCTTAAAATCGGTCAAGGCTTTTTATACTCTCAGTCCCCGACGGCGACAGTGTCCGACGACATTACCCATGGCACTGTCGCATTGGCACAATCGCACCACTTCCCAAGCCCTCGATACACACCACGCGATAGTGACCGACGACAATGCCCATGTCACTATCGCGGTGGCATTGTCGTGCTAGCCCACGTAGTCTCGGTACAAACCCCGCGACTGTGCCCTGTGACTGTGCCCTTGGCACTGTCGCGCCACACCCCCCGACACCCGAAAATTCTGCTTCGATTCAATTGCATACACATAGATAGATATTCAATTAAAGCATAACAAGACTATACCAAATGCGAATAAATTTATACACCAAAGGACTTCAGATTCATAAATTACTATGATTAATAAAACGCTAGGCGTGAGTACTGACCTTGAATTTTTTGGATGTAACAATCCTCCCCACCTAATAAGGATTTCGTCCTCGAAATCATGTTAATTCAAAATAAGTGAGGATATCTATTTCTCATGTCCTCTTCTAACTCCCACGTCACGTTTGCCCCTCGGTGATGCTTCCATTGAACCTTTACCATGGTTACTTCTTTGTGTCTCAATTGCTTCGTCTTTGTTCCAATATAGCTTTCGGTTCTTTCACACATCGGTTACCGTTGTCCACCCGAATTTTCGTCAAAGGGATAACACTTTCTTTCTCGGCCAGGCACTTGCGAAGGTAGCATACGTGAAATGTAGGGTGAATCCCTTCCATTTCTGGTGGCAAGTCCAGTCTATAAGCTTGGAGTCCAATATTCTCCAAAATGGTGAAGGGTCCAAGAAAACGAGGACTAAGTTTTCCGCGCTTCCCGAAACGGATGATCCCTTTCCAAGGCAACACCTTCAACATAACCCGTTCTCCCACTTAGAACTCAACCGGTCTTCATTTTTTGTCCGCATAACTCTTTTGCCGATCTTGAGCCGCCTTCAACCGCTCTCGAATCCCTTTCACCTTGTCCGTCGTTTCTTGTACGATTTCCGGTCCCGCAAATTGTTTCTCTCCCGCCTCGTGCCTAATTCCTTTTGTAACCCCTCCCAGAACTTGGAAGTAAACCGACTATCCCGATCCGAAACTATGGATAGTGGAACACCGTGACGGGACACTACTTCATCAATGTAGAACTTAGCTAATTTATCCATCGGTAAGGTCTCCCGCATCGCTAAGAAGTGTGCACTCTTGGTAAGTCTATCCACCACCACCCAAATGGTGTCGTGACCCTCAAGGTTTTCGGTAATTTGGTGACGAAGTCCATCGTGATATGCTCCCACTTCCACTCCGGAATGGCCAACAACTACAAGCTCCCATAAGGTCTCTGATGCTCCGCTTTGACTTAAAGGAAAGTGACGC
Organism: Arctium minus; assembly: GCA_954870635.1. NCBI lineage: Eukaryota > Viridiplantae > Streptophyta > Magnoliopsida > Asterales > Asteraceae > Arctium > Arctium minus. The sequence goes on along the minus strand of OX941086.1, from coordinate 29,156,072 downwards.
ATCTTTCCACATAGTTGGCCACATCGAGCTTCATAACCGGCCACCAATAATGTAATTTCAAATCCCTATACATTTTGGTGCTACCGGGATGTATAGGGTACTTGGACTTGTGAGCTTCCGCCAAAAGTAACTCTCGGTTTCCCCCAATCTTCGGTACCCAAATCCTCCCTTGAAATAACTTAAGACCGCGGCTATCTTCCGTAAGTAACTCCCTTTGTTTCACCATGACCTAGGCTTTGAGGTTCTCTTTACGAAGTGTCTCGACTTGACTCTCTTTGATGTTCTCCACTAGGCTTGATACCACATCGATCCTTGAAAGGGTGACTTTACTTTTGCTCCCATAGCCCTTCCGACTCAAAGCATCTGCCACCACGTTGGCCTTACCGCGGTGGTAAAGCAATTCACAATCATAATCCTTTAAGAGTTCTAACCACCTTCGTTACCGCATATTGAGGTCCTTTTGGTCGAATATGTACTTCAAGCTTTTGTGGTCGGTGAATAAAGGTAGAGGTAGTGTTACCATAGCTTCAAGGCAAACACCACCGCCGCTAGCTCTAAGTCATGGGTAGGGTAATACCTCTCGTGATCTTTCAATTGTCGCGATGCATACGCGATCACCTTCCCTCTTTTCATCAAAACGCACCCGAGTCCTAATTTAGAGGCGTCACTATGTACCATGAAGTATTCGGATCCTTCGGGTATAGATAGGATTGGTGCTTCACATAATTTCTTTTGGAGAGTCCGGAAGGCTTTCTCTTGCGTCTCGGTCCATAAGAACTTAACGTTCTTTCTCGTCAATGATGTGAGTGGAGATGCGATCCTCGAAAAGTCTTGAATAAACCGCCAGTAGTAACCGACTAAGCCCAAGAAACTCCTTATCTCCGTTGGACTCATCGGTGGCTCCCAATTCATCATCGCTTCTGTCTTCGCCGGATCCACTTTCACTCCGTCCTTGGATACAACATGGCCCAAGAATTGGACTTTTCGGAGTCAAAACTCACATTTCGAAAACTTCGCAAACAACTTCTTCTTTCGAAGAATCTCCAAGACCTCTCGCAAATGTTGTCGATGCTCCATATCGTCACAAGAGTAGATGAGAATATCGTCGATGAAGACTATGACCGACTTGTCCAATAAGGGCCGACATACTCGGTTCATTAAGTCCATAAATACGACCGGAGCATTAGTCAACCAGAATGGCATGACTAAAAACTCGTTGTGTCTGTATCTCGTCCGAAACGCCGTCTTCGAGATATCGCTCTTCTTCACCCGCACTTGATGGTAACCGGACTGCAAGTCTATCTTAGAGAAACACCTCTCTCCTTGTAGTTGATCGAAAAGGTCGTCGATCCGAGGAAGTGGATACTTATTCTTCACGGTGACCTTGTTGAGTTCACGGTAGTCAATACACATTCGCATAGACCCGTCCTTCTTCTTCAAAAATAAAACTGGAGCTCCCCAAGGTGACGAGCTCGGTCGTATAAATCCTTTCTCGAGGAGTTCCTGTAGTTGCGCCATCATTTCTTGCATCTCCGTCGGGGCTAAACGATAAGGAGCGCGAGCGATTGGGGCGACACCCGGAGTGAGGTCGATATGAAACTCTACTTGTCGTTCCTGTGGTAGCCTGGGTAGATCCTCCGGAAAGACATCCGGGTATTCGCGCACCACGTCCACATCTTCCACCTTCTTCTTTCTAATTCCACATCGATCACGTAGGCTAAGTACGAAGCACACCCCTTGGCTAGGCTCTTTCGTGCCTTGAGTGACGAGATAATCATGTTGACTTTTCGGTTCTTCTCTCCGTAGATTATCACTTCTCCACCCTTAGGCAAGGGTACTCGAAATAATTTATTGGAACAGAAAATACCGGCATCATTCTTAGATAACCAATCCATCCCAACGATCACATCAAACCCCCGATGTTTTCCGGCAACAAGTCTATCACAAAGGACACCCCATCTAGTTCTATGGTGCACTCGACATAACATTCCCGAACCAACAAATGCTCTCCATTGGATACCTCCACCACTAGAGAATCATTCAATACACTCATAGGAGTAGAGAAATTCTTGCAAAACGACGTGGACACAAAAGATCGGTTCGCACCGGAATCAAACAACATACGGGTAGGTAGAGAGTTCACTAGAAACGTACCCGACACGACATCTGCCATCTCTCTTGCTTCATCCACCGTCATTTGAAAGGCTCGACTTGGAGTTTTCGATTTGATCTCCTTCTTCGGCACGACCACGCTCGGAACCCCTTGATGACTCCTCTCTCGCTTAGGACAATTCCTCTTGATGTGCCCCGGTTCCCGACACTCATAACAAACTCCTCCTTGGGAGAGGCAGTCCCTACTCAAATGGTCCTTCCGCCCACATTTAAAGCACTCGATAGAGTCGGAGAAAGGTTTTGGATTACAAGGCCCGAAATGCTTACTTTTGCACTTGGGGAACCATCTTGCCTCACACCGTGGCTCAAAGTTCCTTCCCCCGTTAAAGGGTTTGGATGGTCGCGCGGGCCCGATCGGCCCTTCCCACTTTCTCTTCTCTCCTTGTTGCTTATTCTCCTCCCACTCTTGAACGATGTCGTCCTCTACCAATTGAGATGCCTCGATCACTTCTTGCAAGGTAACCTTTTGAGCGTTCCTCACGCCCGTCTTCATTTCCGCCGGTAAACCCTTCATGAAATCTTTTATCTTCGACCCCTCATCAGTTCCCAAGTTCTCAACTAAGTTGAGTTTATCCATGAACTGCTTCGTGTAGTCGGCAATAGACAAATTGCCCTTCTTCAGATTGCGGAACTCTTCTTCTATTTTGTCAAGCGCCCTCTCGTTGCAATATTTCTCCATAATCTTCTTCTTGAAGGTTGGCCAAGTGAATTTGGCCAGAACCTCCGGTGTAAGAGTCCTTCTAGTAACATTCCACCAACTCAGCGCATCCCCTCTGAGCAGTTGGGATGCAAACTTGACCCTTTGAGAGTCTGCGCACTCGCTTGACTCGAATGCCATTTCCACATCCTGAATCCATTTCATACACGCTAATGGATCGGTCGTTCCGGAGAATTCTGGAGGTCGGATACACAAAAAAGATTTGAAAGAGCAACCTCCTTCCTTCTTCTTTTCGGTTCTAATCGCATGATCCTCTGTCCCGATTGCATTATCGGCACTGCACGATCCAATCACCGCATTGTCCCTCACCGTCTCATATCTCCAGTTGCTTGCATCCCTGTCTTCCAAAACTTTCATAAGTCTCTCATCTCGCTTGTCCATCGTCGAGTTCATCATTTGCATGATGCTAGCCAATAGAACCGATTGAGGGCCCACTTCTTGAAGTACCAGATTCTCGGTTTCCAATTCCACACGAGGAACTTCATCAATAATACCTTCTAGCATGGGAGGAATCGGTGGATTGGTTTGATGCACTGTTGGATTTGCTTGTCTTTTAGCTTCCGGGGCGGTCACACTCACCTTATTTGCATCTTAGGGAGCCCATACCCTACTCCTCATGTTTACCATTGTGAACTGCCACACAATATGGTTCACACCGGTTAATTCTTTAAATATAATCGGTTCAATATGTAATACTATAGAGATTAATCATCATAATAACAATTTCAAGCATGCTCACGTAATCATGAATTCACAACAACACTGGCCAAGTGAGATTGTGAACCTATTTTACTTAAGAATCCTCATTGTCATCATCACAAATTTCAATCAATGCACTTCCGTAATCCTAATACTCTCCCCACCTAGGGATGCTCTACCCATTTGGATAGTGATCCTATAAGCACAATCAGTCTAAGTCTAGGTATACCAAAGTCGACACCTAGTTCCCTTAAACTAGAGCTCTGATACCAACTTGTAACACCCTAAAAATGGGACAAACAAAAATTTCCGGAAAGTGAAAATATGGTAATCAATTTAATGCTAAAGCATGAGCTCGCTCCAAAAAGGACAATATACACCTGTATAATTACAAGTTTGTAATAACGAAGTAATGAGGATAACAACCTCTCAATCTAATTCCTAAACGAGAAATAAGATTACAATTGGTTGTCATCTACGTCCAAAATAATCGTCTTCTATGATGGTGTCCCAAAAGTTCCCAAGTTCACATTCTAATGGACCACTAAACCTTCTTGACGGTTGCGCTGCTAAAACCTGAGATACACATCAAACCAAACAAGTGTTAGGCCAAACGAGCCTAATAATTTGTACAAAAGCATGCATAATCATTTATATCAATTATAGTTAATAAGGTCCAAAAAAAAGGAATCAATGGGGGAGACCCATCACACCAAGGAGTTTCACCTCAAGTCAATGTACCTTGATGTTCACTCTATTGAGCAACATCCCGAAGGCCCGACACACTTGAAAACTACCTCCCAGGCATTACTCCAAATGGCGGAGGTCTAGGTGCATACCATCCTGGTGGCACCCTAGACAACATCCTCCTAGAGATTACTCATGGTTCATCCAATAAACATGCAATATCCATCTCTATACATATTCCATATCAACAAGATACGTGTATAAGATCTCATATAGTTCCAAATCCCATATTGGGTCCATAACCTTAAAACATGTAAGTTCAAATATGATATTCACAATCATGACCAAACAATTTCAATAATAATCCCATCAAAGTCCACATGATGTACAATAGCCAAAATCCCCAATAATCAAAAAAGTAGCAGTTAGGTCAAACTTATCAGGTGGTTAGATTTATACATGTATATGATGACAAATAAACACACAAGACATGTATCTCATTTGAAAATGGTTAGAAGAAACTCACTATCTAGGTTTTATACAAAACCCTAGAAAAGAAGTGGATGAATGCTTAAGGTCTTGAAGCTTGAAATCTTGCTAGGGACCTTAATAAATGCTCTTCAACCACCTAATAACTTCTTCTTGATGTTCTTCACCAACTAAACCCTAGCATTTGATGATGAATGATGTTTGAAGGAGGAAAATCGCCCTTGATATCTCCCAATCCCGTGAACAAAGTGAAACAAGTGAGGTTGTGGCTTAAAATTGGTCAAGGGGGCTTTTTATACTCTCAGTCCCTACGGAGACAGTGCCCGGCGACATTACCCATGGCACTGTCGCATGGGCACAATCGCGCCACTTCCCAAGCCCTCGGTACACACCACACGATAGTGACCGGCGACAGTAACCATGTCACTATCGCGGTGGCATTGTCGCGCCAGCCCACTAAGTCTCGGTATAAACCTCGCGATTGTGCCCTGCGACTATGCCCTTGGCACTGCCATACCACACCCCTCGAGACCCAAAAAATTCTGCTTTCGATTCGATTGCGCACACATAGATATATATTCAATTAAAGCATAACAAGACTATACCAAATGCGAATAAATTTATACACCAAAGGACTTCAGATTCATAAATTACTATGATTAATAAAACGCTAGGCGTGAGTACTTACCTTGAATTTTTCGGATGTTACATTTTTCAATTACATTATATAGTTCATTGCTTAATTACTTAGTGTTGATATTGAAAAGTTTTTGAAGCGAAAAACTTCATCAACCGGTAATGCGTCCAACAATACGATTGATATTAACAATCTTCCTTGGGATCCATCAGAGAGGCCCAAAATTATAACTTATAACCCAAATCGAAGAGATGAAATTAGACGGAAATACTTGGTTAGGGGGTCTGGTCAACCACGAGGTCACGAGTTCCCAACCAAAGTCATTGGGGCTAAAGCAAGACGTTTTGTTGTTAATTGGTTTGATTAATTTAAATGGATGGAAACTTGGAGTATAGTGTAAAACTAGATAGAGCATATTGTTTGTCGTATTACTTGTTTAGAAACTAAGGTGGGAATCATGGGACTGGTGCATTTGTGACAGATTGATTTAATAGTGGAGTAAAAAGACAAACTTACACTTCATGAGGGTGAGGTTAATAGTTTTCACCACAAAACACTTAAAAATGTGAAGATTTGATTAACCAAACCAACCAATTGTTGTTGCCCTTCATAAGCAAACAAAACTCATGAAGATCGAGTATCACATGCGATTGAATGCTTCGGTTAAAGTATGTATAAAGGGATTTTCTCGGGGACTTTAAAGTTAACTGGAAGTATAAATGGTGATATTGAAAAGATATATTACAAAATGAGCCAAAGAACAATCAAATGACATCTCCAAAGATTCAAAAAGATCTTGTTACTTGCTTTGCGGAAGAAGTGTTGAAATCCATCATAGGGAAATTGGTGATGATGTATTGCCTTGTTGGTGGATGAGTCTAGTGATGTCTTTATAAAAGAAGAAATGGTCGTGGTTTTGAGGTTTGTTGACAAATACAGAATTATTCAAGAGAGATTGTTGGCGTTGTTCATGTGATGGATACATCTGCTTTAAGTCTTAAATATGCATTTGATGCTTTATTTGCAAAACATGGATTGAGTTTCACAAAGGTAATTTATGTACTTTATATGTGTAACGCTCAGAAAATCCAATACATCTTGACAAAAGGAAATCGAGCCTCGGAGGGGCCTTGGGCGAGAATGCCCGCGACTGTGATAAATGTCACAGTCGCATATCAAGATCATGGGGGCTTGGGGAGCCACGGTACACCACGTGTGATTGTGTCCCGCGACTGTGACATGGGCACAATCGTCGGGCATAGTCGCTAGAGTGGTACCGAAGGGGGTGGAGCTCGGCGACCTTACCAGCAACAATGCCCTAGGGTAAAGTCACAAAGCACAGTCGCCCGCGACCATCTGGAGGTATTTAATTCCACATCTGATCTCCAACTCATTTCTATCCAACCCCAAGATTAATAAGAATAAGGGTTCAAACAATTTTTCTCCCTTTCGGCGAAGTAAATTAACCTAAGGTTAATATAAATAAGGGTTTAATCCGGATTTTTCTTCCATTTAGGTATCATAGACCGAGAGGGAGATTTTCATTCTTTGTCTACTCTTTTCTTTAACAGTATTTTCGAATCCGTTCCAAGCAATTTTTGAGAGCTTGGGTGCCATTCTTTCTTCCTCAAAACCCTCTCCTCACTTGATACAAACCTATAATGAGTTGGAGACATTTATGGTTCATCAAGAGCACTTTTGGAGCATAAGAGTGGAAATCCAAGCCATGAAGTCTCATTTTATCCATCTTCTTCAAACCTAGGGTTTCATCAAACTCTCCAAAACCCTTTTCAATCTTTAGGTGGTTTGGTGCTTGAGGTCCAAATTTGTGGCCCTAGGAGTGTATTATTGATGGATTCAAGTTATGGTTGAGGTAACCTTCTCTTTTCTTCATTTATGGAAATTAGAGTTTTGATATAGTTAAGATTCTTATGTAAAAGGTTTGGGGAACGATTCTAAATGTTTGGGTACAAATATTTACGGTTGGAAATTTGTGGATCTAGGTCTTGGAAGGATTTTTGCTTGTGGATTCAGATTTCTTCAAGGAAGCTTAAGTTGGGGTAAAATATAGATTTAGCCTAAATCTAGCAAGGTGAGTTCAAGTTGATTTGTGAAAACGTTGTACATGCCAAAATGTTCATTTTAAAGTGTTTATGTGTTTTACATGAAATTATCAGTTGTTGAGTTATTTGGGCATTTTGATAAATAAGTCATAATTGAAAGTGTTTTGATGATTTATTGCATAAATGAAGATTATTTGGTTAAAAGGCTCTTTTAGCGTTTGTTTTGGAGAAATGCTTAATTATGTGTTATGGATATTTTTGAAGGAATAAATAGTGTAAATTCATTTGGAAAGTAAATTGTCCTAATCTAAACTGTGTTGGAGTCATTCATGCATTTTGGAGCATGTGTTTGCATGATGCGAGTCGGTTGCGTTTTATTATTTGGGAAATGTTATTTGTTGGTCAAAAAAAGGGTTTTGAGCACTTTATCTCAGTGTCGACTTAAAAGAGTCTTGGGGACAATTGTCCGATTTTAATGGCTCAGTGTAGAGACAGGTTATGATTTACATACTAATGCACCTAGTTGCATATTGTCAGGATCGAAATTCAAACAAGAATTTAACACACACTCAGAAACTATGTTAAAGGAGTCGCGGAAAAACACTTTAACAGTAAATCAATGGAACAATATCAGAATGAAAATCACAAGTTATATTGATTTAACTTAATGATTACAAACAAAACCTCAATCTGTTGAACAGGCTCAACAGACGTTCAATACTTCTCTATTGAAAGGACTTCTAAGAACCTTGAGGTTAATTTTCTCTAAAAACCAAACGAATATTGAAAACTCTATCAATGTCATCTAAACTATGCCTTCTATACAGTATATATACAAGACAGATTACAAGTTAATTATCAAAACAAAATTGATCTTCATAATCCATTCCATAATTATCTTCATCTCTATCTCCAGCTCCTATTCTTTCTCTTCAAGCATTATCTTCATAAGCAGTGTTAACTTCATCCTAATCCAACAACATTAACATCCTCAGCAGTATAAACATGCTAGCAGTATTAACCCTTCACTTGCAGTAGTAATCTTCAAGCAGTACTAACTACTAGCAGTACTAACTCTCCAAGCAGTACTAACTATGCTTCTAGCAGTACTAACTTTTCAAGCAGTAGTAAAAAATTTCAACTAGCAGTATTAATTACACAAGAAGTAGTATCTGACAGTATTAATCATCCTTAGCTCATTTCAGACCCAACAATAAAAATCTCCCCCTAACTTAACTTTTCAGATTGAGAAGTTAAGTTCTTCAAAATTTGGTCTTCATGATACTTTCAAAACTTAAGCTCAATTCCCAAGATTAGGATCCAAACCTAAGCTTTGATTGATGATTCTTCTGACTACTATCTTGGCCATTTCAGAATCCTTTGAACATACCAGCTTAGCATTCAACATACCTTGCAATTTGGCTTTGCTGTGATCATAAATTTTATCCACCAGGTAGTACTCATGATAAGATCTGTCAATAGTGATGACATAGACTCCACACCTTTCAAATAGCATCCAATTGTCTATTCTTTGAAATTTATTCTCCAGATGCAGATCTCTGACAACATGTTGAACTTTTCTAAGATCAAACATCATGCATAAGTACTCCATGGCTAATTTTATTAAGCTCATTCCTGCTCCTGTCAAATCCTTTTCATACAAGCTCATTCCAACCTTGAACATTTCTTCTAAGTCAGATCTGGAACAACTTCTGATGATTTTGCCCCAAGTAGAGTAAACCTCATACTTGTCTCCCATCCTTTTAATCCTGAAGTATTTCTTCCTTTGATCTTCCAGGATATCCCAATGGATAATTTCAGGGGCTTGGACTAATATTGGGTCAGCTTTTACAGGTTCACTATCAGTCACTATCATATACAAACCAACATGTACCTCAGATTGTTCAGATTGTTCTGCACCTTGTTGACTTGATTGTTCTTCAGGGGTTGCAACAACAAGTTCAACTTCTTTTTGCACTTCTTCAATCCTTGGCCTTTTGGTCTGTTTCTTTGAAGCTATGGTTTTCATTCTTTTGACAACTTTGACTGTTTGAGCAAGAGTTTCTTCTTTCTGTTCTTTTTGCACTTCTTTTGTAAAAGTGGTTTTGTAAAAGTGGTTTTCATTCTTTTGACAACTTTCTGTTCTTCACTCTCAGGAAAAGGTTGTTGGATATGCAGATCATGCCTTTCTTTCATTTTCCTTTCAACCTCAACCCTTTGAGTAAAGTCTCCTTGTAGCTTGGTCATTTCTTTCTTGTAAAGCTCTTCAATTCTGCCATAAGACATACCAGTGAACATGCCTTCTTTAACACCAACTGATCCTTTTAGAAAGTTGATCATTTTCCTCCTTTCTTGGTTGGCAACAAAAGTCTTTGAAGGTTGTCTTTTCTTTGTCTGTGCTGGCTGCCTTGGCATAGATGCTTTTGCTTGGACTTTCTTGGCTTCAGCTGCAACCCTCAAACTTCTTTGGTACTCCCCATTCTCATCAACATATTTATATTCAGATTTGATGAGATTATCAAACTGAGGAATCTTATTGCTTGAATACTTTGTCAGAAGAATGGGTCTGTCACTGGAAGCAGTACTAACTTGATTGGTAGTACTAACTTTGTTAGCAGTACTAACATCATTAGCAGTACTAATTGGGTTAGCAGTACTAACTTTGTTAGCAGTAGTATTGCTTGCAACAACACTATTTCTGTCAGCAGTACTATTTGAAGTAGCAGTACTAACAGATTTCTTTACTTTTGGAACCCAAACCTGGACAAAGTTGTTTGCTTTCTTTTTCTTTAAGTTACTCCTTGTCTTATTTGGAGTATTTTTCTTTGAATTAGCAAACTTATTCTGAGCATGAGATTTTATAGGTGCCCTTCTCACATTCTCAGCCATATAATTCCTTATTTGCTTCCTATAACCAACATGATTTTGTATATTTCTTTGAAAAGTGATCATTTGGTTAATAGGATTGAAATAACAGTGTTTGGCTAGATGATTTAACTTGCCACAGATAAAACAGGGCTTTGGTTTGTTAATTTTTCTCAGATCAATTCCTTGTTTTAAAGCCCACTGATTATTTCTGTTTCTTTGATTTCCCCTTGATTTATTATGTTGTTGGGGCTGATTCTGTTTACAAGTACAGGGATTAACAACAGTGGTTTGCATGTAATGGACTTCCTGTACCTTTCCCTTCCCTCTCTTAGAACTTTCAGCCTTCTCACTCTTTACAAAAGGTTTACCCCCCCCCCTTTATTAGTAAGGATATGATTTTCTAAAGGGGTTTCTTTAAGGTCATCCTTATTCTTACCCTTAGTGGTCTCTTCTTCAGCCTCTTCCTCAATCACTACACTGTCAAGAGGATCTACATCTGTGACTCCTGCAGGTAAGTCTATTTTCTCTTGTCTTTCTAAGAGGTCTGAAGTAGGAGGAATATAGTTATTGTTATAGGGTGGAGGGGTACTGTTGTATCCTAAACCTCTTTTCAGGTTGTCATGGACTTGAGATCTTAGAAGTGAGTCCATTGCTTTAGAGGCATTGGAAAACTTCTCAATGTCCAGCTTGGCTTTTTCAAAATCACTCCTTATCTTCTCACATTCCTCTTCAGACTTTTTAAGCTTAAACTCTAACTGATTCTTTTCCCACTTCCAGTAGTTAGTATCATATGTGTGTTAAAGTTCATTGGTTTTGTATGCCTTAATCTGTTCTTCCAAATTCTCAACAATCACAACATACTCTCTTCTATCTTTCTCTAACCTCTTTACGTCATCACACATGCTTTGATTGTGATCCCTGTACTTTTTAACAGTTTCTATGCAAGATTTTGAGCAAAGGTTAGATTTTACCTCTATGGGAATATCAGTGCTTGCTGACTCTGAAACTTTAGCCATTAAAGCTTGATTATGAACTGCTTCTTCTGCTTGGTCACTCCAATCAAATCACATTCCTTCTTGGGAAATAAGAGCTTGAGAAGAGTTCCTGTTGTTGAAGCTAGTGGATTGTGATGGTTGATGGTTGCTAGTATGCTGTTGAGGCATTCCACTTCTGCATTCTCTTGCAAAGTGCCCCAGCTTGTGACACTTGTAACATTCAACCTTGGATTTATCAAATCCAACCCCATATTCTCTTTTCTGAGCAAAGTTGTTCCTTCCAGTCCTTTTGATGAATCTTTTTACCCTCATTGTGAGCATAGCCATCTGCCACTTGATATCCATCTCTTCCAGATCATCAACATTTATCTGTTCTAAGTCATCATTAATTAGAGTGGAATTTGCATGACTGGCTATAAAAGCTTCTAAAACTGAGTCATTAGATCCATCTTGCTTTGATCCATAGGCAGCACTAACTGATTCTGTATTAGCAGCAGAATCAGTAGAAGATGATAAAAGAGCAGCATTGTATGAGTATCCAGAGGGCCTCTTCTTTGCTTCTACCTCTGCTTCAAACACCCTAAGGTCATTATAGAGGTCATCCAGTTCCTTGTCCTCCAGTTGGTCATTCTGTCTGAAGGAGACAGTGTACATAGTCCATTCATCACCAAGAGATCTTAGAAATTTTCTGTTGACATCATCTTGATCTATCTGGACACCAACAGTAGCCAATTCACCAATTAACTTATTAAATCTATCAAAAGTTTGAGTCATGGACTCATTCTTTGTAGACATGAAGTTTTCATATTGCTGCTTCAGGATGGCCTTCTGATTTCTCTTGGTACTTTTGGTACCAGAAAATCTTTTCTCCAGTGCATTCCATAGAATTTGAGCATCAGAACAGTTGCAGAATTGATGTTGATACTCATTAGGAATTTCCAAGAGCAGAGTGCTCAAGGCTTTCATCTCTATCTGCCTCATCTTTCTTTCTCCATCAGTCTTTGGTGGAGGTCTCTTGCCATCTGCGTCCATCTTTCCTCCATCAGAGGGACCATTCTCAATGATATCCCACATTGAGAAGTCTGTGAGAAGAATGTACTGCCTGATTCTGATTTTCCACATGTCAAACTTATTGGGTTTGAGCATGGGAACCTTTGATACCAGAACGCTGTCGCTTGATCCGTCCATGATGATTCTTGCTTTCTGAGTTACACAAGCTCTGATACCACTTGTCAGGATCGAAATTCAAACAAGAATTTAACACACACTCAGAAACTATGTTAAAGGAGTCGCGGAAAAACACTTTAACAGTAAATCAATGGAACAATATCAGAATGAAAATCACAAGTTATATTGATTTAACTTAATGATTACAAACAAAACCTCAATCTGTTGAACAGGCTCAACAGACGTTCAATACTTCTCTATTGAAAGGACTTCTAAGAACCTTGAGGTTAATTCTCTCTAAAAACCAAACGAATATTGAAAACTCTATCAATGTCATCTAAACTATGCCTTCTATACAGTATATATACAAGACAGATTACAAGTTAATTATCAAAACAAAATTGATCTTCATAATCCATTCCATAATTATCTTCATCTCTATCTCCAGCTCCTATTCTTTCTCTTCAAGCATTATCTTCATAAGCAGTATTAACTTCATCCTAATCCAGCAGCATTAACATCCTCAGCAGTATAAACATGCTAGCAGTATTAACCCTTCACTTGCAGTAGTAATCTTCAAGCAGTACTAACTACTAGCAGTACTAACTCTCCAAGCAGTACTAACTATGCTTCTAGCAGTACTAACTTTTCAAGCAGTAGTAATACTACTAGCAGTAGTAAAAATTTTCAACTAGCAGTATTAATTACACAAGAAGTAGTATCTGGCAGTATTAATCATCCTTAGCTCATTTCAGACCCAACACATATTGATGTTAATTACATGCTCGAGTGCGTTGGTCATTCTTGTGTAGTCATGTAATGTTAGACTGTGTTGCATTTGATCCATAGCCACGTAAGTAAGTCTGTTTTGAGTGGTTAATTGGGTATTATGGGGTTGGAATCCGGTACCCATGTTTTATGACCAGAAACTTTTCAAGTAGGCACTAGGAGGATTGAGTCTAGAAGTGCTACTGGGGAGGTTGTAACACCCTAAAAATTTGAGGGATTTTAAAATTTGAAATTTCGGCAATATGACGGCTACAAATGGAGCAAAATCTGTTTATAAAGATAATGACATTTCACCTATAAAATACCATCCCAAAATGGGGAACAAAGTATGACGTTTACAACCCAAAGAATAATTTAACTCAACAACCTACTAATCTAAACATAAATAAATCTAGATTAAATTCGGGTGTTGGCACTTTTCTTTCCAAAAGTATACCAAGGCTAAGCCGGGTGCACGTCCCTATATCCTCCAAAAATGTTACTATTCTTCAAACTCTCTTCACTCAAGCCCGAGGAGTTCCACCGCTAGAATGACCTGTTATACATGTCATTTTAAGAAAAAGTGTTAGGTTAAAGCTTAGTGAGATCAAACGGTTATAAAGAGAAAATATTAATAAGTATTAGACAGAAATGAAATGTGGAGTCGGAGAAGTAGTGGTATATAGACCTTTACCATAAAATAACACCTCTTGGGTTAACGGGGGAGACCCGCTTACTAACACAAGTGACGGAACACAAAAGTAAGCCACTTGACAAGTTAGTAAAACCAATACACATAATAAAGTACACGGTGACGAGATCGGTCTCACAAACCCCTTCTCAAGAAGGTCTTGTAGTTTTTCCATCATTTCTTTCATCTCCGACGGAGCCAAACTCCCGGTGCTAAGTCAATCTTGAACTCTACTTGATGGTCGGGTGGTAATCCAGGCAGGTCGTCCGGGAGTACATCAGGGAATTCTCTCACCACTTCCACATCTTCAAGCTTTCTCTTGAGTTTGGCGTGTATGACATCCGCCAAAAAGGATGAGCATCCTTTCGATAAACACTTCTGTGCTTTCACCATGCTGATAATTGCCACCCCGCCTTTCCGCCTCTCGCCGTATACAGTCACCGACTCGCCATTCGAAGTTGGAATTCGAATTAACTTCTTTGCACAAAGAATCTCGGCATGGTTATTCGCTAACCAATCTATCCCAATAACAACATCAAATACCCCGATGACCATCGGCATTAAATCAACCGGGAATTCCTTCCCTTCAATTTCCAACTTACAACCTTTAAGGACATCCCGAACCACTACTTGATCACCATCTGCTAACTCTAATACTAAGGCATCCTCTAAGATACTAGTGGGCACGAATAACTTTTGGCAAAAGGAATTCGACACAAACGAAAAGCTTACGCCCGGATCAAATAAAATGCATGTAGGTATGGAGCTTAGGAGAAACGTACCCAACACCACATCCATCGAAGCCTTTGCCTCCTCGGTAGTCATCTGAAAGGCTCTACCTATTGCTCAGAGGGTCCGTCTTCTTTTCCCCGCTACTCCCAGTCTTCAACTTCGGGCACTCACTTCTAATGTGGCCCGGTTCCTTGCACCCAAAACAAATTTCCCTTTGATCGGACAATCTCGGTAGTTGTGGCCAGGATTACCACATTTGAAACATGGTTCAGATCCTTGTTACAAGGGCCGAAATGTTTGCTCCGACACTTAGAGCACCATGGGACCTCATGTCACGGGCCAGTCCCCCGTTGATTGTTGTTGAGTTGCCTCGGTCTCTTAGAGGGTACAAAATTTCCCTCCCATCTTCTCTTCTCGACCACTCCACTTCTCTCCACCTTGCTCAAACCATAAGAATTCTCCACCAACTGTGCCTCCTCGATTGCCTCACGTAGAGTAGAGGCTTTAGACACCCGCACCATGCTTATCATATCGGTCGACAAACCCTTGATGTAGGCTTTGATCTTATCTCTTTCAGTTGGGACCAGATGTCCCACCAAACCCAATTTATCCATGAATAATTTGTTGTACTCCTTTAATGACAAATTTCCCTTCTTCAAACCATGGAATTCATCAATGATCTGATCCATGGATCGCTCGTTACAGAATTCCTCCATCACTTTCTTCTTGAAAGTTGCCCAACTCAGTTTAGCCAACACCGTGGCCTCTACAGAAGCAGAGTAAACATTCCACCAGGTGAGGGCCGCCCCTCTAAGCATTTGAGAACCAAAAGTCGCTTTCTGACATTCACCGCATTCACTCGATCTAAAGGCTTGTTCCATTTCCCGGATCCAATTTATGCATGCCACCGGGTCGTTCGAGCCCTTGAACTCTAGTGGTGGACAACCAAGGAAAGCCTTGAAAGTACAAGTCTTCATCACTTGCCTTGCTTCCGGGGCCGTGGTCCCATCGGTGGGAATTTCATGACCGGTACCCCCCGGATCCTGCCACAAAACATTCTCCGCAACAGTTTCATGCCTACGGTTGTTAGTATCTCGGTCTTCAAGTAGCTTTAAGAATATTTCTTGTGGTTGGGGCATCGCTGCGTTCATAGCTTGCATCATCCGGTCCATCATTCTTGATTCCGGAGTCACCTCTTTCATTATGGGTTCAGATGTGGCTATGTTGCGACGAGGTACATGCTCGGGCCTTCCGCCCAAAACGTTTTGCAACGGTGGGGGCAGGTCCGTTGTTGTCACTATAGGGTTGTCGGTCGTTGATGCCGTTGCATCTTAGCCATCCGGCCAACTTCGAGTGCTTACCATGGTCTGCCACACATAAGCGAGAATATAGATGAGAGATAGATCACAAGATTTATAGACAAGGAAACATACTACTACATTCATTAATTATCATAACAATGGACAAAAGCTTACTCACGTAAAACATCTTCATAATAACGTTAGCTAAGTGAAATTATGAATATATGACACGTAAGAATTCTCATTACCATCACCACAACTCTCAATTAGTGTAATTTACGTCGACTCTAAGACCATCCTATCTTAAGAGTTCTACCAATGCTCACAGTTCATAAATTAAAGTCACAGCTTAAGTCTAGGTATCCTATATTCATACCTAGTTCACTTAGACTAATGCTCTGATACCAACTTGTAACACCCTAAAAATTTGAGGGATTTTAAATTTTGAAAATTCGGCAATATGACGACTATAAATGGAGCAAAACCTATTTATAAAGATAATGACATTTCACCCATAAAATACCATCCCAAAATGGGGAACAAAGTATGACGTTTACAACCCAAAGAATAATTAAAGTTTAACTCAACAACCTACTAA
Organism: Arctium minus; assembly: GCA_954870635.1. Lineage (NCBI taxonomy): Eukaryota > Viridiplantae > Streptophyta > Magnoliopsida > Asterales > Asteraceae > Arctium > Arctium minus. Next base: position 29,139,487 of record OX941086.1, on the reverse strand, counting down.
TCTAGACACAAATAAATCTAGATTAAATTCGGGTGTTGGCACTTTTCTTTCCAAAAGTATACCAAGGCTAAGTCGGGTGCACGTCCCTATATCCTCCAAAAATGTTACTATTCTTCAAACTCTCTTCACTCAAGCCCGAGGAGCTCCACCGCTAGAATGACTTGTTATACATGTCATTTTAAGAAAACGTGTTAGGTTAAAGCCTAGTGAGATCAAACGGTTATAAAGAGAAAATATTAATAAGTATTAGACAGAAATGAAAGGTGGAGTCGGAGAAGTAGTGGTATATAGACCTTTACCATAAAATAACACCTCTTGGGTTAACGGGGAAGACCCGCTTACTAACTCAAGTGATGGAACACAAAAGTAAGCCACTTGACAAGTTAGTAAAACCAATACACATAATAAAGTACATGCAAGGTATGTTAGTCTCGATAGCTTTTAAAGTACACCCACGGAAAGTCAACTTTAACCGCATAGGATCCTTACGTTGACATCCTCACCCCATATCGTGTACTAGCATGTAAGACTTACACCCTATCCGATGCCTAACCATGCCTTGATGTGGAAAACTAATGTTCCATCATTGGACAAAATGACACAGTTAAGTTATGGGGTCATGATGCCCAAATGCAACCAAATATTCCATATAATGTCAATGAGTCCAACCAATACTCCAACAGATAATATATCAACAAATATGCTAACAAAGCAAGATTCCATATGTTATTTCACATAATTTCCAAGAGGTTCCAAGTTAGTGCTTTAAGTAGTATTTCTACTCTTCAAATCTAGTTTCCCAAATCCTCATTCAATAATCTAATAATAATGTTCCAAAACCCTAATTTTGTTTTCAAGCATTTAAACATAAAACCAAAGGAAACCATATTTTCCATGTACAATTCCCCAAGTATTTCAATATATAAGTTCTAAATTTCCAGAATCATAATCATCCATATGAACCCTAAAAATCTTCAAATTTAGGTTTTTGGTGAAACTCACCCAAATCAAGAGAAATAAAGTGGAGATGTTTATAAGTTTGAAATCATAGAAGACATGTATAATGTTTGTGAAAATAGAGAGAAACTTACCTTGGTAGTTTTCAAAAAGAAAACTAAACCCTAGAATGAAGTGGGTGGTGGGTTGAGATTGTCCAAGCTTAATCCTTCCACTTAATGCTTAAAAACACCTAAGGAAGATGATAAATGCTCAAGAGAAGTGGTAACTAAGAGCATTAATGAGGGAGGATGACTTGGAGTAAGAACTCACCTTGGAGCTACAGAAATTCGACCTAGTTCCTAAAATCAGATATAAGACTGAAAATCGTGACCTTCACATTTTATACCCAAAACCCCCGCCGACGACAGTGACATGCGATAGTGACATCTGTCACTATCGCGGGCACTATCGCCCGAATTCCACCACTCTCGGCACCTATACCATGGTTGTGACACCGCGATAGTGACCAAGGCACTCCCGCCTGGCACTATCGCGCGGAATGTACCGTAGGGTCTTCTCCCCCAGTGATTGTGCCTTAGCGATAGTGACACCATGTCACTATCGCGAGTACTGTACCGACAGTCAAAAATGATGAAACTCTTTTTCGGTCAGATACAATTTGAACACTAGGGATTATTAAATTGCAATTGATTAAAATTATACAGTAAACCTCCAACAAGGGAGTGAGCAAAACATGGGATATCAAGTTTTGGGGTGTTACAGAGGTAGGCACTAGGACCTCCACCGCTTGAAGTAATGCCTCGGATGTAGTCTTTAAGTGTGTCGAGCCTTCAGGATGGAATTCTTTGTAATGTTCACCAAGGTCAACCGACTCTTGAGGTGAAACTTGTTAAGAAGTCGTAGGGGCACTTGAGATTTTTTGTCGTGAGGTGTCATGCGATTAACGTTGCAACAGTGGCATACTTTTGTGTTCCTCCACTCTCAATGGATACAGGTCTCCCCCGTCGTCAGCCAATAACATTGTAATTATTAACGCCATATTTTATCCTTGTTTGGTTTGTGTGGTTGATTGTAAATGATGACCTTAATATTGTATTCCCTCCACGTATATTAAGGTTTGAATGATATGTTATCCCCACATTTTGATACTTAGATTCCTTCCATTTTATGGTCGCGTGAGTATTGGGTTTAATGTCCATATTTTCGGTAACGTATTGTGTATGTGGTTTATTAACCATGATTTATGGGTTGAGTATTGTGCCCCACCCGTGTTTTTGGTGTTTCGAGATATAAAGTTTCATTCACGTCTTCATAAATTGGGAGTCGATTTATATTCACGTTTTGAGTGAGTTTTGGGTTGCATCACCTCATCAAAGAAGGTTTTTACATTGGGGTGTCCATCTTTAAATCATGCTTATGATTGGAAATTAGTCGTTTTCGTATTTAAAGTAAAGTGTCTTGAAAGATTATGATTTAAGTTGCATTCTTTCCTTTTGCGACCTAATTATTCATATTGAAACTCTTGAACTCACTAGGCGTTAGCCTAACCTTTTTATTTGTCGGCATGTGCAACAAGTTCCGGTTGGTAATAATTCTAGTGACACTGTGAAGAGATGAGAGTTATTTGTATGCTCGGGAAGTGAATAGCTGGGTAAAGTCTTCCACAATTATTATGGGATAACAACTTGTATTTGGGATTAAGTAACACCTGACTCTGTTTTATTCCTTATATGTCATTGGAGTTTAAATTCTTTGAGGTTAATTACAGAATCTTAACGTGAGGTATATTGAGTTTTGAATTGTAGGAGGAAGTTTTGTTCCTTACTTGATGTTATATCGAAAATTTTAATTAGTTGTTCTTTCCAAATTTAAGGGTGTTACAATATGTCTTAAATATATCATTGAATCTTCGGTTAATCTCCTAAGTCCTAAATAGCTAAATCTATCTTTGAAATATTTAAGAGGACAAGGTTATGATGGTGCTAGAAATATGAGTGGCAAGTTTAATGGGTTGAAAGCTTTGATCTTGAGTAAAAATTGTTAGATCACAGATTTATTGGATTCAAGATCATCCAATCTGAAGTTTGGAATCTGAAGCTAATGCTGAAAAGTCGCTCTCGATATAAGTCTAATGTTAGTTTGTAATAATTGTCAAAGTTGTTTATTGTATTTTATGTTTGTCCTAAATATATATTTAATAGATATTAGGATATTAGTTTAAATATCTAGATATTAGTTTAGATATTTAGTTAGATATTATTATGTTTGGTTTAAGTTAGGTGAGATATCTAATATCTCACGATCTAGAAAATCGATCCAACATCAAGAACACTGTTCACAGAGAGAATCGGTGAGAGCTTAAACAGAGAAACAATATCAACCTTTGTAATCCGCGTTTGTAATCTAAACAGGTTGGTAAATCGTATCTTATTTGTTGTTTGATTATTTGGTAAACGATCGTGTTCAATCACACAGACTCACAATTGGTATCAGAGCTATAACCAGATCAAAATCAAACTTTTAAAAACTCAGTGTTCTTCATTTTCACACACACACTGTATTATCGATCAAAACTTCAAAATAGTGGTTGTTTTTTAAATCAAAAGCTTGTAACGTGTTATAGTTGATAAGTCGATCAAGGTGTCAAAGTTTGGTGCTATAATTCGACTTCTAGACAGGTCAATTTGGGATTTACAGGGCCGATCTATCGAAAAAGAATAGACACCGGTCGAAGGTTTCATACCGGCCTCTACAATCCGGTCGACATACCTCAGCTCCGGTCGAAACCTAAACCCCGGTCGAAAAACTCCATATCGGTCAACACTATTCACCTAGGTCGACACTATTCACCTAGGTCGACACTATTCACCTAGGTCGATACTATTCAACCAGGTCGACACTGTTCAATCCGGTCGAGAACTCATACCGGTTCACATCAAAGTCCGGTCATGCAACGATCTGGTCGTACAGTTCGGTCAACATCTCTCCGGTCGATACATCATAACACCGGTCGAAGACAGCTCATCCGGTTGAAGAACTCCGGTCAAAGCATAACCCCGGTCGACGCAAAGCACCGGTCGTCGAACATCCGGTCGACCCTTTTGCGCCAACAGTTCATCGCGCAAACTTGCACTTCGCGCTACCAACGACTCGCGCAAATCTTCTTTCGCGCGACCCGCTTCTCGCGCAAAACTCTTTTGCGCCAGCATCTTATTACGCAAAGTTGATTTTTGTGCCACCTTCACTTAGCGCAATTTGTGCTTTTTTCTCCAGTTCCATACTTGGTTAAATTTAAAATTTTATTTCTGAATTTTATCTGATTTTATTTGGATTAACGATCAATCGAACAGTTTCTTATCGAACAGAATGAATTCCAGCGAAGCTAATTCAATCAGTATGGATGCGAATACACCAGTACTTTACAAAGGAAAGATTTATGCCTTGGAAGCTAAATTACAGAAACAAGATTCTGATGGAGAGATATTCAAGATGGAATATTTTTCTGATGATGATGATAACATTGAAAAGCTCAAAATAGATCTTCAGAAGTTTTCTTATACAACTACAAATTGTTCGGAGAGGTCAAAGAAATTTCGTGATGAAAAGAAGGTACTGAAAGAAAAAGTCAATGCATTGAGAAAGATCAATGAGGATCTTCGGAAGCAAATTTCCGACTCTCAGCATTTGAAAGATGGTGAAAGCATTGAGGATAAGGAATAGAGTCTGATAACTGAAAACACTGAGTTAAAAGACAAGATCTCAGTCTTAGAAAATCAGATTGTTAAGTTTCAGCAAACAAGGTGTGCTAATGAAAAGAAGATATTTGAGCTAGAACTGCAAAGTGTCAAAGAGAAGAAGGCAATTGAACGAAAGAAGAATGCTGGATACTTAAAAGAGATATCAGATGGAAGAAAGGGTGCTAAGAAGGAATTTGAAAAAGAAAGAAGCACCTTTGAAGCTGCAATTAGAAAGCTTAATGCAAAACTATCTGAACTTTCTAAGTGTGCACAGAAAGAGAAGAAGAAAAAGTGTGAGCTTGAGACGAAGTTTGACCTTCTTGTCAAAGAAAGAAACAGTTATTCTTCAAAGATTAACGAGCTTGAAAAGATTATTTCAATGGTGGTGGTGACTGAGCACAAGACTCCAGAGTCAATTGTTCACTCACCTAGAGATGATTCAGCTGATTCGGAATGCTCTTTCAAGTCAGTTGCAAGTTCAACATTCAAACCTGTTTCTTTAAAAAGGTCAGTTAAATCTACTAATCAAATTCGTAATTCTAACCTTTTCTATGATAGAAATATAGATGGTTCAGGTACACATCAAAGAGGTAGAAGACGGTACAAAGAAGAAGAACTGGTCTGGAACAGGAAACCAGTTGTAGCAAAGAGGAAAGATGAGCAGAAAAGTAAGAAGTCATGTGTATATACGCAGAATGCCAAGAAGAACAATGCACGTAAAGGTAAACCTGATTTTGTCTACACGAGAGATCAATTAATCAGTTTTTCAGGTAAGAAACTCTATTGTTCTTATTGTCATACACATGATCATGTTCATAAAACTAGTGACCATTACTGGTATGGTTCTTACTCAGTTACCCCCACAAGAACTGCAACTAACACTCATGGACCCAAATACCAGTGGGTACCAAAGAAAAGGGATAATTCTGTGTTGCAGGCACCTTGTCAAGGGGGAGTAGGAGAATGATGGCTTTTGAACACAACAGTTCAAGACCCGTACTTCAACGAAGAATGACTTCTAAACACCACAGTTTAGGACTCGTACTTCAGTGATCAAAAGACTTTACTCCTGTGCTGATAAGAGAATGTACTCCAATACTCGAATGAGGAAATCAACCTTCAAGGGGGAGTACATATTTGTCTGAAATTTTATGCATATCTTTAATACTGATAATGTTCTGATGCATAATTTCAGGGGGAGTAAAAAGGTGATGACTTCTGATTATTTCTAATCAAAACTCGTACTTTCATTGTTTTACTGCTTTTTGTCATTTCATTTTAGTGAATAAATTTGCTTTGACTATGACATAAGACTTTTGCAGTTTTTGAGAGATGCTTACAAGATCATATCTTTATGACTTTAAGCTTAACTTCATGAGATGTAAGATTGCACTCAAAAGGTATCATTCCTTATCTTCATCTCAAATATGGTTGAAAAGTGGACAACTTTCAATCATAGAAAACATTGTTCTTAAATGTTCAAACCACTTCCAAAATCTCAAACCGATTTCATGAATTGGAAGTGTGACTTTAAATGTTTTCAAGATCTACATTGTGCTTTAACTGAAATAGTTAAACCAATTTGAGCATCATATGCATCATAGGAAAACATGATTTCATTGTGCTAGGACTTAACACAACTTCAATGGAATCACCTTAACCAGTGATTTCTACCCAAGAAGTTAATCCATAGTGATTGAGTGTGAGAAGTCGAAAAGAAATGAGTGTGGAATGTGTGATGAGTCATACAGAAAAAGATAGTTTGGTTAGAGTGAGCTAAATGTTTAAAAGAAAGAGGGTGTGAGAACAGAGTTAAAAGAATATCAGAACTCTGCACCAACTTTTTCTGAGCCGGGCAGCCACAATTCTAATGTTTCACAATTCTTTGGTGATCATTATTGAAACAGACAACTAGCCCAAGCCAACTCTTGATCAAACCTCACCAACTACTCATTTTCTTCTTAACAGGAAAGTGTTTCACATTTTCAAAAGGGGAAGCAGCACATTTGCTATCTGATTTTCATTTGGAAAATCTGGATATTGAAAAGAAGGAAGTCTGCCTCACCTTCGCACTTCAATCATGCACATTGAGTCTGTGTTTAACTTGCTGTTGTCTCAGTGGTTTACACAATTTTGAGCCTATAAGCAATCATCCGTGCTTAATTCTTTCTATCACAAGCACGAATACACAAGGAATTTGTTTCTTTGTCCTAACGTTCATAGAAATTACCTTTGTGGTGTTTCGATGATTGAATGGAAGCCCTGGAGGAGTGAACATCAAAAAGCTCCTTTACAATGTGTATTTGTTACATACAGTGACTGAGTGTTACTGACAGGCATTTTAACTGATTCATTTGTTGATTCAGGTGTTACACGATTATTTTGTCTGGATTTGCAAAGATCTGGATGAATATCTTTTGAATTGACGGATCAGAAGCTCCTGATGAAATACATTTCTTGCTAAAGTTTTGATGAAGTCGTTGAACTTTTCATCAAAAAGGGGGAGAAAAGCTAATCAAGAAATGGGAGCTAAATCAAAAGTTTAGAGAATTGTCCAAGATAGAATGGAGAAGAGCTAACAAAGAAAATATTCTTCAAAGTATTCTAAAGACATACTGATCTGAGAGAAATTTTCTTTGAAGATAATTTGCCTGGAGATTATTACATTCTGAAGAGAAAGAAAGAGATTCCATCTTCTGAGCTGAAAGAGAAGACTGAATTGCTAAATCATTTTAGTAATGATCTTGATCCAAAGGGGGAGATTGTTAGATCACATATTTATTGGATTCAAGATAATCTAATCTGAAGTTTGGAATCTGAATCTAATGCTGAAAAGTCGCTCTCAATATAAGTCTAATGTTAGTTTGTAATAATTGTCAAAGTTGTTTATTGTATTTTATGTTTGTCCTAAATATTTATTTAATAGATATTAGGATATTAGTTTAAATATCTAGATATTTAGTTAGATATTATTATGTTTGGTTTAAGTTAGGTGAGATATCTAATATCTCACGATCTAGAAAATCGATCCAACATCAAGAACACTGTTCACAGAGAGAATCGGTGAGAGCTTAAACAGAGAAACAATATCAACCTTTGTAATCCGCGTTTGTAATCTAAACAGGTTGGTAAATCGTATCTTGTTTGTTGTTTGATTATCTGGTAAACGATTGTGTTCAATCACACGGACTCACAAAAATGACTCGACATTTTATATACATTGTTTTGCCCATCAACTTCAGTTAGTAATTGTAGCGGTTTAAAAAAAACACGACGGTGTTAAGGACATCTTTGATTTGCTAGCCTTGGTTGTTACTGTGGTAAACTCTTTTTGCAAACGAAAAAATATGCTACAAAAAAGTCACAAAGATAGAATTCAAGAAGAAATTGTAAATGGCGAAATTGAGACTGACAAGGGGTTAAACCAAGAGATTTCGGTTGTACGAGCTGGAGATACACGATGGAATTCTCATCTTAAAACAATTATGAGTTTGATTTCTTTATTTCCGGAGGTTAAGAAGGTGCTTGAATATGTCGAAGATGATGGTGATAATGGAGCAACCCGACTTCAAGCAAGTGGTCTTTTATGATACTTCAAGACATTTGAACTTATGTTTTATATGCACTTAATATTAACCATTTTAGGGTTAGCAAATTCATTGTCTCAAGCTCTTCAAAGGAAAGATCAAGACATCTTGGAAGCGGTTGATTTGATAGGAACAACCAAAGGCCAATTGCAAATGTTAAGAGAAAATGGGTTTGATCAAGTTTTGGAGAAATGCTACTCTTTTTGTGATAAACATGAGATTGTCAAGTTGGATATGGCAAAAGGTTATGTTAATACAAGAAATCCAAGGAAAAGGATGAACATTAGCAACCAACATCATTATAATTATGATATATTCAACACTGTTTTGGATATGCAGATTCGCGAGTTTGGTGATCGTTTTTGTGAGATAAGCACCGACTTCCTTCAAAATATGGCAGCTTTGAATACACGCAATTCATTTTCTCAATTTAACAAATCAAGACTATTAAAGTTGAGTCAGATGTATCCACTTGATAATGATGACAAGGAAATGTGGGTCCACAATACTATCAAGTTCTTACCGACTTATACACATAAACGATTACCAACCTGCTTGATTAATAACAATGGTTACAAGGTTGATCGGTTGAAGTTTTTCTGTGTGTTCTCTCTAGTTTTCACCTTTAGTGTGTGTGTATATTGTGATCTGATATCTTGTTTTTGGTTAACACACTTGCTTTACCTACATAATATCTATTTTAGATATTATCTAACAACTAACAATATAATATCTAGAATATAATATCTAGATATTATAACTAAACTAACTAATTACTTAATAACAATAAAATACAATAACAACTAACTTTGACTATTTTATTACAAACGACTTAGACTAATATTAATGAGACGACTTTTCTGCTTTTGCTTCAGATTGCGATCTTCGTATTGTATGATCTTGAATCCAATGAGACTGTGTCCTAACAGGAAATGATCATTCTTGAGCTCGAACTTGACATCTACTATCATTCTGTTTATAATGATGTTAGATTTGCCAACTTATATGGCATTGCCGACCTTGTTAGATTGATGGCGGCAACAAGAAAACATCTTTCTATCCTTTAGTCTATCGATTATTGAAGCTAACACTGGTTTTGCCCGTCGCAACTGCTACGGTTGAAAGATGTTTTTAGGCGATAAAGCTTGTCAAGACAAATCTACGTAATCGAATTGGTGATGACTTTTTGAATGCTGCCCTCATTTGTGACATAGAAAAGGAAGCACATGATAAGGTTAAGAATGAAGATGTCATCGATCGTTTCCAAAATATGAAGACACGTCGAGGACAAATTTAGGAGTTGTTTCTCAATCCTATAAAAAAACATACTTTTGGTAATTATTTTTTGGTATATAACTATATATTGACCGTTTTCAAAAGATGAAGACGCGTCGGGTACAAATTTAGGAGTTATTTATCGGTCCTATAAAAACAATATTTTTTGTAATTATTTTTAGGTCTATATTATATTATATTAATTATATGGTGCCACCGTTTGAAAAAATTTCTGAGTCCGTCCCTGAAGCAAGGTCTTTGCGGTCTAGTCATGCCCTTTATCTTTATCTAGTCTGGAATTCCCTACCCCTAAGATGCATCCAAATAATCAACTACAAAGCTTAGGGTGCGTTTGGTATCCAGACAGAGTAGGATAGAACAGGACATGACATAGCATAACGGAACTTGACAGAACAACTGTTCAGTGTTTGACAAGACAGAACTAGACAGGAAAGAATAGAAAAATAACCAATTTACCCTTGTCGTTTATATATATTGATTAATTTTTGTAATTTATTAAATTAAAATAAAACAAATGTTTTTTATAACAAAATATATCATCAGGTTTTTTTTGTCAAGACAATTAAAATGACACCAAAATAAAAAGTTTATGTAGTTTCCAAATTTTATTTTATACATTTTCTATATTATTTTTAATATTATTAAATATATAATAAATTACATAAATTAGATTTTATTTTGAGGTTATATTGGTAAAATACAAGTCTGTTCCACTTTGTTTCATCTTGTTCTTGTCTATTCCACATTAAAGTTCTGACAAACGTGGAACAGTGATCCATGTTTTGTTCCGTTCTGTTCTATCTAATGTACCAAACACACCCTTAGTGAGTTCTTGGTTTCATGCAAAAGTAAACATATACATGTCATGCAAAATCATGCATATATATAGTACTACCTTCAATAATCATGTTCCAAATTTGTTTATATACTTTTCAAAGATAGGGTTGAGATCTCATTTATGATCGTATGATATGGTTCGTTAAGCTGACATATGGTTTGGATGGGATCTTCCCAATCTTCACAGTCCTCATTCTTCCAGCACACACCTGTCTTCTCAAATATCGGTGTTGCACAATAGATTTGGAGTTGTACCTTGATGATTTTATCTCTTCACCAAAGGAAACTCAATATCAGGGTAAAACCTAGATTAGCCTAAATCTAGCAAGGTGAGTTCAAGTTACTTTGTGAAAACTTTGTACATGCCAAAAATGTCCATTTTGATGTGTTTATGTGTTTCACTTGATATTTATAAAATGTTGAATTATTTGATGAGTTTTGTATATTTGGTACATTTGATTTATAAATCTTGTGAAACACCCATATTTAGGGGTTTTAGACACTTTGGTAAATAAATCTTGAGAGTGTGTTATTTTAATGAACTATTTCATAAATGAAGATTATTATACACTAATGCATTCTTAGTGTTTTTGGTTTTATAAACCATTTGGGAAATTCCAATGATGGGCTTTTTGAGTGAATCATGCCTTTGGAGGGTAATCGGGGGCACTATGGTACGGGCTCTTGTAGTCGAACATCTGCCATTGACCCTAAGGTGTAATTTCCGAGTCGGTTTTATGGGATAATTATTCCTATATTGTAGCTAGAAATAGGCATTGGGTCATCGGGGGCAACTTGGTACGGTCTTATAGGAGTCGGATACTAGTCATTGGCCACATGATGTAATTTTTAGTGAATGAGTGTACCTAGGATCATCAGGGGCCTCGTCTATGAATCACGGATAACTTATCCCATTGGAGCCATTGATCCTCAGGATGAGCTCTATAACATGGAACGGTTGCCTACTTTTATGTTCCGCTACTAACCATGAAATTGGGTCTCCCCCGTTACCGAAAGGTGTTGTTTTGGGGGATTGAGTTTTATCCATATTTTTCGGTGACAATTTGAGTATGGGGTGTTTTCCATAAGTTATGATTTTGGGTTTTGAGTCTTACTCATATTTTGGTATTTTGGTTGATAAAGTTTTATTCGAATTTTAGTAAATGAGCATTAATCATTATTCACGTTTTGAGTGAGTATCAGGTTTCAAATTCATATTGAATGAATGTTTGGTATTGGGGTTTTCATCACGAAAATGGTGAATTTTGGGAAAGATGTTGCTTTCATATTATATATATTTCATTTTAGAAATCAGGATTTAATTAGCATTCTTTCAATTACCGTTTTATATAAATAATAAAAACTCTTGAACTCACTACGTGTTAAGCCTAACCTTTTTTATTTGTCGGCATGTACATCAGTTGGAATGGTACTAGCGACATCGTGAAGAGTTGAGTGCTATTAGTTGCACATGAAGAGTATATGCATTTGGTGATGTCTTTTGCACCTTGGAGATAACGACAAATATTTACAGCACACAAAGGATTTAAAGTCCATCAAATGGATGTCAAGTCAGACTTTCTGAATGGCAAACTGCAAGAAAAGTATATGTCCAACAACCTCCTGAAATTGAGACTGCAAAATTTTCATATCATGTATACCTCTGGATAAGGCTCTGTATATCCTTAAGCAAGCACCCATAGCATGTCATGACATTCTCTCAAACTTTCTGATCAACAATGAATTTAAAAAATGTACTATTGACACCATTTTGTTTATCAAGAGTTACAAAAATGAGCTACTTCTCGTACAGATATATGTACATGATATTATCTTTGGTTCTACTAACTCTAAATATTGTGATAAGTTTTCAGAGCTGATGAAAAGTGAGTTTAAAATGAGTATGATGGGAGAATTAATCTTCTTACTTGGACTTTAAGTCAAACAAACTTCAGAAGGGATCTTTATAAATCAAGTAAAATATGTCTCTAACTGTAACACCCTGAATTTTATCCTAATTGAAGAAAAGTGTTGATCTGGATGAATCGGTAAAGGAAGAACCACATATAGTCGTCTCGGCTAAAGTGCCATGTGGTTGTGACATTTTTCACAATAGCACCAATGGTACTAAGAGTATGGTCATCTCGGCTATAGTGCCATGTGGTTGTGACATTTGTCACAATAGCACCAATGGTACTAAGAGTATGGTCGTCTCAGCTATAGTGCCATGCAGTTGTGACATATGTCACAATATCAACGGAGATTACTAAGTGGTTGGTCGTCCCAACGAATGTGCCATGTAATTAAGACAATTGCGTAACACCCGTGATTTTTGGGCAAGTACTATTTCAAGTCAATGTGGAAATGGATCTTTCAAGAGAAATTGAGGAAATAGGATTTTGGATTGAATCCTAGATTTTATAGTCTTGTTGTATGGAGAATTCAAATACGAATCCAACGGGCCTTTCTGGAGCGAAAACGGAGCTAAAACGAAGAAATTATGGCCAAATCAGCGTTCGGTACACTCTTGGCTATTGTGACAGCGATTGTGACAATGTCACTATAACCGTCACAATCGCCAAAAGCCAAAAACCTCTCGGTACACTCTTGGCTATTGTAACAGCGATTGTGACAATGTCACTATAGCCGTCACAAGCGCCAGAAGCCAAAAACCTCTCGGTACACTCTTGGCTATTGTAACAGCGATTGTGACAATGTCACTATAGCCGTCACAAGCGCCAGAAGCCAAAAACCTCTTGGTACATTATTGGATATAGTGACAGCGATTGTGACAATGTCACTATAGCCGTCACAATAGCTTGCGGGTACCAGAGTGTTAAAAATACGATTTTCAGCCATTTCTTTCATTTCTCATTTCCACCCTCTTCCCTTTTTCTCCCAAAACGTTCCTCTACCTTCTTTTATGAACCCTAACCGATTTTGGTGCTTTTCCATGAAGATCAAAGTGTTCCATCTTCATATTATGTTAATGGCTTCCTCTCTTGATGCAAGATAAAGTTCTCACCTCCAACACTAGAGATTTTTGGGGTTTACTAGGTTTTGCCCAAAACCTAAGTGGTAAGTTCATCCCTTCCATTTCCAAGCTTCTTTATGGGTTATAAACACTCCATTGATGATTTCCTAGTATTATATTCCCCCAATTTTGATTTGGATGATTTTCGAGAATTTGGGTCAAAATTGGGGTTTTGACCAAAATTAAGGTTTTGGCCAAAATGAAGATTTTGATATAAAATGTTTGGGGAACTATTCTAAATGTTTGGAGATGGATATTTATGGTTGAAAACTTATGGATCTAGGTTTTTGGAAGATTTGGCTTGTGGATTCAAGTTTCTTCAAGGAAACTCAAGTTGGGGTAAAATCTAGATTTAGCCTAAATCAAGGTGAGTTCAAGTTGATTTGTGAAAACGTTGTACATGCCAAAATGTCCATTTTAAAGTGTTTATGTATTTTACATGAAATTATCAAGGTTTGAGTCATTTAATGGGTTTTGATTATTTGAAGTGTTTAGCTTTATAAACCTTGTAAAATACCCATGTTTGGGATTTTTAGGCATTTTGATAAATAAATCATAAATATTTTAATGATTTATCTTATGAATGAAGATCTTTTGGTATAAACGCGCTTTTAGCGTGTGTTTGGAGAAATGTTTGTTCTTGAGTTATGGGACGTTTTGAAAGAATAAATGGTGTAAATTCATTTGGAAAATGGTTTGTCCCAACCAATTATGAGTTTTGGGCTAATCATATTTTTGGTCGTTGTGTTTGCATAACCGTTGGCTAATGGTGTTTTATTGTTTACACCGATTTTTATTGTACGACAAAGTAAATTGGGGAGCTTCGGCTCAGTTTTTAACTAAAATGAGTCTTGGGGACATTCGTCCGGTTTTAATATCCTATTGTGGAGTTTTGAGTATGATGGCGGTTATTGTGCATCATTTGAGAATTACATGTTTTGAGTATGTTGGTCATTCAATTGGAGTCATGTATTGCTATAGACTATAATGTAATGGATCCATAGACATATGAGTCGGTCTTTAATATTTTAAAAAGGGCTATTATTTAATGTTGGGACCAAGATTAGTTATAGGGTCATCGAGGGCCTCATTGTGCTATTGACCCCGTGATGTAACTTATGAGTCTGTTTTTATAGGATAGTCATTTCCCATTTGTAGCTAGTTGAGACATTGGACCCTAGGATGGAAACTTGGTACGGTTATGTGGGATCAGATACTAGCCCTGGTTCGTAAATGTAATCCTAGTGAATGAGTATGACTAGGAATCATTGGGTGCCCTCCCCCACATCTGAGTACGAGCCAGCGAGTTCGTGGCCTTGATCCTAGTATGGTGAGCTCAATAACTTGGAATGTGGCCTACTTTTGTGTTCCGCCACTAGCCATGGAATTCGAGTCTCCCCCGTCACCGAAAGGTGTTGTTTTGGGTATTTAGTCTTATTCATGTTTTCGGTGACGTTTTGAGTTTGGGGTATTATCCTTATATTATAATTTTGGAGGCTCGAGTTTACTTATATATCGGTCGTTTGGTTTATAAAGTTTTATTCAAATTTCAATATTTGGCATTTACCATTTTTCACGTTGAGTAAGTTTTGGGTTGCATTACTTCATGAAAGAATGTTTTGGCGTTGAGGCGTTCATCTATAAAATGTGTATCATTGAAAAAAGGGTTGTTTTCATATTTAAAGTAATTCATTTTGAAGGATCATGATTTAAGTTGCATAATTTTCATTTAACGGTTTTTATAATCATGATGAAAACTCTTGAACTCACTAGGTGTTAGTCTAACATTTTTTTATTTGTCGGCATGTGCAACAGGTTCCGGTTGGGAATAGTTCTAGCGACACTATAAAGAGATGAATGTCTGGTGTGAGCTCGAGAAATGATTAGCTTGGTGAAGTCTTTCGCATTGTTTTAGGAAGAGCAACTTGTATTTGGGTTAAGTAACACTCGACTTTGGTTTAGTCCTTGTATATAAGACTGGAGTTTATAATTGTTGATGTTAATTATAGAATTTTATATCTGAGGCATATTGAGTTTTGATTTGTAGGAAGGAGTTTGTCTTTTATTTGATGTTATATCGAAAAATATTCATTAGTTGCTCTTACCAAGTTTGAGGGTGTTACACTAACATACTGAAGAAATACAAGCTCAATGACTCAACTCCTATGAGGGGGAGCACAAAAGAACTATCGCTCGTGCTCCTCCCCGAGAAGCACCCCTTCCTTATATTATAGTAGGAATTTCTCTCTCGAACCCTAGAACCTTTGGGCTAGGAACCTGAGAACCAATGGCCAATGGAGCTAAGCTTGACTCTGATATCTCTGGAAAATCAGTAGATGTCAACAAATACAGAGGAATGATTGGTTCACTTTTATGCTTAAATGCTAGTAGGCCGAATATAATGTTTGCTACCTATCTCTGTGCTAGATATCGGGCTAATCCTAAGGAATCACATTTATCTGTAGTAAAAAAGAACATTAGATACCTCAGAGGCACTCAATTCATAGGTCTATCATATCCAAATAACTCTGGTTGTGAACTAATAACATATACAGAAGCAGATCATGCAAGATGCAAGCTAGATCGAAAGAACACTTTTGGAAATTGTCAACTACTTCGTCACAAGTTAGTGAGTTAGACATCCAAGAAGCAGAATTGTGTATCCACTTCTACTGCAGAAGTAATATATGTAGTTGCAGCTAGTTTTTGCTCACAAGTCATCTGGATGAAGACTCAACTCAGAGAATATGACTTTGAGTTTGACAAAATCCCAATACTTTGTTATTCAAAAAGTGCAATCGGCATCTCTGCAAATTCAGTGCATCATTCTAAAACAAACCATATCAATGTCAGGTATCACTTTACCAAAGATCATGTTGAGAAATGTACAATTGAAATGTACTTTGTCCCAACAGCTTACCAGCTTGCCGATTTGTTTATTAAGGCTCTTGATGAAAAGAGATTCACTTTTTTTATCAGCAAGTTAAGAATGCTCAATATGTTTACTTAATCTCGAATTTAAAAAGACAAAGCGTTTAGATGTAGTGTCAGAGTCTCTGGAACACCATGTTTAGGGTCATTGGCCGTAATATCCAAAAGTTTCTAAGATCTGAGATGTATAGTAGCATAAGTACTCTAGAAGTCCATAGCTTCTTACCAAGTGATTGGTAACCTTTCTTCTGGTGTAAAAACCAGATCTGCCACTGCAAATGAATGATTTTATGTCAATTTTCTAAGCATTGTAGAACCCAAGAAGGTTTTTGAAGCCCTACAAGACCCAAACTTGATCAATGCAATGCAAGAAGAGCTTGTGCAATTTGAAAGAAATAAGGTATAGTCTTTGGTTCTTTTTCCTAAAGATAAAACTGTTATAGAAACCAAATGGGTTAGAAACAAGAACGATGAAGATGACATTGTGGTAAAAAACAAAGCCAGATTGGTTGTAAAGGGATATTGCCAAGAAGAAGGCATAGACTTTAGTGAAACATTTGCCCATATGGCAAGGCTTGAGGCTATTAGAATATTTTTAGCCTTTGCAGCACACAAAGGATTTAAAGTCAATCAAATGGAACGGTTGCTAACTTTAGTGAAACAGTTGCTAACTGACGTTGTTAATTTGAGGGACCTTGAGTGTTAAGAAATTGAAAAGTTGGGGACCATCGATATAGATAACTTGTTTTAAGGACCGAGCATAAAATTTGAGCAAACCATAAAGACCATTAGTGTAATTCACTCTTTATAAATAGTTTAATTTAAAAGCATTAAAATTTTAAAAATAATTTCTCTCTCTCTCTCTATATATATATATAGAGAGAGAGAGAGAGAGGAAGGATCATGCGAGAAGTTAAACATTTTGCGAGAAGGCGAGAAGTGTGATATCATATATGATTACACGGCCTGTATGTGTGTTTAATCATATATGATTAAACGTCTATGTATTGTCAATATAACATATGTGTAATCATATATGATTAAACTTGTTTATCATATATGATTAAACACTTTTCGCCTTCTCGCAAAATGTTTAGCTTCTCGTTTGAACCTGCCCCTATATATATATATATATATATATATATATATATATATATATATATATATAGAGTATTGAAATATCATAAAAAAATAAAAAAAGACAAAAAAGTAAATAAAAGTAAACTACAATTTTGATCTTTGTAATTCTTTATTGTGTAAAAGAAAAAAAATGGTTAAAATATGAAAATGCCCTTCATTTAATGGAATCTCTTAATGATCGTTAGAGGATGGACCAAAATATGAACATTTTTACAAACTACGATGACCATCTTATAATTTCGAAATTACAGGGACAAAAAGTGTTATCTTTGACAAACCAAAGGGACCAAATTTGTATTTTCTCCTTTTTTAACAAATAATGCTATGTTTTAGCTGATAGCTGATGGTAGCTGATAAGCTAGCTAATGAAAAAGTCATGTTTGACAAAAACTAGCTTATAACTATTTAAATTACCAAAAAAGATATTAATTATTTATTTATAATTAAAAAGTAATATATAATTATGAATATAAATGAGGGGCATAATTGGAATAATCATAAAAAGCTCCTCAAAAAGCTAGCTTCTGACCATCCAAACATGTACCCAGAAAATAAACTAGCTTATTTTTGCCAAACAATGCTTTATGTGGCGTTTGTTTTTTAAGAGGTCTGAAATCTGAAGTATTATTTCACGTCTGATTAATGAGAGGTGTCGTTTGTTTTCAAGGGTCACCACTTATAGTTTCTGATGTATTTAAAAGTTAAAAGGATCTGAAATCTGGAAGAAAAAAAACAAATAGTCTGAACGAAAAATATGTCTGATCCATTCAGACTTAAAAGGTATTAAGAGGTTTTTTGAAAAAAACAGCCCCTTACGTTGTGTTCTCGAGTTTTTTTATGAAGGAAAGGAAAGGAAGGGAAAGGGGAGGAAAGTAGGAGGGAAGAAAAAATATTGTGTTCTCGAGTTTTTTAAGGAGGGAAAGGAAAGGAAAGGGAAGGAAAATATTTCCTCCCAAATGTGGGAGGAAACGGAAGGAAAGGAAAGAAAGAAATTTAGAAAAAATTAAAAATATTTATAAAATTACATATATACCCATTAGTTACATTCCACTGTTAAATAAATAAGGGTATATTGGTAAAAGTGACATATTTCCTATCATTTCTCTCCTACTGGAGAACATGAAAATTTATTTTATTTTCTTCTCTTTCATTTCTTTTCCTTCAATCTCAAGAAAACAAATACAAATATTTCTTTCTTTTCCTTCCCTTTCTTTTCTTTTCTTTCCTTCCGAAACTCGAGAACACAACGTTAGTCATATGGATCAAAAGCGAGACATATTGTCAACTACAATGATTAAAAACTATATAACTATCTATAAACGAGAGATTAAATTTGATAGCGAGTGATAATTACAAGGATCAAAAACGTGATTTACTAAAGTGTCGTTTGTTTTTTAAGAGGTCTAAAGTCTGAAGTCTTATTTTAGTTATGATTAATAAGAGGTGGTGTGTAAAAAGGTCTGAATGATTAAGACTTAAGAGTCATTAAGAAGTTTTTTAAAAAAAACAAACAACCCCTAAATAATCTAAAAGGAAAGACTGTATAAGACGTAAAAGTAACGCGGACTGGTGGCCCAATTTGCAGCTCTATTCCATACCCGGAAAAGGCTGGCATTTTGCGTTGATATTAAGAGAGAGAGAGAGAGAGAGAGAGAGGATGACCGAGATCTCGCGTCGGAGATCGTTGCGGTTTCTATTATTATTATCCTTAATCTCTGTACAATTCTTCTCTGGTTCGTTCCTCAGATCTCTACCACTCTTTTCATCCTTATTATATATTTTCTTAATTGCTTTTTTTGCCTAAAAATCTATGTCCGGAATGTGTCAATTTTACATAAAAGATCGGAGACTTTGTTTTCTTCTTCTTAATAGTAATTAGTGTTTTTTAAGATATGGTCGAATCACTTGATTTGCGTTTGTATGTTCCTTTTTTTTTTTTCTCTAGATTTTGACCTAATATGTTGTTCTTGGTTTATTTTGAAATTATCCTTTTGTTCTTGTGTATGTCCAGCTGCCTGAATGTATGAACTTCAGTTACGTTTAAATTCGTTTTTGAGCTCTTTAGTGTTAGGAACAATTTATAGGGGGATGAAGAATAGATCAGAGCTTTCTTGCACTTAACTGGAAGAAAAATTAGCATATTGCATATGATGATCGTGTTCTGTTTTTGTTTTCAAGATTGTTTAAAGTATGAGCTAACTAAGGTCTAGAATGTAGTGTTTATGATACTCATGGAAGATCCATTGTCAAAATTACCAAACCGAACACACCTAGTATATCCCAGTCGTAGCAGGGTATGATGTATGAGGTAGAGAGGCTGGTTCCATGATCCATTGCCAAGGTTGACTCTTGAATTTCTGTTGGATCCTGACCTATGAAAAAACAAACAGGGCATGAATATGTTATGAATATGGTTCATATTGGTTAGGTAGGTGCCAAGGGAAGCAATGGGGTGGGACCTTGTAATTGGAAAGTTCGGCATACATGTGAATTTGATTGAAGATATGCATGATTACACAGTAACAAGCATGAAAGCATGAAAGCATGTGAAGGCAAGAGACAAATGCCTTCCCCTTTACAATAGGGTTAAATGAAGGGCAAGTCTTAAGTCCTAAGTCCTTATATTTGTGCTTTGGTTATTGATGAGCTCATAAAAGACATACCAGATGATACACTACGATGCATGCTTATTGTTGTTGATATCAATTTAATAAATCCAACTAGGCAATGTGGAGCTTTGGAGAAACACTTTGGAATATGATTTTTTCTATATCAATCCACAATATGCAAAAAGTAATTAAGTGTGAGTTTATTAGTGGTATTGATATGGAAGCAGAAGATGCGGGAAGGTTATCTGAAAAGGAAATAGTTACAAACGGTGCTTTCTTTCTTTCTTTTTTTTTTTTTTTTTGTGTGTGTGTGTGGGCGCCGCGCCGGGGGTGGGGGGGTGGGGGGGGGGGGTGAGTTGAGGCAGCGGACTTGCTTAGTTTAACAATGTGCCTTCGTATTAAACTTGCCTGATGCCTGCTGATATTATTGATAGAATTATGTTAGCAAGAATTTTCTTGTCATAGGCCACTAGTGGATATGTAACTGTAAAGTTGGTTGTGTGTCAACAGGAGTAGATTATCTGAAATAGTGATGGATTCACTCCAAATAAGAGATGAATAGGTAATGTAATGTCTCTATAAGTCTTTCTCACTTGCTTAATCTCCCTCCTCTCACCTCTTTGTGTGCACGAATGTTGTCTCCTATCTTCCTCCATTAAACTTCTAACTCTTAGCATCCAAGTAGTTTTGTTAAGAAATTGAAGTGTTCTAATTTGCATACTGAACGTATGCACAAACATAATGACTTCCATTTGCTTGTTTGGTGAATTGAAGTTACCAGTTTTATAAATTGTCTTCTTTAATGCATGTAAGTTCGTACACCTATCTGGTGTCATAAATGTCTGTTTTTTTTCCTAATCAATTGAATATAGCATTGTCACAGACTTATTAATCTCTTGTATCATAAATCTTTCAGGGTTTTCAGACGATTCAAATTCCAAAAATGGGACAAAGGTTGATGCTCATTCTTCAAGTAGCAGAACTGGATCAACAATACTCGTAATATGCATCGTACTTGCGGCAGTTGTGGGTTTGTCATTTTTCCTTTTCAGGTTATGGCAAAAGAAGAAACGTGATGAACAATATGCTCGTCTTTTAAAGCTATTTGAACAAGATGACGAGCTTGAGCTTGAACTTGGTCTTCGTGATTGAGTTAGTTCAATCAAGGTATAGCTCCTTACTCATCATACTCTCTACCCATGCTTACTATTTCAATTATGTGCATGAATGATCTGATCTCTCTAGACATTCCTCATCCATCAGGAATACTTAAGTTTGAAACGTTAACATAAATGGTCGATGCAGTAAATTTGGCTAGGGAAAAGTATTGTAAAATGATTGTATGCAGAGTAGTGCAATAGGATTATGTGGTCAACATGTATTTTGTAGTATTTCATTCACATATATAAATCTTTTTATTAGTGACGACTGTCTGATCATATCTTTTAAGCTTTAATGAGTTACTATTTATTGATGAGATTAAGTGAACATAAGAACTTGTGAATGTCATAGTGTTTATTGTATATTGTCCTCAACATGTGTGTGTATATATTTAGAGAGAGAGAGAGAGAGTTAGGTTCACCATGTTTTTACACTTGAAGCTTCATAGTAAAACACTGTGAAGGTAAAAAAAATCCGAACCTTCGCAGCAAAAAACATTGTGAAGGTTTTACCTTCACTGTGAAGTTTCAAGTGTAAAAATGTGATATCACGAAAACAAGTTGGTCTCACGTGATCCCAAGTCTATATATATTTATAATTAAAAAATGTGATGGTGTTGATTGTTGGGTGATGGCAATAGGTAGTTTATGGTTATGAAAAGTATTTGGTAATAAAGTGGTGGGGTTGAATTCTTCATGACACAGGTGTAAATGGTGAATGAGCAACCAAACCACAAGAGAAGATGATGATGATGATGAGGTGTGAAGTTGTGATTAAAAAATTTGTATAATTTGTAGCCAACAACATGACAAAAAGGCAGGTGTAGTCATTTTTTTCTTTTTGTTTCTTGGTAGTCTAAATTCGGTGTCTATGTTTTTATTTATATTAAAGGGTTGTAATATGTTGCACATAGTTTCTATCCTTGCTTGTTTTTTTCCTTTATATTTCAAAATGAAGAATTCCACCTGGTTCTTTAACTTGGATGGTATACAATACAACTATACATGAATTCTAGGTAAAAACTTGTTTGCATTTATGCAACTCTAAAATAAACTGGTGTGATAGTAATTTTTTAAATTTTGTAATTTATTAAATTGTTTTACATCATTAGTTTATAAACACTTCTCGCCTTCTTGTAAAATGTTTAACTTCTCGCATGATCCTTCCTCATACTATTTATTAGAAGATATATAATTTATGATTAAGTTCAAAATAAGATTATGAATTATGCATTATTAATTTAACAATGAGTTGGAATGAAATTTGACCATGTTCTTTGACCGGCAGGAATTGGAATGGAGTGTCTCAAAAAAATTGAATTTTGCATGTTTTAGTTGGTAGAACGTAACTTTACAGGTGGAATGAAACAATAATAAAGGGCTATTAATGACGAAAATAGCCCTTTATTACATGTTCATATTTTTTTTACTCAAATTATAAATACAATATAATAATATTCTTGATTGGTAGTGATGGTTGTGACGACAACACAACAGTAGTGGTGAGGGTGACGGTGGTGGTGACAGTTAAATTGGATGAAAATGTTATTTTTATCTTCCTAAAACCAAACTATAAAATTTGTTACATTTATCAAGGAATGAAATTCAATTCCTTCACTTTTGCCAAGTAGTAATCCAACCCTCAAGTACCATGAAGCTCGACGTAATCCAATCAATTCAATATGTGAACCATTTAACCGAACATAATCAAGAAATTTATCATTCCAATTCCTTGGAATTCCCTTAACATTTAAGTATGGGATTGCCTTAGAGGTAGCTAATGTGGATTCAAGTTGTACAAGTGTGTTGATGCATGCTCCATGTTCGACGGGTGATTCTCTCTAATTGCTATTTGAACTTGTTTTTACTGATATGTTCTTACAGATATACTGCTTTGGGCATAGTTTGGTCTTCTATTGCCCAAAAGAAGCTTCTCAATTAAATGCCATCAACCAAAATCAAAACCCTAAGGTGGCGTTTATATTTTTGGATGGAATGAAATCTGTCAAAGAAATTTGAATTTGAAAGAATTTGAATAGAGGCGTTTGGTTCGCATAATGTTTTTGGATGTAATGGAATCTGACAAATGAATTTGACTTTGAATGAATTGGAATGAAATATTGTCAGGTTTGACCACCTGTTTGGTTGACATAATTAGAATGGAATCTGTTGAATTGTAATCTGTCTGTTTGGTTCACGAAATGTAGCTTTAGAATTGGAATGAAATGTTGATAAATGGCCAAAATACCCTTTTTGATAATTTTAATTTTTATAAACAAAACATGTTTTAATAAAATAGTCATTAAGAATACTTTATTTGTTACGGTGGTTTAGATTGGTGGTGATTTAGATCAGTTGTGGTCGGCGGTGGTTAAGATCGGTGGTGGTCGGCGGTGGTTAAGATCGGTGGTGGTTTAGATCGGCGGTGGTTGGTGGTGGTTTAGATCGGCGGTGGTTGACGGTGGTTCAAATCGGCGATGATCGGCGGTGGTTCAGACCGGCGGTGATCGGTGGTCGGGAGTGGTTCAGATCAACAGTGGTCGATGGTGGTCAATGGTGATCATCGGTGGTCGGCGATGGTTCAGATCAGCGATTGTTTAGAACGTCGGTGGTCGGTGATGGCTCAGATCGACGGTGATAAGGTTATATTAGATTGAGAGCATATGTGGTATTATGAAAAATAAGAATTTCATTCCATCAAAATACCTTGTAGTTGCTAAAGAATGTCAAATTCCCTCATTTGTGGAATTGGATGGAATTTAGAGATTCATTATGTGAAAAAAAATGAACCAAACAAAGAAATGGAATTTGATCAATGGAATTCAACATTCCAATTCCATCAGATTCCGAAGGAATCTGATCTGCGAACCAAACGCCACCTTATAATTTCTGAAAACTTGGCGTACTGGAAGATTTTCAAATAAACAAAATGTTTGGGTTTGTACAGTTTCAGCAAGATGCGATTAAAAACTGCAGCAATAAGATCGATCCTAGCACAAAAGAGGCCACCAAACTAAATGTTTACCTGATAAGCAGTTACCATATGTCACTTATCATGTGACCATGGTAAGGACTAAGAGGCTTGGGAAGAACCGAGAATAAGCAAGGGATAAAACGCTTACTCGATTAGTGTTTACAAAATAAAAGACGCTTACCAACAATCCATTTTGATGACCAAGAATGTTACCCCATAAGGTGACGGCGGCGACTCTTGCACTTACCCGGTAATAAATATGAAAGGATAAAACTAGATTAAAGAAGGATCTTGCACAAAGATTTACTGAAGTTGGAAGGAAGGAAGTAGGTCTAGAGATGTATTTAAGTTCAAGTCCTACAAATTAATCTCTCTTATTTTGAGGGGGAAATCACCAAGCGAAAGCAGAGTTAGGAAGAGATTTATGGAAGAAGTTGAAGAATCTACACAACAAAATTAAAATTGGACCAAAACCATGACATCCTCAACTCAAGTGGCCAAGAAGATTACAATAAAATCAATGTGCCAAGACTTGTTAAGGTTCTACCTACATTTCAATTCTCTCTAATTGCTATAAAAAGTACTCTTTTCTTTTTCTTCTTTAACTCTAAACCAAACCACTGCCACTGACGTGGAACGCAACGGAACGAAAAAGAAAAAGACAAACCAATTCAAGCAAAAATGCAAAACCCTTATACACAACTTCAATCAAAATTACCATATCCAAAAATAATCAGGCTTCAACTTATTCTTACCTCGCTTCTTTATGTCATATGACTCTTCCTTCACTTGCTGTCGGTGAAATCTGCATCAATCACATCTCCTTCAGGCCCCTTGCCTGATGATGATGATTCTGAAGACTCGGCACCAGGGGCATCACCAGGTGCAGGACCCCCTGCCCCTGGAGCACCACCAGGCTGGTTGTAGAGCGACTGCCCAAGCTGCATAACTTCTTGGTTAAGGGCAGCCATGGCATCTTTTATGGTCTGTGTTGAGCCACCTGATACGGCTTCCTTGAGCAATCCAAGTTTCTCCTCCACCTTCTCCTTAACAGCGGTAGGAACCTTTTCTCCCAATTCTTTCAGCTGTTTCTCCGTCTGGTAAACCACTGAATCTGCTTGGTTCTTTGTGTCTATCGCATCTCTTTTTTCCTTGTCTTCTTTTGCAAACTTCTCCGCTTCATTAACCATCCTTTGTACCTGTTCATTACGTTTTTCACAAGGCAAAATATCAGTTTTTTTTTGTTCAAACCAATATAAAGACATACCTGCTCTAGATTTCCAAAGGCCGTGTTTTGTAACCATAAGCTAGCTTATTTTTTGAGTCTATTAAAAAGGCTCGTTTGGTTAGTCATAAGCTAGCTTTTTGAGCCGGGTAATTATATAGACAACAGAGAAACCATGAATGAATTTAGTTATAATGAAGAGATCTAAGAAATAGAAGAAATATTGACTATATTGTGATCGAACTTTGATACGAATTCAGAATCACTTGTCCAAAATATGCCAAAACCAAAAGTGCTAAAGGTTTATTCTAGAAGGAAAAAGGAGGTAAATCTGGAAAGTGGCTAATTTTTAGTGGAGAGAGAGAGAAATAAAAGGGGAAGAGAGGAGGCTTTTCTTTTTGTCGAATATTTTTCCTTCCATTGTTTTGGCTCTTAGCAATTTTTGCTCTCAGAGAGGGAGAGTCCCTGGTTGTTCTTGTTATTCTTTTCATTATTTCGATTCAATCAAGCAATTCCTTCCTTATTTTTTGCATTGCTTTCTCTAATTCAATTTGATTCTTCATCAAATTTCAATACTAGAGGTTTTTTAATTTCAGTAATATTGAAAGACAAAGTAGTAACAGATCGGAGTACTGACTACATGATACTGTAACGTGTTATTTTTTCTTGTATCAATTCAGTAAAAAAGACCTCTACTATTTGATTATTGATCACAGTAAGGTCAAAATTTCATCTATATTTATTATCTCTTCTTTGTAACTAAATCCACACATGCTCTAGATTTCCAAAGGCTGTTTTTTTCACCTTTTTTTCCCAGTTATGCCCCTTATGTTTCCAATTAATTTTCCAACATGTTATTTTAGTCATTTTATATAATCAGCTAGCATTAGCAGCTAGTTTTTTTTTATACCAAACACGACTCATTTTTCAGCCTACTGCTAGCTTATCACCTAGTTTGCCAAACATACCCTAACTGTATAATTCTACACAACGAATTAAGCTCCTCAAAAGAAATATTTAAAATGTTAGATACCTCATCATTAGGCAGTGTGCTAGCACCAGTAATAGTGATATCTTGCTTCTTTCCCGTGCCTTTATCAATGGCAGTGACAGAGAGGATACCGTTGGCATCAATGTCAAATTTGACCTCAATTTGTGGAACTCCACGTGGAGCAGGAGGGATTCCATCAAGTCGGAAGCTGCCAAGAGACTTGTTGTCTCTAACAAATTCTCTCTCACCTTGAAGGACATTAATTTCAACACTTGTTTGCCCATCAGCAGCTGTTGAAAACACCTCAGATTTTGAAGTGGGGAGAGTTGTGTTTCTAGGTATAATCTTTGTCATCACACCACCAAGAGTTTCTAGCCCAATGGATAGTGGTGTCACATCAAGTAGAACAATATCACTCACATCTCCGGCCAAGACACCAGCCTAGAAACGAACAAATAATCAAAATATCAAATCATATACATAATAACAAACAAATAATATCATCACATATAAGAAAAACTCTAGAAGAAAATAGAATATACCTGAACTGCAGCTCCCAGGGCAACAACTTCATCGGGATTGACAGTAACATTTGGTTCCTTTCCAGTGAGGCTCTTAACCACTTCCTGAACAGCTGGAATACGTGTTGAACCACCAACAAGTATAACTTCATCTAAATCTTTGAATGATAGCTTTGCATCTCTAAGAGAATTTTCAACTGGGGTTTTAAGCCTGAAAGGAGATCCAAACTTATCAGTTTTACCATCATTTCTCTTTACAACAGTTGACTAACTAATAAAAGAACTTGGGATCACGTGAGAAATTTTCAATTTCGAGAGAAACGTGAGAAATAATGAAGGTACCCTTATATTGTATGAATGTTATGTTTGTGAAGGTGGTAGCCTTCACATGGACCTGAAATGTGTATTGAAAAGTTACAGTGAAGGCGGTAACCTCCACATACCTTCACACAATATAAAGTTATATTCACAAATTTCAATGTAAGTTCACATTATATTATGTGAAGGTTACATTTCTCACACTTCACATGCAAATGGGTATTTCTCAAGGGAACCCAACCCTTAGAAAGGGTAAAAACAAAATAGTTCACCAGCCAAATTAACCTTTACTTCATAAGACCGATCAATTAAAACTTGAATTAAATATATATGTACCTATCTAGTAGATCTGAGCATAGTTCTTCAAACTTTGCCCTTGTAAGGGTTGTGTCAATGTGTTTGGGGCCATCGGCTGTGGCTGTGATGAAAGGCAAGCTAAGAAGGAAAGAAACCATAAATCAGTAAATTCAACTGCCACTAAAAGGCTGAACAACAATCATGATTCTTCAAATGATCCACGCACCTAATATTTGCCTGTGTCAAAGTTGAAAGCTCCATCTTAGCCTTTTCGGCTGTTTCTGTCAAGCGCTGCAGAGCTTGCTTGTCCTTTAGTAGATCTATGCCCTCGTCTTTCTTGAAGCTTGCCGCAAGCCAATCCACTACTCTCTACATGAAAATATAAAATGAAAATGAATTCACAGATCACCTATAATACAACAATAGTAGGTAGTAAATGGACAATGATATTGGCTCTTAAACAATACTAACCTTGTCAAAATCATCACCACCCAAATGTGTATCTCCGGAAGTAGAAAGCACCTCAAATACTCCATCACCAACCTCAAGAACTACAATCGACAAAATGGGAAACAAACATCAGAGAGCAAGTTTAATAACAACTGTATATTAAACCACACATTAAGAGAGTTGCAAAAAATATCATGTAAAACAAAGCTCTAGAGATAGTAAGCTGATTTATATACATTGCATTTAGAAATAAAAAATAATATTAGATCTAGGTCCCAATTATCCTGAAGTCCCCTCACCTGAAACATCAAAAGTACCACCACCGAGGTCAAACACTAATATGGTTTCATTGTTCTTCCTTTCAAAACCATAAGCTAGCGAGGCAGCTGTAGGTTCATTGATTATACGGAGAACTTCAAGGCCAGCAATGCGACCAGCATCCTTTGTTGCAGTTCTTTGTGAATCATTGAAATAAGCAGGAACTGTTACAACTGCTTTTGTGACCTTATCATTCAGAAACTTTGAAGCATCATCTACAAGCTTTCTCAAAACCTGGTTAATGGGGAGCAACAAGCGATGGCACATGGCAGTGTAATGTTAGAAAATATCCCCAATTAAGATCATAAACACACAAGTATAAAAGTTAAATAACTGAAAAGACTCCATTTACAAATAAGTATGATCTCATAACTGTGAACTTCAAATTCAGGACTTATTGTTTATATACAAAGTACACATTAATTAGAACATTACAACCAATCATTCAGACTTTTCTATAATCTATAGCATTTCACATCATCTACAGATCGACCTTGTTCTGATATCTAAGTTGCATTTAACCGAAAGTCCTGAGTGTCGGTTTAAGCACTAAAACAAGAAAAGACCAGATATGAGCAACTCCAACCCACACTGACACTCTAAAACACAAAACTTTGGGTCCATACACACTAAAACACAGAACTCCTCCAAGCACACACTAAAACCCTCCTCACACACCCTTCGGATGAATAGTTAAAAGCAAATATGGCGGTGGTCTTCCTCCCAAAAGCCATTTTTGCCAGCCAAGATGCCGGGTGGTTGGAGCAAACCAACTGGCAAAAGTGAAGCTTTATCAGTGGGTTGGAGATGTCCTTATCGCCAATTGTATTCAAATTCATTTCATTCTTTACTTAAGAACTCTTCACACACACATACAAAAGCCTTATCCTCCCCTACTCATAAATTAAAGATGTAACCATAGAAAATTCAATTTGGAGGAATGCTAGTCAAATTTATCAAACAGATTCTTCTAAATGAACTTAACCACAACAAAGTAAAACAAAAGGAACAACCAATTTCACAAAATATATGGTATACCTGTGCAGAGATTTCTTCAGCAGCAAACTGCTTCCCAATAGCAGGGCAATCAAGCTTAACATTGCCATTCTCATCACGCACCACCGTATACGAAACCTGCTTCGACTCCTCATCCACCTCCGACATCTTCCTCCCAATAAACCTCTTCACCGAAAAGAAGGTATTTTCAGGATTCACAACAGCCTGCCTCTTAGCAATCTGTCCCACCAACCTATCTCCGTTCTTCGTGTAGGCCACAACCGATGGCGTCGTCCTCTGGCCCTCGGCGTTGGTGACAATAACAGGCTTCCCACCTTCCATGGCACCGACGGCAGAGTTGGTGGTTCCGAGATCGATTCCGACAACCTTTTCAGCCACGACTCTGAGAGGAGCATAACCACGATTTGTTCTAGTCTTGTTAAGCTTCAAAGATGATACTTTTTGTGAAAAGGAAAGAGAATTCCTTAAACCTTGGCCGAATAAGACTGTTTTGGTGGAGTTGTTAGTTGTAGCAAAAGGAGTGGCTCCAAGAGGATGAATCTGAGTTGTGGAGGAGGCCATCTGAAATCGGAAAGTGAAATCCTGATAAACCCTAGAAAATTGAGAGAGGGAAGGCGGAGGAGGGAGTAATTTGGTTTATCTGTGAAGAAGATAAAGTAGGGGATGGAAGGAGGGGGAGAGGGTTAGGTGGGTCCATTTTTCTGTTGATTTTTCTAATTATTTAAAAACTCCGAGGGGGCGATGGTTCGTTGAATTTGGTTTCATTATGATGTTTGGTTATCCATGAAATGAAATTGAATTCCATGAATTTCTTCAAATGTGGATTTGGTCATTCCTTCATAAAAGTGATGAAATTGAATTTCATTTCATCCAATATTTTGAAAATGACAAAAATACCCTCTTAACAAAATTAAAACCCATCAGATGTGGATTTAGTCTCCTCTCTCTCTTCTCTATCTCTCTCCTCTCCTCTCTCTCTCCCCTCTCCCTCTCTCCTCTCCTCTCTCTCTCCTCTCTTTATCTCTCTCCCTCTCCCTCTATCACAATCTCTCTCTCCTCTCACTAATCTCTCTCTCCTCTCTCTCCCTCCCCCCTCTCTCCATCTCTCTCTCTCACTCTCTCTCTCTCGGCATTTAATGACTATTTTATTAAAGTAATTAAAAAAATGGTATCTTGGTCATTTATCAAAATTTCATTCAAATTCCGAAGCTACAATTTGTGAACCAAACAGAAAATTTTCAATTCATTTAACAGATTTCATTCCAATTCTGTCAACCAAACAGGTGGTCAAACCTGACAACATTCCATTCCAATTCCATCAAAATCAAATTCCTTTGATAGATTTCATTTCATCCAAAAACATTCTGCGAACCAAACGCCCCCTAATTGGTTCATGGAATTAGAAGGAATTTAAAGATATTATAATGACCAATTTCGTCGTCCAAATTCCAAGCCATGTTTGGTTTACAGAATGAAAGCGATGGAATCATTCAAATTTCATTGAATTCCACAATTCAAGGAATTCATCATGGCTTAAGTGAAGGAATTGAATTCCTACTAACCAAACGCGTAGTCAAATTCCATCAGATTTCATTCCAATTCCTTCAAAGTCAAATTCCTTCGTTGGATTGCAATTTCATCAAATTTCATTCTGTGAACCAAAACGCCCCCATTAAATTATTTGATTTCAAAATATGGTTTTTATTTGATTTATTATTATTATTTTTTAAATTGCAATTATCATTTTTGTGTATGGAAATTTAAAAATAAAATAGAGGTGTACTTGGGCAATGTAGCGTAATACATCTTGATTTTAATGTTTTGTTTTATTTTTTGTCTTTGTCAATTTTATAATATAGTTTTATCGATTTAGATTTTATAATGATGTAATTTATTTTAGGTTTAATAATGTAATTGTTTTATAAAATAAATTATTAAGTATTCTGTGAAATCAACATCTAATTTCATTTCTTAGGTCTGGGTCGGGATCCAGTTCTCTTATAGAAGAAATGGATTGCACAAGAGGTTAAGCAAACTTTACAATGTTACAAAGAACTTCAAGATATTATAGCTATTCTTGCCCTTTTCATCATTTCTTCGCATGTACCCGCTGGATTGCACAAGAGGTTAAACAAACTTTACAATGTTACAAAGAACTTCAATATATTATAGCTATTCTTGCCCTTTTCATCATTTCTTCGCATGTACCCGCAGTAGCATTCAAGTAATACCCTTTGATTTCACCTGTTTCAAATTCAAAAAAATTATTATATAAATGCTACTATATTATAATAATTATATTCTTTATTATTCAATGATTATACTTATTATATTTTATAATCTTTATATTTAAAATGAGATAGTTATCTTGTATTTGAATATGTTTATTAGTTAGTTATGATGCAAAGAAAAATGAGTTGCAAATATACATATCCTATCTGGTCTGGTCCGGTCTAGTATCATCTGTCAACGCACCCAATAAGAACATAATTTCCAACCCAGAAATGCCAAGAAAAAAAGAAGAGAGAAATAACATGTGTTATTATTTTTCTGCATAACATATCGAGTGGTTTATTGCATTACAACTACTGAAATTGGACTATTTTAACAAGGAAACAAAAAAATCAATCAAAACAAAATTTCACAAAGTCGCAAAACAAAAGTCCTGCGATCCCTTTCTCAAACCTAAGATGTAGAACTGAGTTCGAGCATTATCAACATGCCCAAATGACTTAAATCTATACTTTATATCCAAATACATCCCTTTTATGTTAGCAATTGCATCATATCATCTTCGGTTGGAAGTTCCAAGTTCAAGTTAAAACTCATTTTACTTGTTTTCCACATAAACATATTGTCACAATCTTAATAACTATTGCCTCCAAATGCTGAAGCAGGAAGATCTATGAGGGTTGTTTGAATATGGTAACATAACTATTGTACCCTGATAAACATCCAAATCGGAGTCATATATAACTCTACTTCTGCCCCTACCAAACGATGATCAAAGAAGCAGAATACCACCACAACTATATGTTATACTTTGCAAATCTGTCTTCAACTCAAATATGTCAAAATAAGAACCACATTAATGGTTTCAGAGTGCTCGTTTGTAACACCTTGAATTTCGGTAAGTTAAGTTAACCTTTAATGCCTTTGGTAGATTTAAATTATTAGTCTATTAATTAGAGCATGTACTACTTTTCATCGTTAGGTGAGTCGAGAGCGTTTAGGTGAGAAAAGTCAATTTTCGGGGTTCAGTAGGCTTGGGGCGAGAGTGCCCAACAAGAGTGACATGGTCACAATCGCCGGTCTTGGAACCCTCTTGGTACACTGTATGCGATTATTACATGCGAGAGTGACATTGGCATTGTCGTCGTGTCACAATCGCAGGGGAGGGAGCACTGGCGGTACATCTTGGGCGACTATGCCATGCGAGAGTCCCCTTAGCACAATCGCATGCAAGAGCCAAAACCTTAAATGTTGTATTATTCCAATCTTTTCTTATTTATCACCTCACCTACCTTTCTCATATTTCCCTCCTCTCATTTTTCTCTTATTTTTCTCCAAATCCTAATATATTTAAAGCTCCATTCCTTGGGTTTCAAGTGGTTCTTCACCATCAAGGCTAGAGGTTCAACCTAGAGGGCTAGATCAAGGAACTTTTCATCCATCCCTTGTAACTTCTTGGTTTTTAGGTTTTGACCAAACCAAGCATTGTGAGTGCATTCTAACTTTTCCAAAACTTTATACATGTCAAAAACTTATGATTTTAGTATCCTAAGCTTCCCTTAACTACATTTCCTCATTTGGTGGATTTTGACCTAACTTGAGCATTTTGGGAAGTTTTAGGGTTTCTACCATTTTTATGAAAAATGCTAGGTTATATGACAAGTATTTTGAAATTAAGTTTTTATATGCATATTCATTGTTGAAACTTGGATAAATCATTTTTAAACACATTGTGGTTTCTCTTCATATTGGATGAATATTTGGCAAAAGTGGGATTTTGGAATGAAATGAATGGGTTATGTGAATTTGAACTAAAGTCATATTTGATCTTGTAATTAACTTTTGGAAAATGTTGAGTTATGGAACTTATTACTTAAAATGGAAAATGGTTTCACTTGGACATTCATGTGGACTTGGCTATAATGTTTATATGATTGCATTTATGTAAAAGAAGCGTTTTATGAGAACATTTGATGATGAGAACTATATGTGTGATTATAGTTTGTCATGATGTAAATGTGACGAGCCTTAGGCTAATACAAATGGATCAATAGGTATAAGAGTCGATTTATTTGATTTGAGATAATTCTCGTTTGTAACTAGTTGAGACATTGGGTCATCGGGGGCAACTTGGTACGATTATGTGGAGTTGGATACTAGCCATTGACCGTAAATGTAATCCTAGTGAATCGAGTATGATTAGGATCACCGACGACCCATATCCACACATATACTGTGGGATGAGGAACTCGTGGTCATTGATCCTAGTATGAGCCCTATAACTTGGAATGTAGCTTACTTCTGTGTTCTATTACAATCATTGGAAATCAGGTCTCCCTTATCATCACAAGATGAATTTTGGACCGTATGGTTCCTATGTTATTTATGTGGGAAACGAACTTTACATTATATATTGGAAAACTCTCATTGTTTACTTTCCTTCTATTTAATTAAATGTTTATTTTCACTAGGCGTAAAACCTAATACTTTTTCTTAAATGACATGTATATGATCAGGTTCTCTTAGCGGCGGGGCTCCGAAGTCTTGAGCGGAGAGTTGGTTGCCGTTAGAGGCACTTTTTGGGATAGACGGATTTTGGCGTACATACTTTTAATAGATTCTTTTGGAAGATGATAGTGACACCCATTTATAATCTAAGCTTAATGTGGTTTAGATGTCATTTTTATGTCATTATTCAGGTTTAAATTTACCTCTATTTTTAGGGGTGTTACATCGTTGATAAGGTTAGACGCAGGGTTCACAAAAGATAATGATGGAAGTTAAAACACATTTAGAAGATAATCAAGTGTTGTCGTATTACAACATAAAGTTGAAGATGAAAGAGAGATTTCTTGACCAAAAAGAGTGGCATATATTATACCTTGTTTTGGCGTTTACATTCAATATGAACCTAGTCCAAAGGTTTGTAATAACAATTAACCCTTTCCACCTACAATCAAGAATACAAGTTCCCAAGTAACACAAAAAGCCATTATAATTCAGTTTCACATATCAAAAAATTTCATGATCGATAAACATCTAGAATCTAGGGGTTCTGGTTCAATTTTAATAAAATAAATGGCAATATTGATGATAAAATCAAGCAAAAAAGATAAACATGATCTCACCTAGATATATAGATCAACAATGGATTAACCAAATGGCAAACATCTATTGAGCTTTAATTAGCCACTGATGAGATTTTGCACCACTTCACATAGAACTTCATAAATTATGCAAATGAAACATGTAAGGATCGTACCTTTAATTTTAAAAGATTTCAACCATAAACATCGTACCAATAGGTGTTTATATATATATATATATATATATATATATATATATATATATATATATATATATATATCCAACAACTGAAAGGATAATAAGCAATACAATGATTCAACTAAAATTAGGGTATAAGTGATGAACATTTTATGATCAGGAGAGAAACACATGTTATAGTGGTGGTTCTACTAACCATGTTGGTTAAATTAAACATTAAACTGCAAATACCCAAGTAGTGGGATTTACCCAGGGCTTTATCCTGATTCAAGTAATCAACGAGATTACACTATGATATAATATAATTAACATAATGAATGGGTAGTTTATCAAATAAAGATAATGTACATCAAAAAATCTATGTACATAAACCCTAGAAAAGATAAGGGATTAGCGACTCAGTTGCTCCAAAACCTAGTCTCAAACGAATAAAAAAAGTAAATCAAAAAACGTTTATGTTTCTCCAAAACATAATATCAAACATCAAATACAACATCAACATCACCATTAATGATTCTAATAATGATCCTAGTGAAAACATACCTGAGAGCATAACCATAATCTTCTGTCTTCTTCTGATCGGGCACCAGAATTTTCTATGTTCTTCCCCCAATTTGTTGTTTGTGGAAATTTGGTGATCGATTATCTAAGGAGGAAAAAAACATAAAAGGAAGAGGAAGATGTAATTTGGTGATGAATCGTGTTAAAAAATTATAAAGGAGAGGAGAGAGTCTGACCGAATACGCCAGGATCAATCACAGTAGGGTTCATGTTTTTTTGTAGAAGATAAACATTAAGGATGTAATGTACTCCACCATCTCCTTAGATAACCACGTTAGGAGAGGGAATCACCACATTGGGAGTCGTAATAGACCTATAGAGCGTCAATCGTTGTGCTGAAAGGCGAAAAGGCACCTCAATCAAAATCACTCTGCGAAACAGACTTTAGAAGAGTGCATGTTTTATCAAGTTGTAAATTGTGCTTGCTAAGTTGTATTTAAGATATTTTAAGAAATTGTGCATAATACAACAGTTCATAGTGCAACAAAAGTTGTTTTTAAGACTTTAGCAAATCTGCTTTATAAGGTAGTATAAATAGTGAGCTTGTCATGCTATAAGACTAAGGGGTTGTTTGGTTATTTTTTTATTAAGTCGTGCATGAATTAAGTTGTCTATATAGGTTAAGTTGTATATATATATAAAGCTAAACTATTGTTTGTTTGGTAT
Source organism: Arctium minus (assembly GCA_954870635.1). Lineage (NCBI taxonomy): Eukaryota > Viridiplantae > Streptophyta > Magnoliopsida > Asterales > Asteraceae > Arctium > Arctium minus. Next base: position 29,103,341 of record OX941086.1, on the reverse strand, counting down.
GTTGAATAAACTGTCTGAATGATCAAAATGACTATTTTATCGCTTATTGTTTTTTTCTTAAACCCGTCCTTCTTTTTTCCAAGGTTTGACAAGGAATTTTATCAATCACCAACAACACAAAAAAACTAAATGCAACCCAAATATAACTTGCATGTCTCTCATACATTTCATCAAACATCTTGTATCAATCAACAAAAATTTCACTTCAATTCATTCTTAATATGTATTATCTATTTCTTAATATCATTACCAGTAATGTAGCCTCCACCACCAAACACCCTCCACCCCAAAAAGAACACAATTAAATATTTGAAATCAAATAGAGCCTACAATTATTGCATTTGAATTCAATTTATGAAGTTCAAGAACATTCAACTCTCCACATAATAAATATTGTAACATCCGTAATTTCGGGTAAGTATAAGGCTCTATTAATCTTATGATTTTGTGTTAAACAAAGTAGAACTTATATGTTACTTGCTATTTTGTTTAAATATGATTATTTGGTTTGATTTGGAAGCTTTAGAATCATCCTTGTGAAACAGTGACTCACGCGACTTACGCCGCGGGTGGAAGTCGCGGCATAGCGTAACCCACTGGAGTTCGTGATGTAGAGCAAGCGAGCGACTTATGCCGCGGGTTCAAGTCGCGGGGCGACCTGCAGGTCCCCAAAACCCCCTTGTTCTCGGTTCCAAATCACAAAACACACACACACACACACTGATTTGAGAGGCGATTTTCTAGGGTTTGGAACTACTTTCTTCCTCTTGCTACCTTAGAGCATTAATTTCAAAAGGAGTTGGGTGGTTACACTTCATTTATTGGGTTTCAACCTACCTTGGAGAGCATTGATTGGAGTGGTTTTCAAGATTCAAGTCTCATCTTCTTCAACTAGGGTTTTCATCTTTTCTAGGTTTTGGTCAAAAACCTAGATTGTGAGTTTACTAATCGTTTTGTTAAAACTAGATACACATTACATTCTACTACTTGTTATGGTCTTGTTTCATATTTGAAATGTTTATATTAAATGTAAGTATTTGGGGCTTTTTCTCATGAACACATGTTTATAGGTAACATGCTTCTACATATTGGGTAATGTATGTATGTATCTGGTGATGGAGATGATATCTTGTTGGAACACCATTTGTTGAGTTTAAAACCACATGGTTAAATTTGTGGTTATATTGGTCTGGTTATGGACTTCATATTAAATGGCTTGTAATATTGTACCCATGGTTGGTATGGATAATATCATTGGTCGCATTGTGCCTTGAGGCCTATTAATAAATTATGTTGGACGAACCAAGTCAGTAGACACTAGGAGGATGTAGTCTTGGGTGCCACCGTGTGGGTATGTGCCTAGACCTCCGCCATTCGGGGTAATTCCATGGTTGTATTCCTCGGATGTGCCGGGCCTTTCGGATGTCACTCGTAGAAGTTGGCATCACATCAAGGTACATCGGCTCTTTGGGTGGAACTTGATTGGTGCTATGGGTATCCCCCGTTGACTCCACGTTTAACGAAATTTGGTTAACTGCTGATAAGAATTGTAAATGCTTTAACATGCTATTTTTTGTTCAACTCACTAGGCTTTTTGGCCTAACACTTGTTTGGTGTCAATGTGTATCTCAGGTTCTAGTGACGTCGTCTCTAAGCAGGCGTAGTTGCTTGGGTGAGAGCTTGGGGAAATGCACTTGGACATATATCTTTTGGAGAAGGCATTTGGGTTTATAGATGACACCCTTTTTGTAATCTCTTTTCTAGATATAGAAATTAGATTAGTTGGTTGTTATTTATTGTCCGTTCAATTACAATTGTGATTAAACAGGTTTAATTATTTCCCCATTTTTGGGAGGCTCTTGCTAAGGCAATTTATATACCATTTCTCTCTTTTGAGAAAGTTTTTGTTATCCCAATTTTTAGGGTGTTACAAGTTGGTATCAGAGCTTTAGTTTAAGTGAACTACGTATTGTTTTAGCATATCTAGACTTAAGCTTTAGACTTTATAGTTTCACTGTCCATTTGGGGTAGAATTCCTAGGTGGGGAGAGTGTTAGGACTTATGGAATTATGCAAATTAAGAGTTGTAACTGTGGTAACAAGAATCCTTGTGTATGATTTATTCATAATCTCACCTAGCTACTGCTATTATGAATACATTGTTACGTAAGCATGCTTGCAAATGCCGCTATTATGATAATTGAGATGTGTATTAGTACGTACAATGAGTTCAACTCGTCTAGTCTTTTCTCAATCTCTTTTCTCGTATGTGTAAGGCAGGTATCAATGGTAAACACTCGAAGCAGGTTACCGAGTACGCTAGAGGGCCACGTGGAAGTGGAATCTACTGCAGACCGACCTCCTTTGGACGTAACTTCAGAGGGACCTCCCATACCCACTATCTTGGAAGGAGGACCCGAACAGATCCCATGCATGAACATTGTGGCTAGCAATGCTATCATGGAGGAGGTGACGATGGAGACAAGAATCAGAGACAACATGATGTTGGCCATGAACTCGGCTATGGCTCAGCAGCAAGAATTCTTTATGAAGCTTCTGGAAGATCAAGATGCCAGTAACCGCCAACCCGAGACGATGGCCGAGAATATCGTTATGGGATCGGGTGGTGGACCGGTCGTTGTGGTAACTGAGGAGCAAACCGAGAACGGAAACAAAGGGAAGGTCAAAGGATGTACCTACAAAGCTTTTCTTGGGTGCAATCCGAAGGAGTTTTCAGGTTCTGCAAATCTGGTTGCATGAATGTATTGGCTGAAGGAAGTAGAGATAACCTTTGAGTCTAGCGAGTGCGATGTCTCGTAACGGGTGAAGTTCGCTTCTCAACTACTTAGGGGTGAGGCCTTAATCTGGTGGAACCTCAGACGGTCCGCCCTCACTCCCGAAGTGTTGACTAAGTTGACTTGGCCGGTTTTCAAGCAGAAGATCATGGACAAGTACTGTTTTGAGAGGTCACTGGACAAGCTGGAAGAAGAATTCAGAGGTTTGAGGAAAGGGACTCTGACCATCGCCGACTATTCTAAGATTTTATTGGAAAAGCTAAATTTAGTGGTACATCTAGTCCCCGATGAGAGATCAAAAATCAAGGCTTATCAGTGTGGTTTGCCAGCCAGTATGAAAACGGCAGTAAGGAATGCTAGGGGGTTGACTCTTCAGGATGTGATTGAAGAGTCACTTTTGATAAAAGACGATTTGGAGGCAGAGAAAGATGAGAGAGTTGCAGTGAGTGAGAAGAGGAAGTGGGAAGGGTCGTCTGGGCCCATTCGTCAGTCAAAACCATTCGCGGGCGGGAGAGTTGGTGATTATCGCCATGAGGCACGGTGGTGCCATAAGTGCAAAGTCAAGCACTCTGGCTCATGCAACCCAAAACCTCACTCGGGTTCTGTTGAGTGTGCCAAGTGCGGCAATAAGGGCCATGCAATTCGGGATTGCCCTATCCGAGGGCCGGTTTGTTTTGAGTGTCGGGAACCGGGACACATGAAGAAGGATTGCCCAAAGCTTGTGGGCGGAAACCGAGGAAATTCTTTTGGATCAATGGCGCGGGTTGAGCAACTGTCAAGGGCGCCAAGCCGAGCATTCCGAATGACTACCGAAGAGGCGAAGGAGACCGCCGATGTTATTTCGGGTACGTTTCTAGTAAACTACTTGCCCACTCGTGTGTTGTTTGATTCGGGTGCTACGTATTCTTTCGTATCGGTAAATTTATGTAATCAATTTGTCATCCCTAGTAGTGTACTTCCTGATGCACTAGTAGTATAAGTAGCTAATGGAGATCAAGTGATCGTCCGAGAGTGCTTCCGTGGTTGTACTCTAGAGATCGATGGGAGTTCCTTCGATGTAGACTTGTTACCTATGGCTATAGGGGGTTTCGACGTAGTCATAGGCATGGATTGGTTGGTGAGGCATAAGGCTGACATCTTTTGCTCTAAAAAGATAATCCAAGTTCCTTTGCCGGAAAATGGTGTGGTCACCATCTACGGGGAGAAAGGTAAGAGAAGCAACCCTATGATCTCCTCCCTTAAAGCTCGTAAGTTACTAGCGAAAGGTTGTCTTTCGTATCTGGCTAATGTAGTGGACGCGAAGAAGGAAAATAAGTCTGTAGGGGACGTGAAGATCGTGCAAGACTTCCCGGATGTCTTTCCGGAAGATTTACCTGGGTTACCGCCGGAACGCCAAGTGGAGTTCCAAATTGACCTCACTCCGGGAGCGACTCCGATAGCTCGTGCACCCTACCGTTTGGCTCTGACAGAAATGCGGGAGATGATGACGCAACTTCAAGAGCTGCTTGAGAAAGGATTCATTCGACCGAGATCGTCGCCTTGGGGAGCACCGGTCTTATTTGTAAAGAAGAAGGATGGGTCCATGCGGATGTGCATCGATTATCGGGAATTGAATAAAGTCACGGTGAAGAACAAGTATCCTCTACCGTGCATCGACGATCTCTTCGATCAATTACAAGGCGCAGGATGCTTTTCGAAGATCGATCTTAGATCAGGTTAGCATCAAGTCAGAGTGAAGAAGGAAGATATACCGAAGACGGCTTTTCGGACGAGATATGGTCATTACGAGTTTTTGGTGATGCCCTTTGGCTTGACCAATGCTCCGGCCATATTCATGGATTTAATGAACCGTGTGTGTCATCCATTCTTGGACAAGTTCGTGATTGTCTTTATTGACGACATCCTGATCTACTCAAAGGACGAGGTTGAACATGAGGAACACTTGCGTGAAGTGTTAGAAGTTCTCCGAAAATATAAGTTGTATGTGAAGTTCTCAAAGTGCGAGTTTTGGCTCACAGAAGTTCAATTCTTGGGTCACGTAGTGTCTGAAGACGAAGTGAAGGTGGATCTAGTGAATATAGAGACGATGATGAGTTGGGAACCGCCAACAAGTCCGACGGAAATCCGGAGTTTCTTGGGTTTGGCTGGCTACTATCGACGCTTTATTCAAGATTTCTCTAAGATAGCTTCATCACTCACATCTCTCACAAGAAAGAATGTCAATTTTCTGTGGACTGACATGCAGGAGAAAGCCTTTCAAACGCTCAAGAAGAGGTTATGTGAAGCTCCTATTCTATCCTTACCCGATGGATCGGATGACTTCGTTGTAGTGATGCTTCCAAGATGGGTCTCGGGTGTGTGTTGATGCAACGGGGAAAGGTGATAGTTATGCGTCACGGCAACTAAAGGACCAAGAGAAGAACTACCCGACTCATGACTTGGAATTGGCGGTGGTGGTCTTTGCTTTGAAGTTGTGGTGACATTATTTGTACGGAACCAAATGTACTCTTTTCACCGATCACAAGAGTCTCAAGTACATCTTCGATAAAAAAGAACTCAATATGCGGCAATGAAGGTGGCTTGAGTTATTAAAGGACTATGATTGCGATTTGCTCTATCATCCCGGTAAGACCAATGTAGTGGCGGATGCGTTGAGTCGAAGGAGTTATGAGGGCAGTGTTAAGTTATCCCTCACGAGAATCTAATGTAGTATCGAGTCTCATGGAAAACATCAAGGCGAGCCAAATGGAAGCGCTCAAGGAAGAAAACCTCAAATCTGAGGTTATGGTGAAACAAAGTGGACTTTTGACGGAAGATGGTCGAGGACTTAAACTCTTCCAATGGCGAATTTTGGTGCCAAAGTTTGGTGGAAATCGGGAGCTACTTCTCGAAGAGGCGCATAAGTCGAAATATTCTATACATCCCGGTAGCACCAAGATTTATAGGGATTTAAAGTTGAACTATTGGTGGCCGGTGATGAAGCTGGATGTGGCAAATTATGTGGAGAGGTGTGTCACTTGTCTGCAAGTGAAGGCAGAACATCAAAGACCGTACGGGAGCTTACAACCGTTGTCCATTCCCGATTGAAAGTGGGACAACATCACCATAGATTTTGTGACAAAGCTACCGAAGACCTTGCGAGGTCACGATACTATTTGGGTGGTCGTGGATCGTTTAACCAAGAGTACGCATTTTCTTGCTATGCGAGAGACCTTGCCAATGGAGAAATTGGCTAAGCTTTATATTGATGAGGTGGTATCGAGGCACGGAGTTCCGCAATCTATCGTGTCGGATCGGGACAGTCGATTCACCTCAAATTTTTGGGCTAGCTTACAGAAAGAATTGGGCACTAGATTAAATCTGAGCACGACCTACCATCCTCAAACGGATGGTCAAAGCGAGAGAACAATTCAGACACTCGAAGACATGTTGAGATCGTGTGTCATAGATTTCGGCGGGAGTTGGGACTCACACCTACCTCTAGTGGAGTTCGCTTATAATAACAGTTACCATTCTAGTATCGGAATGGCACCCTTCGAGGCGTTATACGGATGGAAGTGTCGAACCCCAGTTTGTTGGCTTGAGGCGGGCGAGAAGCAATTCGCCGGACCGGAAATCGTTCAAGAGACGACAGACAAAGTGAAAGAAATTCGAGAACGATTGAAGGCGGCCCAAGACCGACAGAAAAGTTATGCCGATAATAGAAGAAGACCGGTCGAGTTTCAAGTGGGCGATCGTGTCATATTGAAGGTATCTCCATGGAAGGGGATTATTCGTTTCGAGAGAAGGCAAAACAAGCAAACTTGGTGGATAACATATATTGAGATATGTGTGACATTGATCTTGTAGCAATGATCTCGGAAGTAAACCTCGTGGGTTCGAACCCATGGGAATGGTGGATAGATACAGGTGCAACACGACATACATGCTCAGACAAAGAGATGCACCATGGTTTCAAGATTACTGAAGATGAGGAAAAGTTTTTCATGGGAAATTCTGCCACTACTGAGGTAAAGGGAAGCGGACAAGTTGTGCTCAATATGACATCGGGGAAGGATCTCACTTTGAAAGATGTGGTATGTTCCCAAAATTCGCAAAAATCTTGTGTCTGGTTGGTTGTTGAACAAACACGGTTTTCGTCTAATGTTTGAGTCTGATAAGTTTGTGTTAACAAAAATGGGGATGTTTGTGGGGAAAGGGTATGCTTTGGATGGAATATTTAAAATGAATGTAATGGCTGTTAAGCCTTCAATTAATGAAATAAAGAAATCTTCTACTTATTTGCTTGAGTCTTCAAATATGTGGCATGGTAGACTTGGTCACGTAAATTATGACACCCTTTGTCGTTTAATTAATTTGGACTCCATCCCTAACTTTCACATCAACTCTAAACATAAATGCAACACATGTGTCGAGGTGAAATTAACGAGGTCATCATTTCAATCAATATAAAGGACTTCGAACCCGCTTGACATGATTCACACAGATGTATGTGATATGAAGTCAATTCCATCAAGAGGTGGAAATAAGTTTTTTATCACCTTCGTGGATGATATCACTAAATATTGCTATGTCTATTTACTCAAGAGTAAATATGAAGCAATAGAAAAGTTTATATTGTATAAAAATGAAGTAGAAAATCAACATAACAAAAGGATTAAAGTGCTGAGAAGCGATCGAGGAGGCGAATATGTATCACCATTCACAGAGTTTTGTAGAGATAATGGTATTCGACATGAGTTCACTGCACCATATTCTCCCAACAAAACGATATTGCCGAAAGGAAGAACCGGACCCTCAAAGAAATGATGAATGCCATGTTGATAAGTTCTGGGCTGCCCCCGTTCATGTGGGGGGAAACTGTGTTATCAGTCAACTATATCTTAAACAAAGTTCCTCGAAAGAAACTAGATAAAACTTCATATGAATTGTGGATGGGAATAAAACCATCGTATAAATATTTACGAGTATGGGGGTGTCTTGCTAAGGTAGTAGTACCCCCACCCAATGTTGTAAAGATAGGTCCGAAAGTTGTTGCTTGCATCTTCATTGGGTATGCACAAAACAGTAGTGCTTATCGATTTCTTGTGCATGAGTCACGAATTCCTGATGTTCATAGAAACACAATAATGGAATCAAGAAATGCGTCGTTCTTTGAACATGTGTTTTCGTGTCTCAATAAAGAAGATGCAAACTCCTCAAGAGTGACTCATGAAGAAAATGAGGAGCAAATTGAAGAAGAGGAAGAGGAAGAGAAAGAAGAAGAAGAAGAAGAAGTAGAGCCTAGGCGGAGTAAAATGGCAAGAGTTGAGAAATCATTTGGTCCTGATTTCTATAAATATATGATTGAAAGAGAGCCTCAAACTTTTCAAGAAGCAATCACTTCTTTTGAAGAACCACAATGGAAGGAAGCCATCGAGTGTGAAATGGATTCCATCTTACAAAAACATACTTGGGAACTAATGAACCTTCCTGTCGGATGCAAACCACTAGGCTATAGATGGATTTTTAAGAGAAAAATGAAGGCATATGGGACCATTGACAAATACAAGGCCAGGTTGGTGATCAAATGCTACAATCAACGAGAAGGTCTTGATTACTTTGACACTTACTCACCAGTAACACGTCTCACATCCATTAGGTTGGTACTTGCCATTGTAGCCTTAATAAATTTAGAAGTACATCAAATGGATGTGAAAACAATATTTCTTAATGGAGATCTAGAATAAGAGATCTACATGGAACAACCTGAGGGCTACATTGCCCCATGACAGGAGAAAATGGTGTGTAAACTTATGAAGTCGTTGTATGGGTTAAAGCAAGCACCAAAACAATGGCATCAAAAATTTGACCATGTGATGTTGGAATGTGGATTTAAGATCAACAAATGTGATACGTGTGTCTATGTTAAAGACACATATGTTGGGTATGTCATTTTATGTGTTTATGTGGATGACATGCTCATTATTGGCAATAATGACAATATGGTCAAATACACAAAGAATATGTTGAAGACAAGATTTGACATGAAAGATATGGGTCTAGCTGATGTGATCCTCATAATTCAAATTTCGAGAACACATAATGGACTTGTATTTAAGTCAAGCCCACTATGTAGACAAGATTTTCGAGAAGTTTAATGGTGAAGATACTGGTGTTGCAAGAACACCAATTGACATCAGTCACCATCTATCCAAGAATAAAGGGGAAGGTGTTGCTTAAGTGGAATATTCAAGAATTGTTGGTAGTTTGATGTATCTAATGAGTTGTACGAGGCCTGACTTAGCCTTTGCAATAAGTAGACTGATGTATACAAGCAATCCAAGTTCAGAACATTGGAAAAGCATAACACGTGTGTTACGATACTTGAGGTACATCCGAGACTACATATTACATTATACAAGGACTTGCAGTCATCGAAGGATATAGTGATGCAAATTGGATATCTGACATGAAAGACTCCAAATCTACCAGTGGGTATGTCTTCACACTTGGAGGTGCTGTAATTTCAGGGAAATCGTCAAAGCAGACGGTCATAGCTAGATCCACTAGGAATCTGAATTTATAGCACTCGATAAGTATGGAAAGGAAGCTGAGTGTCTAATACAATTCTTGGAAGACATTCCAAGGTGGGAAAAGCTGGTATCTGCTATATGCATACATTGTGATAGTCAATCAATGATTGGGAGAACACAAAGTACTATGTATAATGGTAAGTCTCGACACATCCATCGAAGACATAACACCATAAGACAACTACTCTCTATAGGAGTTATCTCTGTAGACTATGTAAAGTCAAAGGATAACATTGCGGACCCGCTAACAAAAGGTTTGAATAAAGAGCTAGTAAGTAAGTCATCAAGAGGAATGAGACTAAAGCCCTTGAATGAATAAGTGAATACAAAGGAAACCCAACCTAGTTGACTGGAGATCCCAAGATCTAGGTTCAAAGGGACAACCTAATTGTATACACCAGTTTGACCACTGTGGGGGGGGGGGGGGAGGGGGAATTTCCCTAGTCTAAATGTAACAGTGAATATGATTCCAGGATAAGCCTATGGATTTTAATGATCCTAGGAGGATCACCTATGCAAGAGAGAAGTGGGGTCTCTTCGAAGGGAGTTGTTTGGGGGCACAATTCCTAAGAGCTCTTGCAGAACCATGCAGATGTTCATGACCATAACGAACATGACAATGAGGGTTGAGATGTGTCAGGAAGAATTCTGTGTGAAGTATGCTATCGTCTATACAAACGGAAAAATAATTCAAGGACATCACGTGTACTGATCGACCAATATACTAAGTACATTTCACAAGGGAAGGTTCAAAGGGGTAACCTACCTATCCTTTGCAGGATTTGAACATTGAGGATTTTCGAGAGTACATTAGTTTTCGATCAATTTCTATTCATGTGGGGGATTGTTGGAAAATATGTTGGAAAAATATGAGTTTGAGCCATTTTGGACGAAAATATTAATTGGACAAATGTCCGATTATTGTGGAACTATATATTGGATCTCTTTCATCACCGTAATGGATTTATAATGAGCTAAAGTTCGTCCAAAATGGAGCTCGTATGAATGAGAAATTGAATCTCAAAGTTGGTTCATTCAAGTGGGTTTTATTGGGAAAAAGGGTGTCCAACATTGGTGGGAACATGGAAAAGAAACAAGTTTATATATGATTTTGCAAATAGAGAGATTAAGTTAAATTGAAGGAAAGTCTCCCTCACGTACGCACGCAGGGGGGTGCGAATTCTGGATTCAACTCCCAGTGTCAATCCATGCTCCAAAGATCTTCATCTACATCCTTCGAATTTTCCAGTGTTCCCATCGCAATCTATAGTAGATATGAGGAAAGCATAATAAGTGACATGTTTGCTATGTTTTGATCAAAATGCTTCCCTAAAGTTCAGATTGTAACACCCGTAATTTTCGGTAAGTATAGGCCACCCGGACGTTTTTATAATTTATAGATGGCAGGATTCTTGGTGGGAAATCATTATTTATAGTCCCTTAGAGTATCGGGGGTATTGGCGCTGAAAAAGTCAAGTTTCGGGGCTTGGTACGGGCACGACTACAATGCTCGGCGACTATGACAATGTCATAGTCGCACCTGTCATTGTCGCAACAAAAGTCAAAAACCATGGGGAGGTTGGCGACATTGCCATGCGACAATGCCTTGGGCATTGTCGCTGGTCAATGTCGCACCAGGGGCTGAAGGGCTGATAAATTTGGGATTTTGCTCATTCTTCATTTCTCACTTCTCTTTTTCACTCGTAACTCTCTCTAAACTCTCCCAAGAACAACTACCTTCATCTATGGTGATTTTGGAGCATCTTTGGCTCAAATCCTTTGGTATTGTGGGGGTAAACCATCTTCATGTGGTAGATTGAAAGCCTAGACCAAGAACTCTCCATCTCCATCTTCATCTTCAACCTCAAGCTTCATTTTAGGGTTTTCTAAGTTTTCACCAAAACCTAAGTGGTAAGTTTATCCTCTCCATTTCTAAACCTTAATATAAGTTATAAATGCCTTCTTGATGATTTCCTAACGTTTTGTTTCTCAAATTTCGAATTTGATGGTTTTGGAGAAATTAGGTCAAAATTAGGGTTTTGACCAAAATGGATATTTTAATGTAATGCATTTGGGGATCGATTCTAAATGGTTGAATGTGATTATTTATGGGTGAAATTTGTACATCTAGGTTTATGGAGGTTTTGACCTTGAAGATTAAAGTGTTCTTCAAAGGAGCTCAAGTTGGGTGAAATCTAGATTTAACCTAAATCTAGCAAGGTGAGTTCAAGTTGATTTGTGAAAACGGTGTGCATGCCAAAATGTATATTTTAAAGTGTTTGTGTTTTACACTAAAATGTTAATTGCTGATAAGTTTGGTTATTTGGAAGTGTTTAACTTTGTAAACTTATAAAACACCCATATTGGGGATTTTTGAGTATGTTGTCAAATGCATCGAAATGTAAATGATTTGATGACTTATTTACCTAAATGGAAAGTATTGGGTAAGAATGCATTTTTATGATTGTTGGTATTACGTGCATTTTGTATCGTGAAATGTTTTAAAAATACCACTATATGAGTCATAGGCGCTTGGTCATTCCCAACTTTGCAAACGTTTATGAACTTATGAACCTTTGGTTTTGGGAAAAGAGGTAACTCAAGTATTTTATTGAGTAAACCGGTGATATTGATATTTAAATGATTTATCGTATGAGTATAAATCTCTTGAGTAATTGTCATTTAAATATGTGTCATGGAACGTTTTGGAAAGAGTAAATGAGATTATAAACTTGTTTGGAAAATGATTTATGATGGAGTTTATTCATGTAGTTGAAGCACGTGTTTGCATAAATGTGGTCATTGCATTTTATTGCATTTTGTGGATTTTAGCATATGGTCGTTTGATTGGTTGAGCTTAAGGCTCGGTTTTCGGTTTCGTCGGGTATTGGGGACTTTTGTCCGGTTTTAATAACTTAAAGCGGAGCTTTAGGTGTGAGTTGCATTTATTGCACTTTATTTTGGAGAATACGTGTCTTGAGTGCGTGTGTCATTCAATTGGAGTCATGTATTTTAGACAGTAATGCATTGGATCCATAGGCATGTAAGTCAATCGTGTTTAATGGTAAGGACTCTTGGGATTCTCACTTTGGGAAATAATGCCGTGTTGGCATTGATGTCGTCCCGGTTTTTTGGCGAAGAGGAACCTTTATGGGTTGTACTTCGGGACCATGGGTCTTGTGTTTGGATGTCTAATTCTTGTGCACGAGGTTAGACATCGAGAGTTATCAAGTAAGGAGCTGAGGCTCCTATCTTGAATGCTAGGGAGTAAGCACTAGGGGTCGAGTGGGTACCCTGAGGATGAAACTCCGCTAGAGACCAAACATGCAATAAGATCGTGTATCCTTGAGGTGTAGCTCGGCAGAGCAGGCAATAAGAGATACGGTGTTTAGGACTTGAAATAAAGTCCGACTGGAGGTGTAGCTCGGCGGAGCAGGCAATACAGTCACGACTAGAGGTGTAGCTCGGCAGAGCAGGCAATACAGTCACGATCTGAGGTGTAGTTCGACAACATGGTTATGTGGCTTAACTTTGTGTTCCGCCACGTACAATGGAATCGGGTCTCCCCCGTCACCGGAAGGTGTTAATTGGGTATTTAATTGTATCATTTTTTATCATCCATGCTTTCGGTGACGTTTTTCTTATGGGAATTGTTTACTCAATATTTTATGGGTTGTGTATTATGCCCTGCCCACGTTTTGGATGTTTCGAGAAGTAAAGTTTTATTTCACATTATTATAAATTGGGAGTTTTGCTTACTATTCACGTTTTGGGTGAGTTTGGGATTAAAGTGGTTTTACGAAAGAAGATTCATGTGGGTTCCTTGTTTTAAAGGTGTACTTTTGGAAAATGGTGTCGTTTGAATATTTAAAGTATATCTTTCCGAAGGTCTGTGATTTAAACTACTTTCTCTCCCTTTAGCAAATGTATTTATTTCATAATGTAAACTCTTGACTCACTAGGCGTTAGCCTAACCTTTTATTTGTCGGCATGTGCATCAGGTTCCGGTTGGGGGAAGAGGTTCTAGCATTTTGGTGAAGTGTTGAGTGCTAGGAGTATGTGCAAGGGTGAGTGGCTTGATGAAGTCTTCCGTTTTAGTCGTTGAGAAGAGTAACTGTTTCTTTTGGGTTTTAGTAACACCCGACCTTGATTAGTTTTTATTCGAGACTTGACCTTTTATTTGTTGAAGTTAAATCTAGTATTCTTATTGAGGCGACTCAAGTGTTGATTTGTAGGATAGATTTTATCCTTTTTGTTGTTTAATTGAAAATTTTAAATTAGTTGCTCTTTCCAATTTTGAGGGTGTTACACAGATGCAGACAAACTCCACTAAATAACTAAAAGAAAAATAAAAAGACTAAAAAAGATACTAAAAGGGCATTAAAGTGTGAGAAATGTGATGCAAATAGGGTTAATAAATTAACTCTATCACAACCCCAAACTTAAATGGTTGCTTGTCCCCAAGCAACAAAAAGATAAAAGAAAGACTCTGAAAAAAATCAAAAATTTGGGTCAAAAATCATGACAACCACTGTATACACAAGTCAAGTTTATGCTAAGGAGGTTTTTCAATCCCTGAGAGTATGAAGCATATAACTGTTCACATTTTGTAGATCATACTTCAAACCATGTATCAAAACAAAAACTTGCCTATCAATCCCTTGCAAAAAATTTCATCACTAATATGTATGCAGTTTATGGGGCTCTTTCACTTATATGCATTTTTCTCATTTCATGATTTCTCTCTTTTGAGTTATGGCACAATTTTTCTGCCATCATCTCCTATGGAGGTATGTGTTGGACACTTTGGCCTCTTGTGTGTGTCTTTGACACTTTCATATGCAAACAAATGAGTGAGCTTTTGCTCTTTGCAGTATATGTGGTTGGTTTGCATATTTATGACTTTTAAGCATTTGAGAGAATATGCTTTGAAGTTCTAAACTTTTTGAGCGTTTGAGGGGTATGCAAAAGTGTTTGGGTGAGAGATGTGTATGAACTAGGTTAGCCTTTTTTAGATAAGAAGTGTAGAAGACAACTTCTTCCAACCCCAAACTTAGAAGGGTTCAATGTCCCCATTGAACAAGTCTGTAGTAAAAGAAGTGTCTCAAAAAGGCATGGCGAGTGTTTCAGTGATAAAGGCTAGACCAAGGGAACTTATTGCTAATCTTAGTGATGCATACAAAGTTGTCAGTGAGCTTTAAAAGCTGTTGATTCTATGTGTTCAACTTCAGGGTGTGTCATACTTATTAGTGGCAAAACTTTTGTGTGCATAAAAGAATGGTGTATGTCATGATCGCTGATTCAAAATGCAAACAAACTGACTTGAAACTAACAAAGAAAACAACGAATTAAGAATGAAAATGGGAGTTGTCAGTGATAGAACCTGACCTACTCAGGGATGAGTAGATGACATATCGACTTGCATGCGGTCTCTGAATGTTGGGAAAGGTGGTAGATCATCCAACAGGCTTGGGTCTTGCATCATCCAAGACCTCCTCATTGTTCTGTCCCTTGATTCCTCATAAAGCATCCATGCGTCTCTCTCCCTCCTCATCCTTCTCAACTCATTTTGAAGCTGCTGAATGTGTTCCAGCAACTCTCGCTGAGCATTGACCTATGCCTTAACATGGTTTTGCAATTCATTGTGAAAAGAGAGGCGTTGGGTGTTTGAACTGTCTTCATCAGGGAATGATAGGTGATGAGAGTTTTTACTTTTTACCCGCCTCTCGACATTCCTTTTATCCATGACCATCTTCTCAGTTGAGAAGGTGTCGCTAGGGAGGTGAGCGATATGGGCCGCTTCCATCAGCTTGTGAATGATAACATGGTATATTAATAACCCATTGCAGCGATTTGAACTGATTTTGATGTTCAGATAGATCAATCTTCCTACGTCAATGACATGACCTTTGACAATGCAATAGATCAGGGATACCCTGGTCATGCATAAGTCCGTATTGTGACTTGTAGGGAAAAGTGTATGCCTGACAAAGTTGGACCAAATGCTTGCCTCAGCTGTCAGGGACTGTGTTCGAAGGTGCCTAGAATTTTCCTTGAAGAGTCAGGTGGAACTTGGTCATGTGATGGTTTGCAAAATATCTTCTAGGTCACTGGGAGTCATTTCAGTCAACAGTTGATCGAGTCGAGTATGGTTTAGGTTGGGCAATCCTAGAATTTGATTTATAGAGGTCACTGAATAGTTGATAGTTGTTTTCCTGACCTCTATTTCAGCTAAGTTTGACAGAGAGACTTATGCGTAGAAGTCCCCGACCTAATCTAAATTATACGGAGGGGGAATCTCACATAGAATTTCCCACCCCAGTCTTTCTACATCATCCCTGATGATAGGGAATGCATCGTAGAGTTGTTTGTGAAAGCCCCTAGAAGTATGTCCTAGATGCTTTGCAAACCACGAGTGCTTCTCTTGGGCTTCCCTAGAGCTGAATAAGTTGTAACGAGATACCTGTTCAGGTGCAGTGGGCATGTTTAACGGCCTAGCTGTGCTGGTTTGTCCCGCAGCGAGCTCCGCGGTCTTCTCCACCCTGTTTCTTCTTGTGACCCTGCTTAGTCCAAGATGAGGTAGTCCTTCATTGAATGCTGAAAGACAAACCGTTTTGGAGGGTCTCTCTGGTTGTGGAGTGGTTGGCCGCTAATGTTGATATGTAATCCTAATGTTGTCAGGATTATGTGAGCTAGAGGCTTCGTTGTGGATGGGGCACGGTGGCTGAGGTGGTGCACTTGCAAGGGGAAGAGCATGGATCACAGTGTTGGAGGCCTGAGGAAGTTGATCAATGGGTGATGGTGTGTGGAGAGGTCTGATAATTCCTCGAAGTTGTTGAATATGAGAAAAAGGTGCAAGTCCGGTGGGGGGTCTCATAATGGCTTCTCCTCTAGGATTTAGGACTACTGTGATGAGAGTTGTTGAGGTTCCAATGGATTGAAAAAGTGGTCATGGAAATCTCGGAGGGGAAAAATGAGGGATTGGTGTATGTGTGGGATTAGCCATGAAGGTTGGAGGAGAGTTGCAAAGTGGGATGTTCAAATCCGGCGTTATAAGACGCTTACCTTTTGAGCTAGACGCTTCATGATCGTTGGCTCATGGCAATGTTGGTAATCATCCAATGATTTTAGTCGCTTCGACCAAGGTGTCAAGGTTAGCTTGACGTTTGGCCTCCTCCGTTTGTGGAGGTGATGAACTAGAAGAAGAAGGTATTAGGAGTATGTTTGTGGGTTCTAGAACGTCCACCATTGAATCTTGTTGTAGTCTTGACTGTCTTCGTGTAAATCTTCCTCCTCTTGCTTGAGATTGTCTTCGAAGCCTCATGTTTTAAGGTTTACAATAATGACAACAATGGGGTTAAGTAGTACTAGGTGTGGTAAGATCTTACCTCATACTTGCAGAAATGGATATGGCCAAAGTCGTCTTTTAGAAATGGTAGGAAGGTACACCGAGAAGGTATGATGTTCTGGGTTTGTAAGTACGATTTGGAAGGTCGTCGGTGATTTAATCGTATAGAGCAAAAGGCGCGAGAGACGAAGAGTTTGTAATTTGAGTTGCAAAACGTCTTTTCGTCTGCATGCTAAATCATGAGTACCCGCCACCTTTTGTTCTGTTGACGTGGCAGGATTAGTCTGACTATTTAATAATTAAATTAGATAATTGATAAACTAATTTCCACGTCATCTGGTTAGGGTCATAGTTCATGCCTACTCTCACCATTATCAGATAGTGATTGCCGAGGAAGGGAAATGAGTCACTGTCACTGCATGCTTGTATCACTGATAAGTGCATTTCTCAACCCCAAACTTAGATGGTTGCTTGGAGTGAGAAGGAATGCAACAGTAGTTCTCTTCGTCCCTGAGGGATAAAGCATTCAGCAGACCAAGATTTCCTGCGTACTGAATAGGGATGTTCATTAAATAACCACATGTCGCTGATAGACATGATCTTCATCAGCGTGATGCTTACCGCTGATGGAGAAGATCCTCACAAGAACGAAGGATATCACTGATAAAGTCTTAATAGGGTAGTGGTAAGGTTTTTCGCTGAGAGATGTGATCTTCCTTCAGTGGTTGCTACTCCGATATGAAGAAGAAGGGTCAAAGGAAGAGAAGGTCAGTCAGCGAGAGTGGTCCTACTCAGGGAATTTTATCACGATCGCTGATGACAAAGGAAGGCGAAAAGAATGTTGAGGGATAACTTGATGATAATGCTGAGAGATTCCCTCATCGCTGTGGTTATCAGTGAACTGGTGTTGTTTAAAGACAAGGATTGTCAGATTGTTTCGTGCATCGCTGAGGTAGAGGAGTTGATCGCTGCCTTGAGACATTAGATCGCTGATACTACAAAACTGATCCCTGCCTTCCCTATTGGTCTTTGCTGAGTTAACATCAGTGAGAAAATGGGTTTCTGATTTGGTGGCTCAAATAAGAGTTCTTAGTATCAAAGGAAACTATTTAGATAGAGAAAGAGAGAGAAAAGAGAGAGAGAAAGACCCAAAAACTTAAAATTGGATTCTTAAATTGATGAATTTAAAAGTCCAAAATTAAAATTCTTGAAAGCCCAATGGACTTTTGGGAGTCCAACCACTTTTATGGGCCCGACTATTTCATGGGCACAACATCCAAAAAAGGTTGTTGTGTTTGGGCTTGTGGGTCATAGAAGGGTGAACCCTTTGTCCGTTTACCTTGAAGGTTGTCCCTTTTTTTAGGATCTACTAGTTCTATGACACCATAAGGGTATACTTTCTCTATCTGGAATGGTCCTGTCCACCTAGAGTTTAATTTTCTAGGAAAAAATTAAGTTTAGAATTGAACTGTAAAACTTGATGCCCTTCAGTGAATTCTTTTAAAGTGATCTATTTATCATGCCATTTTTTTGTATTTTCCTTGTAAAGTTGGGCATTTTCATAGGAAAGATTCCTATGTTCCTCTAATTCACTGAGTTGTAACAATCTTTTCTTCCCTGCAAAGTCTAAATTCAAATTGAGTTCCTTGATAGCCCAGTAGGCCTTGTGTTCCAACTCTAAGGGTAGGTGACAAGCTTTTCCGAAGACCAATTTGTAGGGAGACATTCCAATAGGGGTCTTATAGGTAGTCCGGTAGGCCCACAGGGCATCATCCAATTTGGAGGCCCAATCCTTCCGGTGTGGTTTGACTACATTGGATAAGATCCCTTTTATCTCCTTATTTGATAACTCAGCTAATCCATTGGTCTGAGGGTGGTAGGTTGTGGCTACTCTGTGCTTAATGTCATATTTTTCCAGGAGTTCTTCCAAAAGGTTGTTTATGAAGTGAGTGGATTCATCACTTAACAAGGCATGTGGGGTTCCAAATCTTGTAAAAATGTGCTTGTGTAAGAATTTGACTACAATCCTTGCATCATTGGTATGGTGGACCATAGCCTCCACCCATTTGGATACATAGTCTACTGCAACCAGTATGTAGGCACAATTATTGGAGAGAGGAAAGGGTCCTATAAAGTCAATGCCCCAGACATCAAGTCAATGCCCCAGACATCAAATAACTCTACTTCTAGAATTCCATTCAAGGTCATCTCATTCATGTGAGATATATTCCCACTCCTTTGACACTCAATGCAACTTCTTAGTCATGAGCATCACTGTTCAAGGTGGGCCAGTACAATCCTGATTATAGAACCTTAGCGGTTGTCCTGCTTCCTCCAAAATGTCCTCCATAAGGGCCTGAGTGGAAATGATGTAAGACTAATGTCACTTCTTCTTTTGGGATGCATCTTCTGATCATCTGATCTGCACAAATTTTAAACAGAAATGGGTCATCCCACAAATATTTCTTAGAGCAAAAAATGAGCTTTTTCCTCTGATGTTTATTTAGCTCCATGGGAATGATCCCACAAACTTAATGATTTACAAGATCCGCAAACCAGGGTGTGGTAGAATGTTGGAGAGCCAAAATTCTCTCATCTGGAAATACTTCACAGATGTCACTATCATGTGCTGGTTTGTCTTGTTTTTCTAACCTGGATAGATGGTCAGCTACCTGATTATCCACACCCTTCCTATCAATGATTTCTTAATCAAATTCTTGTAGCAACAAGATCCACCTTATTAGCCTAAGCTTTGCATCTTTTTTAGAAATTAGATATTTGATGGCAACATGATCAATGTGAACAACTACTTTGGTTCCCATCAAATATGACCTGAATTTTTCAAAAGCAAAAACCACAACTAATAATTTCTTTTCAGTAGTGGTGTAATTGATTTGAGCTTCATTGAGAGTTTTACTGGCATAGTAAATAGAGTGGAATATTTTATTTCTTCTTTGAACTAAAACTGCTCCAACAGCTCAGTCACTGGCATCACACATTATCTCAAAAGGTTGAGACTAGTCAGATGTCACTACTATAGGGGCAGTAACCAATGCCTTTTTCAAAATTTGAAAAACATTTCTACAATCTTAATTAAAATTAAAGACATGGTCCTGTTGTAGTAGCATATAGAGAGGTTTTGAAATTTTTGAAAAGTTTTGATAACCTCCTGTAAAAACCTGCATGTCCTAAAAAACTTCTGACTCCTTTAACTGTTGTTGGCTCAGGTAATTTTTCAATTACTTCCAACTTAGCCTTATCAACTTCAATGCCTCTTTTGAACATGAGATGCCCTAGCACAATCCCCTCTTTAACCATAAAGTGGCATTTTTCCCAGTTTAAAACCAAATCAGTTTCTTCACATCTTTTAAGACTTTTCTCAAGGTTTTGCAAACATAGATCATATGATGTCCCATATACAGAAAAATCATCCATGAAAATTTCCATGGAGTGTTCTAACATGTCAGAAAAAATGGACGTCATACATCTTTGAAAGGTGGTTGGGGCATTACAAAGTCCAAAAGGCATCCTTCTAAAGGCAAAAGTTCCATATGGACAAATAAAAGTGTTTTTTTCTTGGTCATCAGATGCAATGGCAATTTGGTTGTAACCGGAGTAACCATCCAAGAAACAATAAAACTCTTTTCCTGCTAATCTGTCTAGTATCTGATCCATGAAGGGTAATGGGTAATGGGATGTAACACCCTAAAAATTCGGTAATTTTAAAAATTGAAATTTCGGCAATATAACATTTGTAATTGGAGCAAACCACCCAAAATGGGTAAAAGCGTAAGCATTTACAAAACCTGTAGAGATGCATGGGAAAATCGACAACAAACTAATCTAAACTACTTCTATCTAGATTACATAGGTTGTCATCCCAAAACCAAAATGAATTAATTGTTTTTCAACGCCAATGCTCCCAAAATATATAATCAACCAAAAATTCCCTCAAGAGTCCACGCTCTTCTCTCAACCCCTAGACGACCCGCCGCTAAGGGAACCTGTTATACACATCATTTGAGAAAAAGTGTTAGGCTTAAAGCCTAGTGAGAACATACAGTTTATAATTTAGAGAAATATAGACAATTGTAATGAAGATAGACCTTTTCAAGAAAGTTTAGTTTACAATTGAAAACTTTGCCACATAAGGACTGTTCGGTACAAAATTCATCTTGCGATGACGGGGGATACCTGATTTACCAAGGATTGTAGCGAAACACAAAAGTAGGTTACAATCCGAGTTGTGAGCTAAATACTTGGAATCCATGGCCACGAACAACGTCAACCCATACTAAGATGTGGGGGAGGGTACTCAAGGAAACCAAGTCACACTCGTTCACTAGGACTACATTATAATCCATGGCTAGTAACTGGTCCCACATAACCGTACCAAAGGGCCTCCGAGGATCAAATGCATCCATAGCTACAATGGGGAAAAACATCCCAAAAATATAAGTCGACTCAATACCTAGGGATCCACTAGTAATAGTCTAGACTTGTCACAATTTCATTTGTGACTAACCAAAGCTAAACACATAGCTTCCAATAACATTTATTTCAAAATAAGCATTTCCAAGTTTAACTGCTGATAAGAATGAAGATCATAAAAATGAGATAATATACATTCCTTCAAGTACTTCACCGAAATGTGCAAGTAGTACAATAATTTACTACATATAAATTGGAACCCTTCTTTTAGCAAAATATAGCAAAAACCCTAAAATCTCCCAAAACTCAAGTTAGGTCAAAATGTAATAATCTTAAATCCAAAACCCAAGGAGATATATAGGAGTTTAAAATGTAAGTTTTGATATGTATAAGGTTTAGAAAATGATAGTAGGAACTCACCAAGTGGGTTTTTGAAGAAAACCCAAAACCCTAGTTAATCCTTTGGAGAAGATGACAATCGAGGAGATGATTTAAAGATTTCTACTTGAACCCTTAGATGAATAATGAAGAAACACTTGGAAACCAAGATTGATTGACTTGAAGGATCTTGAAGTAACAATAAATGCCTAAAAATCGCCAAGTGAGAGAGTTTGAGGTTGGTGAAGAGAGTTATGAGAAATGAATGAGGAGAAAGGGCTTTTAATCCCTCTGTTGCCCGCCGGCGAGAATGACTCGGCGACTATGCCCTTGTCATTCTCGCGGGGCATTGTCGCCGCAGATGTACCGCACGGTCCCCAACTTCGGCGACAATGACACGACGAGAATGCCCATGTCACAATTGCCGGTCATTGTCGCTAAGGACGTACCTCGGGGGTCGTTCTCCCCGCGACTTTGCTCTATGGCATTGTCGCCGGGCAATGTCTCCCCAGCGATACCAGGCCGAAAAAGTTAGACGAACACTCCCGAAATCCTCACGCCACAACTGGACTTCGAGGTAACTCCAAACTTACGAATAAACTTCGAAAACAAGCATAAAAATAGACCGAGGGAAAGAATAAACGTACCGAAAATTCGGGGTGTTACATGGGAAATGGTTTTTTTGGGGTGGCCTTGTTTAGTCTTCTATAGTCCATGCATATCCTCCAACCTTATACTATCCTAGTAGGTATAAGTTCATTTTTCTCATTAGTTACCATAGTAACCCATCCCTTCTTGGTACACATTGTACTGGACTGACATATGTACTGCTGGCAATAGGGTAGATTATGCCAGCATCAAGCCATTTTAGGATTTCCTTTTTGACAACCTCTTTCATCACAGGATTGAGTCTTCTTTGAGGCTCAATAGAGATGAAATCTTTATCCTCCAGGATGATCTTGTGTTGGCAGATAGCAGGGCTTATGCCCTTCAAATATGCAATAGACCATCCTATGGCTTTTGTGTGAAGTTTCAACATGTTAACCAACTTTTCCTCTTGGTCAGACTTTAATGATGATGAAATAATGACTGGTAACTTCCCAGGGTCTCCTAAAAATGCATACTTTAAATGGGAGGGAAGTTGTTTCAATTCTAGGTCTGGAGCACACTGTAAGGAAGGAATAAGGGTTTTCCTATCCTCACTTTCTAGAACCTCAAAAGCAACAATTTAATGTGGTTCTTCTAAATTCTCAGAATCTCTATCGTCCTTATCACTATCAGACTCACCTATTCCCAAAATCTCTCCCAAACTCTTCTCCTAACACCATGACTCAATTAAGGTCAGTGTAGAACATTCTTCCTTCTCTCCAGGGTACTTAAGGGAGTTAAACACATTAAAAATCACTTCTTGGTTTTGGAATCTCATGGTCAATTCTCCTTGTTGAACATATATCAGTGTCCTTCCAGTTTCAAGGAAAGGTGTGCCTAAAATGATGGGGACATCCTTATCAGCTTCAAAGTCTAAGATGATAAAGTCTACTGGAAAGATAAACTTATCAACCTGAACTAAGACATCCTCAATATTTCCCTTTGGATAGGCTATGGACTTATCAGCTAATTGAAGAGTAACAGTGGTGGGTCTAGCTTCACCTATGCGTAAAGTGTTATAAGGTTTATGCTAGCACCTATGTCACATAGGAATTTTCGTATTTCCTTTCCTCCTATTGTACATGGGATTGTGAAACTTTCTGGATCTTTCATCTTGGGAGGGATTTTATTGGACATTAATGCACTACAACCCTCAGTGAGAGCTACAGTCTCATACTCAGTCAGCTTTTTCTTTTTGCTCAAAATGTCCTTCAAAACTTTGCATAACTTGGAATTTGTTCAATGGCTTCCAACAAAGATATGTTGATATGCAAATGTTTAAAAACATCTAAAAACTTTTTGAAATGTAACTCCTCCCTTTGGTTCCTCAATATCTAGGGATAAGGAATATAAGGAGGTACTAGAGTAGGAGGTGTAGTCTTCTAAGGAGTAGGTGCAGGAAGCTGTTTCAAAACTGGTTCTTTATCAATGGTTGGTGTGATCCTAACTAGTTCTAAAGGTTTGGTGTGATAGGGAACTTTGGGACTGTAACCAGATTGTGACACATCCACACTATTCTTTTCCTTAGGCTTGTGGGTTTCTTTAGGTTCATTGGGAAATAGGGTTGGAAAGTCTGATCTCTTTGAAACGGGTGCAGTATCAATGGGTTGTTCCAAAGGTGCTGAAACATGAGTTGATTCCTTAGGATTCTTTTCAGGTTCTGCTTTGCTTGGTTCTTCTAACTCTCTTAATGTATTTTCCGGTAAATTCTTTCCACTCCTCAGGGTTACAACCTTAACATACTCTTTTCCATCCCTTCGGGGCACTTCTGTGTCACTAGGTAGAGAACCTGTTGGTCTTTTCCTAATTTCCAGAGCCATTTGACCCATTTGTGTCTCAAGGTTCTTGATAGAAGCCTGAATTTGGGTCACAAACCCCTTCATCATAGCTTCCAAGGAAGTAGATGACTCAAAATGCTGATTGGGTTTATTTTGGAAAGAGGGTTGGTGATTTTGGAAATTCGCCTGATGGTTGTTTTGAGAGTTGTGGTCTGACTGTTGCTGAAAATGAGGTTACCCATGTGATTGAAAATTGGACTACTCGTGCTGTTGTGATTGGTGGTTTGATTGCCCTTGAAGTTGTGGCAATGGTGGATTAAGGCTGGACTGTGCCATGAAAAACGTAACACCCCGAATTCTGAGAGTTTTTATCCTGATCCGATGTCGAGCGAAGTGGCCAAGAGGATGACAAGAGAGCACCGACAGTGTTCCACGCGGCTCTCCGCGCGAGTGGAACCATGCGGTCATCCGCGCGGATCTCTGTCCCGTCCCAACTCCAGAACCCTGTGCGGTTCTCCGTGTGGGTCAAACCGCGCCGCCACCCGCACGGTGCCCCTGCGCGTCTAAAAAGGAGGAAAATCGGCTTTCACCCCATTTATCTCATCTCATCTTCTTCTAAAACTCTCCCAACAAGAAAACTAGGGTTAGATCCGATTTTGGAGCTCCATAGAAATGTTTAACCATTTCCTTCTTCAAGTCTTCATCATCAACCCAAGATCATCACTTTCATCTTCTTCATCATCTCCTCACCATTGTTGACCATATCTTGGAGTTTCCAAGAGACCCATTTGTAAGTTACTCTAACCTTTTCTAGACCTTTATTACTATGAAATCTCTTATCTTAACCTCTTAGAACATCTCCCTTGATGTATCTATCGTTTTATGAGGTTCGATCTATTTTGGATATTTTAGCGATTTGGGTTTTTAGTAAGGGTTAGTGTGGATCTGATTTTAGGAGTTACTCTCATTGTGTTATGATTTTTTTATGACCTAGATAAAGTTTCTTGTGGTGGATAATTGTGGACCTGAAGCCTTCATCAAGAAAGCTCAAGTTGGGGTAAAAACCTAGATTTAGTCTAAATCTAGCATGGTGAGTTCTAGTTGCTTTGAAAAACTATATACATGTCAAAATGCACATATTTTAGGATTTTGAAAGTATGTCCATGAGTTTACTTCATTTGGTTAAGTTTGTAAAGATTTATACACTTGCACATATTTGGGTTATAAATATTTGAAAATGGTTTACAATATCATATGAGATGTCGAGTCACCAAAAAGGGGATTTTGACCCACCATTCATGTTTCTTGGCCAGTTGATGAATGTGGGTATTGTGTTGCTTGAGTCACTAATATGGGAAGATTTGGAGTACAAATGGTTTAAATAGGATTTTAGTGTGTGTTGGGGGTTTTAAAGATTGATTACTGAAAAATGGTCATTTGGGGCTTTACTCAACCTACGGGTTCTATATTTGAAAACTTTAATTCCTTTGACTTCAAAAGTGTGAGTTGTTAGAATGGATACCTTTTAGCTTTGGAATAGTTGGTAAAGTTGTACACCGACTTACGTAGCCATTTTGACTCTATTTGAGTGTCAAATATTTTATGACGCCTTACGGCTTAAATTGTACACCAACGAGTTTTGGGACGTTGTCCGGTTTAAATGGCTCCTTAGGGAGTGTTTTTATGGAAAATGCAAATATTATACAAATGTTGATTATTACATGTTTTGGATGCGTTAGTTCATTCATTCGGAGTCATGTAATGTTTAGACTGTAATGCATTGGATCCATAGGCATATGAGTCGCTTTGTTCATATGGGGTTTTAAAGTCCATGTTTGAGTCTAGTGAGTGGCCCCCAAGTCATGTTGTTATGTAAGCTTGCGGTGGTGCTCTTGGAGAGTCGTATACGGAGCTAAGTCTTGCAGTGGTGCCCATGGTGAGCCGGATACGGGGACTTGTGACTTTGTGGTGAGACTCATCTAGAGGTCGAGTAGGCACTAGGATCATTTGGGTATCTTGCGGTGGTAACTCGGTGGAGCCGGATACGGGGATCCATGGTCTTATGTGAAACTCGAGAACGTTGATAAGTGGCTTAACTTTGTGTGCCCACCACAGTCGATGGAATCGGGTCTCCCCCGTCACCGAGAGGTGTTATTTGGGGTATTCCCTTACCCATCCTTTCGGTGTTGGAACGTACCATTTTAATTACCCAAAGAGTCTTTTGGGAAATATCGTATGGGTGCGTTTTTGGGGAAGTTGGACGTCGAATAGTTATTTAAAATGGGCGTTTGGAAATTAGAAGTAACTTGATTTGCCAATAAAGCCTCTTTATAATCAGTATTTGTAGAATGGCCTTATTCAGAGTAAAATGTTCGTTTTATATGTTTTATGAATTGTATGATGAAAAATGCTTTAACTCACTAGGCTTTAAGCCTAACACTTTTTCTTTCCGACATGTATATCAGGTCTTAGATGGATCATAGTGGCGAGTGGGGCTTGGTAGAAGTTCCGGTAGGATGGCTTAGTGACGTCATCCGGTTTGGTGAAAAAAAAGGTTTATTGGCGGGGACCCAAGGCCCCGTGGTCCCCTTTTGGAGACCCTACAACCGTAGCACCATAAGGTTGCACCGGAAAAGACAACCTGTCTCCCCCTGGATTCGAACCCACATTCGGGACGCCAGGAAGGAGCTTTTACGGAAGGGCGTTGGCCACTAGGCCAAAGACCTAGTGGTTTGGTGAAGATAGCAGCTTTGGTGGTTTTAGTAACACCCGACTAATTTGTTCCCATTTGTGGGACTAGATAGTTCCGATAGAACTCTGATACGTTGTTATAGTGATTATTCCGTGTCACTTTGGATATTTGATATGTCAATGTTGTATATTTAAGAGTTTTTGGAAGTTTTATTTTGTCTGCTATTTTCAAATTTTAGGGGTGTTACAAGTTGGTATCAGAGATCTAGTTTAAGTGAACTAGGTATGGATCTTAGATGCCTAGACTTAAGCTGAGACTTTAAGTTATGACTTGTTCGTTATGGGTAGAAATTTTAAGAGGAGAGTGGGTTGTGGTGGTCAACAGAAATGCGCTAGTTAAGGTTTGTGGCTATGGTGACGAGGATCCTTATGTATATTATGTTCATAATTTCACTTAGCTACTGCTATTATGAATATATTGTTACATGAGCGTGCTTGACTCTACCATTGTTACGATGCTTGATATGTGCAATAGTATGTCATAGTTGCTATTTTAGTATTGGTCTAGGATTCTTAACCTCATTCTCGCGTGTGTCAGAGAAGAATGGCGGATGCAAGGAGAGAAATGCAAACTCAAGAGGCAAATCCTCAAGGTGGGTTGTTGGACAGTGTAGTACAATTGATGAAGTCGACTATGGAGCAACAAGAGAAAAGGATAATGAAAGCTTTAGAGGTCAGAGATGCCAATGACCGGAGACGTGAGGCAATTAACGAGTTGGATGTGAGGAATCTCGGTGACACCGGGAACGTGATCCGGATGGAGGATCTTGTTGCTGCTAATATGAGATGTAGCGTGAAGGCCTGCGCATACAAGAACTTTCTGTGCAGCAAGCCACCAGAGTTTTCAGGGACTGATAGTCCGGTGATGTGTTTGAATTGGATCCGAGAGATGGAACAAACATTTGACGCTAGCGAGTGTGAGGAGGGGCAGAAGGTGAAATTCTCCTCCCACATGATGAGGGGTCGAGCTCTTACTTGGTGGAACGTCACCAAAGCCACTATGGGAACTGCTATTGCTTCGTCACTAACGTGGGATGCATTCAAGAAGGAAGTGTTGGATGAATATTGCAACGAAAGGGCAATAGAAAAAATAGAAGAGGAATTTCGAGCTCTCAAGAAGGGAAATATGTCGGTGAGAGAATACTCCAATCTCTTCATGGAGAAATTGGATATAGTGGGACATATCGTTCCGAGTGAGAAGGACAGAGTCAAGGCCTATATGAACGGATTGCCAGCCGACATGAAGGCGATGGTCAGAAGTTCTAGAGCCTCCACCCTCCGAGGAGCAATTGAAGAATCACAGTTCATGGAGGATGTTTATGCTCGGAGTAATGAAGAAGAGGCGGAAGTTAAAGAAAAGAGGAAACGAGAGGACCGGTGGAGTCCGCCCCAAGAACACAATGATCACGGAGATGGAAAGGAAATTGGCCATCGAAGGAAGTCAAAGTGGTGCTGGGAGTGCCGAGTGAAACACGCGGGTAGGTGCAACCCCAACCCTTCGACATGTCTCAAGTGTGGGATGTCGGGTCACTCCCACCGCGATTGTTCCTTCAAGGGCACGATTTGCTTTATGTGCAAGGAACCAGGTCACGTTAAAAGGGATTGTCCACGTGCAGGAGCTGGGGAAGAGTCGGATAGCAGGTATGACATGCCAAGGCTAGAGTGGTGTGCCGACAACGACAGGTACGTTCCCCGTTATTTACGTTCAAATTGTTAGTGTTGTTGATTATGTGCGAGTTGCGGTCAGCGTATTTTGCCATCACCTTCTAGAATTGATGCTAGGGTCCGACGATATTTGCATTATGAGGAATCTTAGAATTCCGGTAAGAACCATGGGAGACAAGTCGCGAGATCGGAGTTAGAAGTAATCTTAGGTAACATTCGGATTTCTTTGTAAAAGATAGATTTCGGAGGTTGGCAATGTTCAAGGTTGTCCGTTTTAGCTTGAGAGTTCATTAGGAGAATTGTAAATCGATGAATTTTGGTAATCGATGCTAGAGGATGTGGTTGCATCTTAAAGAAGGATTCTTGATCGAGTCGAGTATGTTTAAGGGAAACAAGGGATCGTTTCCACCCTTAACCGTAGAGAATTTTGTGAGAGGTTTAGTATCGGGTGTTGTTGACACCCGACGTTTGTATTAGAACCGTCAAGGAGTTTGGTCGTGCCTCTCAAAAGGGATTTAGATGTCACCTTGGAGACTTCGATGATGGAAATTCCTTGTAACATTTGTATCAGGAACTTGAGATTATTGTGAAGTTACAGATCCAACACAATCCTAGGCTTAAGTTTTTAATTTTATGGGAAAAGATACACCCTCAAGCGTGTCGAGTTTAAACCATTTCTTAAGCGGGACCAGTGCCTGTTCGGGTAGGACCAAGTGATGGGCTGATGTATAGACAATTAAGAACCTAGTACGACCTTCTAGGCAAGAGCTTGGGAATAAGGTTGTAGATGTCGTGGGATCGTGGACTTTAACAAGGATCAGATGACCCCATCATTTTGTCAAGGTTTTGTGTTGGGAATTATGTCTTAAGTTTGAATCTAAGGTTGCATGTTAGTGTGGTCCTCCATATAGCTTGTCAGAAATAAATCTAAGTAGAAACCAGTAGTCGTTCTTCGCGTGGATCTAGAGAATTAGGGGGGGGGGTATCCCTATGCTTTGGTGTTACTTGGAAGTCTTGTGAGGGAAAGCTTTGCCTGAGTCGAACTGACCTCTTGTATGATGGTCTTTGATCGAAGAGTGAAGTGACGATGACCTCGATGGGTTCTCTTAAGGTCGGCAAGACCGACGGAATAGCCTAAGTATGGCTCTGACCTTGGTAGGGCTGAGATCCTCCATGTAACCTTGGGAGACAAGGAATAGTCATCAGTTGGTGGATAAGTTAATCGTCCCAACTCTTCAGGAGTTGGACATTGCATTTTGGGTTGTGCATATGAATGAGGAAGGTTCATTCTCGTAAAATGTTGGTTATCAAGGGGTACCCTACTAAAGGAAAAGGGGCGTGAAGATCGCTCGTTTGGGAAGGAATATCGATGATGAGGGGACTCGTGTTAATTGACTAAGATGTCTGACTTGTGTTACGATAAACCGCTTACGAATCCGAACTTTGTCGGAAATCATCCCGAGCGGTAGTTTAGTGGATCACCCCGAGCGGTGTTCCCGATTCCAGATTTCGAGGACGAAATCATTTTCATGGTGGGGAGGATTGAAACACCCCGAATTCTGAGAGTTTTCATCCTGATCCGATGTGGAGCGAAGTGGCCAAGAGGGTGACAAGAGAGCACCGACAGTGTTCCGCGCGGTCATCCGTGCAGATCTCTGTCCCGTCCCAACTCCAGAACCCTGCGCGGTTCTCCGCGCGGGTCAAACCGCGCCGCCACCCGCGCGGAGCCCCTGCGCGTCTAAAAAGGAGGAAAACCGGCTTTCATCCCATTTATCTCATCTCATCTTCTTCTAAAACTCTCCCAACTAGAAAACTAGGGTTAGATCCGATTTTGGAGCTCCATAGAAATGTTTAACCATTTCCTTCTTCAAGTCTTCATCATCAACCCAAGATCATCACTTTCATCTTCTTCATCATCTCCTCACCATTGTTGACCATATCTTGGAGTTTCCAAGAGACCCATTTGTAAGTTACTCTAACCTTTTCTAGACCTTTATTACTATGAAATCTCTTATCTTAACCTCTTAGAACATCTCCCTTGATGTATCTATCGTTTTATGAGGTTCGATCTATTTTGGATATTTTAGCGATTTGGGTTTTTAGTAAGGGTTAGTGTGGATCTGATTTTAGGAGTTACTCTCATTGTGTTATGATTTTTTTATGACCTAGATAAAGTTTCTTGTGGTGGATAATTGTGGACCTGAAGCCTTCATCAAGAAAGCTCAAGTTGGGGTAAAAACCTAGATTTAGTCTAAATCTAGCATGGTGAGTTCTAGTTGCTTTGAAAAACTATATACATGTCAAAATGCACATATTTTAGGATTTTGAAAGTATGTCCATGAGTTTACTTCATTTGGTTAAGTTTGTAAAGATTTATACACTTGCACATATTTGGGTTATAAATATTTGAAAATGGTTTACAATATCATATGAGATGTCGAGTCACCAAAAAGGGGATTTTGACCCACCATTCATGTTTCTTGGCCAGTTGATGAATGTGGGTATTGTGTTGCTTGAGTCACTAATATGGGAAGATTTGGAGTACAAATGGTTTAAATAGGATTTTAGTGTGTGTTGGGGATTTTAAAGATTGATTACTGAAAAATGGTCATTTGGGGCTTTACTCAACCTACGGGTTCTATATTTGAAAACTTTAATTCCCTTGACTTCAAAAGTGTGAGTTGTTAGAGTGGTAGCTCGGTGGAGCCGGATACGGGGATCCATGGTCTTTTGTGAAACTCGAGAACGTTGATAAGTGGCTTAACTTTGTGTGCCCACCACAGTCGATGAAATCGGGTCTCCCCCGTCACCGAGAGGTGTTATTTAGGGTATTCCCTTACCCATCCTTTCGGTGTTGGAACGTACCATTTTAATTACACAAAGAGTCTTTTGGGAAATATCGTGTGGGTGCGTTTTTGGGGAAGTTGGACGTCGAATAATTATTTAAAATGGGCGTTTGGAAATTAGAAGTAACTTGATTTGCCAATAAAGCCTCTTTATAATCAGTATTTCTAGAATGGACTTATTCAAAGTAAAATGTTTGTTTTAAATGAATTATGAATTGTATGATGAAAACTGCTTTAACTCACTAGGCGTTAAGCCTAACACTTTTTCTTTCCGACATGTATATCAGGTCTTAGATGGATCAGAGTGGCGAGTGGGGCTTGGTAGAAGTTCCGGTAGGATGGCTTAGTGACGTCATCCGGTTCAGTGAAGATAGCAACTTTGGTGGTTTTACTAACACCCGACTAATTTGTTCCCATTTGTGGGACTAGATAGTTCCGATAGAACTCTGATACGTTGTTATAGTGATTATTCCGTGTAACTTTGGATATTTGATATGTCAATGCTGTATATTTAAGAGTTTTTTGAAGTTTTATTTTGTCTGCTAGTTTCGAATTTTAGGGGTGTTACAAGTTGTAAGATCCCACATTGGTTGGGGAGGGGAACGAAAGTTGCCTTATAAGAAACTGAATACCTCCTCTACCAGACGCAATTTAAAACCGTGAGTCCGGGTGTATGGACAAAGCGGACAATATCTGGTACGGTTGGCTTGGGATGTTACAGATGGTATCAGAGCCGGGAACCGGACTAATGTGCCAGCGAGGACGCTGGGCTCCCAAGGGGGGTGGATTGTAAGATCCCACATTGGTTGGGGAGGGGAACGAAAGTTTCCTTATAAGGGACTGGATACCTCCTCTACCAGACGCATTTTAATACCTTGAGTCTGGGTGTGTGGACATAGCGGACAATATCTGGTACGGTTGTCTCGGGATGTTACAAAAAATTAGGATGATTTCTCCATCCTGGATTGTAAGTTTGAGCAAAAGGTCCACTCTTGTTGTTACTGACATAGTTTACTTGTTCCGGATTTCTAGGACGGTGCTAAAATGAATGACCGTCACCATAGTAAGTACATTGTATAGAGTTGACAATAGGAACAGAGGCGTTGACATTTGATTGCCCAACTTGAGTGGCTGTGAGGTTTTTGATTAAAGAAGCCATGTTAGTAAGTTGTGCAATCAAAGTAGTGTAAGCATCAACCTCCTGTACCCCTGCTGTTTTTCTAGGTGTAACTGCTCGTGGATCAGACCATTGTCCGTTGTTGTTGGAAATCTTTTCAAGTACGTCATAACCTTCATTGTAGGTACTGGCTGTGAAAGAACATCCTGCAGTAGCATCAAGCATTTGTTTTGCAACAATATTTAAACCATTGTAAAATGTCTCTAGCTGTATGCAGTATGGAATGTCATGGTGTGGCCATTTTCTTAACAACTCTTTGTACCTGTCCCATGCATCAGGAACTGCCTCATCGTCCATTTGTTTAAAAGTGCAAATCTCGTTTCTAGACTTAGCATTCCTGGTGGGTGGAAAATATTTTTTTAGAAAATTTTCTGCCATTTCACTCCATGTTGTCACAGAATCTGGCTGCAACGAGTTGTACCATGACCTTGCTTTATCTCTTAATGGGTATGGAAAAAGTTTAAGTTTTAGAGTGTGTGTCCCAGTGATTATCAATTCAATCAATCAAACATATAATCAACACAATAATGCAAACCTGATATTGATTAATCAATCGATTCAACAGGTTACAAGTGATTTTGATGAAGAAATTGATATATCTCTCTCTCTGCTTCTCTCTGTACGGCGCACCAACACCAAGCTAGCCTCACAATGAATAAATTTCTAATTAAGCTCCTTTTCCCCTAATTAACACTAAACTAAACTAATTTATACATAGGCCATATTAGCCTAATGGGCTTTGCAAGGCTTGGCCCAACTACTAAAACAAATCTATTAACTAAAATATAAAGCCTAATAAATAAAATACGGAAACATACTTTTGACTAATTATTACAAAAGGACCCTAGACTATTTGTTGAGACTACTTTATCAGCTTTGACTTCAGTTTTCCATCTTCAGATAATTATGATCTTGAATCCAATAAATATGTGCTTTAACAATCTCCCCCTTTGGATCAAGATCATTCTTTAAGCTCAGAAAATGTAATCTTCCTCTTTGTCTTCAGAATGTAGCAATCTCCGCAATCGATGAGAATAAATCTCTTGGAAATAAATTATCTCCAGTTTCAGCTCGGAAATTATCTCCAGTTTCAGCTCGGAATGCTTCAGCAAATCATCTTCAAAGAAAAATTCTTCAAATCAGCAAATCCTCAGAATATCTTTAGTAAACCTTCAGAACTTTTGATCTCCCCATTTCTTGGTTGACGCTTCTCCCCCTTTTTTATGACAAGAGCAAGGAGTTCATCAAAACTTTTCTCCAAGAAATGTCTTCCACTACTGATCTTGCAAACAGAACCACTGATTAACCGTCAATTCATAAAGATGTGCATCCAGATCTTTGCAAATCCAGACAAAATAGAAAGGTAACACCTGAATCAACAAATGAAATCAGTTAACAATGTCTGTCAGTAACACAAAGTCACTGTGTGTAACAAATACACAATATAAAGGAGATTTTATGATGTTCACTCCCCCAGGGCTTCCATTCAATCATCGAAACACCACAAAGGCAATTTCTATGAACGTTATGACAAAGAAACACATTCTTTGTGTGTTCGTGCAAGTGATGAAATGAATTAAGCATAAGATGATTGCTTATAAGGCTCAATAAATGTAAACCACTGAGACAAGTAGTTAAACACAGACTCAATGTGCATGAGTGAAGTGTGAAGGTGGGGCAGACTTCCTTCTTTTCAATATCCAGATTTTCCAAATGAAAATCATATAGCATATGTGTTGCGTCCCCTTTGAAAATGAAACATTTTCTTGTTGAGAAGAAAATGTGTGGCTGGTGGGGTAATGGCAAGAGTTGGCATAGGCTAGGTGCCTGTTTTAATAATGTTCACCAAGAATTGTGAAGCATTAGAAATGTGGCTGCCCGGCTCAGAAAGTAGTTAGTGCAGAGTTTAAAAATTCTTTTACTCTGATCTCACACCCTCTTTCTTTTTATCATGAAGCTCATAGCTAACCAAACTCTCTTTTAACAATTTCTCTCATCACACATCCCATACTCATTTCTTTTGACTCCTCACATTCAATCACTAAAGGATTAACTTCTAGGGTAGGAAACACTGGTTAACGTGAATCCATAGAAGTTTCTTTGAAGTCCTAGCACACTGATCCCAAGTTTTCCTATGAAGCATATGATGCTCAGATGGTTTAACGTTGTCAGTTAAAGCTCAAAGATGAATCAGAAAACATTTAAAATCACACTTCCAATTCAAGAAATCTGTTTGAGAATCGGGAAGTGGTTTGAACATTTAAGAACATGTTTTCTTATGATTGAAAGTTGTCCTTCTTTCAACCATAGATGAGATGAAGATAAGGAATTATACCTTTTGAGTGCAGTCTTACATCTCACGAAGTCAAGCTTAAAGTCATAAAGATATGATCTTTGAAGCATCTCACAACCTACAACAGTCTAAAAGTCTAGTCAAAGTAACTTTATTCACTGAAATTGAAATGACAGAAAGCAGTAAAACAATTTAAGTACGAGTTCTGATCAAAAGTAATCAGAAGTCATTGCCATACTCTTTACTTGTATGCTCCCCCTAAAATCATGCATCACTAACAAGTTATCAGTAAGTACAATGCATTATGCTCCCCCTCAAAATAACAGTGACCATCTATAAGATACTTCTCACACTTCCCCTGAGATCATGAACAAACTATTAAAGAGCAGGTATCATGCGGAAATAATAATAAAGAAATGATAAAGAGACACAATAAGAAACTTTAATAGGTAACCACCGATTAGGTCTTAAGATTTAGCATACCAAGTCTTGATACAAGAAAATTAAATCTTTTTTCGTCTAAAGGTTTGGTAAACAAATCTGCAAGCTGATAATCGGTTTTTACAAAGTAAAGTTCAATTGTTCCCTTTTCTACATTGTCTTTTATAAAATGATACCTGACATCTATATGTTTGGTCTTAGTATGCTGAATAGGGTTAGCGGTAATCGCAATAGCGCTCTTCGAGTCACAATAGATCGGGATTCTATTGAAATGGAACCCATAATCTCGCAGTTGAGTTCTCATCCACAAGACTTGAGAACAACAGCTAGCAGCTGCTACATATTCCGTTTAAGTCGTTGATGTGGAGACACATAATTGCTTCTTCGAAGCCCAACTGACGACTTTATCTCCGAGAAATTGGATATGACCCGAGGTGCTTTTCCTGTCTAACATGCAACCAGCATGATCTGCGTCTGAATAAGATGTTAGTTCAAAGCTTGTATCCTTAGGATACCACAGACCAAGATCTGCGGTCCCCTTCAGATACCTGAAAATCCGCTTTACAGCAGACAAATGGGATTCTTTAGGATTGGCCTGATATCTAGCACATAAGCATGTAGAAAACATTATATCCAGCCTACTAGAAGTAAGATACACTAAAGAACCTATATCCCTCTATAAGTCCTAACATCAACAGCCTTTCCCGAAAGATCGGTGCCAATCTTAGTACCAGGTGCCATTGGGGTACCAATCGGTTTACAATTTTCCATTTTGAATTTCCGAAGAATATCCAGAATGTATTTAGATTGATTGATAAAAATCCCCGTTGAAAATTGTTTGACTTGCAATCCGAGAAAGAAGTTCATCTCTCCCATCATGCTCATCTGAAAACGTGACACCATGAGGTTTGCAAAGTTCTTACAGTACTTAGGATTTGTAGAACCAAAAATAATATCATCCACATATATTTGAATAAGAATGATATCACCTTTATCCTTTTTAATGAAAAGAGTGGTATCAACCGTACCTTTTGTAAAACCTGACTTGACCAAGAATTGAGATAGAATATCATACCAGACGCGAGGAGCTTGTTTCAGTCCATAAAGAGCTTTATCCAAGATGTAGACGTGGCGGCTTATCTGGATTTACAAACCCTTATGGCTGTGAGACGTAGACTTCTTCCTTGAGTACTCCATTCAGAAAAGTTGTCTTCACGTCCATTTGATAGACGGTGAAGTTCTTGTGGGCTGCGTAGGCTAAGAACATCCGAATCTCCTCTATACGTGCCACTGGAGCATAAGTCTCATCGTAGTCTATCCCTTCCTCTTGCCTATATCCCTTGGCGACAAGTCGTGCTTTGTTTCGGATAACGGTACCATCTTCATCTTTCTTGTTTTTGAACACCCATTTCATACCAATGATGGTTTTACCTTGCGGTTTGGGTACGAGTCTCCAGACTTTCGGTGCTTCAAACTGATTCAGCTCATCTTGCATCGCAGTTACCCAATCTAAATCGGCAAGGGCCTCAAATACGCGAGTAGGCTCGATCTTGCTCAGAAAGGATTCATACATACATAGATTTGATGTTGCAGACCTAGTTTGCACCGGTGCAGAAGGATCTCCAATAATTTGATGTACCGGGTGCTCTTTGGTCCACTTATGTTCATGAGGGAGTGGATTAGATATAGATTGATCATGTTCAGCATCTAGAGATCCACTGTTATCTCCTTCAGATGGTTCAGAATTAACGGGGGTGTCAATTGAAGTATTCGTTGCAGAAGTTGCAGTAGGTACAACTTGGTCAATCTGTTGATCAGTCCTTACAGTTCATCCTACTGAGTCAGCTACTTCTGTCTAGGCGGTGTTGGTCACAACTTCAACTGTCGGAGTAGGCTTTTGAACTGGAACTTCTTGCCGAATCGGGGAATTTGATTTAGTAGAGACATCGGAAGTGGTCGAATGAGTAGTCATCGAGTCTTCTATCCTGTCAACCACAACAGACTTAGGCACTTTAGATCCAAGAAATTCATCATAAAACAGTTCAAATAATAAATCCAAATCAGATAATTTAGAAGTAGAAGATGAAGCGCCATCTGATTTGTTCTCTTGAGGTGCAGGTCCTGGACTGGTTGGCCCAGAAGCTAGTACTCCGGTAATTACGAGTTCTGAACTAATGTGCTCAGAAGCCATATCCTCATTGAATGTAACATTGACGCTCTCGATCACTGTCTTCGACTTCTTCAAATAAACACGATATGCATAAGATGTAGAAATAACCAACGAAGATGCCTTCATCCGCCTTAGCACTGAATTTGTTCAGATTCTCTCGATCGTTTAGAACATAACACGTACAACCAAAAACATGAAAATATTTAATGGTTGGTGTTCGGTTGTTGATCAACGCATACGGAGTCTTCTGAAATCGGCGATGTATCATGGAGCGATTCTGAGTGTGACACGCAGTCGATACAACTTCAGCCCACAAAAATAAAGGTAAGTCAGATTGGCTAAGCATTGTCCGAGCGGCCTCGACAAGTGTACGATTTCGCCTTTCGATGACTCCGTTCTGTTGAGGCATGCGAGCAGCAGAGTATTGATGTGATATCCCGACCGACTCGAGATATTCTTCAACTATCTTGTTCTTGAACTCTGTGCCGTTGTCAGTCCTGAGAATCTTGACTTGTTTTTGCAGATTGACTTGGGTCGTCTTCAGAAATGTAATGAGAACATTGGGAGTCTCATCTTTAGACCGTAGAAACTTAACCCAAGTGTATCGCGTATAGTCGTCCACGATAACCAACACATACTTCTTTCCTCCTAAGCTTTGCGTTCGCATAGGACCGTATAAATCCATATGCAACAACTCTAATGGAGAGCTGGTACTCGGTTCAGGCTTTGGTTTGTGTGGGGCTCTCTTCATCTTTCCTTTTTCACACGCTGCACATAGATGTTCTCTTTCATACTTCAGCTCTGGAAGTCCTTTCACTAACTTTCCACTGACCAACTTGTTGATGTACCGAAAGTTGAGGTGAGAAAGTCGTCGATGCCATAACCAGCTTTGTTGCATCGAGGCCTTTGATAGTAGACAGACCTGATTGTCAGCCTGAACCTTTGACAAGTTGATAGTGTAGAGGTTTGACTTGCGAGTGCCGACCAAGAGTTCTTTCCCTTCTTCAGTGCGTACTGAACATGTCTTGGCCTTGAAATTAACCTCTAAGTCTTTGTCGCAGAACTGGCCAATGCTGAATAGGTTGTGCCCTAAGACTTCGACGTAGCTCACCTTCTTGATCGTGAGCTTTTCGTGTACAACATCACCATATCCCAGAATTGGTGAAAACTGATCGTTTCCAAAACGAACTGTGCCGCAGTATTTGTCTGTATAATTAGACAACATACTCTTCTTCCCGGTCATATGCTTGGAACACCCACTATCCAAGTACCACATATGACGGGTCTGCACAAAACAAATCAGGAAAGAAGAGGTTTAGGTACCCATTTATAAATGGGACCTCCACTGTTAGTACTTGATTTTGGTACCCATTTAAATTTGGGCCCACTTTGTCTTTGAAAACCATAAGCATGATAAGACGAATGATAACGATAAGATGAGACATTATATGAACCATACCAAACATCAGAATATCTACGAGAAGCATAATCACATTCACCATGATTTAAAAACTTTTTATTAGATGGTGCTAACTGGAATAATTGCTTTATAGAGTACTTCTTGCGAGAATCAACAAGATTAGATTTAAAAGTAGCAACATTCACAATCACATCATCTTTACTAGAAGTCTTTTTGTTCAAAATAAAACTAGAACTAGATTTAGCTTTCTCGTCTATCTTCTGTTTCGGTATCCATGCAGTCTTAACTCTAACCCTTTGCTTTCTCATATCTGAAACATTTGAAACTTTAGAGTTAGAATGATGAGAATTAAAAGAATGCTTCTTCTTTGCCTAACCCGTGGTGATCGGTTTCTGTGAATGCTGAGATTTTCTTTTCTTACCTTTCGCATTCTTAGATTTCACATAAACTGATTTGTCAACTTTCATTGATGTTTCACCTTTTTCAAACACACTAGGTAATCCAAACGAATTAACAACACAAGATGAATGATCAGGAAGTTTGGAAGTAAAATCAAATTGAGCAACACTATCATTCAAAACACCATCAGAGTTTAAGAAATTAAGATCATTCTCAAGTGAACTAGACCTGTCATCAAAATTTAAAGCCTTGGAGAATTTAGGAAAATTAGAAGTTTTGAACACAGTTGAAAAAACTGTTTGTTCTAAGTCCATCAAAATTCTTTCTTCTGTAAGAGTATTCTCGAGTTCAGAAATTTTACTTTCCAAAACTAGAGGAGGAACGTAAAGCTTACCTTCGACGGGTTTAGCCTCCAACTCTTTTACAGAATAACTCTCAAAATAATCATTTGAAAGAAATTTTGATTTATTAGAACTATAACTGTTATTCAACTTCTCATATCGAAATGGAAGTTGAACTTTAGTTGTGTTCTTTCTTTTATCATATTCCTTGGCTTTATCTTTTTTCGACAGACTAGTCCAAAAGAGTTTGAGTTCTTGATGTTGAGGAGCCAATAACATAAACCCAAAGTCATAAAGTGCAGGCACTTCAGATATACCCTTTTTAAGATGATGTGGGTTCTTGTAACCAAGTCCCCAAGTATCAGGTTTCTCTTTAGGTTTGTTCAAATGAATAGTGTGTTCAGTTTGACCTAAAGTATGTAATTTCTCTTCCAAAGCATTCACCTTGTCTATTAAAGAATTCTTTTCTTTTGAAGTAGAAAAATACCTTTTAGAAAGCTCTATAGACTTAAACTCACATTCTTTATATTTAGAAACAGTTTCAGATAACTCTTTATGAATTATAGTCTTTTCTTTAGCGCAGGTGTCTATATTTTTGTGCAAAGTTTCAATTAATACATTATTCTCAGCAATATCATTACTAAGTTTATGTATAGATTGATTTTTCTCATTTATGACACCTTTCTCTCGCTTCAGTTTAGACTCTAATTCTTGGAGTTTAGACATCATGGCATGCATTTGGTTCAGGAAATCAGATTCAGTTAAGTTACATACCTCATCATTGTCTCCATCATCAGAATCTGCTTCAGCTTCTGACTGCTCCTTACCCATCAAGCACAGGTGTGTTGTCTCGTCCTTCTCTCCTTCGTCAGATTCTTGGTCTGAATGGTCGAGCCAGTATTCATCCTCGGCCATTAATGCTTTTCCAGCCTCTTGTTGCTTGGGTAGAAGCATCTTGTTCTTGTAATATTCGGAGTTTCGGACTTTTGGTTTGCGGAAGTCCTTGGCAAAGTGATCGAGTCTGCCACAGTTGTAGCACTTCATCGGTTCTTCCTTCTTGAACTCTTCGGCTCCATCCTTCTTCTTGTCTTCTGGTCTATTTTCTTCAACTTTCTCCTTATGCTTGTAGTTATTCGGACCAGATGAGTACCTCTAACTGTTGGAGTTTGGCTTTTTATAGAACTTCTTTTGGAAAGCCTTGGTTAACATTAGCATGGCTTCCTTCAGTTGTTCACAATCGTCAGAGTCAGACTTTGCCTCACTATCAGCTTCTTCAGATTCAGATGCTATCACCTTCTTCTTTTTGGACTTTTTCTTGACCACAAGAGCAACTGGATCAGCAACTTCTTTGTCAGCCTTCTTCATCTCAGCTTTGATTTCATCCACCTCTTCCTCATTCTGTTTGAGGATTTCATAAACTTCATGAAGTGGAATGTCGTTCAGATCTTTCAACTGCCTCATCTGTCTGGTGAATCTCTTCCACTCTGGCTGAAGGTTGCTGAGGAATTTCACATTCAGCTCAACTTGAGATTTGTTGATCTTGTTCTTGCTGAGCTCATTCAGTAAAGTGACAAATCTGTCATAAGTGGCTTCGAGTGATTCTCCAGCTTTGGCTTTGAATTCTTCATAATTATTCAAGTAGTTGGAAACTTTAAGTTGGTTGCCGACTTTTGATCCAATCATCATCTTCTCCAAGTGATCCCACATTTGCTTACCGGTAGCGTTGTAGCTGTCAATCTTGACATATATTTCATTCGGTATGCCTTGGAGAATAAATGATCTTGCCAGCTTGTCACCCTTATGTCTCTTCAGCTGATCTTCCGAATATTCACCAATCGGTAATTTATACTCTGTCTCTTCTTCTTCACCATTTTCTCCGGCTACAGTGAGAACCTTGGTCGGAGGTGTCATGATTCCTTCTTTCAGAGATTTTCTGATATAATCTCCCAAATCATGTCGATCGATGAAGTCCAAAAATCTGTCCTTCCATTGCTCGTACTCCCCCTTGAAGAGTACTGGTGGCTTCACATCTGTTCCAATAGCAAGAGCTTCCCGAGACATCCTTACTTATACGATTAGTAATCAAACTTATCTGATACGAGACAACCAACTGGATGAGATCGTTAGAAATTAAGATAAAAACCACACTCAACAATTTTCAGAAAAATAAATTTCCAAAAATAATTAAATGCAGTCCTCTCACACAGTATACAACACAAATAGATTAAACATCGTTAAAACAGGTACAAAAATCAGATATATGCCAAGGACAGAGGTGCAGAGGACGGATTGCGCGAGAGGTAGGTTGCGCAAAGAGAGGTTTGCGCTAGACACGGTTGGCGCAAAGAAGAAGTTCGCGTGAGAAGCAGGTGATGCAAAGTGAGAATTGCGCGAATAGTGGGTCGCGCAAAGCGTGGTTTGCGTATCAAGTGGGTTGCGCAAAGTGTGGTGTGCGTATCAAGTGGGTTGCGCAAAGTGTGGTTTGCGTATCAAGTGGGTTGCGCAAAGTGTGTAGATGGCCGGAAACTATTCGACCGGTATGTTGCACGACCGGAAGCTTGATTGGACCGATAAAGGTCTTCTACCGGAATTGGCTTCAACCGGTATAATGTAAGAACCGATAAAGTGAGTTCGACCGGGGTGGACTCTGTGTGTACCGGTCGACCGATAATGTGTGTTCGATCGATAGTGAATGGACCGATAAAGATATCCGACCGATAGTTTGCTTGAAGCTTCGATCGTAAGAGTGTAGAACCGATAGTGGTCTTTGACTGATATTAGTTTAGACCGATAGAGCACAAAGACCAATAATAACAAAGACCGATATGTTCTTGATACTGTATCGACCCAGAAACCAAAATCAACCCAGAAAACACTCGATATCTCGAATTAAACAACCAAACTTCGCTAAAAAGTTCAAATAACCAACTAGAACATATTCCAATCAATTAATTTCAATAAAAAAACACTTTAAGAAGAATTCGATTGATCACACAGTGTAGACTTGTGAACGAACCCAGAACAACAAATTCACCAAATTAACAATCTAAATCGATGCAATACTCAACACAATCAATACTAAATCAGTAGAATATGCATATCGATTACAACCCAATATATAAAAACTTGAAAGAACAATCACACAATAAAAATTATGAATCTTTGACAGAATAACAGAACCGAACAAAAATT
This sequence comes from Arctium minus, assembly GCA_954870635.1. NCBI lineage: Eukaryota > Viridiplantae > Streptophyta > Magnoliopsida > Asterales > Asteraceae > Arctium > Arctium minus. The sequence goes on along the minus strand of OX941086.1, from coordinate 29,060,694 downwards.
ATTCAATTCAATCTGTACATGCTCTGATACCAATTGTGTGTCCCAGTGATTATCAATTCAATCAAGCAAACATATAATCAACACAATAATGCAAACCTGATATTGATTAATCAAACGATTCAACAGGTTACAAGTGATTTTGATGAAGAAATCGATATCTCTCTCTCTCTCTCTGCTTCTCTCTGTACGACGCACCAACACCAAGCTAGCCTCACAATGAATAATTTTCTAATTAAGCTCCTTTTCCCCTAATTAACACTAAACTAAACTAATTTATACATAGGCCATATTAGCCTAATGGGCTTTGCAAGGCTTGGCCCAACTACTAAAACAAATCTATTAACTAAAATATAAAGCCTAATAAATAAAATACGGAAACATACTTTTGACTAATTATTACAAAAGGACCCTAGACTATTTGTTGAGACTACTTTATCAGCTTTGACTTCAGTTTTCCATCTTCAGATAATTATGATCTTGAATCCAATAAATATGTGCTTTAACATAGAGCATTATCCGGTACACCAGGAATTAGGAAAGAGTATGTGATTTTCATGAAGGATCTCAGATGTAAATGAGGGTCTTCAGATGGCAAACCCGCGTACTGGCCGTTAGTTTGCAGCATCTGGAACATTATCGGCTTTAGTTCAAATTGGGTGGCAGTAATCATGGGTTTACGTATCCCTGAGTGTAACTGATTTAAAACTGGGATAACATACGCCGTAATTCCTCCATCTTTCGAATTTGCGAGTCGAAAAATGTTCTGTTCCTCATCTTCGAGATTTATTTCTCTCTGATTTGGATGCCCGCCAAGAATACCTTCATCATCTTGTTCAGCCATCCTGCGATTGGTTTCAGGAGTTTCAGAAGATCTTAGAGCTGAAATGGCCCTTTGCAACCTTCTTCGAATTCTGAAAGTTTTTTCGATATCAGAATCCAGTTGAAAAGTCACCTTGAGGTATTCGTGGCATACACCAAATTTTCCAAAGGTGGTAGAAAAACTAACTTTTAAAGACTTTACTTTGAAAGAAAAAAATTGACTTGCCAATCCCCGGCAATGGCGCCAAAAACTTGTTGGGTCAGGTTAATGCAACCCTGATCTGAGCGTGCAAGTAGTCATGACACAAATATACATCTCGACCTACTATCGTTTTCAAACAAGTAATGACAGTGCAAGTATCGGATATCGATCCCACAGGGAAAGGATTGCAACAGTTTCTCAAAAGTCTAGTTCTTAAAAGCTGGTTTCATATGGCGAGCGAAGAAAATCTTTTGTTGGGTGGTTTGATTAACAACTATTGAGAAATCAATTGTAAAAAGAATCAAAGGGTGTAAAGTTTCGTTGAGATAAAAACAAGCAAGCCGGTAAAAAGATATTATAGCAAACTTATGTTATCTCAGATTTAATATTTAAGTGACATCTGAAAAGTCAACATATTTTCATACAAATAATTAGTTGTCAATTAATTAAATGTGATCTTCAATGAAACATTTATAATCTAAGCTAAATAACGGTAAAACTATATAAATACACCTCTTTACGTTTTACCGGTTTAAATCTTAACTCAACCTTACACCCGGAGCTCAGGTTGTCAGTCTGTCTAAACAAATAATGGAGATGGAAAATGTGATAAAGAAATTATAAACTGTAAACATCAAGAGAGGAAACTTGCCATGCAAGTAATCGACTTTCTTGGAAGTTAAGCAAAACTAAAATGCAATGGAAAGTAATGAGCAATAACTTAAAGTGCAAGAATTAAAATGCTATAAAATAAATCACGAGAATGTAAAACAGGAAATGTAAATTGCGAGAAAATAAAGTGCGATAAATTAAATTTGCATAAATATAAAGGCATGAAAAGTAAAAGACTAGAAGAAAGAAAGAGAGGGGGATGGGGAAACTTGCATGCCAAGAAATAAATTCGAAAAGTAAAACTTGCACATAACAATTATGGAACTCTCAATTGATTGCTTCAGATTAGAGAAGAGATTTTTGGATCTAAAATCTAATCACAAACAATTGCATTTCCAAAATGATAGGAGAAAACGAGACTTTGATGGGAGAAAACTTGCAAGAGTTAACCAACGAAACTTTAAATTAATAACCAAAACGTAATTGGGAAGAAGCTCTCGGCCAAAGGTTGTAACCTTACAATGGCCAAAAGCTCTTGCTTGAGCTACAAACTAGACTAAAAATAGAAAGAAACCAAACCATTACCAAAGATGGTAATTGGTGAGGTTAAGGTGTGTTTTTTTAACTTAGCCTAAACAACCTATTTATAACCAAAACCATGGGCCATGGGCCGAAAACTAATAACCAACTAAGGCCCCTAAACTAAGTAAACAAAAGCCCAAAAGTTAAAACAACACAAGCCCAAGACACTATTTCACAACAATCCAAATCAAATGGCCCAAATAACCGGCCCAAAAACAATTGTTTAAAACGAGGTCATGAGAAGTTTAAACTAAATTCAACTCATACTGTCAGTCCATGCTCCAAAAATCTACATCTACATCCTTCAAATTTTCCAGTGTTCCCATCGCAATCTGTAGTAGATATGAGGAAAGCATAATAAGTGACATGTTTTGCATGTTTTGATCAAAATGTTTCCCTAAAGTTCAGATGCAGACAAACTCCACTAAATAACTAAAAGAAAATAAAAAGACTCAAAAAGATACTAAAAGGTCATTAAAGTGTGAGAAATGTGATGCAAATAGGGTTAATAAATTAACCCTATCAGTACACACGAGCATTCATAGCTCGACTGGATTGTAACACCCCGGATTTCTGTTATGTAATCTTGTTATTCTTGTGTTTAAGCGTTGTCGTTAGCACCGCGTTTGGTTGGGAGTTTGAGTTTGGATTTTAGTGGTTTTGGACGAACCACAGTGAACCACGCGAGTTGCACCGCGACTTGAGGTCGCGACACAACCCGCGAAACCCCCTGTTTGTTTGGGTTTTGTGTTAGCGGGCGAGTTATGCCGCGAGTTGAAGTCGCGACATAACCCGCGTGATAGCCTGGCCGACTTAGGTGGGTTTCTTCAAAATATCTTCATTTGGTTTTAAGATCTCAAATATCTCTCTCTCTCAAGTCTCTCTCTCTTTCTTGGTTTTCTTGTTTGGTTTCTCCGGTTGTTTTTTGTTGCTAGTATTAAGTGCATCTAGCAAGGGTTCGGTATAGAAAGTTTCGTCTTCTCTCGGTAGTCGATATCTGGCTTTTCGGGTTTTTGTCTAAAACCTATTTGGTGAGTTCCTACTATCTTTTTCTAAACTTTATACATGTCAAAACTTACATTTTGAACTTCTATATATCTCCATGGTTTCAGATCTAAGTTTACTACATTTTGACATAACTTGAGTTTTGGGAGATTTTAGGGTTCCCGATCATTTTTTTCGACTAAAATGATGGGTTCCATCTTATTTGAAGTAAAATGATGTTTTACTTGCACATTTATGTGGGTTACTTGAAAGAATGTTTAAAGTTCATTTTTGATGATTTTCATTCTTTTTTTTGGAGAGGGTATCCCAGACCACATTGGGCCCAGACTAATCCCTGGCAATATGGGCCGAAGCCCGACTGCTAAAGCATGCAGCCCGGGGTCGAAGCCCCCGTACCTCCAGGATGCGTCCCCCAGGGTTCGAACATGAGACCGCTACTAGCTAGTCCACATGCCTTACCACTAGGCTAACACCCTTTTGGTTGTGATTTTCATTCTTACCAGAAGTTAAACTTGAAAATGCATTTTTGTTTATAAATGTTATTTTATACCATATGACTATCTACGGTTGGTCACATATGTTGTTGTGACGAGTCTGTACCATTACTAGTGGATCCCTAGGTATTGAGTCGACTTATATTTGGGATGTTTTTCCCCTCTTTGTAAATGGATGTATATGATCCTCGGGGGCCATTTGGTACGATTATGTGAGACCGGTTACTAGCCATGGATCATATTTTCCCTTATTTGTAGCTATGGATGCATGTGATCCTCGGGGGCCATTTGGTATGGTTATGTGAGACCGGTTACTAGCCATGGGTCATAGTGTAGTCCTAGTGAACGAGTTTTGAATTGGTTTCCTCGAGGGCCCTCCCTCACATCGTAGTACGTACCTTTGTAGTTTGTGGCCATGGATTCCAAGTGTTTCGACTCATAACTCGGATTGTGACCTACTTTGTGTTACGCTACAATCCTTGGTAAAACTGGTTATCTTTGTCATCGTATGATGAGTTTACATTTAAAAGGCCCGATTGTGGCAAAGGTTTCATTTGAAAATTAAACCTTATTGAAAAGATTTCCTTATGATACAATTGTTTATATCTCTTGAAATTTATAAAGTGTATGTTCTCACTAGGCTTTAAGTCTAACACTTTTTCTCAAATGATGTGTATAACAGGTTCCCGTTAGCGGTGGGTTGCTAAGGGCTTGAGTGGAGAGCTTGGTCTCGGGGATTTTTGAGATGACTAGTATTGATGTTGGGCAATTGTTTAAGTCCCATTCTTTTGGTGATATTGGATTAACAACCGATGTAATCTAGATATGTTATGTTTAGATTAGTTTGTTGTTGAGTTCAATATCAGTATTCAGGTTTGTAAAGGTTAAGTACATTTCCCCTTTTTGGGAGGTTTATACCAAGTGTTGATGGTTATTTGTCCAGTTTTCGCGTTTTAAATCGACTCTGGTTTTTAGGGTGTTACAATACTATCCCTTCCACGTTGTGTACGATCATCCACCACCCTTGATAACTGATTCCATCCCCGGGTCCACCTCGGTCGAACAACTTGACACTTGGTTGGCCAATCGTAATACTCTTTTGGCAACAGTGAAATTTAATTTACAGCGGGCCTAACTCCGTATGAAGAACCAAGCCGATAAACATCGACACGACAAGGAATTCTCTGTTGGTTCATGGGTATTTGTGAAATTACAACCCTATCGACAACACTCTGTGGAATCTCGACCCTACCTAAAGCTTGATAAGTGGTACTTTGGTCCATTTCTTATAACCGATCGAATCGAAAAAGTAGCTTATCACCTTCTGCTACCATTGACTGCAAAGGTGCACAATGTGTTCCATGTTTGTCCTCAAACTCTACCCTTAACCTCATACTGCTATGCCTTCATCTCTGCCTCCTCACTCTGTGGACGGATAAGCTGCATTCTTACCTTAAGCAATCCTCCAGCACCGCCGAGTAAAGATCAATCATCAATGGGAAGACCAAATCCTCATTCACTGGCAGAATATTTCCCCTGACAATGCTACCTAGGAGGAACTACACCAATTTCGGAGTTTTCCTTAATTCCACCTTGAGGACAAGGTGAATCTCCTAGGGAACGACAATGATATGATTCAACCGCAACCCATTGTAAGGCCCAAACGTATAGTACAACTACCCATTAAGCTGAAAGATTAAAGCCTCTAAGGTTCTCAGTACTAGGTGCTTTTATTTTCTGCCTTAGATTTATCTTTTTGTTTTAAGTGTATGACTATGATGTATCAACTTCTTTTATTTGATTAATGTTTGGGGAAATGAAAACGTAACAAATTTGAAGAAACTTCTCATTCTCTCTCACTTCCTGTCTTCTTTTTTCTTCACCGAATATTTTGAATTGGACAAACCTACCATTGTAACACTTTGTGAATTCCTAATCATTAATAAAATAAAAACTTGGGAAATTAAAGAAACTTAAGAAATGAAAAAAATGCCACCAAAGACAAAAAAAAAAAAAAAAAAAAAAAAACGTAATCAATTACAAGAAAATTTAAAAATCAAATGTATATGTCATTAATCACTACTCAACCGAGTTTATAAGCAAGCCGTCCCGATCAAAAAGTTGCAATTTCCTTTAAAACAAGTGTAGAGTGGATTGTGGATTTGGTTCCTGTGTTTTGATATTATTTGTGACTAGGGTCCTTATAGTATGTTTATTGTGGATTTGGTCTTTGTGGTATTCAATTTGTTTTGGTCATGGTCCCTCTGACTAACGCCTCCGTTAACTTTGTTAAATCAAGGGCTATTTTAGCATTTTTGCATATTTTTGTCTTTTTCTTATAAAAAATAAAAACAATATTTTATCCACACAAATATATGTGTGTATATATATACATAACATCAAAATAAATAAAACAAGATATTATTTTATGTTTTGATTTGTTTAAAATAAAAAAAATCAATCATATTAAATATGATTTAATTTTATTGTTTTAGTATTTTTGCCTATTTAGGTATGAAAATATGGTTGGAGTTTATAAAAATGATTTGTTCAATTTAAAGTTACAAAGATAATATTATGTATAGATATTTCATTTAGTTAAAATCCAAATAGTTGATTTTGAGTTTTTTACTAAAAAACAATATGAAAATTGGAACCTCTAATTTTAGGATGATAAAATTAGAGTTCATTTCTCAACGGTTTTCAATGATTTTTGATGTTAAAATAACAATAATAAGCTTGTTTGTTGCAATGATAGTAAAAGAACAATATAATTAAATCATTTTTAACTTACTTAAAATTTTAATTCAATAAATAAAATCATAAAACTATATTTTATTTTATTCGCTCTAAATAAAATAAGATATAGTTTTATGATCTGATTTGTTTAAACTAAAATTTTAATTACATTAAAACAATAAAACAATAAAACTATATCTTTTTCCACAATTACAATAAAATAATAAAATTAAATCCTATTTAATATAATTATTTTTAAAAAAAAATTTAAACAATCAAATCATACAATAATATCTTATTTTATTTATTTTAATATTGTTATATATATATATAGAGAGAGAGAGAGAGAGAGACTCATTCATTTGCTAACCACGGCATTGGTGCTAACCGTGCTAACCAATCTCAACCGTAGATTGATGAGATCAATGGTCCACAATTAATTGATTTTTTATTAAATTAAAATATTAAAAACGGTTGAAAAAAATACAATGCATGTATGCATAGGGGTATTTCGGTCAAAATACAATTCCTTTTAATTTGGGGAACATGGGCCTACCAAATTAAAAACCCAAATAATTAGGGATTTCATCCGATAAAAAACACCAACTTCCCAATCCCACCGCCGTCATCACCTTCACTTGAAAACCCACATCCACCATTCTTCCCACTACCACTTGTCGCACCTCCTCCGCCGCCGCCACCACGCGCCGCCGGAACTGCTTCAACGCCTTTCACACCCACCGCCGGCGTCTTTTTCTTTTTTCTTTTCAAACAAATCGTTAATAATGCAACCAAGATGCATAATAACAAAAACCCACCAAGGGAAACGACGATTATGAGAATCTTGATTTTCCGACGATGGTTCCATTTCTTGGCGGTGGTGGTGGGTGGAGTTGGGTTCACCGGAGAAAAAGATGGAGACAGAGAAATAATGCATGGGAGGTTAAACGCATTGTCGCATAAATCAACGTTACCGGAAAATGAAGTGGAGATGAATTGAACCAAGATAGGGGTCGTCGGAATTTGGCCGAAAAGTTGGTTAAAACGATTTTCAGGGTTTGAAGAAATCAATTTTCAAGATAGTACATATGTGCACACTTGCATACAGTGTATATATGCATATGTTTGCTGAAATATTATATGCATATATGCATCCTGATATCTAATATGCATATGTGTACATTGAGCATATGCATATCTGCACACTGGTATCTAATATGCATATGTGCACATTGAGTATTGTGAATATGTACATGTTGTATATGTGCATATCAGATGATCTATTATGCATTGGTTGAGATACGCACCGACATTTAGACATGCATATATGCACACTCGAAATATGGAAATACATTAAATATTAAATATTATATTTAATATTTAGATAACTACCATATTAATAACTCCTTGAAATATGGAAATACATTAAATAGACGTGAATTATGAAATGCCCATATTACCCTTTGAGGACATAAACTCTAGGATAATTCTGATTGGTTGAAAATTTGTTAGTACGGTTAGCACCAATGTTGTGGTTAGCAAATGAAGGGGACCCTATATATATATAGGGGGTCATTCAAGGGAGAACTGAGTTGTTTGTGATAACCATGAGATCCATTCTCAATCACAAATCAAATGATAAATTAAGAAACTAATAATTTTGTTAATGTTGACTTAAAATTTTAATTAAATGGCATTTTATGTATTTTAGAAATATCCTCTCTCCTATCTCATCTCCTCTCTTCAGCAAATTTTATTCCGGAAAACACATGATACACACGGTGATACCCTTAATAAAACAAACGAAAAAACATAGTGTGATACACTTAGTAAAGCAACATTACATGATACATTGTGATACACTTCGTAAAACAACAAAAATACATTGTGATACACTTCATAAAACAACGAAAACATGTTGTGATACACTTTGTAAAACAACGAAAATACGTTGTGATACACTTCATAAAACAACAAAAACATGTTGTGATACACTTCGTAACACAACGGAAACACGTTGTGATACATCGCGTAAAACAACGAAAACACACTATGATATACTTGTAAAACAAGATGATGGTGATTGTGGTTTCACCCAAAGAAGCAAGAGTCTCGATGATTTTCCACACGAGGCCATGGAAATATCCATGAGGTTGAATATTTTTACAAGGTTTAGAAAGAGAGAGGAGAGAGAAAGAGATACACCTAAAATCATGGAATTAAAATAAATAAAATTATTTATGAGTTGTCCAATCATAACAATTTACTAAATTAACTTTTGGTATTTAATTAATAATAAAATAAATAATCTCAAATGAGTGGCTTATATTGGATCTCACGGTTATCACAAACTACCGAGTTCTCATTTGATTATGCCCCTATATATATATATATATGTGTGTGTGTGTGTGTGTGTGTGTGTGTGTGCGCGCACATGCACGCGTGTGTTTGTGTGTATAAAAATATTGTTTTTATTTTTCTTATCATAAAAGGACAAATATTAGGCGATGACTAAAATGGTCATTGATTTAACAGAGTTAACAGAAGTGTTAGTCAAGAGGGACCATGGTCAAAACAAATTGAATACCACAAAGACCAAATCCATAATAAATATACCATAGGGACCTTAGTCAAAGAGAGGACCAAATCCACAATTCACTCCAAAAGTGTAAATACTAAATAATAGCATGACTTTAATGAGTTTTGATAAACATGCGAAAACCATTCAGATTATCATTAAACTCTCATTTTCCCTTTATTTCAAACACACCGATCATGAAAAACCATAACTTAAACTTAAAACAAAGAATCAAATAAAATTACAAGCAACTCTAACAAAATTTATTTTTTTTATTTAATAAAATATTATTTTTATTTTCCAAACATCATGTTTCTTATCGGTTAGAATATAAATAAATAAAACATTTCTCCTATGGTAATCTTCTTCAGGAGCTATCCAAATTTTGAAAATTCTCTCTTTTTCTCCATTTTAGAGTAAGTTCTAAAAAACCAGTCTTTGTTTTCTTTTATTTTGAATAGGAGTGTAAACTAGTCGAGTTTTTAACGAGTTACTCGAGCTCGAGATTATTAAAGATTGAGCTCGAGTCAATCTCGAACACAAAATAAAACTTGCTTAACTTAACAAGTCGAACTTCATAACGAGTCGAACTTATTTTTGGGTAACTCATAGAAGTAGCAATTTGTCTATTAATTGGGTTGGTTGGCTTACTAACCCTCCCCTTGCCATTACCCCTATGTAATTGTTTCTTTTTCTAGCTTCTTGCTAGTTTTATAAAATTACGTCGTTAAAAAAAAACCAATGTTCGACTCGACTCGTTCGGAAACTCGATTAAACTTTACGAGCCGAGCCATTCGAACATGCACTTTTACGAGCCAAACATATTTATATGATCACAAATTATGTAATTAAAATATAAAAATCATTAAGCTTGAGTAAATAAACAAGTTAATCGATCTCGAATTTGAGCTCATAAACGATCATCAAGCTTGAGCTCAAACAATGAAAAAATATTTCAGCTCGAGCTCAAGCCAACTTTGAAAAAATTAATCGAGCTCGAGCCTAATATTATTTTTTCGAGCCGAGGTCGAATAACCTGATACTCGACTCGTTTACACCACTAATTTTGAAAAATCTGATCTGTTATCGACCCGTAAATGTTTCAAAAATAAAGAATTAATGATGATTTTATCAATGAATTTGATGGGTATTTAAAATTAGTAGGTTATGATTCAATAGGCGATTAAAAATCCACATATGAATTGATGTTTAATAGAATGGGACGAAAAACACCGACAAGAAAACAGTTGGCAAGACACAAATATAGATATAGATATAGATATAGATATAAATATATATTAGGATGAGATGATAAAAATTGGGCCAACTTTTTAATACCCAACTGAACTCAGCCTCATATCATAACAAGCTCATATCTGAAAACACAAAAACAAGTAATAAGCAGCAGCAGCAGCAAACAGTATGCAGGAAAAGGGCAGATCACTGGATGTTTAAAGCCATGAATAAGTTCTGTTTTCGAGCATGCTCCGGAATAAGCCTGTGAACTGTCTCTCTAGAAACGCCCGCAAGTTCTGCACATACAAATATCATCAACACTTAATTTCTTTAATTCAATAAAGATTACTTGTTTCGGACCAAAGGGTAACTGTGTGCTTCACAAAGCAGTATTTTTCGAATACGTTATGAATGGTAACTTGCCTTGGGGTTTAAAATTAAAGAGCGGAGGAAGGGGACGACCATTGGGAAGACGGGTATTTGGGTCCCTCAATTCATCAAAGAAGGGATGAACACAAGCCTCCAACTGCATCCAACAATATTGTATTAGAAAACCAATCACTATACGTTCATTCATTCCATACAGAAACACGAAAAATGTAACTCACAGCGGTGCATCGTAAGTTGGGTGAATACTGGAAAAACCTACAAACTAGATCCACTGCTTCAGGAGGTAAACGCTTCTGGAATACCTGAAAATTAAAGAATTCATTCCAGGGATTCAATGTTCGGAGTTGTTTGGTTGGTTTTTCATTATGCCACGTTTGGGGTACGTTGTCTGTATGGATGCTAAACTGTATTTGGTCGTACTGCCGAATAAACTATCTGAATAACAAAAATGACTATTTTGCCCCACAGTCTTTATATTAAACACTGATTTAAGCAATTATTTGATAAATGTGTTGACGAATTATTTTAAATGATAAAGAAATATCGATCTAAGGTCTTTTTTCTAAATAAAAGGTTATATTATTTCCTTTTAAAAATATGTTATATATATATATATTAATATAATATATACTATGTCAACCTATATATAGAGGGGATATCAAATACATACTCGATATTTGTTACAAACCCACGAAAACCAATCCAAATCATTCAATGGGTTTGATTTTAGGCTATAATCATATTGTTTCACATGTTTAGTCATTGTGCGTGTATGTGTGTGTGCTTCTATATGAAACGTATATTGATGGTTTTCCCACATGCAAAACAGTCTTGAAAGTTTCATATATGAAAAAGCACAGTATGAACAATACATGTTTCACATGTGAATATGAAACAACACATGAAAACTGGTTTGTAGACTTGTAACAAATATTGGGTTTGTATTTGAAATGGACTACATATATGTATAGAGAGAGAGAGAGAGAGAGAGAGAGAGAGAGAGAGAGAGAGAGAGAGAGAGAGAGAGAGAGAGAGAGAGAGAGAGAGAGCCTGATTCAAATGAGAATCGCAAATATTTTGAGAACTCTAGAACTAATTTATCAGTGTATATGATGAATATATATCATTGACAGAATACAAATACAAGTGAACATATTCATCAATGAATATATTTTGATGAAATTTATATAGTGTATATTTATCAATGAATACAGACTATAAAATTAGTTCCCTGGTTCTTAACTTATTTGCAGTTCTCACATGAACCCTCCCTTATACACACACACATACATATATATATATATACACACACATATACTCACACACACACACGCACACATACATATATATATATACACATATACTCACACACACATAAATATATATACACATATACTCACCTATAGGTGGTTGAGGGAGGCAGATAAGGGGGCGGGCGTGTGGCGAGCAGGTGCACACCAGAATAGCAGACAACACATGAAAAGTGAGGAGGGCAAATATGGAATAAAGGGTTGAATAAATCGCCAAAATCATACGACACTTGTTTTTTGGCTAACCAATTAAGCCATCAGTTTTATGAATAAGCCAAAAACGAATAAGCCATACAGGCTGTTAAACTCATTAAGCCATTACCGAACAGCCCCTTAGTCACAAGAAGATCAAGATAGTCACATGGGAAGCCACATAAGTACTAAAGTCATAGTAAAGTCTTTGAAAGAATTAATTCTGCAATTCTTCAAATAACACAATTTGAGCTAAATGAAGGAAAAAAATGAAGGCAAAAGTGAAAAAGATATACTACTCCTACTAAAGATGATGAACAAATCATCTGCTTCTTCACTCTAACAGACCACTAATCAAAATCAACACTTTTCCCTCTCAATTTGTTTGCAGATCAACTTTTTTATTAGAATCTCAGATTTTCCCATAATGAAAATTATAGGTTTCTTGTCTTGAAAGAAGAGGGAAATTATTTGTGATTTTGTTTGATTCTTTATATTTGGATCACACTTCATAATTCTGGGTTCTTCAATCAAAGATCTTTAGTTGATCATACCATTTCATACTCTGTTAACATATCCACAAAAATCTAGGTTCAGACAGAAAGTTCATATTTTTAATTCCTTTTTAGATTTAGCCCGCTAACTAGTTTAAGTTTTTTTTTTTAAAACCACCTGGCATTCAACATCAGATTTTGGGTCACTAAACTGACTGGTTGGTATAATTTGGTAAATCAAATGCTGCTTATTTGTCAAATTGTTGAACCCAATAAAAAAATACCCTTTTTTAGGGCATCATCTCTATTTCAAATTATCATTATTGCTTAAAACAATTTGGTCACTTGAAAAGAGTGAAAATAGTGATTTCTGAACATGCATGAAAAACGAAAATGAAAAGATCCAAACCAAACAAACCCAGTATATCCCACTCAAAAGTAGGGTCTATGGGATGGGATGTATGCAGATCTGTCCTCTACCTTATAGGGTAGAGTGGCTGTTTCCGTGAAGACCCCTGACTTGTGTAAAAGTGTGAGCAAAAAGAGAAGAACCAAGATTAAGCAGCAGAAAAGATAATAAATATAAAAAGGGAACACACACATCCTCCATCTATCGTAGGCCTCTGCTACCCTAAAAAATCTATTATGCATAATATGTAATCAACTTTAAGGCATACCTTGTGCCATGGATGAGGCTTTATTTGAGGAAACCTAAACTCGGTGTAGTTTGGATTCATACACTTTATCTCCTCTCTTGTAGGTGTTCCCAAAACCTGTAAAAACAATTATATCATATGGATCTCTAACCATTTTTTTATTTAAAAAAAAAGAACAAAAACAGGTTCGCATAAGTTGAATCTACTTACCTTGATAATCTCAACCAATTGATCAACACCACTCTCTCCAGGAAACAAAGGCTGCAAATAATTTTAATTAGAAGAAGCAAATGGTTGCTTCAATGGATGGTTAACACGCTGTAAAACTAAAAGTACCTGTCCAAGTAGTAGTTCAGCCATCACACAACCTGTTGACCATATATCTATAGCTGTTGTATATTCGGTGGCACCAAATATAAGCTCTGGAGCACGATAATATCTTGAACAGATATAAGAAACATTGGGCTCTCCTTTCACCTGGAAAAAAAATATAATAATAAAAAGATTCTAAAAAACGAGGGTATATAACATATAAAAACCAATATGCGCTGTTTGATAAGACTTACTAGCACTTTAGCACTTCCAAAGTCACAAAGTTTCAGCTGATGTGTGTGTGGATTCACCTGAAAGTTACAAAGAAACAGCATGGTCCATGCTAAACGGCATTAACTTTTGACAATTAAACATACTACTTTCCGAATTTTATTTATTTACTCCATAATCTTATCTACCGTTTGTTTTAGTAATTCCTCAAGGTAATAAATCCTAGGTAACTTAACTCATAAAATTCTCTGTCATAAACGACTAAATAAACAGCCAATTTCCTTTCGAATGCAAACCATTTAAATCCTTAAGTCATACATTAATGAACAAAAATAGTCTATGCAATTACCATAGGGAAGTCATTTTAGGTGTATTATCATGTCACAAACCACCATATAATCGCCCTCAAGTTAAAAAAAAAAATACCAAAGGGTCTTTGGCCTCCTAGGAGCTCAGGGGTTCAAACCTCACCAACAGTGAGGAGGGTGTGTGAGTCCATTTGCCGTATATGAATATTATATACTTGAAATAGAAAGTTATATGATATAACCAAAAGAAGGCCACTAAGATCCCTTGAACATCTTACATAGAGCTCACGGTATCATACATTAGGGGATAATTACATCAAGTACAAGAGTATCCGATAGTATCATAACTTGGGGTTGCATTCATTTAATAACAACAAAAGAAATCCCGATCAAATTAGAGAACAAGGAAACCGATAGAAGTTCAAGAAAAACCTTCACCAACAAAACATGTAAAAAGACAAAGCAATCCTAGATCTCTGGTAATTATTACAAAAATTGATACCCGGTTAAAGAGTCTAAAGTTCAATAAATTCCAAATAACATGCTAATGAATTCCTTTTTGGTCTAAATTTTTATCCTTATCAACTTGTTACAAATGTCTTAATGTCAATGATGTCTGAGAATTTCATACAAATATACCTAGACAAGAAACATATCTTTTAAAATGATATCAGATGCATAAATCATCAAGTCTTCAAAAAGAATCTTACAAGTAAATTTTGTGGTTTGATGTCACGGTGACATATCCCGATACAATTATGAATATAAGCAAGTGCCCTGCATATCTGTACTCAAAAGCATACAAAAAAAGTATGACATTTGAATCACCAAAAAGAAATCAGAAATCCTTGAGACGAAGAATTAATATTTTGTTAAAATTTCAGAAAGATAAAATGATAACTCTCTTAGAAGTGAGGTAGGACATGCCTGATAGGTATACAACTTGACATATATCAAAGGCATCCGCTGATTCACTCGAGTGTAATGTCTTGCAGTACGGCTAACGGTTTCAGGAACAAAATCAAGAACGAGATTGAGGTACAGCTCTTCTTTATCAGTGGTCGAAAAGAAAGAATGCTTCAGTGCCACAACGTTAGGATGATCCAGCATTTGCATAATCTGTAGTTCCCTGTTTTTGTAACGCTTGTCTTGAAGAACTTTCTTAATAGCAACAATCTCTCCCGTCTCCCTGCATTTAGCCTGCACCAATCATTCAAAAACTACATGATCAATCAATCAATCAATCAACTTAACGGAAAGTGACTCATCTATAAAATAAAACGTACTTACTTGAAAAACAACACCAAAAGAACCAGTCCCAATCACATGCTCTGCTATGTAACTAACGGTCTGTCATTAATTCAAAAAAAAAAGATAAACGGGATGACGTTTTGGGATTTATCATATTTCCAACAATGAAAATTTTAAAATTCATAACTTCTCACCTGTTCAGACTGACCGTTACGACCGCCAATTGTTGTTCTTATCACATGTCCAGCTTCAGTACCTGCCCCATGTACTATCTCTGGTTCACTATCCTGGAACAATGAAAATCGATTTTAATCTACAAAAACACCAAGAAATGCAGATAATAGAAAAGGATAATGAAGAAAAAGTAGTTACAGTGACTTTGTCATCATCCCGTTCCACCTTGTCCCTAAGTCGCATCTCAAGTATTCCTCTCCCCAACCGATCAACAGCACTAGATGGTTCATTAAAGCCACTAGCGGTTCTGGAACTACCAACTCCCCCATGTCCTAGGCTGGCAGAGGCCATGTTATGCCTGCCAGATGAGTACCACAAATTCTAATAATCGTTGGTCTCCACAAACACTTTTCTCACTATTCCACCCACATACATGTGTTCCTGAGAAAATAACAAACCACAAATGTCTCCAAAATTATGGTTACTATATTTAATATTACATATGCGAAAATATTCAAGCATCAAGCAGAAACAAATATGCAAAACTCGTATGATTGGGAACTTGACATAATTCATATACACAAGCAAAATTGTTGCTTGAAGCAAATAAATTAGAGACAAAAAGATGTTATCATCACCTAACAATTTCTTCAAGAGAATCATATGTTGACACATGGTGTTATAAACTAATCATGTGCCTTAAGTTATTTGAAGCCATCACATGATACATATACATATCATGGTGTAATCTAGTGCTCAAGCTCCATCACATTATCACGTCATAATGCAATAAACCAAACCAAACCAAACAAGCCCAGTATATCCTTCCCACCTGAAGGTAGGGGGGGGGGGTCTGGAAGGTAGGATGTATGTAGACCTAACCTCTATCCCAAAGAGTAGACAGTTGTTTCTGTGAAGACCTTCGGCTTGTGCAATGTGTGTGGATATGTGATAATAAATTATTTACATGTTGTGAAGGGGAGTGTAAGAAGTTATCATGATCACCAAGTATTGTGGAATTACTTTTTTTGTGTTTGGGCAAAGGCCAAACATCAAAGATTTAGTCAGCAATTCGATCACAATTTCCATGAACAAGCATATAAATGACAAAAATCTTACTTTTGCTTGCTACTAAAACCTATTTATTCCGTTGCCCTAAATTAAAATAGAATCATTTGAATGTGAGACTCAGGGGTTAACCCTTCCTGTACTCAACATTTGGAGTGAACACCTCACAAAAACAAAATAGTCCTCTATTACATAATGATTCTATTCTCAGTGTTAAACCACTCAGAATTTCATATGCTAAAAATCTAAATCAGTAAAAGATGAATAGAGAAATAAAAGCAAGAAAATTAAAACCCCTAATTCTATTCCTTTATAAGAAATACAGAAATATAATAACAAAATCAAACCCTCCCCCTTTTTGGCTGATTTATCTGGAATCAATCATTTACTAGTTTGAAGATGTTCCAGTCTAATAGGGAATCATACAGCAATAGTTGGTCAGAAATATCCATGAACCTCAAAATCAGTACAATTCGCCATGAATCAGATCCAACTACAATTTTACTCGAAAATTAACCTACAGAAAAGCATAGTAAATCTAAATATAAACGATCGATCGAGATCATTCATTATCGAGATGGATCGAAGATGAGTTGGATGATCGGAAACTCACCGTGACGAATTTCGCAAAGAATTGGGAGCAGATTTTGGCATTTCAGAATAGTTGATGGAAAGGAAACAGATGAGTGAACAGTTTGTTGATCCGATTGCTTTATCGTTTTGGGTGTTGGGTTTATTATCTAATTGGGTTTTCTCTTTCTCTCTCTTCTCCACCGGTTCACTGCATTTTTCTTCGAGAGATAGAGAGATAGATAGCGAGAGGGGTTTTTGGAATTTTGGATGTGGGATACTCACAAACACTATTTCACTTCTAACTCAAAGAGAGATAAATGAAAAAGTCTTTTGGGGTTTCTTTGCTTTCTGACAAGTAAGGTGTCAGACCTTTGTTTCCATTTCACTCTTACCTTTTTGTTTTTAAAATACTACTAATATATATATATATATATATATATATATATAGGGTGCGTTTCTTTTGCAAACCAAATAATTTGTACAAACTATGCAAATCAATCTTAGCCGTTCATCAAATATAATGAATATATGATTTTGTACAAATTGTTTGGGTTGCAAAAGAAACACACCTTATATATATATATATAGAGAGAGAGAGAGATAGGTTCATACGAGAATGTTAACGATTTAAAAGAATAAAGAGACAACTCTGGACCAATCATAATTAATAAATTAATAATTGTTTATTTTAATAAAAAAGGGTATAAATGTCATTTTTCATTAGTAATTGTTTATTTTAATAAATTAGTAATCACGTCCTAAATTAATGGGATTCTGATTTCGATTTTATTTTCTTCACTTTGTATCTCATTTGGGTTTTCAATTTTAAAGTTTTATTTTTTGGTTTTAATTTGAAAATCACCGTGTGTAAGTAGCCATGGAAACCTAGCTTCCGTCTTCATCTTCTCGTTCCACTTACCACATCTTCCTCAGTTTCCGAGGCGTCGACACCCGGAAAAACTTCACCGATCACCTCTATACGGCCTTATGCAACGCCGGATTCCATACTTTCCGAGACGACGATGAGATCCAGAAAGGCAAACGAATCCTACCCGAACTTCAAAGAGCCATCAAAGAATCGACTGTTTCAGTTATTGTGTTCTTCAAACACTACGTTTCTTCCAAATGGTGTCTTAATGAACTCCTCAATATTCTCAAACGAAAAAGGTCCGATGATCGTTACAAGGTTTTTTCGATCTTCTATGACGTGCAACCCACGAAGGTCGGAAATCAGAAGGGGAGGTTTAAAGAAGCGTTTGATAAGTACGAGGAAAGCGGTGAGCAGTCGAAGGTTTTTTGTTTTCGTTTGGATCATTTATGATCTTAAATGGATGAGCATATATGATTTAAAGTTGCAAAGTTAGTAAAAACATTCTGCCCAAATTAGTTAGAACAAAACCACATATGATTTTGGTTTTAAGAATTATAGATAAGCATTTTGTTAATTCATTTATAGTCTAATCACACATGATTTTGGTGTTAAGAATTATAGCTAAGCATTATTTACTATAAAGTATAATCACATGTGATTTAGTGATGCATATTACACTTAAACAATCTGTCCAAATTATTTATGGTATAATCATATGTGATTTTGGGTATTTATCATATAATCATCTGTGATTTGGGGTGCAAATTCAGGATTTTTTTGAAAAAACAAACAAAACAAGATTAATTATCAATATGGATTTTACCAAATTTGCATGAATAAAGGAAAAAGATGGTATATTGTAATCCCTAATTTTTAGGAAGTCAATACTATCCTAAATTAATTCATATTATAATATGACCTTAATACCCTTTTAAGGTTCTTTTCGGAAAGTTCTATTTTAGGAATTATTTTTAAAAATTATTGGTTGAGATTCGTCCCTTTATTCTTTAGGGTGCGTTTGGTACGCAGACAGAACAGGACAGGACGGAACAGAACAGGACAATTGTCCAGCGTTTGGCAAGACATGACAGAACTGGACAGAACAGGACTAGACCGGTTAAATGACGAATTTACTCCTGATAAAAATCACAGATTACATCACATAAAACTAATTTACATCACTAATACATAGTGCAATGGATTATCAAAAACATAAAACTAATCTATCACGATTGGATTTTGGATATAGAAATCAAAACCCAAATTTTAAGTTTCGGATTTTAGGTTGTTTCGGGCTTGGGTTGGTCGAGTTTCGGATTGATGTTGGTCGGGTTCGGGTATTATATAATGCAAAAGTTATATATAAATTCAATCGTTTTTTAGGATGAATACAATCGATTAAAAGGTTGATGAAATCGATAACAAGTTTAAAATTTAGAAAATATTTCAACAGACTATAATTTACGATTTTCAAAAAATAATTAGATATATATATATATATATACTTAAAATATATATTTATGTTATTTCGGGTTTTCGGACGGGTTGGGTGGCCAACGATCAAACCCAATCCGAACCCGGATATCCTCCTAAATGTCGGGTTTCGGATTATCAGATTTCGAGGTATTCGGGTTTTGTAAAAACACCTTATTTTCGGTTCGGATGCGGATTCGGATTTCAGACTATTCGGGTTTTGCACACCCCTAGCTTGGAGGCGTGGATGATGAGAAGAAATGTTTTATGTTTTTAACAAAGGGCATATTAGTCAAAGTATTGCTGTTCTACTTAGTTCCAGGGGTTGGAGTGGGACAAGTGTGTCTCATGCTTGTTCCACTTAGTTCTAGTATGTCTCACATATGGTCACGTCAAACATGGGACAAGTCCGTTTTGTTCTGTCCTGTTCCACTCTGTTCTGCATACCAAACGCACCCTAAACAAACCCCATTCTCGTTTGAACTCACCCCTATATATATATATAGGGGCCTAATCAAATGAGACCCTATTAGATTGTGGTAACTATGAGATCCAATCTCATCCAATCATTTTAATTAATTAGTTTTTTTAATTAATTAATAGGGGAGGATATATTAGTAATTTGATAAATTAATTAATATAACATTTTTTTGTAACTGAAAAAATCAAAGTCTCATCAATCAAATATTACGTTTTCTTTATTATCTCAACAAATTGATTTTGGGATAATATCCATATGGACCATGTGACACATTGTGATAATATAACATCATCTGAATCTCATGTGCCACGTGATTTGACATATATCTGATGTATGTGTTACATTGTGATTTGGCATATATCTGATATATGTGTTACATTGTAATTTGGCATATATCTGATAATCTAACATCTGAATCTCATATGTACCATGAGACATATGTACCATGAGACACTGATCACAGTGTATCACCACCTACGGAATTAACAACAATAATCCCATCATTCTATCATAAAGGATATAAGGTTTTGCAAGATGATCACAGTGTATCACACTCATTTTTCCTAATTTAGTTGCATTAAATCTGGTAAGCGCTAACTTAGATCACACCCAAAATTATCGGAACACGCCTAAATTAGATCACACTGAATTTAATGTTTTTTGACAATTTTACCCCTTTTTCCTAATTTAGTTACATTAAATCCGTTTTTTAATTATTATTTATATTAGTTATTTTAGACCATTGATTAATTAAATGGATGGATGAGATTGGATCTCATGGTTACCACAAAATACTAGGGTCTCCCATGAAAGCCCCCTATATATATATTTAAATAATTATTATTACCTTTTAAATTAAAAAAAAATATTAAATCATTTTGTTTATTTTAAAATAAATATCATCTTTAATACCTTTGTTATTCCAGACACATCCGTTCTTTAAGATACAGCGTATTAGGAGAAACAGAAATGGAGTTGCCGACACCCCGACAAAGGCTATCACAATTATGCACTTTGTCTACAAGAAGTGTAGATTCTCCTCGTTGGTATCTTGATGCTTTAAATTATATATGTAACTCTTGCGAGTATTATTGAAGTTTTATTTTTCTTCTAAAAGAATCATTCATGACTAAATCGGTTAATACTTTAAGAAACTCGATTATTGTGTGAAAAACATTAAAGCCAAACGGTCGGTTACAAGTAAACATACACAATACATATTGCCCTGTTTTTTGCGTTGTTTGTTCAAGGACTTGTGTGGTTATTGTTCTCTACTTTAGTGTACGAAGGTTACAGATGCTATATGAATAAAATGTTTCCATGTATCCGTTTAGTACTCGTTTGTCATTGTGACATGCTTAGTAATTAAATATTTTCTCCAAAACGAATGTGCATTAGTGGCCATAAGATAACCCCCTGTCTTGTCGTTTTCTTAACAGTTCTTTTTGATCACTTAACTCTTGTATAAACTTTCATAAAAGGTTGAAAATGTTGTCACAAAGAAACTTCTTTTAAGGCATAAACTTTGGTCCCCCTCTTGTATCGACAACAATAGCTTGTCTTTGTCATATCAGTATATATAATTTGGGGTTACAAATTTTCCAAGATAAAATTCACAATTGATATGCAAATTTTGAAAAAAACGTTTATTGGTATTGATTATGAAATGAAAGAAATATATGATTCAAGTGTCATTATAATATGTTATCAACAACCATAAAAGGATATATAGAATAGTCTAAATATTTTTATGATGTGCTCCTCCATGCAAATTCAAACAGACAAATAATTTTACATTAAAAGCAGTAGCCTTTGTACGTTGAGTTTCTCTAAAAAAGAAATTTGAGGCCAATTTTTAATGTGTAATATAGTTGGAAAAATTGGAAAATTTCAATATTGGCAAAAAAAAAGTTCAATATGTTTACAAAAAAGATGTGAAAGGACATTCGAGTTGGTAGAGAGTAAAGGAAACACAGTACAACCAAGGTGGTTTCTTAGACCATCTCCAACCACACCACAAAAAAAATACTAACATGTGGGTCCATAAACACTAAAACTCATTTATCCAACCACACAGTACAAATAAAACACAAAAGACCCTCCCTCATAAAAAATGTTGCCCATGAACAAGGCCCCGCCATATTTGGCGGTCTCTTTCACAAAACATAAAAATGTCAATCAAAATAGTTGCCCGTTGGAGCAAAAATAACTAGCAAACCCATTTATATCGTCCCTTATTGTAACACCCCAAAAATTAGGACAACAAAAATTTCCAAAAATGGAAATGTGATATGTAGAATATCAGGATACGAGCCATCCCAAAAAAGGGAAACAATACATGTCTGTTTAATTACACGTCGGTAATTTAACGGTAAAAGAAATAACAACCACCTAATCTAAATCCTAATAAGTAAGATTACAAGTAGTTGTCATCTATAGTTCAAAAGAATCTCTCCAAGTATGGCATTCCCAAAAATTGTTCCCCAAGCTCACCACTAGAATCCGCCTAGCCTTTCTTGGCGACCACGCCGCTAGAACCTGAGATACACATCGACACCAAACAAATGTTATGCCAAAAAGTCTAGTGAGTTTGAACATAAACATAACATGGTAAAACGAATCATTTATAAGTCATAAGGTTTTCAAGAGAGGAATCAATGGGGGACATCCAAAACACCAACAAGTTTCACCTCAAGAGTCGATGTACCTTGGTGTTCACTCTCACAAGCAACACCCGATAGGCCCGACACACTCAATGACTACCTCCAAGGCATTACCTCAAATGGCGGAGATCTAGGCACATACCTCCAAGGTGGCACCCAAGATTACATCCTCTTAGTGCCTACTTGTGGTTCATCCAACTTTTCTAATAAACAATCGTACATATTTACTCCAAGCAAATTGTACATAATATCAACATGTGCAAGTTTGTGGTCTAACCACCAGGTTCACATGATAAGAGTTAAATCATAAAAGCCAAAGATCCTCAAATTGGTCAAATAAGCATATAGTCCCATACGAAATATTTCCAAGTACTAGAGTTACACCTTAGGTCCATGAATGCAAGATATCATAAACAAGGAGTAACGTTATGTCACAATGTCCTTTATTAGGTCAAAACCTCAAGTGAAGTCAACCCTAATATATAAGTATGGACATGAAATCTTCCAACTACAAGATAGCCTTATACATTTTTCCAATGCACTTCCAAGAACCAAACCATATCTATTAATATGCCAAGTAAAATGATTCATACCAAGAGTTCCATATCTCCTCAACATTTTTTATGTGACTTTTATTTTACATGATCAACAATTGTGTGTCTTTGTTGAATTCCATTTAGAATGTGATTTATAACAAATACTTATCTAACACTTAGTCAAATAGGGGTAAAAGGTTTAGTGTGTAGCCGAAGAGCATTACCGACTCTATCGTTCATGTTGAACTCAGTATATGCACCGCCACTGACGAACGATAGTTCTAAGACCGGTGCCCGGTTCACCAAGTAAATAGAGTCATTAGTGGTTGTTGGCTAAGAGATCTAGCATTGATTAGTTGTGTTCCCCAAAGAAGATCACTATCTAAAGTCCCCATCACCCGATGAAGATATCAGTGAAAAGTTTAAGTACAAGATCAACCCACACCAACTAAAGGCATCAGTGGATCTCAAGTAGTTGAGGAAAATACTGAAAAATAGGCAAATTTTCAATTACTGAAGGCAAATACTAGAGTTCGACAACAGATAACTTTGTCTTAATCAACAGACAAAAGGACAATAGTGCACTGACATTGCAAAGCATACATGTGATGTTGCAAACAGGGACATAATGTCAAATCGATAGTACAACAAAGCATGCACAATTTAGTGTAGCATTAAATACATTATGGGTGCCAAGAACACCATCATTGGGAGATAAACTACTGCAGTGTTACAAACGTGGTAAGAATATCATCAAAGGACAACCTTTTGGTCTTTGTACAAAGGATAAACCAAATTGCATGGTTGTACTTCTCCTTAGAGTGTAAAACCCGGAAAATGCCTCGAAGATAAGAATGCAAAAATAGAGCTAAAAAGGGTCAAGTATTCACCAAGCGATATTCATTCATGTGATTAATGATTCCCAGAATCATCTAGGTGCTTCAAATTCTCATTTATTCATTCAAACTTGGGTAGAACACATTCTAGGACTGAGCGAGTGATTTCAGTTAATATTTGTCAATGGTAGAAACTATTTAGGCAATTTATCACTCGTTGATTCATTGTTTATTTCTGCAATAATTTATACGTAACACCCTCAAATCTGGAAATAACAACTAAATTAAAAATTTCTAAATACATCAATAAATGTTTCACATACAAACACAATTTCAAGGTTTAACCTCAACCCACACAATTCATTCTCTACATAAAGTCTATAACAAGGTCGGGTGCTACTAAAACCCAATAATAGTCAGTACCTCCAAACTGCGGAAGACTTCACCAAATACTTACACTTGCGAAAACTAAAGCACATCACTTCAAAGTACTGCTAGAGCCAAACCTCCCAACTGGAACCTGATGCACATGCTGACAAAATAAAAATGTTAGACTTAACGCCTAGTGAGCTCAAGAGTTTTCAACATATATAAATTTATTGTTTAAAAAGAAAGAATGCAATTAAAATCATAATCTTTCAAAATGATATGCTTCACTTATGAAAACGACTCGTTTATCACTAATTATGCATTTTAAACGAAAAAGACACTGAGTTAATCGTTAACCAAACCAAACTGTTTTAAAGACCGAGATCCCAATATAAATCGTTCTTTCGTAAACTTAGATTTAACCCAAAACTTGCTCAATATGAGAATATAAATCGACTCCCAATTTATGATAATGTAAATAACGCTTCATATTCCAAAACACCCCAAAACACGGGCGGGGATTAATACTCAACCCATAAAACTTGGAATAAATTCATGTATGTGAAATGTCACCGAAAACAATAAAAGACTCAGGGGGCGTTTGGTTCGTTATAAGGAATGAAAATGGGATTGATAATAATAATAAAGTTGAATGGGAATCATTAATTTTTATTCCATTATATTATATTGATGTAAATTCCTTTATTATTGATATTTAAAAAAAAAGAAAAAAAACCCACTACTCATCTTCCCCACCGTATCACCTGCATCACCAAAAAATCAACACTTATCTCCAAGTTATCTTTCTCATCTTGATTTCATCTCCATTTTTTTTTTCATGTCATCTCCGAGAAATCTAAAATCGCAAACTAGTTTCTTTCTCACTAAAATGGAAACAAGAAATCTAAAATCACAAGCTAGTTTCTTTCTCATCTATATTTCATCTCCAACCATTTATAAAATCTGAAACACAAAACCAGATCTGTCGAGAGAGAGATGAAATCAAATCTGAAATCAGATCTGCTTCAGTTTATAAGACAAAATCAGCTTTGTGGGCTAGGGTTCATGAGAGAGATGAAAATAAAGAACGAGATGAAGAAAAAAAATTGAACCAAATGCACAAAATCAAACAAACGAAAAAAAACAAAGAATGATGCTTGGAAGATGAAGGCTGCATATGAAGGCTTCCAGAGTTGATGTTTCAAAGATGAAGATGAAGGCTGTGTTTATTTGACATTTGACTTGCCATATTCCCCCCAAATTTGGGGAGGAATGAATTTTATCCAAATCTATTATAATGATTAATTATATTTTTTAAACCAAACACTAGTTTTCATTCCATTTTCATTCCTTGTTTGAATCAAACATCATCAATCATTTTCATTTCCATTCCTTATCCCCTAATACTCCCAACCAAACGCCCCCCAGCCCAAAGACAACACCTTTCGGTGACGGGGTGTTAGGGAGATTTGAATGTTAAATAGAAGTTCAGGGTTCAGTTTGTAATTATTGAATAGTTTTATTAATTAGATGGGCCCAAGCCCATAAGCCCAATATCTTTGTAAAGCCTAAGTATATAAAGGCTGTTTTAGTTTCATTATCAATTTAGTCTCATATTTTCCAGATCTCTAGTCAATAGGTTTACTTTCTCTGATCAGAAATTCTTTCTGTAAACCTGTAACCTTTGATTGCATATTAATCATATGACTAGAGGTTGTGGCTACATTACTATTCATCTTTGATATTATTTGCTGTTGATTGCACTGTTCTGGGATCTACAATTGGTATCAGAGCAAGGAGACTGAAGGTTTGATCCAGAAAATGTTTGTCTAAAACCCTTTAATCGATTATCGTGATTATTGTGTTTATATGCTATAATTGATTTCTGGATTTTTTTCTGGGATCTACAATTGGTATCAGAGCTACTCATAAAAGAAAAAGAACAACTCATCTCATCTCTAGAAAAACGAGTTTCTGCACAGTCTGAATGTATTGAAAATCAAAGCTTAGAAATTGCTAGCAACCTGTGCATCATTTTAAATTTAAAAGAAGAGTGTGAGAGTTGTTCAAAAGAATCACAAGAGCTAAAGACCAAAGTAGATAATCTTACCTATGAGCTTCGTATGTCAGAAAATGAGAAAATTGATATTGTGACTCAAAGCGTGGCTTACAAAAATGAAAATCAAAGATTATCTAATCAATTAAAGGAGCTTGAAAGGAAACTTTATAAAATTGGTCAATCTCATCAAACGCATAATCTTATTGCACCAAAAGAACCCAAGCATGCGGATACGGGTATCGGTTACGATAACCCCTATTATCTGAAAAAGGCCTTATCCAAAGTTCCTACGTTATATGCGTTCGAATTTCTTGGATTAGACAAGACCTATCCAGAATACAAAATCAATTGGACCAAACCACTTGATGATGAGGAAATGGAAGAGGATAATTTGCGAAGGGAGAACTCTTCTAAAATGAAACTTCCTTTTGTTTATGATTCTTTAAATGCGTCTTACAACGAAGAAAAACCCTGTTTCCTGTCAAATGACTATTTTAGAAGCTACACACAAGCCGAACTTGATGCTAAAACTGTTCAAACTGAGGGGGAACCTCTGGACCATAAATTTTGTGTTCCACCTCTGATTTTGGAAATGAAAATTGTTCAGCTAGAAACGCCATTTGAACAGGAGAGGGACGATTTTCAAAAGGAAAAACAAGAGCTTTTATCCCAAATTGAGTGCCTCAATTCCAATAAAGAGGAAATTGTGGTAGATAAGGAAAAAGAATACTTTCAGACAGAAATAAAGAAGTTAAATTCACAACTGGTTGCTTTGGCAACAGATCATCTGAAAGAGCAACTTCACAAGGCTGAGCCTCAAGCTAAGCCTACAATTCTCCAAAGTGAGAAAACCCATCTGTCTGAAAATTCTTATCCTGCCTCCGACACATCTTCCTGTAAAGCCTTTTTGGGTGACTCGTCACCAACTCTTTCAAATAAAGGAAAAGAGCCTCAAGTTTTAGAAACGGATCATTGTTATGATTTTAAACATGCTTCTGCCTATGATCCGCTTCAAACATATTCTTCCGATGTCCTAAATTCATCAAGTGATAAGGCTCCTTCTGATGAGGAAATGGAAATTTCCGTCTTTTTGAATTCTGAGGTGTGTTTAGATGATGATTTAAACCAATTTGATTTTAATCCTTCTTTACCAAGTCACGTTGATTTTCTAAAGTCTTCTTGCGAGCCTCCAGTAAAATTTTATAAGGGTGAATGTTCCACATCTGCCCCACAAAAATCTTCTGTGAACAATTCTTCAAAGTCTAAATCTAAAAAGCATTCACAAAAGAAGAAAAAGACCGGTCGCTCTAAAAGGCAACAATCTTCAAATTTCAAATCTTCTGACTATAGGTTTAACGGTATTTCAGATACTTTTAGTCGACGCAAAGAAGTCAAATATGCGTGGGTAGTTAAGAAGTCTAAGGAGAGCACGACGACACCAAAATTAGTTAATCCAGTTTTAAAGTCTAGGAAAAACAATAATAGTTCATGATATTTTGAATTCTAAACCTATGGTTGAATGTAATGGATTTTTACCTTTAAAAGTTTATTCAATTCCGCAATTACTTCAACTGTCTCATGAGTATCTTTGTTGCTCCTACTGTGGATTGAATGATTTTGTTGATCGTCGTTTTGCATCTGATTGGTTTGGCTTTTATCATGTGTCCAATTCTCATTCTAAGTTTGATGTTTCCCGTCATAGTAGACCCAAGTCTAAACGGGCATCCCGGTCGGGTGTTAAGTCTAACCCCAAAGGACCCATTTACGAATAGGTACCTAAAAAGAAATAACTTGTTTTTCAGGACGGTCATGTGTGGTATTTAGATTCAGGCTGCTCCAAGCACATGACCGGAAGAAGGGAACTTCTCACAAACTTCACCGAGAAGTTTTGTGGAAATGTTCATTTTGGGAATGACCACTATTCTCCCATTATGGGCTATGGCGATATCGTTAAGGACAACATCACGATCAAGAAAGTGTCCTACGTTGAAGGTATGGGTCACAACTTGTTCATCATAGGTCAGTTCTGCGATAAGAATCTAGAGGTCACCTTCAAATCAACGAGGTGCAGCGTTCGGACTGAAGACGGAAAAGAAATTCTTGCTGGAACGCGTCACACAAATCTCTACACGATTGACTTCTCGTCTCTGAAAGCAGATAAGGAAGTTTGTTTGATGTCCAAAGCCTCAGCCGAACAAAGTTGGCTATGGCATTGTAGACTCTCGCACCTGAACTTCAAGACTATCAATAAGTTGGTGCTCGGTGGACACGTGAAGGGAATGCCAGATCTTAAGTTCGAAAAAGATCACCTGTGTGCCGCCTGTGAAATAGGCAAGATGAAGAAGGCTTCTCACAAGCCTAAAGCCATTCCAAGTACTTCTCGGTCCCTTGAACTCATTCACATGGATTTATGTGGACCAATGCGCATCCAAAGTATCAATCATAAGAAATATGTCTTAGTGATGGTTGATGACTTCTCTCGCTACACGTGGGTTAGATTCCTTCGTACAAAGGATGAAACCCCCGAACTAATAATCACTCTCCAGAAGAGTGTTCAAGTCAGTCTCAACCAATCAGTTCAGACTATTCAGACGGATAATGGCACTGAGTTCAAGAATCAAGTACTCACAGGTTATCTGACTTCAGTGGGCATCTCCCATATCTTCTCAGCTGCTCGTACTCCTCAGCAAAACGGGGTAGTTGAGCGCCGGAATCGAACTCTAGTAGAAGCCGCGCACACAATGTTATCTCAGTCCAAGCTCTCGCTCTATCTATGGGCAGAAGCAGTTGCTACCGCATGCTACACTCAAAACCGTACTATCATCAACAAGCGGTTCAACAAGACTCTATACGAGATCATCAACAAACGCATCCCGAACATCAACTACTTCTATGCGTTTGGATGCACGTGCTTCGTACTAAATGACAAGGACGATCTCGGCAAGTTCAGCCCAAAAGCGGACGAAGGAGTGTTAATTGGATATTCTCAGCAAGCCAAAGCTTACCTAGTCTACAACAAACGGACAAAGACCGTCATTGAGAGTGTAAACGTGACTTTTGACGAGGCCGCTGATATGGCTTCTGAACACCTCAGTTCAGAACCCGTGTTAATTGGTGTGTTAGCTTCTGGAAAATTACGTTCAGGATCTACACAAACTCCAGTAAATCCAGATCAAGCGTCTACGTCAATAGCACATCTTTCAGATTTGGATTTACTTTTTGAGTATTTCTATGATGACTTATTTA
Source organism: Arctium minus (assembly GCA_954870635.1). NCBI lineage: Eukaryota > Viridiplantae > Streptophyta > Magnoliopsida > Asterales > Asteraceae > Arctium > Arctium minus. Next base: position 29,030,934 of record OX941086.1, on the reverse strand, counting down.
ATATTAAACCTAATGCTATATCATGTAACAGGAATGCTGCTCAAGCACCAGAAGTGACACATGTCACTGGTCCAACCGACTCAGGTGGCCCATCCTCGCTTGGTGCTCCCTCCTCTACTGTCAATGAATCAGCATCCCCGAGCTCGAGTGACCCCCCTCCTATCTCTCAAGTTCCTACTGAAGATCCGACAACAGTAATACCTCCTGAATCGACCCCTGTTGGAGGTTCTCCCGAAGCTTATTCTCCGGCAATCCCGGATCCTGCTATAGTTTCATCACCAACTGAGTCGTCCTCTGCTACTTGCTCGACTCTAGCTAAGGAGCTTCCACCTCACAGGCCGTCATCACTCGAGGCAGTTCAGAATTTACCCCCCGGTGGTCATGTGGATTCTGATACCTCACAACAGACATATCAACCTCTTCCGCACACCACCAAGTGGACTCGAGCTCATCCCCTGCATCAGATCGTCGGTGACCCCAATACGCCTGTGCAGACTCGATCCACTACCGCCAATGACTGCTTATTTTCCTCGTTCCTCAGCCGTATCGAACCTTCCATCGTCTCCGAGGCATTGAATGATCCAGACTGGGTGATAGCTATGCAAGAGGAACTCAACCAATTCAAGAGCCTCAAGGTATGGCGCCTTGTTCCCCGGCCAAAGAATAAGACGGTGATTGGGATGAAATGGATCTTCAAGAACAAGAAGGACGAAAATGGAATAATTGTTCGGAACAAAGCACGTCTGGTAGCTAAAGGATATCGCCAGCAAGAAGGAATAGACTACGATGAGACGTTTGCACCGGTTGCCCGCATTGAAGCGATTCGCATGTTCCTCGCCTATGCCGCTCACAAGAATTTCATCGTCTTTCAAATGGATGTGAAATCCGCGTTCTTGAACGGCGTTCTCAAGGAGGAAGTATATGTTTCGCAACCCGAAGGCTTCGTGAGTTCAGAAAACCCTAATCACGTTTACTTTCTTGACAAGGCCTTATACGGTCTTAAGCAAGCGCCACGAGCCTGGTATGATGCTCTCTAATTCTTCTTAGTTAAATCTGGTTTCTCTAAAGGTAAGATGAACACTACCCTTTTTATTAAAAGATAAAAACGTGATATTATTCTTGTACAGATTTATGTCGATGATATAATCTTTGGCTCCACAAACCCCAAGTACTGTCAGAACTTTTCAGCTCTGATGAGTAAACACTTTCAAATGAGCATGATGGGGCAAATGAATTTTTTCCTGGGTCTTCAAGTAAAACAATTAGCAATAGGAATTTTCATTAATCAATCTAAGTACATCTCGGATATTCTTCGGAAATACCAGATGGAAAATTCTTCACCTATGAAAACCCCCATGTCTACTAGTATAAAGCTACACTCCGATCCTGACGGAAAGGATGTGAATGCTACAACATATAGAGGAATGATAGGTTCTCTGATGTACTTGACGGCGAGCCGACCAGACATTATGTTCTCGACATTCTTGTGTGCAAGATTTCAGTCTAAACCTAAAGAGTCTCACTTAGCTGCTGTTAAGCCTATTTTCCGATATTTAAAAGGTACTGCTAATCTTGGTTTGTGGTACCCGAAAGAGACAGGTTTTGAACTGACAACCTACTCAGACGCTGACCACGCCGGAAATATGTTGGATCGGAAAAGCACATCGGGACATGTCCAGTTCCTGGATGATCGTCTTGTCAGCTGGGCTTCGAAGAAGCAAAACTGCGTGTCCACCTCTACCGCCGAGGCGGAATATGTAGCAGCCGCTAGTTGCTGTTCACAAGTAATTTGGATGCGCACCCAGCTGAAAGACTATGATTTTCACTACTCGAAGATCCCCATCTACTGTGACTCGAAAAGCGCCATTGCAATATCCAATAATCCAGTCCAGCATACGAAGACGAAGCACATTGATGTGCGTTATCACTTCATAAAAGACCACGTGGAAAGAGGTACCATTGAACTCTATTTTGTTAATACAGAACATCAGTTAGCAGACCTGTTTACCAAAGCTTTGGACGAAAAACGCTTTAATTATCTTGTGTCCAAGCTAGGTATGCTAAATCTGAAAGTTTGATCCCTACACAGACCTGTCCGAGTCTTATTCAATAATGAATGACTGTGACTTAATACCCTAGTGACTTGTCTCTGGATGTTCATAGCCACACTCATTGATTATTGCATTTTACTCGTTAAGTTCTGTGCCAATTTCAAACTTCTGTATTAATAAATTAGATTTCGTACGTTTCTATCCTTTCTCGTGTGTTTCCTTTTCTTCATGGTATTTCGCTGTCTTTTGCAGTCCTTTACGTTGATAATTTCAAGAGTAAGTCGTTAGTGGTGAATTCTTCGACGTTGTGCATGTGTTCAGGGGGAGCACTATCGTCAGATGTGTGGTAAGCTTCTATAGTCCTCCGTTCGAGGGGGAGCAGGTAAGTTTTCTTGTGCTTCGATTTCCTCGCGGTACTCGTCGAGGGGGAGCAAAATTCTCGTAAGTGATTCCATGCTCGAAGGGTAGCAATTTCTATTTTTTTAGGTTTATTTTTTTTCCCTTAGGTTTAATTTTTTTTAGGATTATTTTTTTTCCTTAGGATTTTTTTTATTTTCCTTAGTCTTGCTTTATTTTTTTTATCCTATAAACATAAAAATACAAAAATATTAGTTTTTTTTAGTTTTTAATTTTATTTTAATGGAATAGTTTTAAAATTAGTTGGACCGGCCCACTATTGTTCCCGGCCCAAATCCGTCTTCGGCCCGACCCCGACTCCGGCCCAACCTGGCCCACTAACCAACGACCGGGGTTGTTTAAAACCCCAGATCTCTTCGTTTCCCTCGTTCACTCTCTATTCTCTATCTCTATCGCTCTCCCATATCTCTCGATCTCTCTCGCTCCCTGGTTGCTGTTTCTCTCTCGCGTCTCGCGATCTCGTTCGACACAGGTACGTATTTCGTTCACTCTCTATCTCTCTCGCTCACCGTCGTCTGTTAAATCGACCTCCGGTCGATGTCTTTTTTCGAGTCCGGTCGACCGGTACACGACCCCATCGACTTCGATCGATTTAGGGTTTGTTTTTCTTGCAACCATCGCCGCCGACTCCCCATCGACTTCATGTCAATTACGGGTCTCAAGGGTTGTCTTCGATTACTGTTTACTTCAATGCATATTGTTTTGGCTATCGGTACTCGATTAAGTGGTTGTTTATATTCTGTTCGATTGATTTTTACACCGGTCGACCGAGTATTGACCTTGTCTATACCGGTCGGTGACCTATACCGGTCGGTTCCTATACCGGTCGGTGACCTATACCGGTCGGTGACCTATACCGGTCAGTGATCTATACCGGTCGGTTCCTATACTGGTCGGTGACCTATACCTTTGGTTTGCATATGTGCTTCCTTGTTCTAATTGTTGAGTATGTGCTAAGTATGAGAATTGGGTTTCTGAATCTTAACTGTTTGAGTGACTAACCCTGGTTCATGGATTAGGGTTCGATCTACTCTATGCTTTGGAGTTTGAATTGGTTATGGTTTAAACCATTGACCATTTAACTCCGAAGCTATCTTCGTTTGAATCTACCTCAGTTCTAATATGTTTATCATTCACAGGTACAATGGCGCAAAACCCAAATCCGACGATTGGCCCTATAGCGGATGCCGAACTGATTCCTGAGGATCAGTTCCTTCCGCTCACACCCAACAACTACCATCTCGATGTCACCCAACCTGCCATCCAATATCAGGTGATGATCGAGATCCTCATGGGTCATCCTATCTCTTACATACTGACGGCGACAGCGGAAGTCCCAATGATATACCTGCAGCAGTTCTGGCATTCCCTAACCCCTCTGGAGGCCGACGATGGTTTTCAGTTGGAAGGTCGAATTGACCGCACGCCGGTACTACTCACTCAAGATCTGTTCCGACAGTTTCTCCAACTGCCGACCGCCTCTTCATTTCCGGGGAGAGACGACTATGACCCGATCGTATCAGATGCAACTCTCTGCGCCGACATCCTGTCCCTAGGCTATGACGCGAATCTTCGTCTTCCATCTGGATTGAACAGGAAACATCTAACAACGATTTGGTACACGCTCTTTACGTACATCAATCGGTGTCTTTCGGCTATCACGAAAGGCATCGAACAAACGAGTATCAACATACTTCGCATCTTTCATGCTGTGGCATTTCACCGCCATGCCGACTATGCCGATTTTCTTTGGTACGAGCTTGTTCAGAAAGTACGCGCCAACGCGACAAAGAGACATAACTTCATTCCATTCATGCGGTTTCTACAACTTGTCATCCGCAACTTCATGGTTCTCTATCCTGCGATTGTGCGCCGATCATCGCACCCGACCTGTCCGCAAAACCCGACTCACAAGATCCCGACACGTCCTGATCTAGAAGGTATTGTCGCCCGACAGATCCCCGTCGGGTTACTGGCCTATGCTCGTCCTACGACGCTGAGTGTAATAGCATATAGGCACACACACAACCTACCAGCTCCTATGGTCCGTCCAGAACCGGAAGGACCTCCCCAGGGGGCAAGACCTGAGAGGCGTGAGGGTCCACGTCTACGTACGAGAGGCGGTAGCGTCCGGATAGCTGGGGCTCCCGGACAGGGTGTGATGAGAGAAAATATTGTGAGGGGAACTGGAGTGGGCAGCGCCATTGGACCAAGCCAAACCAGTACGTCTCGACGATCACCTACACCGCCACAAACAACCTCTCCGACGGTGGAAGAGGACACCGCGACTGAAACCGCTAACGTTCAGTCCTCTTCCACCTCCGAGTCAGAGGAGGCAACAGGTACATCTGTCACTCAGTCGGAAGCTGCCACCGAGTCTGAGGAGGCAACAGACCAATCCGACACTCAGTCGGAAACAGCCACCCAAGCATCAGAACCAAATGACGAGTCTTCTGACTCTGATGGTGACGATGATGAGCCCTCATCTGGAGAGACAAGGAGAGCGGAGGGAGTATCAGTCGAAAATATAGAAGTGAGTAGAGAGAAGGAAAGGAGGAGTAAGATACATGCTGAGTGTATACGAGTGATGTCGCAACCACCGCTGGTTGGCGACCCCCACACCGCATCTAGCCAGGTAGCCGCATCTGCTACCCAGTCTCATGTGTTGATACAGGGTATTGAAGAAGATGTCGTGGACCTAGCGACGCAAATGCACACCCACCTAGCCACTCCGCTATCTCGCAACAGATGGTGGTTTCAAGTTCACACGGGGATTTAGCACAAATGCTACCAGTCTCTCGCTTGGAGAGTTCTGGTATTGAAACAAGAGAACAACCACCCCCGTTCTCGCCTTCTTTGGGTGCACTGAGTCTAGAGCCATTTGATGTCATATCTCCTATTCCTAGGACACAAATACCTTTTTCGGCTACTGCTGGAGGCCTTAGTGGCCCAGCCGGAACACCTATAGTAATTCCAACTTCGGTTGGTTTACGAGGATTGGGTGGAAGTCCTACCACAACTATCATCACGCCAGCTGTGAACGTAGGCGGTTCGACTTCTACAGTCGTAACCAGAACTGGAAGTCTAAGTGACCCAGGAGTGATTCACCCCGAGTTCGTCTCAAGGGAATTCTTGGATGGTGCCCTAAAGACCGTCCGTTCTATTATGCGTTTCGAGCTGAGGGAGGAGGTAGATGCCATGAAGCGTCTTATCAAAGGCAAAGGTCCAACGACTGAGCCTGAACCACTACCTCCTACACCACAACCCTCTACTGCTGCTGCTGATTTATCTATCGATGAACTGAAATCCGTACTCCTAGCCAAGCTACTTGCCCAATCACATATAGAACCTACCCAGGATGCCGATCTTCTATCGATTTTACGTGCTCAAGCATCCACACCTACTCCACCACCCCCAACCCACTATATCTCTAGATGCCTTCCAGCAACAACAAGCCATGCTTCAGTCTTTGTAGCAATCAGTAGCTGTATTGACTGAATGCTTATCATCCGTGGAAGACACCTGCCGAAGCCAGGCAGAAAGGCTCAAGCGCCGACATGATGACCAGGATGATCCTGATCACCATGAGGGGGAGAAGCGCCGACGTCTATCCGAGCCAGAAACACAGACAGTGGAATCAGTACAGGTGGAAACGGAAGGGGCTTCAGGTTCTGGTACGCAACCAGAAGGGCAAGAACAGGCACGGGAACAGGTTATGGATTTACGAAACTCCAACGGTTGAAAAGCCTGAGGAAATAGATGAAGGTTCACCGATAGTTCCTGAAGAATGGGCTTTGATTGTCGATCCTTATGAGGTTTCTGACCCGACAAAAGAATATGCCAACACTGAAAGAGAGCTGGTAGTCATACAAGCCGAAATTGATGAGATTCTTCATCCAGATTATCAGCCAGATATTCATACTTCTGTCGCGGTACCACTTTTGACATATCCTGCTGATCACCCTGATCTTCATCAGTCAGATATTCCCGTTAGATCTCCTCCAGATTCACCAGTTATGAGAACAGAATGTACTCCGCCAGTTCGTCCGTCCAAGTGGGAAAGAGTCAGAATCAAAGTTCCATTTCTGGAAGAAAGCCAGAAGAAGATCTTTGCCCATTGGATTCCGAAATATGATGAAGTCGTGCTTCATGGTCTACAATCGATGAAAAACAAGGAAAAGCAGCGTGAGATCATATTCGTGTATAAATACTTTCAAGACAAGTACAACAAGACAAAGCTTAAATTTTACATAAGTCGATCGGATTCAATCTAGTTTCTTCATGGATGTGAAGTATTCAGATTTCATGGTAACTAGAGAACATGGTCAGAAGTATTATTTTTCTGAAGCTGATTTTCTGTGTCTTGAACCTAGAGATCTGCTGTTCCTGCTTAGAGATTTAAAGACCAGAACTAACAGACGAGGGGAAGTTGTCGATGCACTCGAGACCGTCAAGCGATACATGAAGTGTGCAATGAAGCTTGCCTCTGTCGAAGACTTTCAGATCGGGTTAGAAAGCGACCAGCCGAAGATAAACCTGCTTAAGACTGATTTGAAGATTCCTTCTGAAGCCCAGAATGTACCAAAGTTTACTGTTTTAAAGCTTCCAGAATTCGGCATGACTTACGTGAACAACAAAGGTGTTATGCGTTTCATTTGATTCAGTCAAATTGCCAGATTCTGTGACGGTACTTTGATGCTGCTAAAAGACAAGTTGAAGTGTGCTGTTGATAAAGATGAAAAAAGGGTTCAGCTTTTGGATCCTAAATACAAGCCTCTTGTTCTTGAAGCACTGGGCGTTATTGAAGACCGACTAGAGTACAGAACTCAAATGAGATACTTCGAGATCAGTTTTGGTTTTCGAAAGATATATGTTCCAAACTGGCGCGATTATCAACATCTATTTAAAGGGGGAGATTGTTAGGGTGATTTGAATGTTAAATAGAAGTTCAGGGTTCAGTTTGTAATTATTGAATAGTTTTATTAATTAGATGGGCCCGCCCAATATCTTTGTAAAGCCTAAGTATATAAAGGCTGTTTTAGTTTCATTATCAGTTTAGTCTCATATTTTCCAGATCTCTAGTCAATAGGTTTACTTTCTCTGATCAGAAATTCTTTCTGTAAACCTGTAACCTTTGATTGCATTTTAATCATATGACTAGAGGTTGTGGCTACATTACTGTTCATCTTTGATATTATTTGCTGTTGATTGCACTGTTCTGGGATCTACACGGGGTTTCCCCGATTCCGTATAATGTGACGTGCACAAAGTAAGCCACACATTACGTTAAATTGGTATTAAGTATCGAGCTCAACATTTTTCAGTATACACCCATAGATACTTGCACGGAGGACTTACACCATACCGAAGATGCCTAACCGCGCCGCAATGGGGAAAACTAGCGTTCCACCATTGGACAAATAATAGAAGCATCGAGCTCGACATCTTTCAGCGTACACTCATTGATACTTAAACGTAAACGACCCGAAATAACGTAAATGACCCGAAATAATGTAACCCATGCTTAAACACCACAAATAACTCCAACATGATTTAGTTTGGGACAAAACATTTTCCAAGTGGGTTTATACCTTTTATCCTTTCAAATCATCCCATGACACCCAATAAAATGCATTTATACTCAAAAAATATACTCCATGAAATAAATCATTCAGATACCCAAAATATATGATTTATTTATCAAAATGCCCCAAATCCCAAATTTAGGTGTTTTATAAGCTTATAAAGTTTAATACTTCCAAATAACCAAAGCTTACCAAGTGATCACCAATTAACAATTCCATGTAAAATATATAAACACTTTAAAATAGACATTTTGGCATGTACACCGTTTTCACAAATCAACTTGAACTCACCTTGTTAGATTTATGCTAAATCTAGATTTTACCCCAACTTGAGCTTTCTTGAAGAAATCCGAATCCATGAACAAACTTCTTCCAAAAACCTAGATCCACAAATTTTAAGCCGTAAATAACCGTATTCAACCATCTAGAATCTTTCCCCAAAACATTTTATATGAAACCTCAACTTAATATCGAAACCCTAATTTTCATAAATGAAGATAAAAGATGATTACCTCAACCACAACTTGAATCCATCCATCAAACACTTCTAGGACACCAAAATGAGCCACAACCTCCTAATCTTCAAAAATGGTGGAAAGTTGGATGAAACCCTAGGAAGCTTGGGTGAAGAAGGTGAAGATGAAAGGATCTTAATTCTAGCTTCCAAAACTTTGTTAGAAGATGAAGGAACACTTGATTTTATGACAAAAACACCCAAAAATGAGTTAGGGTTCGTAATGGGAGGGTGAGGTTCGGTTGAGAGAGTTTGTAGAAGAGAGTGGTTAAGGAATGAATGAGAAAAACTGAGAAAAATGGGTTTAATGAAGGTTGGACCCCGACGGCGAGTATGCCCAACGATTGTGACATGTGTCACTTTCGCCGGGCACTCTCGCGGAGAGTGTACCGCGGCCATAAGGTCCTTCGCAAGAGTGACACGCGAGAGTGACACATGTTACTTTCGCTGTCACTTTCGCCCAGGCTCCCCGAGGCCCGAAAATCCGATCTTTTTCGATACTAAGACCCTCGACACTCTTTGGGACTTTTAGTAGTGTTTTCCCAACATGAATCCCACCGAACACAAGGTACATAAACGCTTGGGTGCCCTTATACTTACCGAAAATTACAGGTGTTACAATCCTACCAACCTTAAAAGAGATTTCATCCTCGAAATCTAAATTTCAACAAAACGTTGCCCGCAGGATAGATTGTCTTTAATCCATATTCCACAACCACTACCATAATTCTTATGTCGATATTCACGACAGCCGTCCCCTTGGGCCCGTTACACTTATGTCCGAGTGAACACTTAACTCACTAAAGTAGTCTTTACTCACAAGACTACGGTTGTCTCCCAACCTTGGGTGTCACTTACTACCTCAAGAGTAGTTTGTGACCTCAACTTCACACCGGCCAAGTCACCTTAGCTCAACATACTTCTGGACCCAAACCAAAGTTCGACATCAACCTCCAAGGAATCCTCTAAATTTTAATGCTCCAAGGTCGTCCTTCCGAGGCGTACCAATACGCTCTCCGGGTAACTGGTCAAAGTAGATCCGACTATCACTCAACCCCGATCTACTCCCAACCTCAAACATTCCATCAATAAGATATTTACCATATCAGGGAAGCTTATACACATCGATACTTAGTTATCAACATCTAATCTTCCCTTAAATTCCACCACCGTGAGGCTAACATTCCTCATAATCCAACGGGAAACTTCCAAACATTCCAAAGATTCATTAACCTCAAAATAACAAGTCGACGCCTAAAATTAAGATGGTCACTAAAAACGTAGGTACACCGGCAAACATTTCATTCCAGAATTGCATTGCCAAATTACAGTTAACACCTAACATGACACTAAAATTCCTAATCTTACATCTCTAACAAATGAACCACAACATTCCCTTTAATCCTGAAGACTTGCCCCGATGGCACATCCCCCAACACATGCATGATGTCGAATGATCAACCCAACAACCCATATCCAATCATAAGCCATTAACCACACAAAGCTTTAACCCGAAGATTTATAGAAGCAGAAATATCACCTCTTAATTATCTGGGAGAAAGCTTAAATCTAATACCTCAATTATTCATGCATGACCCAATTCAAAATTTGAAACCCAAATTCAAGGTTGACCACAAGTCGGATCATCTGACGCTTCAAATCCCAAGGACTCCTTTAGTCTCTTAATTATAACTATTTTCATGATACGGGTTTTACATCTATAGCCCTAATGAGTTCAAGGTTTTTCAACCAGTATGCCAATTTGAAATTTCTAAAACTTTCAAATACATAAGTTCTATAACAATTAATCGTGCGGTAAAAATACACTATCGTTCATTCGATAGGTTTCCAAAATTGATCACCAACACTACGCATATAAAACCATTTCCAAAACTCATTTGAATAGCACTTACGTTAATAAAACGGTAATAAAAGATGCACACCAAAATTTTCAAATGGGCTATCATGGTCCTAACATACATCAAATTATACCATATATGTGAAAATAATTTTCTGCACCAAAACACGTGCAATAAATGTTTGTACGACTCTAAAAGGGAACTTCACAATTTTGACTTTAAATTCGTTCCTTTTAACAGCAAAACACCGCGGAATAAAATTTTTCAACAAGGCCCATATACACCAGCTTATTCCCCAAAACTCAGTAAAACGATAGGGACATACATAAATATCAAATCAAGTTTAACTTTGGTTCACACAGGTAAAACGCACCTGTCCAAAATAGTAACTACAACGACATGTAAACTGATACTCATTTAATGCATTGCGGAAAACTTCTAACAGTAAAATCAATAACTGAAATATGTTCAGAACAAAAGTTTTATCTACAATAACATAAATCTCTTATATGATTACTCACACCAATAGTATAGTTTAACTCAAATACGAATTAGCATGTAACGAGTAACAATTGTATAAAACCCGAAAGGGAAAAACACAAGGTTTTGAAACTTCCCAAAATAGCACATGGGATGACATTTATTAATTCGACCTTCAAGACGCCTCTTACGGTTGTAAAAATATAGGTGTCAGACTCGCATGAGACAAAATATTAAACAAAACTCATAAATTAACGCACACATTAATGCAAGTCTACATGTTCCAAAAATTTCTTTTTATTACGCGACTCAAACTGTCATAAAATAAGACACCATAAAAACCAATTGAATCTTTCATAAAACTCATTAACGCTAAAATCAAGCGGTGTCAAAATTTTCCTTTCCCAACATAAAAAGCATAAAACGACAATAAGTCTAAAATTGTCAAAATTCTAAAACCACAACGTAAGATAAAGTGACCCATTTTCAACAAAACTTTCATGAGACACGACGCTTAAAAGCCCGTAAATTTACACGCAATAAAATTAAAACCCACGCATCTCAAAGTACACTCACGCGCCTAAAACGTCGTAAAACAATATCCATAAAATTCAACACGACTCGTACAAACTAAAATTCCCAAGAAATTCCGACTCAAAAACATGGGAACAACTCTTCCTTTAAAACCTTAACATACGTGGAGGAGATCCAATGTCAAGGTCAAAAATTCCACAGTTATTTACCCAATACCCCAAATAATATTAAAACACGGATATTACAAGATCCGTAAATAGTGTTTGACACGAAACGGGGATAAAGAGATTTTTAATAAAATATTTGCAACCACGTGCTACAATCATGCATGTTTAAGCTCACAGTTTAAAATTTGATGAGCACTAAATGCTTTATCGAGACTTTATAATACAACTCACTTTACGTTTTGAGAACATGAGAAACAATTTATGCAAACTTATTTTTAGAAATAAATTAAGTGCATGAATTTGGTCGACACTCAACATCTTAGGACTACACTTCTCCATTTTCACGACTTACAATTGTCATTCGGAAGCATCAAACATCTTAAAACAACAATCGCCCTACTTCGGTCAACTTACGATTTCTCCTTGAAATAGAGTCAATTCAATAAGCTTATGGTTCTAATTCACCCAATGACTTTGACCCAAAATGGTCAACTAATTGCATATGGCATGTTTAACCATCACTCCAATATGACAATGCTATAAACATCAACTCTTCTTTAGATCACTCGCTTAGAAACTTTCTCACTACTCCAACGGTCATCATACCAAGGTAATTCAAGTATACACATGTAGCATGTAGGTTCACCATAACACTGGCCAGGTGCCATTATGAACGTACCGTACATGATCATCCTTGCGACCCTCGACAAGTTTCCCGTTTCTAGCGACTCGATCAACCCCAAAATATCTTATCTTAAGGTACCTAATGTGCAACTTCACTTACAATCACTTATAAGAACGCTAGTTTGAGTCTAGGCATCCAAAAATCAATACCTAATTCTCTCAAGCTTAGGCTCTGATACCAACTTGTAACACCCTCAAATCTGGAAATATCAACTAAATTAAAATTTCCTAAATACATCAATAAATGTTTCATATACAAACACAATTTCAAGGTTTAACCTCAACCCAAACAATTCATTCTATACATAAAGTCTATAACAAGGTCGGGTGCTACTAAAACCCAATAACAATCACTACCTCCAAACTGCGGAAGACTTCACCAAATACTTACACTTGCGAAAACTAAAGCACATCACTTCAAAGTATTGCTAGAACCAAACCTCGTAACTGGAACCTAATGCACATGCCGACAAAATAAAAATGTTAGGCTTAACGCCTAGTGAGCTCAAGTGTTTTCAACTTATATAAATTTATTGTTTAAAAAGAAAGAATGCAATTAAAATCATAATCTTTCAAAATGATATGCTTCACTTATGAAAACGACTCGTTTATCAATAATTATGCATTTTAAACGAAAAATACACCGAGTTAATCGTTAATCAAACCAAACTGTTTTAAAGACTGAGATCCCAATATAAATCGTTCTTTCGTAAACTTAGATTTAACCCAAAACTTGCTCAATATGAGAATATAAATCGACTCCCAATTTATGATAATGTAAATAACGCTTCATATTCCAAAACACCCCAAAACACGGGCGGGGATTAATACTCAACCCATAAAACATGGAATAAATTCATGTATGCGAAATGTCACCGAAAACAAATGTATAAAAGACTCAACCCAAAGACAACACTTTTCAGTGACGGGGGAAACCCGATTCCGTATAATGTGACGTGCACAAAGTAAGCCACACATTACGTTAAATTGGTATTAAGTATCGGGCTCAACATCTTTCAGTATACACCCAAAGATACTTGCACGGAGGACTTACACCATACCGAAGATGCCTAACCGCGCCGCAATGGGGAAAACTAGCGTTCCACCATTGGACAAATAATAGAAGCATCGAGCTCGGCATCTTTTAGCGTACACTCATTGATACTTACACGAAGGACTTACAACCCAATCTGATGCCTAACATGCCGCACGAAGGACTTACAACCCAATCTGATGCCTAACGTGTCGCGATGTGGAAACCAAGTCGTTCCAACATCGGACAAAATAACAAAAGTGCTCATGGATCCATAATAGACGGGGCTGAAACATTACATGACTCAAAACAAATGAACTAACGCATTCAAAACATGTAATTCCCAAATAAGATGCAATAAATGCAAATCATAACCAAGCACTCTACATTGAGCTATCAAAACCGGACAAGTGTCCCCAAGACCCAACAAAATCCAATCCGAGCCATAAGCTCAACAAATCCAAAGACCCAATGTTGAAAGTCATAAAATAAAATCAAACGTAAATGACCCGAAATAATGCAACCCATGCTTCAACACCACAAATAACTCTAACATGATTTAGTTTGGGACAAAACATTTTCCAAGTAGGTTTATACCTTTTATCCTTTCAAATCATCCCATGACACCCAATAAAATGCATTTATACTCAAAAAATATACTCCATGAAATAAATCATTCAGATACCCAAAATATATGATTTATTTATCAAAATACCCCAAATCCCAAATGTAGGTGTTTTATAAGCTTATAAAGTTTAATACTTCCAAATAACCAAAACTTACCAAGTGATCAGCAGTTAACAATTCCATGTAAAACATATAAACACTTTAAAATAGACATTTTGGCATGTACACCGTTTTCACAAATCAACTTGAACTCACCTTGCTAGATTTATGCTAAATCTAGATTTTACCCCAACTTGAGCTTTCTTGAAGAAATCCGAATCCATGAACAAACTTCTTCCAAAAACCTAGATCCACAAATTTTAAGCCGTAAATAACCGTATTCAACCATCTAGAATCTTTCCCCAAAACATTTTATATGAAACCTCAACTTAATATCGAAACCCTAATTTTCATAAATGAAGATAAAAGATGATTACCTCAACCACAACTTGAATCCATCCATCAAACACTTCTAGGACACCAAAATGAGCCACAACCTCCTAATCTTCAAAAATGGTGGAAAGTTGGATGAAACCCTAGGAAGCTTGGGTGAAGAAGGTGAAGATGAAAGGATCTTAATTCTAGCTTCCAAAACTTTGTTAGAAGATGAAGGAACATTTGATTTTATGACAAAAACACCCAAAAATGAGTTAGGGTTCGTAATGGGAGGGTGAGGTTCGGTTGAGAGAGTTTGTAGAAGAGAGTGGTTAAGGAATGAATGAGAAAAACTGAGAAAAATGGGTTTAATGAAGGCTGGACCCCGACGACGAGTATGCCCAGCGATTGTGACATGTGTCACTTTCGCCGGGCACTCTCGCGGAGAGTGTATCGCGGCCATAAGGCCCTCCGCGAGAGTGACACATGTTACTTTCGCTGTCACTTTCGCCCAGGCTCCCTGAAGCCCGAAAATCCGATCTTTTTCGACTCTAAGGCCCTCGACACTCTTTGGGACATTTTGTAGTGTTTTCCCAACATGAATCCTACCGAACACAAGGTACCAAAACGCTTGGGTGCCCTTATACTTACCAAAAATTACGGGTGTTACATTATAGGTCTGTAAAGGGAAAAGTTAAATACACTAATGTTGATCACAGATGGGATGATAAAACAAAATTTTTATTTGGGGGAAGGGAGGGTGAATACAAATACACATTAAATTTCAATTCTTTATTGATGTATATCAAAGAATTACACAAAGAATATACAAATTGTTGCAAAAGAAGAAAAAGTAAAAACCTATCCTACACAATATCACATATGACTCAAAAGAACACACTAAGAATACTTGCAAAGAATGAAGAACACAAAGTTTTCTATAATATTTGGGAGGTAGTCGATTTTTCTATTAGAACATACTGAGAAATTTTGTTATAACAATGTTGTCTATATGGGGGATACATGTTGGCTTTTATGCCATTTCATGCATTTTAATGCATGTCAACACATAAAGAGCAATTCTCAACTTGAGATAAGTTGACCAACATTAACCTATCCATCAATGGGATGTCCTTTTTAGCGTATACCAAGATGTGGACCTAATATTGTACCAGTGTACTTTGCTTAGGATATGAATAGTGAAAGTATATGGAGACAACCCCATTGTTCTGACATGTTCAGAGAACGCCTTTATTAAAGTACAAAGGTTGATGAGGGTTCGTGGACCAGAGACTTGAACGATAATTCATCTTCTTTAAATCTACTATTATGGAAATGCTCGGTTTGTTAATCAAATAGTTGGACAACTGCCGCTTCAACGACCTTTTATGTTCACTTCGACTAGTTTTTTATTTTGCCAAAAGTTTTAGGTTCGTACCAAGTGGATTCGAAGATAAATATACAACTAAATACATTGAGTTAATCTTTTAAATGAAAACATCAAAACCTCAATAATTACAAATTAGAGGCTAAGTGTCAAACAAAAATAAAGAGCCTATTTTACTACGTGTTTGGATTGGATGATAGAATTTGTAACACCTTCAAATTTGGAAAGAGCAACTAATTTAAAATTTTCAATAATACCTCAAAGGAGGATAAAATCTCTTATGACAAGCTCATACTTGAAATACGATTCTAGATTTAACCGTCAACAAAATAAATAAAGTCTTACATAAGGATTAACTAAAAGTCGGGTGTTACTAAACGTATAAAATATTGCTATCTCCAAATGTGCGGAAGACTTCACCCAAGCTATTCTCTCTAGTGCATACAACTAGCACTAATGCCTCCACAATGTCTCTAGCACCATTCCTTAACCGAAACCTGATGCACATGCCGACAAATGAAAATGTTAGGATAATGCCTAGTGAGTTCAAGAGTTTTCAACATGATTTAAATATATTCGTTAAAAGGAAAGAATGTAACTTAAATCATAATCTTTCAAAATGATTTACTTTGATATGAAAACGACTCGTTTTCCAATAACACACATTTTTAGAGATGAATGCCCCAATACAAAACATTCCTTCATGAAGTGATGCAACCCAAAACTTACTCAAAACGTGAATAGAAATCGAAATTCCAATTTATAAAACGCGGATAAAACTTTATATCCTGAAACACCCAAAACACAGGTGCAACATAATAATCAACCCATAAATCATGGATAAAAAGATATATGAATATGAAACGTCACCGAAAACATGGATAACTAAACTTAATACCCAAAAACAACACCTTTCGGTGACGGAGGAGACCCAATTCCATTGAATGTGGCGAGCACACAAAGTTAAGCCATTATCAACGTTCTCGAGATTCACATAGGGCCACGGATCTCCGTATACGGATCCTCTGAGCAACCACCGCAAGATACCCAAATGACCCTAGTGTCTACTCGACCTCTAGATGAGTGTCACCATAAAAGCCACAAGTCCCCATATCCAACTCACCATGGGCACCACCGCAAGACTTAGCTCAATATACGGCTCCGCAGAGCACCACTGCAAGCTTACATAAAAACATGACTTGGGGACTACTCACTAGACTCAAACATGGACATCAAAACTCCATGATGAATAAACAGACTGGATTACACGGGTATTGAGTTCAACTACCCACGATCTATACCTCGAGCCCTTCGTTAACCATAAATATTTCCAGTCCTAAACAGGGATAAAGTTCCCAATTAAACTAACTGACTGACTCATTTGCCTATGGATTCAATGCATTACAGTCTAAAACATTACATGACTCCAACGAATGAACTAACACATTCAAAACATGTAACTCTCAAATAAGATGCAACTAAGTACACCATACGTCAAAGGCTCCTTATCGAGCTACTAAAACTGAATAAATACCCCAAAGACTCATCTGAGTACAAATCAAGCCCAAAGGCATAACAAACGTTTGGCTAAAAATACGTGATCCAATATGGTTACATAAACCAAATCACAATTGGCCTTCGACCCAAAACTAAAAAGGTTTACAATTTTTAAAATGTTCACAAGGATGGGAATGACTGAAATTCAAATGACTCACACGTTTGTATTTTCAAAATGTCCCATTACACAAACGATGCATATTTCCAACAAACACTAAAAGTGCATTTTGACCAAATAATCTTCATTTATGCAATAAATCATCAAAACACTTTCATTTATGACTTATTTATCAAAATGCCTAAAAATCCCAAATATGGTTGTTTTACAAGTTTTATAAAGCCAAACACCTCAAATAATCAAAACCACCAAATAAATCAACAATTGATAATTTCATGTAAAATACATAAACACTTTAAAATGGACATTTTGGCATGTACAATGTTTTCACAAATCTATTTGAACTCACCTTGCTAGATTTAGGCTAAATCTAGATTTTTCCCTAACTTGAGCTCCTTTGAATAAATTTGGATCCTCAAGCCAAAAACTTCCAAAAACCTAGACCCATAGGTTTCCAACCATTAATATTCATATCTATCCACTTAGAATTGTTCCCCACACATTTTACATGAAGATCTCAACTTATACCAAAACCCTAATTTCCATAGATGAAGAAAAGAGAAGATTACCTTAACCATAACTTGAACTCCTCTACAACACTCAAGAACATTCAACTTGTTTTCTCTTAAGCAAGAACTCTCGATAAAGTGCTCCAATCTCACGACAAATAGTTACAAGCTTACGATTTACTTATTTCTGTCTGTAATACTGTCATTTGTACTTTCGATCACTCCTTCTAAAGGACGACGTCCCTGTTTGATGTCCATAGTGCACTTGACGATCTCTGCTATCGTCCACGGTTTTTACCCTTGACGGGATTTTCCGTTTTACTAAATTCTCTGTCTCTTATTTACTTTTATTATCTGTCGTATGATTTGTCGATCGATCACTTACTTTAGTTGTTAAATCTCCACACCGACCTTAGATCTTCCTTTGGACAATTTTTGGCATTAACAGTTTGGCGCCCACCGTGGGGCCCCAACTAGAGTAAAATCCTCGACAAAGAGTGCGGCTTACTAACAGTTTCAGTGCAACTTTTTTGACTAGCAGGATCATGGAAGCTCAGGGAACTCAAGCTCATATCATTGCTTAAATGCGTATGGAGCTTGGTGCTGCTCGCAGTCGTATTAACGCTCTGGATGAGCAAAATCGCAGGATTCCAACGATGCTGCCACCAACAGTAGCATTTTCATCGATGCCTGTGCCTCCCATGAATGCACGAATCAATGGTGACGCTGGAGATACATCGCATCGCAACGAGTTTTTTCCAAATGCAGGTGTCACATCTCAAGACTCTGGATTCGTGCCAGTTTCACTCTCGGCGAGCAACGGTTTCAATCTGGACGATCCTGTCGCACAATGACTAAAGCAATTAGAAGAACATAATGAGAACATGCTATCGCTACTCGCAAAGCTTCCAGGAATTGCTGTGCCTGTGGAAGTTGAACCAAGGACCAGATTTTAAGCATCACCTTTCATCGATGAAATCGCCATGGTCGACGTCCCAAAAAAGTATAACATCCCGACGTTCACTCCGAAGTACTCCAGAATTAGCGATCCGTCCGAGCATATCGCACAGTATCAACAGTTGATGTGGACTGTGTCGATACCTCATCAATATCAGGAGGTCTGCATGTGCAAAAGCTTTGGTGCGACTCTCACGGGTGCTGCACTTCAATGGTTGATTAACTTGCGACCCGAGTCTATCGGCAGTTTCACAGAGCTAGTCAACCAATTCTTTCAACAGTTTGCTAGCAGTCGTAAGATGGAAAAGCATACTAGCGACCACTATTACATCACTCAAAAGATAGGCGAGTCAATTCAGAACTACTTCTATCGCTTCAATTCTAAGATGATCAGCGTACGAAATTGTGACGTTCAGACTGCGATCGAGGCTTACAAGCGAGGTCTCAACGACAGTTCAGACCTATATATGGATCTGACAAAGTATCCACCAGAAAACTTCGAAGACATTCGAGCCCGAACACTGGCCTACATGCGAGTCGAGGATGATGCGTCCTTCCGTCACAAACACTCCAATGATATGAAAGCATTGAGCGTCAAAAAGTCGGACTTTAAGGCTAGATCGACCTCCAAGGTCGAGACGTCCAAAAAAATCTCGAACGTGAGATTTGACAAAAAGAAGAATGCATCGACGAATAAGTTCCCCCAATATCCTAGGATTTCATCTTACGAATTCAAAGGAACATCTAAAGAGGTGTTCGAGTCCCTAAAGAATGTCCAAACCAACGTCAAGTGGCCTCCAAAAAGTGAAGAGATGATGCCAAGAAAGACAAATCTAAATGGTGCGACTTTCATAGCGACCATGGCCACGTAACAGAAAACTGCGTCGCCTTAAGATAAGAATTGGCTTGGCTCATACCAAAAGGCCACCTGCATGACTTGCTAGGCGAAAACGTTCGATCGACTTCACCAGAACATGCAAAATCCATCAATTGCGTGACTGGAGGTTCTGATATATGTGGATTAAATTACTCAGCAGCCAAGCGACACACTAGTCGAGGACCAGAGGAACTTCTTGTCTCACGATCGTCACGACCAAAACATGAACTGGAGCTGGAGGCTATGCCTATAACTTTCGATCAAGGAGATCTCGGCGAACAATGGCAGAAACATCAATATGGCTTAATCATTCAACTTACAATCGGGAACTGCTCAACTAAAAGAATCCTGGTCGACGGAGGAAGTTATGCCAATATCATTTTCCTTAGCACGATCAAAGATATGGGAATTGACAAGTCAGAAATCGTGCGACGTTCGATGGTCCTTGTGGGCTGCAATGGTGACATGGCTAATACCATCGGGGAAATTACTCTCCCAGTATTCGCTAAAGGGGTCAACAAGCAGGAAAAATTTAACGTCATAAACTGCTCGTCGACATACAATATTATCCTAGGGCGACCTTGGATTCATGTTATGAAAGTTGTTCCATCAACATATCATCAGACGATCAAGTTCCCTACGCCCTGGGTGTTCAAGAAGTTAAAAGCGAGCAAAATATCGCACGAGATTGCTACAAAGTTACGATGAAGCCTCAAAAGCAGAGTATCTATCAATTACAGAACCAGGTCGATCCTGACACCATTGACGACTATCGACTTGAAGAAGTTGTCTTGGATAAGGAAAAAGATGATTGGTTCGTCTTCGTGGGTACGTCTCTCGACCCTTCCTTGAAAGAATCACTGATTTCTATTTTTTTTCAGAATAATGCCGACTGTTTTGCTTGGACGTACGAGTATATGGTTGGCATCGACCCTGAGGTCATCTCACATCGACTCAACATCAATCCGTCATTTAAGCCAGTCAAACAAAAGCAACGCAAATTCGCTCCTGAGCAAAACAAGGTAATCAACGAAGAAGTCGACAATCTACTCAAGACTGGGAAAATTCGGGAAGTAAAATATCCCGAATGGCTAGAAAATGTCGTGGTCGTACATAAGAAGAACGGGAAGTGGAGAGTATGTATCGATTTCACCGATCTCAACAAGGCTTGTCCTAAAGACCCGTTCCCATTACCCCACATTGACGCTATGGTCAACGCAACTGCCAGACATGAATTCTTAACGTTCATGGACACATATTCGGGATACAATCAAATACTAATGCATCACGACGACCAAGAGAAGACGACGTTCATGACAGACAAGGGGATTTACTGTTATAAGGTCATGCCTTTCGGTGTCAAGAACGCGAGATCAACGTACCGGCGACTAGTAAACAAGATGTTCAAAGAGCATCTTGGAGACACAATGGAAGTATACATCAACGATATGTTGGTGAAATCAAAACATGCGATTAATCATATCGATCATCTGAAGCGATCATTCGATATTATCAAAGAGTTTCATATGACGCTGAATCCAACGAAATGCTCCTTTGGGGTAAGTGCAGGGAAATTCTTGGGATACATGGTCACCCGTCGTGGGATCGAGGCCAATCCTGACCAAATAAAAGCGATCATGGAAATTAAGTTCCCGTGTAATCTTAAAGAGGTACAACAACTTACTGGACAAATCGTGGCTTTAAATAGGTTTATCTCTTGATCTTCAGATAAATGCCACCTATTTTATAATGTTTTGAGAAAAAAATAAGGGCTTCGAATGGACGAGCGACCATGAAAATGTGCTCCAAAAACTCAAGGAGTACATGGCTTCACCACCTTTACTGTCAAAGCCTGAAGACCACGAGGTTCTCCAGCTTTATTTAGCAGTCAACACGACCGCTATAAGTGTCGTCCTAACTCGAGAGGACAAAAAGCAACAACTTCCCATCTATTACGTAAGCAAGTCACTTCTCGACACCAAAACCAGGTATTCCTCTATGGAAAAACTTTTGTTGGCCTTAATTAAAGCGGCAAAAAAGTTAAGTCATTATTTCGAGTCACATCCTATAACTGTCGTGACTAACTTTCCTCTTAAGTCTGTCTTGAGGAAACCCGAGTTGACAGGTCGACTGGCAAAATGGAGCATCTACCTTAGTAGTTACGACATTAACTACAAACCCAAGACCGCTATCAAATCGCAAGCATTGGCCGATTTCATCGCCGATTTCAGTCCAGAACTGATGTACCGACGGAACCTGTGGCCACTCTCGACGACGTGACCTGGACTTTACACATTGACGGATCATCCAACGCCTCGGGGGGGGGGGGCAGGTCTTGGCGTCGTCCTCGAGTCTCCACAGGGGGGCAAGATTGTATACTCCATATAGTGCAATTTCAGAGCTACGAACAATGAAGCTGAATACGAGGCTTTGATCGCAGGAATGAATATGAATCACGACCTAGGAGTAACAAGACTTCACATAAAAAGCGATTCCCACTTAGTCGTGAATCAAATGAATGGGGATTTCGCAGCTAAAGATTCCAGGATGACGACTTATCTCAGAAAAGCCAAAGCTAAGTCCGAGGAATTTCAATATTTTTCTATTTCATAGATCCCGAGGGATCAAAACACCCAAGCTAACACATTAGTTAATCTTGGATCGGCACTCGGACAATCCCCATTTAACGTCGTTCCAATAATTCATCTGGCGACGCCGTCCGTTGAAAATGAAAACGACGTCCAAGCAATAGAACAGGAAGACAATTGGTCGAGCGACATCGGAAGATTCTTAACGAACGACCAACTTCCTGAAGACAAAATGGAAACCCGAAAAATCAGATTTAAGGCATCAAGGTACATTATGATTAGAGGAAAATTCTACAGACGATCGTCGACAGGACTAAATCTACGATGTGTTACCAATAAAAATCAAATCCAAAACATTTTGCAATAAATGCACGATGGAGAATGCGGTAACCACTCTGGCGGTCGCATCCTAGAAAATCGTATCTCTCGACAAGGATACTATTGGCCGACTTTACGACATGAAGCAATAAGGTACGTCCAAAGTTGCGACGCATGTCAACGACATTCAGGTATGTCACACAAACATTCTTAACCCTTGCACTCGACTTTAACTCCATGGCCCTTCATGCGATGGGGAATGGATATTGTAGGCAAATTACCTCCGCCCCCCGGGCAAAAGGTATTCCTTTTAGTCATCACCGATTATTTTTCAAAATGGATTGAAGCGACTGATTTCTCCTAAGTTTGGGACAAAGAAGTCATCTCTTTTATCCAGACTAACATCATTTGCAGGTTCGGAATCCCATCCGAGATTGTATGCGACAATGGATCGCAATTCATAAGCGACAGAACCCACCAGTTCTGCAAGGATCGTAACACCAAACTTACGACCTCAACACCATGCTATTCTCAATCAAACGGACTTGCCAAGTCAAGTAACAAAACGATCATCAATTCGATCAAGAAAAGGCTCAGAGCAGCAAAAGGTAAATGGGCTGAAGAACTTTCGACAGTTCTTTGGGCCAATCGTACGACACCTCGTACCTCCACAGGACAAACACCCTTCTCTCTAGTCTATGGTTGTGAAGCAGTCTTGCATGTCGAGACCTAACTTCCTACCTCACGACATTCGTTGGTCGACCACAACTTAGTCGACCTAAGTTACGACCTCGACGCATTAGAAGAATTAAGATAATCAACATTGATCAAAATGGCATCTCAAAAACAGTCAGTCTAACAACATTTTAATAAAAATGTCAAGGTCAAGATCTTCCAAGTAGGCGATTATGTCCTACGACGAGTGTTTCAAAACACTCAAGAACCAGATTCAGGTAAGCTATCCACCAAATGGGAAGGTCCGTACCGAATAACCGAGGTTTTTGGAAAAGGAGCCTACCAATTACAAACCCTCGATGGTCGCAACATCCCTCGAAGTTGGAATGTGGTACATTTAAATAAGTATTTATTTTAAACCCATTTCATATTTTATTATGATTATCTCTTTACAACCATTACTGACTTAAGCACCGGAGAGTCGTTGGCCTAGCCAACGACCCCATCTAATGTTATTTCATTACAGTATCGGTCGATTACTCAACTATGCTTATGGTTCACGATCATCTCACGACCAAGTCGTACGATCTAAGAACTTGATGCCAAAACTTTGCCTTAACCACAAATACCTTGCTCTATTTCTGAGTTTAACATCTCTTACTCACATTCGATCGCAAGGTTCTTTATGACCCAAAAAGTTTGGTCGAATTATACGACAAATCTTATTTGTTTTATGCGTGAATACTTGGGTTTAATCAATTAATAGGTTCATAACTTGCCCAGTCGTAAGTTTCTTACTAACTATTTTTACTTGTCCAGTCGCAAGTTTATTTACTTATAATTGGTCATAAAAGACGTCGTGTGTTACTTGGAACAATTTCCATTGATCTTTCGACGATTGTCGTGAATAACTTATTCTAATGTTTGTTTCGACAAAATAAAGATTGTGATAGAATAAAGTTTTGACAGATTTTCATATTCAAAAGTTCTTGTATTACTATCTAGAAAGATATTACAAGGCACGACACGACCACCAACGGTCGTCCGATTGAAAGACAAAAAATTATAAAAAGCTTAAACTAAGGAATCAGCTGCTCCTGTTCCTACTGCTGGGGCGCGACTCTAGCGTCTCCACCTTCAGGGGAATCAACCACCGACTCCGGCTCTTGCTCGTCCTCAGAGTCAAGGTCCCTCTCAGCCCTGACGAACTCCAAAAAGAAGGATTTTTCACCTTCTACCGATGATAGGGGATTCTGACCCCTTAGGTGTCATCTCATCATGGCCGCCCGAACCTGGAGACAAGTAAAATCCTCGATGGACTTCACCTTCTACTCGAGTCGGGCGACCTTCTCCTTCGTCACTCCCATTTCTGCCTTAAGTGCCTCGACTTCTTTTTCATTCGCAATCGAGGCTTCCTTGGACGTTTTTAGCTCTGCCTCCGCCGCGGACGTACGATCAAGGGCCATCCTTAACTGCTCTCGAAGCTCTCCCTTGTCTCGATCCGACTCCTCAAGGTGGATGAGGGCAGTGTCCAGGCGTTCAGAATATTCCTTACACTGGGCTTCGTTCGATTTGCCCTCACCTCCGCCTCTGCGACCTTAGTCAGAGTCGCCTGCTCTTTGGCCAAGAAAGTCAAAACTGTCCTCTATACCTTCTCAAGGTTGGTATTAAGGATGAGTCCCGCCTCAAGCGTCTACGCAATCACACGACAGGTACCAGGTCGCAAGATTTAAAACAAAAATAAAAACTTACACCGAAAGACGCTTACCATAAAGGAGAGCCCAGTGACGTGAGACCCTAAATCGTCGACCGATACATCCTTATAACGGTCGCGAAACGTCGGCATCAAGAACTTTCCCAGACGTGGGAAAAGCACCTCCCGACTCAAATTATCAAATGACATAAAGTCGCTTGGTAAAGAGAAGTTCACTGGCATTTGATTCGGGCCCACCTCCACCTGAGAGTATTTTCCCTTGTCCTTCGACGGGGGGGATTGTCCTTCCACCCTGGATGGTGGAGATTGTAGGATCAACCCTGCATCCACGACCTGAGGCGTCTTTGCCTTCTCCAAAACAGTGGTGTCAGAGCCACTGTCCTTTGAAGACGGTTTCTTTAGGACCGTCTTCGGCTTCTTAACCCCGACCCAGACGTCGGGGGAGCTCTTCTCTTGATCTCTCGCCCTTTTATGGGTGATCTGAGCAAAGGCCTATCTTCTCGAGAGACCCGTTGGTGGCTTCATATGGGTTGATCCTCCTACAAAAACAACAAACAGTAAGTGACGTCCATGACTAAAGCTTACAAAAATTTTACAAGTAAGTGACATCTTTTGTAAAGACTAGACCTTATAAGATCTCACGATCCAAAGGAAACATCTGACAACTAACCCTAAGCGATCTTACGATCAATGGGTGACGACTGACGACTATGCCCTTAAAAAACCTTACGATCAAGTGGTGACGTTTAAACGACTAGACCCACTAATCCCACGACCAATGTGTGACATCTTTTTTAACTAGACCCCATGAGATTTTACGACCGATAGGTGACGTCTAAGCGTCTAGACTCTATAAAATAAGCTAAGCGTGAAGAAAGACTTATCCGTCATTTCCTTCTCAGGAGTTGCCTCGCTAGACTCCTCCTCCTTTTCCTCGATTGACGGGGCAATGAAAGTCCCGAGAAACTGTATCTCGTCGTCTTCCTCGTCCGCAAATGAACGAGTAAAAAAATGAACGCTCCTTGATTCTATGCATGAGGAACCTCTCAATCTTCTCCAACGAATTAGGAGAAGGAATGAGAGAAGAGAAATCGATCTCTAAAAACAAACAAACACAAAAAACGTTAGGCACTTTACAACTGCAATAAAAAATGATGACTAAGAGACCCTTAGTCTTACCCTCAGTATTCTACCCGGTGGTGATGCAGTGAACGTCACCATCTACTGACGACAGGCGACCAAAGACATACCATGCCTTCCACCCGCGGTCGTTAATGGACGTCCCCTGAACCAAAGTACGATCCCCCTATACTTTGAATAGAGGATGTATCTATGGTTCGCCTCCATCTTGACCGAGTAGGCCAAAAGGAGGTCATTGACATTAAAGGGCGACGCCTCTTCAGATGTTAATCGTTTGACGACTTGAATGATATGCTAGAATTAGGGCATCATCTGCCCTAGCGAAAGGTCAAAGATCGATAAGAACGATCTCGACAAGGTGAGAAGGGCCACGAAAGCCCAATATGGAATGGGTAGTCGTGCAAGACGAAGTACCCACTCGGGCATTGCTCCGGTCTCAAGAGAACCGAAGGACACATGCAAACCTCCCCAGGCACCTGGGCCAGGGACCTAAAGCCGCCAAGTTTGGAAAATTTTGTAAAGGGTCTATACTTTTTATATTTATATTAGGCTTAGTTTAATTGTTTTGGGATTTAATGTAAATGGGCTTGAGCTTTAGGTTAGAACAAGGGAATTGGGAGGGTATATATATTTTAGGTTTGCTTAATCATTAGGTTAAGTCATTCAATCACAATGTAGTCGTTTTGAGAGATCGTGTCTTCTAGAGACAGAAACTCTTTCTCTCTCTAGGTTTGTGTTCTTAGTTTTACATGAATGGATGAATAAAAGGTATTCTCTCCTAATCTCATCTTGTTTATCTTGTTTGGTTCATGAATTGTTGTTAAATTTGGGATCTACATGTGGTATCAGAGTCGGATCGAAGAATTTTTTTTCTTTGATTCGATCGATTTTCAACAGTTCATGTTCATTGGCCCAAAGTTTTTAGTAAACTGTGATTTGGGTCTGATTTGGTGAATTTTGGTGTTAATTTGTGATTTAGTTGCACAAAATTGAATCGATGTTGATTGATTCTAATATATATATATATATATATATATATATATATATATATTAGAATCAATTACATTTGTTGATTTTATTAATTTTGGAGTAATCTATATCAGATCTGTGAATTTTAGAAAAGTTTTTGGTGTGACTGTGTTCATCTCGTTGTCCATGAGATTTGGTTATGTAAATCAAAGCCATGCCATACATATTGTTTAATTCTAAATTCGAATTGGATGTTTCATCATGGGACGGTGGAGTCACACTTAGTGGAAAACAATTGTGAATTGCGGCTTCAATTGAAATCGGTGGCTGTTCCTTTGTGACCTGCGACAATTTAAAAAAAAATCATCATCCAGGTTTACCAAGTTTGATGTTAATTTTAATTGGTTAACTTAACATAATGGGTTGGTGGATGAATGATAAGGCGACTATAGTGGTTCGGTGGAGATTGTTTGTGACCGACGGTGAATTTAATTTGAGATCGGCGGCTATAGTTTACAATGATTGAAAGTTTTCTTGTCAAATTTGATTGGAGAATACAGCTGCCATCGAGTTTTTAGTTTGTTTGTTGGCTTGATCCGGGTCATTGTGTAATCACCGTTAAATCCGGGTTAACACCATGCCATCCGTATTTTGATCATTATTGAGTAGTAACCAGGTTTGATAAATTTTTTGTTGGATCGTATTCTAACGGATGTTGGTCTTATTCAACCGAATATTTTTTTGATTGGGCCATACATCATATATTTGGGCTTAACTATACACCAAATTTTGAGCTTAAGTGTCAAAATTTTGACAAGTTATTATGCCGTCCAAAATTTTAGAGATTAATTTGAGGATTATATTTTTGCAATTCTTGAGAACCGATTATTGTTCCAAAGAGCGTATATTCCAGATTTATTTGCGCTTTGACCATGTGATCCGTGATACAGATTCTTCAAGAAATATTTTTGTATCTGTTCCAGGATTTTCTCGTTCGGCTTTTCTCAACGGTTTTGCTTATCCATGTGATCCAGTTTATTGATCGATAATCTATTCACATGATTTTCCCTGAAGGCATATGTGGCATTATTCCAACTTTCAGATTGTCACATATTTCTACGCAACTGACTCAATTTCACAGAGCTCATGAAAGTCAATATTTTTCAAACATTGCGTGTTTGGATTCAGTCTTCGATTAGATTGGATTAGCAGTTTGCGTATCTGCAATCAACATTCTGGAGTTTTCTTGACGATGCTAGACCTTTGAGTGCTCTTAATCATTTTCCTGACCTGATCAATTAGAATTGTAAGTGCTTGCAATCATTGTTCTGGTGCTTTGGTTGTGATCCAGACTTTTGAGTGCCTATAATCATTCAACTGATTTGTGAAGATTGGAAGTCTGCGGTTTTTTCATTCAGTGCTCTGGAAAGTGTTATGAAAATGAGCATATTTATTTAGTTGCTTAACAGTTGTTGATTGCTTCTTCTTCCCTTGCCGAGTAGTGTTTGCTACAAGTTGCTTCCTCTATGAGCTGATCATGACAAGTTCAAAGTTGAACTCCTATTCAACTTGCGGTTCTAAGACAGATTCGTTGTTTTAAACTAAAAATGCATTGTGGTTGTCACGCAAAACTCACATTTCTTTCTTGTGGGCGTAACGAATGTGTCGAGTTTCTAGAGATAAAAGTTGTCTTTAGTGCACTCAGTCGAGGTTATTGCACACATCGAATATAGTTTTAAAGTTGAAACTTTGAAGAGCTTCATTCAAGGGGGATCCTAAGCTATCTTGAAGATCGCAAAACTAAAGTTTTTCAAAGAAATCAAGGGGGAGAAGAATTGGCGCTTCAAAGACGATGATTCCTTTACAAAACTGTTAGTGCTTAAATATGTTGGATCCAAGATCATGAAGATGGAAGTCAAAGTCAATGCTCAAGTCAAAGCCTCTCAAGCATAAAGTCAAAGTCTTTTATAATAAGTCAATGTAAAAGTCAACTTGTTTTTTGTTTTGTCTTTGTAATAGTCAGGATGTAAATACTTTTTTTTTATGTTTGTAGACTCATAAGGCCAACTGTTCTTTGAGTTTTAGAGAGAGAAATATCCAGAGAGTATCATCTTGTACGACTTGAGAATTAATAGAGATTGTTTGATAAATCTTGTTGTTCATCTTGATTGTGTGCACACTTAAGGGACACACAAAAACTTTAGGGGGAGATTGTTAGGACATAAAATGTTCAAGTTTGGAAAGTTTTGTAAAGGGTCTACACTTTTTATATTTGTATTGGGCTTAGTTTAATTGTTTTGGGCTTTAATGTAAATGGGCTTGAGCTTTAGGTTAGAACAAGGGAATTGGGAGGGTATATATAGTTTAGGTTTGCTTAATCATTAGGTTAAGTCATTCAATCACAATGTAGTCGTTTTGAGAGATCATGTCTTTTAGAGAGAGAAACTCTTTCTCTCTCTAGGTTTGTGTTCTTAGTTTTACATGAATGGATGAATAAAAGGTATTCTCTCCTAATCTCATCTTGTTTATCTTGTTTTGTTCATGAATTGTTGTTAAATTTGGGATCTACATATTGTTAGGGTGTGTTTTATTTGTTGAATTGAAGTAGAGGGGTGGAAAAATGTAATGTTTTAAGTCATTTATTTTGTTAATGGGCTTTTCTGTGTTAAACGGGCTCTGGGCCTGTTAGGTCTAAGCCCTAAGTATAAATAGTTTGTTTCCTAGAAATTAAGTTAATGGTCAGTTTAGGTTTACACGTGTTTCATTCAATTCTCTCTGTAAACCTTTTTGAGCTTTAATAGTTAATACAAGCTTATGACCGTAGTTGATGAGATATATGGATCGTTCTTCATTGATTTATTGATTACACTTGCAAACTGGGATTCACAATTGGTATTAGAGAGAAGAGACGAAGATTTAATTCGGGAAATGTAACTATTTTTCTTTCTACTGTTCTGGTTGATCGACATTTGTTCTTGAGTTTCTGGGTTGATTGATTATTGTTAAATCTTTGAGTCTGCTTGATCCCTACCTCTTTCATTGTATTAGATTAAGTTTTTTTGGCAAAACTTCTTGGTCTAATTCATAAGATTGAAGTTGAATTTTGGGCTTTTCAAAGATCTGAAAAAGTGATCTGCGTTCTTAAAATTTTTCATTTAACTCATTGTTTTTGGTTAAATTCCCAAGTGAAAAAGAGTTAGAATTCTGAGTTTAATCAATTACATTTGCTAAATCTCATTAGTTTTCGATTAAGAGGTTTTGAGTTGGATTAAAGTGTTTTGGGATCTCGATTAAAAGTTATGCGCCGCTAAACCCGTGTCTTGTATAACCGGGTGTGGACTCTGAAACCATAATCAGGCGAAGCAAATACTGCCAAGCCCGCGTCCCTACACCCACTTACACCGACACCCGCTTCCTTGGTTGAAACCCGATCCTACCCAACCCCGTGTGTCTCCTCCCAAGTCTACATTCCCCTCAACCCCAGACCCGACCCCTACCATACCCGCTCCTACCAAATCTGCTCATGTCTCACTCGCTTAACTCCCAACCCCGGTTCCCACTTAAATCCCAAACCCGCATACCCCAAACCCTCTCCCGCTTACCCCAACCCCGACCCCGCAAAGTACCTGTGAACAGCAACTTGCAGCAGCTATATACTCTGCTTCTGTTGTAGAGGTGGACACTGTGGTTTGCTTTTTACACTGCCATGAAACTATTCTTGCACCCAAAAACTGACATCCTCCTGATGTAGACTTTCTATCCAAGTTTGCACCACCCAAATCACTATCAGAATATGCAAGTAGATCAAATGGTGAGTCATGAGGATACCAAAGACCTGATTTAGGTTGGCCTTTGAGATATCTGAATATCCTCTTGACTGCTTGAAAGTGTGACTGCTTAGGCCTTACTTCAAATCTTGCACACACACAAACAACAAACATGATATATGGTATTGAAGCAGTGAGATACATGAGGGAGCCAATCATGGATCTATAGTGATGAACATCCACATCCTCCCCCTCAAGATCTTCAGTGATCTGTTTGTGTGTTTCCATGGGTGTGCTTGCAGGCTTTGAATCTGAAAATCCAAATTTGGTGAGTATATCCTGCACATACTTGGATTGGCTGATGAATATACCATCTGTCTTTTTTTTTATTCCCAATATTCAAGTTCTAATCGCTAACAAACAATCAAGATGAGAATATCAAATCATATTCCATTGATTCAAGCAACAAATATTACAAATTCACATTTTCTCTCTCTAAACTCTCTCACTAGAAACATATTCAATTAGCTCTTCTCTAATCGGCTCTCTCTCTCTAGAACATGTACATCTCTCACAAACTTACTTTTTCTCTCTCAATGACTTCTTCGTTCAACTGAATACCACTACAGAAAAACAAGACTATTTATATCTACAACTAAAACAATGAAAAACAAATACAAATACAATACATTGACTTTTATTACAAAAGACTTTGACTTTGATGAGAGTTGACTTTCTTGAACTTTGCCCCTTTGGATTCAAGATCATTACAAAAAGATTTAGCAATGCGTTGTTCTCTCTTTAAGCTCGATTGAAGTAACTCCCCTTTGAACAATCTGTATGTTCACTTGTAATCTCCCTTTTTGAAACAAACATGATATACAAACTCCCCCTTAACACAATGAAATTCTTCTTTAGCTTTGTCTTCAAAAACTTTCAACAATCTTCCCAACGTTTGATCTTCAAAAATAGTAACAATCTCCCCCAAGGTTATAAGCAAACCTCTTTCAGACATTGAAAGAAATTATCTTCATTTTCAGCTCTGAATGATTTATCCAACTTTCTTCAAATAAACTTTCTCCAAAATCTGCTTGCTTTCGAAATTCTTTGAACTTTCGCTTATCAACTTTGATCAAACTTCAAATCTGAATTATCTCTCTCCATATCCAATACAAACACTTCTTTCCGGACATTTCTTTCAACTTTAACATTTCTTTGAATCACACATTTCTTTATCTTCTCCCCCTTTTTGATGATTAGAGCATCGATATCATCAAAACTTTGTCCAAGAAATGTCTTTGACCATTATGATCTGTCAAACTGAGCCTTTGATTCTGTGATCCATAACCAAGTATTCATCTACATCTTTGCAAATCCAGACAAAAATAATAACATGTAACCCCTGAAGCAACAAATGAATCAGTTAGAATGCCTGTCAGTAACACAAAGTCACTGTGTGTAACGAATACACAATATAAAGGAGCTTTTTGATGTTCACTCCCCCAGGGCTTCCATCCAATCATTGAAATACCACAAAGGCAATTTCTATGAATGTTATGACAAGAAAACCAATTCCTTGTGTGTTCGTGCATTTGTAGAAAGAATTAAGCACTTGATGATTGCTTTAAATAAGGATCAACATTGTGTAAACCACTGTGACAACAGTAGCTAAACACAGACTCAATGTGCATGATTGAAGTGCGAAGGTGGGGCAGACTTCCTTCTTTTTCAATATCCAGATTTTCCAAATGAAAACCAGATAGCATATATGCTGCGTCCCCAGAAAAATATGAAACATTTTCTTTTTGAGAAGAAAATGAGTAGCTAGTGGGGTTTAGTCAAGAGTTGGCATGGGCTATTTGCTTGTTTCAATAACGTTCACCAAAGAATTGTGAAACGTTAGTAATGTGGCTGCCCGGCTCAGAAAGTAGTTGGTGCAGAGTTTAATATTCTTTTACTCTGATCTCACACCCTCTTTCTTTTGATCATTAAGCTCACTACTAACCAAACTCTCCTTTACATTTTACCTCATCACACCCACACTCATTTCTTTTAGACTCCTCACACTCAATCACTATTGGATTAACTTCTTGGGTAGGAAACACTGGTTAACATGATTTCATAGAAGTTCATTGAAGTCCTAGCACAAAGAACCCATATTTCCTATGAAAGCATAAAGTTGCTCAATATGGTTTAACTTTATCAGTTAAAGCTCATATACAAATGTCAGGTGAATGTAAGCTCATAAAATATAATCATGAATATTTGAGCATTTGAAACATTGAAATATTTTCAAACAAGTATATTGAATGAATGAATACGAATGCAAGAAACTTGTTTGAAAATCTGACATTGTATAAAAATGATCAGAAATGAATGATAAATCAATTAAGGCTTATGGTCAAGAATAATGGATATTGTCTATACGAAACAAAAATATAGACATTCTTGAAATGACGTTTCGAAATGAAATGACGCTCAATATACATTGAAGTACAAGCGGGGTGTCTTACCATCGAAAAAATTGGTTACAATATGAGACATGGTAAGAACAATGTGAACAAATAAATCAAACCGGTGTGTGTGAATACTTGAAAGTATATGGAAAAGACAATACGCAAGTATTTATCTTTGGAAACACACGGTTTGTAAAAACATTTAAGCCCAAATAAAATGAAAACATTTAAAATTACACTTCCAAATTATAAAAACGATTTAAAAATCGGGAAGTGGTTTGAACATTTCATAACATGTTTTATATATCTGAAAGTTGTCCTTCTTTCAGATATATTTGAGATTAAGATAAGAAATTTACCTTTTCGCGCAATCTTAAATCTCATGAAGTCAAGCTGAAGTCATTAAGATATGATCTTGATAGCTTCCTCTCATCCTACACAAGTCTCAAAGTCTAGTCAAAGCAAATTTATTCACAAAATTATTCGAATGTAAAAGACATAAAGCAATAAAACATTGATTGTACGAGTTCTGATTTGAGATAATCAGAAATCATCAGCTTTTACTCCCCCTGAAAATATGCATCTGAAATTTGGCAGTAAAAGGCACATGATAGATATCTACAACTCCCTTTGAAGTGTAGTTCGTCATATCTTCCGAATACATATTTCCAGAAAAATTTATGTACTCCCCTTGAAGGTTGATTTCCTCTTCTGAGTATCTGAGTACACTCTTTTATCAGCCCGGGAGTAGCATTTCTTTTTCATCATTGAAGAGCGAGTCCTAAACTGTTGTGTTTAGAAGTCAAACTTCGTTGAAGTATGGGTTCTAAGATGATGTACTTAGAAGCCTTCACTCATCGGTTCTCTTACTCCCCTTTGACTGTAGATGCCTGCAACACAGAATCAACTTTCGGCTTTGGTACCCACTGGTATTTGGGTCCATGAATGTAAGTTGCAGTTTGAATGGGACTAACTGAATAAGAACCATACCAGTAATGATCACTAGCTTTATGAACAAAATCATATGTATGACAATAAGAACAATACCTCTTTTTAGATAACCTGATCAATTGATCTCTCGAATAAGCAAGATCAGGTTTACCTTTCAGTACTTTGTTCTTCTTTGCATTTGAGGCAGATACAAATGATTTGTTACCTGTCTTCTCTTCCTTCTTTCCTTTCTTTTCTTCCTTCTTCTCATCATTCTTCTCATCTTCAACTGGTTTTACCTTCCAAACCAGCTTCTCTTTTTCATATCTTTTTCTTCTCCTTCTATGTGTACCTGAACCATCTATTTTCCAATCATAGAAAATGTTAGTTGTACGAATCTGATCAAATGAATTAACTAACCTTCTTGAAGAAACAGTTTTCTGATGTGAGCTTGCAGCTGTCTTGAAAGAACCAACTGAACTATTTCTAGGTGAGTGAATTTTGGACTCTGGAGTCGTATGCTCAGTCACCACCACCTTTGAAACAATCTTTTCAAGCTCTTTTATCTTTAAAGATAAATTGTCTCTTTCTGCAATGAGTAGGTCAATCTTCTGCTTGAATTCAGACTTCGTTATCTGCTCTTTCAATGCATTTGTAGATAGCTCAGATAGCTTTGCAGTTAATTTCCTTATCTCCTCCTCAAAAATATTCCTTTCTTCCTCAAAGTCCTTCTCAGCACTCTTTCTTCCATCAGATATCTCTTTAAAGAATCCAACATTCTTCTGTTCAATTTCCTTTTTATCCTTTGCAAACTTTTCTCTTTCAATAATGATCACTTTCTCAAAATCAGAAACTTGTTGAGAAAGTTTAATGCATTTAAGCTCAATTGTCTTCTTCTCTTCAACACTTTTTCTAGAAAACTCGGAGAATTTCTTAGCAAACTCTTTCTTTTCTTTATCAAAAACTGATCTTTCTTCAACAATTTGCAATTCTAATTCAAAGATCTTCTTTTCATTAGCACACCCTGCTTGCTGAGACTTGACAATGTGATCTTCTAATTCTGAGATCTTGCTCTTTAACTAAGTGTTTTCAGCTTCCAAAAACAAGACCTTTTCTTCATTAAGCCCAGAAATCTGTTTAAGAAGATCTTCATTTATTTTCTTTAACACACTGACTTCTTCTCTCAGTAGCTTCCTTTCATCAGAATATTTCTTTGACCTTTTTGTGTATTAATCAACTGAGGAAGCAAGATTTTTGTTTTCTAATTTGAGCTTGTGAATTTTCTTTTCATCATCATCAGAAAAATATCCCATCTTGAATATTTGTTTCAAAAAGAACTTGAACTTGATCGTTAATCCAAATGAAATCTCAAAAATACAGAAAAAACTTGAAATAAAAATTCAGAGATTTTGATCACAAACAGAAATATGTCCCCCTCCGCAGACTTAGCACGGGGGTCCCGCTATTAAAAGCCATATTACAGTTTTGAAAAATTCTCAAAAAATATTCTAAGTAAAACAAGCTTTGCGTAACACTCTGAATGCGCAATCCACACTTTGCGTGACACTCTGAATACGCAAACCTCACTTTGCGTGTCACTCTGAATATGCAAACCACACTTTACGTATCACTATGAACTGGTTACGCAAACCTTACTTTTCGTATCAAGAAACGTACGCAAACCAAATCTTGCGTGTTGTGTAGCTTACGCAAACCTTACTTTGCGTATCAAGAAGCGTACGCAAACCAAATCTTGCGTGTTGTGTAGCTTACGCAAACCTTACTTTGCGTATCAAGTTGAATAAGCAAACCTCAATAATGATCACGATGAATTTTCTTGATGAATCTTGCGCAAACCTTGGATGAACTTGCGCAAACCTCGGATGAACTTGCGCAAACCTCGGATGAACTTGCGCAAAATTTGGATCTTGCGCAAACTTCAAAAATCGTTCAAAATCGCACTAAAAACACATCTAGACCTTGAATTCTAACTCGAAACTTTGACAATTTGCTAGTCTAAACATCTAGAACACAATTCTAGCACTTAATTTCGATCAAACAACACAAAAATGTACAAATCAAAGTGAATACAGTGCATTCAACTCGTGAAACAAAACTCAATAAAATTCCCAAATTCAAGAAAATTACAGTGCAAATCATGAAACAAACTAAACAGACTCGATCGATTACACTTTTCTAACAAAACCTAATAAAAAACAACTCGAAATTCACATAAAAACTCGAAATCGATCTGGACATCGAAGAACACTATACGAACATTCTAAATTTTCTTGATTTCAATTTGGAATCTGCTCTGATACCAATTTTTATTCCCAATATTCAAGTTCTAATCGCTAACAAACAATCAAGATGAGAATATCAAATCATATTCCATTGATTCAAACAACAAAGATTACAAATTCACATTTTCTCTCTCTAAACTCTCTCACTAGAAACATATTCAATTAGCTCTTCTCTAATCTGCTCTCTCTCTAGAACGTATACATCTCTCACAAACTTACTTTTTCTCTCTCAATGACTTATTCGTTCAACTGAATACCACTACAGAAAAACAAGACTATTTATATCTACAACTAAAACAAGGAAAAACAAATACAAATACAATACATTGACTTTTATTGCAAAAGACTTTGACTTTGATGAGAGTTGACTTTCTTTCATCTTTGACTTTCTTGAACTTTGACCTTCAGTCTTCTTGATCTTGTATCCAACATATTTATGCTCTAACACTTTTGTTTAACCTGTAGCCTAAGGAAGAATGTAAGTTCACCCATAGAGCTAATCTTGAAGCTTTTGTGCATTAGCTCCTCAATAAAATCTTTAGTGGATCCAAAGACGATGTCATCCACATAGATCTGCACAAGTTGGATGTCCTTCTTCTTCCTTTTGATGAACAGAGTCTTGTCTATTATTCCCCTTTCAAAACCATTTTCCAAGAGATAGGTAGACAGAGTGTCATACCATGCTCTTGGTGCTTGATGTAGCCCATAGAGTGCCTTCTTCAATT
Organism: Arctium minus; assembly: GCA_954870635.1. Classification (NCBI taxonomy): domain Eukaryota; kingdom Viridiplantae; phylum Streptophyta; class Magnoliopsida; order Asterales; family Asteraceae; genus Arctium; species Arctium minus. The sequence continues at coordinate 28,993,579 of OX941086.1, read as the reverse complement.
TGTATACTCTGTCAGGATAATTTGGATTCTCAAACCCTGGAGGCTGACAGACATACACTTCTTCTTCAATTCTCCCATACAGGAAAGCACTCTTTACATCCATCTGGTAGACCCTGAACTTCATGAAAGAAGCATAGGCTAAAAATAGCTTGATTGCCTCAATCCTGGCCACTGGTGCAAATACCTCTTCATAATCAATTCCCTCTTCTTGAGTATACCCTTGTGCCACTAATCTGGCCTTGTTCTTTATTACTATTCCTCTCTCATCTTTCTTGTTCCTGAAGATCCATTTAGTGCCTATAGCTCTGTGTCCTTTTGAAAGGTCAACCAAATCCCATACATCCTGCAGCACAAACTGAAGTAGCTCCTCTTGCATTGCTTCTATCCAGCTTGGATCCTTCATTGCATCATATGCCTTTTTGGGTTCAACCTGTGATAGAAAGCAAGATAGTAATCCTGATTGTATGTCCTTCAATCCTCCCAACTTGCTTTGATTCCTTGTGGTTATAGGAGAATTGATGTCACCAATCACCAATTGAGGAGGATGATTTTTCTGAACTCTTTTTTGATGAACAACCTCTTCATTAATATCTGCTTCCAGATTAGAGTCATTCTTTTCAGGAGTGCTTCCAAAAAAAACTGAAGAGTTATCATCATCTGTGTCATCTTCTTCCAAACATGGCATCTCAGGACCTTTGATTCCTGAATCTGAGGGTTGATCTTCCTTTTCACCTCTGTCCGCTTCATTCTGAGCTGGTTTAGTGTCCTTTGAATCTGAAGTATCTTTCTTATCTTGGTCACAGAATTCAACAGGATCAACAGTAGGTGTTGGGAACAGCACAAACTCTTGTCTTTGTACTTGTACCTTTTCTGTCCCTGTTCCTGCATTATGCTCATTACTGAAACCCAAAGAATTAGACATTGAATCAATGTCAAATAGCCAATTAGGACCTGAACCAAGTTGATTTGGTGTGTTCTCATTGCATTTGACATTGTCACTTTCTTCAATAATCCTAGAAGAGGTGTTGAAAACTCTGTAGGCCTTACATTGAGATGAATATCCAACAAGAAACCCATTCTCAGCTTTGCTATCAAACTTGCCTAGGTGAGTTTTGGTATTGAGAATTGTGCAAGGACACCCAAATGGTTTGAAAAATCCAATAAAAGGTTTCTTCTTTTTAAAAAGCTTATAAGGTGTCTTGTCTTGAGATTTCACTACTAGAACTCTGTTTTGAACATAGCAGGCAGTATTAACTGCTTCTGCCCAAAAAGTAATTGGAAGTTTTGAATCTGCCAACAGAGATCTAGCAGCTTCTATCAGAGTCCTATTTCTCCTTTCAGTAACACCATTCTGTTGAGGAGTCCTAGGAGCACTGTATTGTCTCTCAATGCCTTTTTTCCTCACAGAAGCTGTTTAGGTCATTGTTTTTAAATTCAGTTCCATTATCATACCTGATGAATTTAACTCTTAGATTTGTTTGGTTTTCAACTCTAAGAACAAAGGATTTGATCAGTCCACTTGTCTCATCCTTAGTCCTCAGAAAATAGACCCAAGTGAATCTAGAGAAATCATCAACAATAACCAAGCAGTAGGATTTCTTACCAATACTCATCACATTTGTAGGACCAAACAGATCCATATGCAGTAAATTAAGAGGTGAAGAGATTGTATTTATCTCTTTGGACTTATGAGAAGTTTTGTGCTGTTTGCCTTTAAGACATGCAACACAATGATCATCACATGAAAATACCTTTTGTGGCAAACCTCTTACAAGGTTGTTTTTCACAAGTTTGTTCATTGTTTTAAGGTTCATGTGACACATCCTTCTGTGCTAAAGAGATGATTCATCCAAAGAAGCTTTTGAAAATAAACAATTTAAAGATGAATCAGAAGCTACACTCTCCAAGTCTAAGCAATAAACATTGTCCTTTCTAGGAGTTCTAAGTAGTATCATACTTTCATCAACTACCTTGAACCCTGGAGCAAGGATAATACATTCAGTATCATTGAATAATATGATATGTTTCTTGTCACAGACCTGTGATACACTTAACAGGTTGTATCTCAATTGCTCAACATAGTATACATCCTCAAAGGTCATCTTACCTTTTGACACATTACCTTTTCCACTTATCTTTCCACCTGCTGGATTATCACCAAAAGCAACATGTCCTCCATCAATTCTTTTGAAGTTTTGAAGGCAAGCCATGTTACCTGTCATGTGCCTGGAACAACCACTATCAACATGCCAAATGCTCCTTCCCTTGAGTTGTTGGTTGCCCTGCACATATAATAAAGCAGTTAGTTTTTAATAGGAATCCAAGCCAAAGTGGTCTTGGGTTTCCCATTCTCATCAACATATTCATATTCAGACTTGATGAGATTATCAAACTGAGGAATCTTATTACTTGAATACTTTGTCAGAAGAATGGGCCTGTCACTGGAAGCAGTACTAACTTGATTGGCAGTACTAACTTTGTTAGAAGTACTAACATCATTAGCAGTACTAATTGGGTTAGCAGTACTAACTGGGTTAGCAGTAGTATTGCTTGCAACAACACTATTTCTGTCAGCAATACTATTTGTAGTACCAGTACTAACATATTTCTTTACTTTTGGAACCCAAACCTGGACAAAGTTGTTTGCTTTCTTTTTCTTTAAGTTACTCCTTGGCTTATTTGGAGTATTTTTCTTTGAATTAGCAAACTTATTCTGAGCATGAGATTTTATAAGTGCCCTTCTCACATTCTCAGCCATATGATTCCTTATTTGCTTCCTATAACCAACAGGATTTTGTATATTTCTTTGAAAAGTGATCCTTTGGTTAATAGGATTGAAATAACAGTGTTTGGCTAGATGATTTAACTTGCCACAGATAAAACAAGGCTTTGGTCTGTTAATTTTTTTCAGATCAATTCCTTGTTTTAAAGCCCACTGATTATTTCTGTTTCTTTGATTTCCCCTTGTTTTATCATGTTGTTGGGGCTGATTCTGTTTACATGTACAGGGATTAACAACAGTGGTTTGCATGTAATGGACTCCCTGTACCTTTCCCTTCCCTCTCTTAGAACTTTCAGCCTTTTCACTCTTTACAAAAGGTTTACCCCCCCTTCATTAGTAAGGATATGATTTTCTAAAGGGATTTCTTTAAGGTCATCCTTATTCTTACCCTTAGTGGTCTCTTCTTCAGCCTCTTCCTCAATCACTACACTGTCAAGAGGATCTACATATGTGGCTCCTGCAGGTAAGTCTATTTTCTCTTGTCTTTCTAAGAGGTCTGAAGTGGGAGGGATATAGTTATTGTTATAGGGTGGAGGGGTACTGTTGTATCCTAAACCTCTTTTCAGGTTGTCATGGACTTGAGATTTTAGAAGTGAGTCCATTGCTTTAGAGGCATTGGAAAACTTCTCAATGTCCAGGTTGGCTTTCTCAAAATCACTCCTTATCTTCTCACATTCCTCTTCAGACTTTTTAAGCTTAAACTCTAACTGATTCTTTTCCCACTTCCAGTAGTTAGTATCATATGTGTGTTGAAGTTCATTGGCTTTGTATGCCTTAATCTATTCTTCCAAATTCTCAAAAATCACAACATACTCTCTTCTATCTTTCTCTAACCTTTTTAGGTCATCACACATGCTTTGACTGTGATCCCTGTACTTTTTAACAGTTTCTATGCAAGATTTTGAGCAAAGGTTAGATTTTACCTCTGTGGGAATATCTGTGTTTGCTGACTCTGAAACTTTAGCCATTAAAGCTTGATTCTGAACTACTTCTTCTGCTTGGTCACTCCAATCAAATCCCATTCCTTCTTGGGAAACAAGATCTTGAGAAGAGTTCCTGTTGTTGAAGCTAGTGGACTGTGATGGTTGATGGTTGCTAGTATGTTGTTGAGACATTCCACTTCTGCATTCTCTTGCAAAGTGCCCCAGCTTGTGACACTTGTAACATTCAACCTTATTTTATCAAATCCAACCCCATCTTCTCTTTTCTGAGCAAAGTTGTTCCTTCCAGTCCTTTTGATGAATCTTTTTACCCTCATTGTGAGCATAGCCATCTGCCACTTGATATCCATCTCTTCCAGATCATCAGAATTTATCTGTTCTAAGTCATCATTAATTATAGTGGAATTAGCATGACTGGCTAGAAAAGCTTCTAGAACTGAGTCATTAGATCTATCTTGCTTTGATCCATAGGCAGCACTAACTGATTCTGTATTAGCAGCAGAATCAGTAGAAGATGATAAAAGAGCAGCATTGTATGAGTATCCAGAGTGCCTCTTCTTAGCTTCTACCTCTACTTCAAACACCCTAAGGTCATTATAGAGGTCATCCAGTTCCTTGTCCTCCAGTTGGCCATTCTGTCTGAAGGAGACAGTGTATATAGTCCATTCATCACCAAGAGATCTTAGAAATTTTCTGTTGACATCATCTTGATCTATTTGGACACCAACAGTATCCAATTCACCAATTAACTTATTAAATCTATCAAAAGTTTGAGTCATGGACTCATTCTTTGTAGACATGAAGTTTTCATATTGCTGCTTCAGGATGGACTTCTGATTTCTCTTGGTACTTTTGGTACCAGAAAATCTTTTCTGCAGTGCATTCCATAGAATTTATGCATCTGTGCAGTTTCAGAACTGGTGTTGGTACTCATTAGGTATAGCCAAGAGCAGAGTGCTTAAAGCTTTCATCTCTGTCTGCCTCATCTTCCTCTCTCCATCAGACTTTGGTGGAGGTCTTTTGCCATCTGGTCCTATCTTTTGTCCATCTGAGGGACCATTCTCAATGATATCCCAGATTGAGAAGTCTGTGAGAAGAATATATTGCTTGATTCTGATCTTCCACATGTCAAACTCATTGGGTTTGATCATGGGAACCTTTGATACCAAAACGCTGTCGCTTGAACTGTCCATGATTATAGGTTTCTGAGTTTCCTTGCTCTGATACCACTTGTCAAGATCGAAAAAATCTAATTAAGAATTTAATTAACACACTCAGAAACAATGTTAAAGAAGTTACGGAAAAACACTTTAACACTCAATCAATGAAACAGTACTTGAATGCAAATCACAAGTTATATTGATTTACTTAATGATTACAAACAAAACCTCAATCTGTTGAACAAGACTCAACAGACGTTCAATACTTCTCTTATTGAAAGGACTTCTAAGAACCTTGAGATTAATTCTCTCTAAAACAAACGTATATGAAAAACTATCAATGTATATTCTAAACTATGCCTTCTATACAGTATATATACAAGACAGATTACAAGATAATTATCAAAACAAAATTGATCTTCATAATCCATTCCATAATTATCTTCATCTCTATCTCCTGCTCCTATTCTTTCTCTTCAAGCATTATCTTCATAAGCAGTATTAACTTCATCCTAATCCAGCAGCATTAACATCCTCAGCAGTATTATCATCCTCAACAGTATAAACATGCTAGCAGTATTAACCCTTCACTTGCAGTAGTAATCTTCAAGCAGTACTAACTACTAGCAGTACTAACTCTCCAAGCAGTACTAACTATGCTTCTAGCAGTACTAAGTTTTCAAGAAATAGTAATACTACTAGCAGTAGTAAAAATCTTCAACTAGCAGTATTAAACTTTAAGTCCAGCAGTAGTATCCATCCTTAGCACATTTCAGACCCAACAGTCTCCGACTGCTTCTCAAGCTTCCAGATGCTATCTTTCACGATCGCGCAACTTTCGCTCCAGATATATCTGATGAGCAACTGCTCAGTGAGGTCCACGCACTCTGTTACGAGGGTTCACTCACCAAAGTGACAGACTTCCATCAAAACCATCTCCACCCAATCTGGTTCATGTTTTCACTATTCTCAACCACTGCCTCTCGTCAAAGACAAAAAGTATCGAACGGTGCAGCGACAACTTCCTATGCCTCTTCCACGTCGTCGCTTATCATCTACATATCGACTACGCCGGTCTTATCTGGAATGAGCTGGTCCAGACTGTTCAAGACAAGGACACAGGAAATCGTCAAAAATTCATTCCCTACATGAGATTTCTTCAACTTGCCATCGAAAGATTGATGACCAGCAACCCCCAAATTCCACGACGGAGGTCTCATCAGGTATGTACTCCTCACAAGATGCGCCTAATTGTTAACGAGCCAAAAGAGAATCCCGATATTGACCTGATGCGTATACCCAATGCCTTACTAGACTATGCTCGTCCAACGACACCTAGTGTGTTAGCTTATAGGCAAATTCAAGACCAACAAGCTCCTGTGGTCCGGTCGGTAGGACCTACCCAGGGAGCACAACCCGAGCGACGACAGGGTCCCCGAGTGAGACTTCCAAAAGTCCGGAATGTAGGGACTTCCGGACAAGGTGCGACGAGAGTAAAAATCGTGAGGGGTTCTGGCATGGGAGGTGTCGTGGACGAACAAGCTACTGCTACTAGGGTAAGACCAACCGAGCCTAATACTTCATCTACACTCCATGATGTACCAATCACCAACGACCTAACCTTAGCCGGTACTGAGAGTAACGCATCATAAGGTCATAACCCATCGAAATATTCCTCATCCTCCACCCAATCGAATAACGCCCGCAACCAATTTCGTTTCGCACCTATCGGTCGTTGCCCATCTCCTATCTCCTCCACTCAACCCTCCCCCAAACCAAACTCACCATCCCATTCCTCTCCGCAATCCCAACCAGCCTCACCTACACCCATATCACCTACACCATCTCACCATACATCACCTACACACACCTCACATCAACTTCCCTCTCCCACATCATCAAACCATCCTACTCCCACACCTTCCCTTTCCCAAGATGACTCTGGAGACATAAGGAGAGCGGAGGGAGTTTCAGTCGAAAATGAAAATGAGAGTGATTGTGTGAAGGAAAGGCGCAGTAAGAGAAATCATGAGCGATCGAGCATCACAACTAAATCTAGACGAGTAACCACATCTACTATCAACTCCCATGTGTTGGGACGAGGCATTGAAGAAGACGTCGTGGACCCAGTGGCGCAAGCATAAACCCCACCCGACCACTCAACCATCTCATAACAGATGGTTGTTTCAGATATTCACGAGGACATAGCAAATACGCTACCGGGATCTCACTTAGAGAGTCAAGGTATTGAAACAGATAGGCCTCAGCCTCGACCATGGACTTCTATTCTTCATGCATCGTGTCTAGAACCTATATACTCTTGGACACATACTGAGTCTATAGTTGTGATCATGTGTGGCTTAACCGAAACGACTATAGTGATACCCACAAGCGGTGCTCCACAAGGATTGTGTTGGGTCTGAAATATGCCAAACATGGTTACTACTTCTAGTTCAACATGGTTACTACTTCTGAAGTTAATGCTGCTAGAAGAACTTGGTTAATACTTCTGAGGTTACTACTTCTGTGCTTAATGTTGCTAGTTGTAGTTAATGCTGCTGGAACAAAGTTAATGCTGCTAGAAGAAAACAGTTAATACTTCTAGTTAGTACTTCTGTTATTAATGCTGCTAGTTGATGGTTAATGTTGCTCAACAAGATTAGTACTGCTAGTTCAAAGTTAGTGCTGCTTGAACAAAGTTAGTACTGCTTAGCTAGTTAGTACTGCTAGTGGTTAGTACTGCTTAGTAGTTAATGCTGCTAGAAGGAAGTTAATGCTGCTGAAGATTAATACTGCTTATATGATGAAGATTCGTATGAAAGGATATACATGGAAGCTTAGAGATATACATAGAAGATATATTGAAGATATTTTATTCATTGTAATTATCTTTGTATTCAGTATATATATATTGTATTGTTTAGAATAGAGAGATAACTTTTAACTTTTAGTTTACATTCTTTTTGAGAGAAAAACAACCTCAAGGCATAGATCCTAATTCTAGAGAAGTAGAATTCGTATTGGTGAGTCTGTTCATCAATATTGAGGTTGAGTGAGTAATCTTGTAACTTCAAAGCATTCAATACAAGTTTACAGTTTGTTATTCATATTTTCTGTGTTGATTTACTGTCTGATTAACTATCAAAGTGTTATTCCGCAAACTTCTTTGATATTGTTTCTGAGAATTAATTCTTGTTGAGAATTCGATCCTGACAAGTGGTATCAGAGCTAGTATTCTCAGAAACCTGCAATCATCATTCTTCCTTGAAATCAGAAATCATCAATGGCTAAAGTTTCAGATTCTTCAAGCACAGAAATCCCCACAGAGGTAATGTCTAATCTTTGCTCTAAAACTTGTATGGAAACTGTTAAAAGGTACAGGGATCACAACCAGAAGATGAGTGATGACCTTAAGAGATTAGAAAAAGATATAAAAGACTATGTAAGGATTGTTGAGAGATTTGAAGAGCAGATTAAGGGTTTTCAAGCTAATGAGCTGCAACACTCTTATGACACAAATTACTGGAAGTGGGAGAAGAATGACTTAGAGCTTCAACTGACCAGATCTAAAGAAGAGAGTGAAAAGCTAAGAGGAGAGCTAGCTAAAATTAAACTTGATGTAGAAAAGTTTTCTAATGCTTCCAAAGCAATGGACTCTTTGCTCCAAACTCAAATCCATGACAAACTTAGAAGAGGAATAGGTTATAACACCACACCACCACCATACAACAACAATTACATCCCTCCTATATCAGACTTGCTAGAGACCAAGAATAGGAAGGAATTGTCTGATGAAGCCACTAAGGTAGATCCATTAGACAAAGTGGTGGTTGAAACAGACTCTGAAGGAGAGTACTCTAATAATAAGAGTAAGGAGAACACTTTGAGTGGTGAGATTCCCCTAGAAAATCACATTATCACCAATGAGGGATGTGGAAAGACTTGGGTCAAATCTAAGGACAGAGAAAAGACAGAGGGAAAGTCTGATAAGGTCCACTACAAACAGACAACAGTTGTGAATCCTGTCCCTTGCAAACAGTGTACTTGCAATAAATCTGAGCCCCAAAAACATGATAAAAGGAGGGGAAATCAGAGAAATTGGAATAATCAGTGGGCACAAAAACAAGGGGTTGATCTAAGTAAAATCAATAGACCAAAACCTTGTTTTATTTGTGGAAAGCTTAATCATATTGCCAAATACTGTTATTTCAATCCTATAAACCAAAGAGTAAATTTTCAAAGACAAACTCAAAACTCCTTTGGTTATAGGAAGCAAGGAAGGAATCAAATGGCTGAGAACAGAGCACCTAAAAAGTCTCATGTTCAAAATAAGTTTGCTAAACCAAAGAAAAATACTCCAAATAAGCCAAGAAGTAATTTAAAAACAAAGAAAGCAAACAACTTTGTTCAAGTTTGGGTTCCAATTGTAAAGAAACCTGTTAGTACTGCTATCCCAGATAGTACTGCTAACAGAAATAGTGTTGCTGCAACCAATACTAGTGCTAACAAGGATAGTGCTTCTACGAGTATTAATGTTGCAAAGCCTATAATCTTGACAAAGTATTCCAGCCATGAGATTCCTAAACAACTCATTCAGACCAAACTGACAGATTATATAAATGAGAAAGGACAACCCAAGACCACTTTGGCTTGGGTTCTCTCAAAGACTAACTGATTTATCAAGTGTGCAGGGCAATCAAAAGCTCAAGAGGAAGAGCATTTGGAATGAAGATAATGGTTGCTCTTGGCACATAACAAGGAACATGGATTGCCTTCAAATTCTTTAAAAGATTTGATGGAGGACATGTTACTTTTGATCCAGCAGAAGTGTTTCAGGTTGCTAATACTGAAAGGTAGTTAGTACTTCTAGTTCAGTGAATACTGTCAGACTGTGTTAATGCTGCTGGTATGTGTTACTACTGCCAGTCTGTGTTAATGCTGCTGATAAGTGCTACTACTGCTAATGTAAGTTTTCTATACCTAAAAATGATCTTCATTGATTTTATGTCAAACCTGGATATCAATCAAAAAGCTTTTATCTGTATCCAAAGTTTGTACAAGAAGTACTTAATAATGAATTGACGGACATACTTCACTTTGATGAGGTATATGTACCTAAACCCCCTAAAGGCAAGGTTTTCTCAAACATGAGAAGATCTGCTAGGGACTCTGAAGGAGTTGACACCCCATTGTTCTCTACAATGATGGTGGTGTCCCACACTGAAGAAGGTATGGCAGCAGGGTCAAGGCCCTCATTAGACATTCCCACTGCTAGCCAATCCCAACCTTTCCACTCTATATCTATCCCACAGTCTCTACTTCATAAGCCAAGTTCACCAATAAAACAGATAAAGAAAACAGGTAAAGAAGGCTCCTTCCCTTCTTGTACCTTCACCCACTAAGCCTTTAAGCCCTCTAAGGGAGGATTCTCCTTTAGAGAATATCCAAAGGGAAACCATAGAGGTGTCTCCCAACCTCAAGAAGGTGCTCAATAAGGAGATGCAAGAGCATATGGGATGTAAGGCTCACACTACTGACTTTGCACAAAGTGCATGACAGGACAGTGTGAACATATCTAAGACCTTCCCCATGGCAACTTTAGATGAGTAATTATCTAAAGGTCCCAGGTGCCAAGAAACCAAGGGAGTAGAAGGTGCTTTTGCTAGGCAGAAGATCTCTACTAAAAGATCCAAGGATCCTTCAAGGGTGGTAAACACACCTAAAGGAGGTGAGGACAGTTTAACTACAAAGAATTGATGGATACACTTGGTACAATTAGTCTGAAAGTTCACAATCAAATTATGAAGATAAAAGAGATGAAAAGGTAATCACTTCTTATCACTAGCAGATAGATCATTTCAAGAAGCTGGTACTGAAAAAGAAGAAAATTAAAGTTTGTATTGATATGAAATCTTATTTTGAGGGGGAGATAAGTGAAGAAGCTGAAACAAAGCAGCAACTACAGCAGAAACAGAAAAGAAGATAACAGCAGAAACTGAATCAAGAAGAACTAGTAATTGCAGAAAATTTTGATATTATCATAAAGACCTTATGTTGAAGAACTTAACTTCTCAGTTTTGAAAAGTTAAGTTAGGGGGAGATTGTTGGGTCTGAAATATGCCAAACATGGTTACTACTTCTAGTTCAACATGGTTACTACTTCTGAAGTTAATGCTGCTAGAAGAACTTGGTTAATACTTCTGAGGTTACTACTTCTGTGCTTAATGTTGCTAGTTGTAGTTAATGCTGCTGGAACAAAGTTAATGCTGCTAGAAGAAAACAGTTAATACTTCTAGTTAGTACTTCTGTTATTAATGCTGCTAGTTGATGGTTAATGTTGCTCAACAAGATTAGTACTGCTAGTTCAAAGTTAGTGCTGCTTGAACAAAGTTAGTACTGCTTAGCTAGTTAGTACTGCTAGTGGTTAGTACTGCTTAGTAGTTAATGCTGCTAGAAGGAAGTTAATGCTGCTGAAGATTAATACTGCTTATATGATGAAGATTCGTATGAAAGGATATACATGGAAGCTTAGAGATATACATAGAAGATATATTGAAGATATTTTATTCATTGTAATTATCTTTGTATTCAGTATATATATATTGTATTGTTTAGAATAGAGAGATAACTTTTAACTTTTAGTTTACATTCTTTTTGAGAGAAAAACAACCTCAAGGCATAGATCCTAATTCTAGAGAAGTAGAATTCGTATTGGTGAGTCTGTTCATCAATATTGAGGTTGAGTGAGTAATCTTGTAACTTCAAAGCATTCAATACAAGTTTACAGTTTGTTATTCATATTTTCTGTGTTGATTTACTGTCTGATTAACTATCAAAGTGTTATTCCGCAAACTTCTTTGATATTGTTTCTGAGAATTAATTCTTGTTGAGAATTCGATCCTGACAGATTGGCCGGAATTCCTACCACAACTATCATCACACCAGCTGTGAATGTAGGCGGTACGACTTCAACAGTCGTTACCACAACTGGAAGTCTATGTGACCCAGGTGTTAGCTTACCCACTTTCATTACACCGGAACTATTACAACAGGCTTTGCAGGCTGTCGATGGTTTCGTTTCTCGCCAGCTTGAACAACAACGCCGATCAGCTGAGGAGTTCCAACAAACGGTTCTTCGAATGCTGAAAGGCAAGTTCCCAGCAGCTAAAGCTTCTCTCTCAGCACCTTCACCGCCACCACCTCCACCAGTTCAGCAGCTACCGTCAACCTCTGAGCTTAAATCGATGCTTCTAGCCGATCTTCTATCACATGGCACCCCTGAAGATACAGGACTTATTGCCATTCTTCATCAACAGTCAGAGTCCCGTCATTTCCAAGATGAAGTCAGAGCAGGTTTTCGAGATCTCACCGAAAAGATGGATTCCATTTCTGTCGTTTTCCAGTCTTCAATATCTGCCCTCTCCAACAGGGTTAAGATACTCGAGGATACTTGCCACACTCAAGACGGTTCTTCCAAACGTCCACATGTCGACCATGATGATCCCGATCATCATGAGGGGGAGAAACTACAGCGCCTCAATGACACAGCAGCAAGAACAGAGACCTCTCAGACAGATATTCAACCGTGACCTGCATAGGAAATACAATCAGAAGGGGCTCACGACGTTGAATCAGTACATGATACAGAGATCGATGATGCACAAACAGAGGTTATTTCACAGTCGAGTCACCTTCAGGCAGACTGCTCGGTCACAGAATTAATCGATTGTGAAGCAAGTACAGACTTACCCGATGAGGTCGGAAATTATGCAATAAATGATCAATTTGCAGATATTTATGAGTCAGCTGAACCAGTATCCAAAAGAGCTTTAGTCGTGTTCCATGAAGGAGTCAATGAATTGTGCACATTCGGTGATGAAGAATGTATGCTACAAGGAGACTATGATTGCTTATTTAAGCAGATGCGACTAGAGTTTTAGTCTACTGAGGCACTTTCCGACATCGCCCTCTACGATCAATTCCTTGAGTACCACCAGATCTCCCCAATCAACATATGTTAGAAACTCCAGTTCGTGAAGCCGTAAACGTTCGACTTGATCCACCACTGAAATGGGAAAGAGTAAGGATCAATGTTCCATTTCTTGAAGAGTCTCATAAAAGGATCTTTGCTCATTGGATTCGAACATATGATAAGGCGTTCATCTATGATATTGGGTCTTTCAACAGACGGAAGCAATACACATATTGCTCTCTAAGAGAGAACCACAATAGATCAAGCAAAGGAATCCGAATAAAGCTTAGAATCAAACTGTCGATGAGATTGGCAGTGACTGTTCCGAAAAATATGGTATCCGACCTTCGTTGTCACTAGAACTGATGGTAAACAATGGAAATTCTCAGAATTTGACTTTGAGAATCTAGAGCTACCGGATCTTCTGTGTTTACTACGTGACATGAAGACAAGAAACATACGTCCTGGAGAAGTTCAAGATGCTCTGAAAGCCGTAAAGTGTTTCATGATGACCATAATGAAGTTAGCGTGTCTTGAAGACTTGTAGATTGGTATTGAAAACCATCAAGCCAAGATCAATCTGTTCAAACCTGATCTTAGACTACCAATAAACAATATGGATGCTCCAGCCTACACAATGATGGAAATTTCGGAACTTGGCATGACATATCCAAACAGTGAAGGTAAAATGCGCTTCATCAGATTCAACCACATTGCCAGATTCTATGATGGTACTCTGTACATTCTTAGAGACAAACTTCGTGCCATGATTTCTCAAGACTTCAAAGATTGAAATCCGTTGGACCCAGGTTACAGAAAACTCGTGTCTAAAGCATTGAAGTTGATTCTTGAAAGGTTAGAGTTCAGAAATATGATAAGAATTTTTGAGATGCACTTTGGGCTTCGAAAGGCACATGTTCCGAACGGGAAAGACTATGAACTTCAATTCAAAGGGGGAGATTGTTAGGGTGTGTTTTATTTGTTGAATTGAAGTAGAGAGGTGAAAAATGTAATGTTTTAATTCTTTTATTTTGTTAATGGGATTTTATGTGTTAAACGGGTCTAAGCCCTAAGTATAAAAGTTTGTTTATCCTAGAAATTAAGTTAATGGTCAGTTTAGGTTTACATGTGTTTCATTCAATTCTCTCTGTAACCTTTTTGAGCTTTATCAGTTAATACAATCATATGACCGTAATTGATGAGATATATTGATCGTTCTTCATTGATTTATTGATTACACTTGCAAACTGGGATTCATATGTCATGACCGTTATGCGACTTTACGCTTCCCCCCACGAACTCTTCAATTTTCGAGAAACCGATTGGGTTACATTTTTCAACATGTGTCCAATCCGGTTACAAAAATTCGAAAAGTCAACTTACCGCCCAATTTTCGAATTTTGGGGGCAAACTGTTTGGGTAAAATTTTATAAGTCACGACTGACGCAAGGAAACCAAACGTCTACAATCTAGGGACCATTCTTGTATTAAGATAAGGTCCTGACGATCACACACACCGAGGTCCATAGTCGTTACTAATGACGACGGTCATAAGTTTCTCTCTACCGCAACTAAGAAGTCACTCGACGACTCCTATCTTACAACCTCTGTAACGTAACTAACGATTATGTCATTTATTACATACGACCGTTTTCTTTTATGGTTCTTTATTACAGGTTTTAAAGCGCATAATGGCCAACGGATATAACGGACGAATATCATCAATATCAATCATTATCAAGACCGTTGGACATTCAATGCTCTTTTATGACGACCAAAAGCTATATATATAAGGCTTGAAGAATCATCTGAGACACATTAATCAACCTGAACTCCTCTGCAACACTCAAGAACATTCAACTTATTTTCTCTTAAGCAAGAACTCTTGACAAAGTGCTCCAATCGCACGACGAATAGTTGCAAGCTTACGATTTACTTATTTATGTCTGTAATATTGTCATTTGTACTTTCGATCACTCCTTCTAAAGGACGACGTCCCTACGTGACGTCCATATTACACTTAATGATCTCTGATATCATCTGCGGTTTTTACCTTCGACGGGGTTTTCCGCCTCACCAAATTCTCTGTCTCTTATTTACTTTTATTATCTGTCGTACGATTTGTCGATCGATCGCTTACTTTAGTTGTTAAAGCTCCATACCGACCTTAGATCTTCATTTGGACGATTTTTGGCATTAACAACTATAAAATCTAGGATTCAATCCAAAATCCTATTTCTCTTGAAATATTTATTTCTACACTGACTTGAAATTATATTTACCCGGAAATTACGGGTGTTACAGAATCAGATCGAAGGACAGTCATCATCAAATACAATAGATGAGATCAACAATAGACTATCATTAAACTTTTAAATTAGTATATTCACCACCCCCTACAGCTTGTATGGGCTTTATTGTTACCTTCAGGCTTCAAAACCTAACAATCTTATACAAAGACATTACAATAAATTGTCATGCCGAAATTTTTATTCTTATGAAACAATAAGTTGTTGACACAAAGTTTGGTAACTTAATAAAACTCAAGAAGTAAATCGTCATATTAACATTTTTATTTGACAATTTTTGGGAAATGTTAAATGAATGCAGCTTGCTAATATACTTGTCAAGGGATCTTCATCCTTCAGTTTTTCTTTCTATAATTGTCATTTGCTTGCAAATGAATAATATGTGGTTGCTCACAACAGTGATGAAATACCCTAAAATTTAGAGTAATTTAAAATTTTGAAAATTTGGCAATATGACGTTTGTATTTGGAATAAACCACCCAAAAAGGGTAAATGTATAAAGAATTTACAAAACATGCGAACGGATATGGAAATCGACAACAAACTAATCTAAACATGTACCATCTAGATTACAACGGTTGTCAACCCAAAATCACCAAAATAAGGAGCTTAATTAAATGCCCAAAACACCAAATATCTAGTCATCTCAAAAATGCCTCAAGCCCACGCTCGTCACTCAAACCTTTGGCAACCCACCGCTAAAGGAACCTGTTATACACATCATTTGAGAAAAAGTGTTAGGCTTAAAGCCTAGTGAGAACATACAGTTTATAATATGAAGAAATATAGATAAATGTAACGAAAGAAAACCTTTTCAAGAGAGTTGAGTTTGCAGTTGAAATATTAATCACATAAGGACCTTTCGGTCCAAAATTACATCTTGCGATGACGGGGGAGACCCGGTTTACCAAGGATTGTAGCGGAACACAAAAGTAAGCCACAACTCGAGTTATGAGCTAAATACTTGGAACCATGGCCACGAACAACGCTGGTCCGTACTAAGATGTGGGGGAGGGCACCCAAGGAAACCAAGTCATACTCGTTCACTAGGATTATATTTACGGTTCATGGCTAGTAACCAGTTCCACATAACCGTACCAAGTTGCCTACGAGGACCCAATGTATCAACTAGCTACAAAGGGGAAAAACATCCCAAATATAAGCCGACTCAATACCTATGGATCCACTAGTAATAGTCTAAACTTGTCACAATTCATTTGTGACCAACTATAGTTAAACATATAGTCCTCAATACCATTTGTTTCCAAAAATGCATTTCCATGTTTAACTGCTGATAAGAATTTGCAAAAATCCAAACATGAGAGTGAAAGTCATAAAAATGAGACTATATACTTTCTTTCAAATAATCCACATATATATGCAAGTAAAACCTTATTTTACGTCATATAAGATAGACCCTTCATTTTAGTTGAAAGTGATAGAAACCCTAAAATCTCCCAAAACTCAAGTTAGGTCATAAATGTGATAAACATGAACCAAAACCAAGGAGATGTATAGGAGTTTAAAATGTAATGTTTTGATATGTATAAAGTTTGAAAAATGGAAGTATGAACTCACCAAGTGGGAATTGGAATGTTGAATTCTTTTGACCAAATTTTATTCCCTCATTTGGTTTATTCTTTTTTAAATTAATCCTCAAAATCTAATGAATTCCACAAATATTTAAAAATTCCTTGGAAGTAAGGTGGTATTTCTGATGGAATAAAATTTTCTTTATCTACTTTTTGCTCGATTTCTACTATCTCGATTTAAAATTTGAATAATTTTTTAGTAAAAAAATACAATTCAATAAACCATTTTTTTTTGCATATTTATGTCATTCTTTTAAGCATGTCCCTTTTTTTAAAATGTCAAAAAATAATCAAATTAAAATTAAAGAAACTATAATTATTATAATTATTAAAACATATATCTATAAGTAATAATCGAGTATTATCATTATTAGATTCCGATTTAATTTTGGAAACATAAAATATCTATTTGCATTAATAAATGTTGGGATCAGAAAATTCCATCTGAATCGTATGCATTATTTTAATAAAATATTTTATTAAAGTATTTTTAGTTAAAGAAAAAAAATCACAGATTTAAAAAAAATTGGTCATTTACCAACATTTCATTTCAATTCCAAAGCTACATTATGTGAATCAAACAAACAAATTCAATTCCAATGTCTGTCAATCAAAAGGTGGTCAAACTTGATAACATTCCATTCTAATTCATTCACAGTCAAATTATTTTGACATATTTCATTTCATCCAAAAACATTTTGTGAACCAAATGTCACCTTAGGGTTTTAGGTGTTCCTCGCCTCTTTCCTTTTCTCTATTCTTCATGTGATTTTGAGTTATTTGAGGTAGAAAATGTGTTTTTGGAAGTCTTGGAGCTAGGATTTGGAAGATTTGCTAAGGGATCTCTAGTCTTCAAGTTTGGGGTATTGTGGGGATGAACTCATGTAGGCTCGGGTACCGGGACCATTTGCTTTGAAGGTGTAAGTCTATGATGAGATGAACTCGTATGGGGTCGTATTCTGGGACTTTGGTATTACGGTGGAAACTCGAGAGGGGTTAGACACCGGGACCTTGATCTTGTTGGTACTACTTAATAACGTTGTTGCATGACTTACATTGTGTTTTAGAAAAATCAATGGAAACGTGGCTCCCTAGTCAATGAAAGGTGGTGTTTTTCTGTATAGAATTTATCTATGCTTTCGATGCTTCTAGGTATAGATTATCATCTATATTTTTGGGTGTTTTGGAATATGAGTCTTTATTGCGTTTTGGGTGAGTTTGGTTATTAAATTCCATTCTAAATCAGATGTTTTATTGGATTTCATTGCAGAAATGAAAGGTTTTGTAAAGACGTTCCTTTTGAATTAAATACGATTTTAATAAACGAGTTGGTAGTTAAAGAGAAACATTTCGATTTTACTGTCTGATGTTTATATTATAAACTGCTTGAACTCACTATCTTTTAAGTCTAACATTTTTTTCTTATCGACACTAAGATCGTGGGAATTGCTGAGATGGACTCGTGTGGGGTCGGGCTTCGGGACTTTGGGTATTGCGGTGGAAACTCAAGAGGGGTTAAACATCGGGACCTTGACCTTGTGGTTCTACTTAATAATGTTCATGCATGGCTTACTTTGTTTTTTGGCACATTCAATGGAAACGAGGCTCCGCCATCAACAAAGGTGTTGCTTTGGGTATCAAGTTTATCTATGCTTTATGTGCTTTTGGATATAAAATATCATCTATATTTTTGGGTGTTTTGGAGTATGATTCTTAACCACGTTTTGGGTGAGTTTGGTCATTAAATTTCATTTTAAATCAGATGTTTCGATTATTTTATTTCATTATGGAAATAATGGATTTCGTAAACACGTTTCTTTTGAATTAAATACGATTTTAATAAAGGAGTAGGTGGTTAAAGAAAAACCTTTTGGTACCGTTTTATGTTTATATTATAAACTGATTAAACTCACAATGTTTTAAGTCTAATACTTTTTCTTATCCACATGTATATTAGGTCTTAGTGGGATCTGAGGGACAATTAGAGCTTTATAGAGGTTCCATACAGATGGCATTAGGGGTGTCATCCGGTTTTGAAGATAGTAACTCTCGACTCATTCTAATTTTGTTTAGGAATTAGATAGTCCAGTTTAGATATTTGACACATATGTTGTTCTCCTTCTTTTGTGAACTTTGAATTTTTTGTATTGAAGTCGCATTATTTTGAAGTAATTTGGAAATTTTAACTGTTTGCTATTTTCAAATTTCATGGGTGTTACAATCTAACTGACCAAGGCTAGAACACGAGAAACTGACCAACACTAAGTTATACTAATAAGCCCAAGATATAACAAAACCCTTTGTCATCAAACATTTGTGTCTTTAAGAACACCCAAGCATCTGTTCGGCCAATAAGCTTGAAAAATTCATGTATGTAATGATTATCATAATTAGCCCCTAATCGGGGGCGTAGACAATAGGGGTAAGATGGTGCCAAGCCCTTCGCCCCTCAAATTAACACTAAACCCAATATTATTTATATAAAAGACTTAGGGGTTGTTTACTATTTTGTTTACATTGAGCCCTGTATATGTTAAGTTGTTTGTCTGGATAAATCTGTCTGTTTGAAAGACGGGAGACCAATGGGTTTGAGGGAGGCAAAGAGGGGGTTGGATTATTTTCGGGCATTTCTGGTATTGATTTGTTTAGGGTGGCTTAATGGGGACAAGAGGGGTTCTGGCTTATTCCATATAACCATTTTCGCTTAATGGCTTAATGATTAAGCCATAAATAAACACTTATGTATGACTGAGCGAATAAGACATCCAGACCATTAAGCTCATTAAGCTGTAAGTAAACATGCCCTTAATGTTATGATTCATGAAACTCTCACTCTCTTAACTTTTTTTTAACATTTTGTCCAGATCATGAGGCACTACAACAAAATCGGGTTTATAAGATACCAAAAATGTCTAATGGCCTAATAGACTACTTTATAGGACCGAACACTTATGTGTCATATCTACAGATGTTGTAATAAGTTTATATGACGATTTGGACGTTTTAAAAAGCTTTTTAGAACACTTTTTAAATCCTATTAGCTCTTCTATAGGACATTATTTGAAAAAATATATTATAAAACAAGTGTCTTATAAAAAGATTTGTTTATAGGTTACTTTTTAAAAGTGTCATAAAAATGTTAAAAAGACACTTTGTTTCAAAAGTGTCATAAAAACCAGTAAAGATATCAAAAACCCTACTATAAACTGTCAGGATCGAATTCTTAACAAGAATTAATACTCAGAAACTAATATCAAAGAAGTTGCGGAAAAACACTTTGATATTTGATCAAACAGTAATCAAAAACAGTATATAATTATCAAACAGTAAACTTGTATTGAATGCTTAAAACTACAAGATTACACACTCAACCTCAATATTGATGAACAAGCTCACCAATACGAATTCTACTTCTCTAGAATTTGGATCTATGCCTTAAGGTTGATTTTCTCTCAAGAAAAACGATTATCAAAAGTTCTATCAAAAGTTATTTCTATCTATTCTAAACATTCTATACATATACTGATAAAAAAAAAGGTAATTACAAAGAATAAAACAAATCTTTAGTATATCTTCCATGTATATCTTCTAAGTATATCTTCAGTATATCCAGCTGTAGTACATTCCATCCAGATCTCTTTAGCAGCACTAATAATGCTCAGCAGCATTAACTTCAACTAGCAGCATTAACTTCAAGCAGTACTAACTACTAGCAGTACTAACTAGCTAAGCAGTACTAACTTTGTTCAAGCAGTACTAACTTTAACTAGCAGTAGTAATTCTACTAGCAGTAGTAACACTTAGCAGTATTAATCTTCAACTTGTTCTGGCAGTAGTAACTACATTTGTACTAGCAGTAGTAACTATACTTAGTAGAATCTTCAGTTCCCAACAATCTCCCCCTAACTTGACTTTTAGGAGAGAAGTCAAGTTCTTCAGATATTCTTCCAGATGCTCTTTTTGATGCTTCCAAAACTTCCAAGATCATGCTCCTAAGTCTGGATTCAGTCCCAAACTCTGATTGATTATCCTCTGAATTAGATACTTGGCCATTTCTGAATTTGGTGCACAACCCAACTTCTTCTTTAGCATGGCATGAACCTTTAGTCTGGTGTGATTATATACTCTATCCACTAGGAAGTATTCTGTGTGATTTCTATCCAAAGTCACTGCATATACTCCACTAGTTTCATATAGAGTCCAACTTGTGACTTCTTTAAACACACTCTTGATGACCTGGTCCACTCCTTCAGGTTTGAACATCATGCATAGATACTCCATCACCAGTTTTGTAAGAGAAATTCCTGGAGTATTCAGATGATCTGCATACAGCTTAATTCCTATGTCAAACATCTCTTCTATATCAGATCTAGAGCATGTTCTGACAATCTTGACCCAAGTGTTGAATACTTCATACTTATCACCCTTCCTCTTGAGTCTGATGTAATCTTTCCCATCCATTGTCAGTACATCCCAGTGAATGATCTCAGGTGGCTTAACTCCAACTGGTTCTGCAGAAATTGGTTCAGGCACTTTGTCCATCACTACCATATATAAGCTTACATCATCTTTGATTGATGACACTTGCTGACTTGATGACTCAGGTGCCCCTTCTTCTTCAGCAACATTTTGTTCTTCTTCTATTCTGGGCTTCTTATCTTTCTTTCTTTTGGCCATCATCTTGGTTCTTTTCAAAGACTTTTGAACCTGTACTAGAGTAGCTTCCTTCTTCTTTTCTTCCTTTTCCCTTGCCATTTCTTTGATAGGAGTTCCCTCTTCACTTTCAGGGAATGGTTGATTCATATCTATATCATTACTCTCCTTGGCCTTCTTTTCAAACTCTACTCTTTTCTTTTCATTGCTCTTCAGATTCCCCATTTCTTTTTCATAGAGCTCTCTGATCTGATCAAAACTCATCTTCACAAACATTTCTTTCTTTACCCCAATTGCACTCCTCAAGAAAGTTATCATGTTGTTTCTTTCCTGAGTGGCTTGGTAAGTTTGTGAAGGTCTTCTTTTCTTTGCACTTGTATTAGCCATCATAGCTTTTCTCAGACTTATAGCCCTTTGTTTAGCCTTTTCAGTTTCAAGCCCCTTTTGATAGGCTTTATTTAGCTCAGCAGCTAAGGCCTTTGCCATTTCCCTGTCCTTCTCCACCTGAGCTCTTTCTTCTTTTTCCATCTCCTTCTGCATTTTCCTTGCTAAAGCTTCATCTGATTCAACCAACCTTTGCTTCTTGATTGGTTGATCAGATTCCACTATCTTTTCTTTTCCCTTATTCTTTGATTCTGCAGTTTTGTCTTTCTGTTCTGATTTTCTGTCTCTCCCTTCATTTATGACCACTCCCTTTGCTTTGGGAGTGTCATTCTTAGCTTTGATTAGCACTTCAGCTACTTCAATTTCTGTTGGTGTTAACTCTGTTACTGCTGCTTGTGAGGTTTCAGCAGCATTAACAGTTTCTGCTGCTGCTTTTTCTTCAACAAATTCAGCCCTTTCTTCAACAAACTCCCCCTCAAACTGTTGATCTATCTGTTCTGAGCTAGAATTCTCCCCCTTTTTGGAAGCATGTTTCTTATGTGACCTCTTCTTTAACACAAACTGTTTTCTCCTCTGCTTATGCACCAACCTTGTCACCATTTTCTTTAATTTTGCAATCTGGATTTGTTGTGACAGGATGACCAACTTCATCTCTTCAATTTCTTTGCCTTGTTTGAGAACATCTTGATTGATGTTCCCCATTGTTTCCATCAATTCATAGTAAGTATATCTGTCCTCACCCTCTCCAGAAGTGTTACCCTCTTTTGAAGGATCATTGGATCTTTTTGCAGTGGAAGTCTTCTGCCTAGCAGAAGCACTATCCACCCCCTTGGTTTCTTGGCACCAGGGACCTTCAAATGATTGCTCATTCAAAGTTGCCATGGGGGAGGTCTTATTGTTGTTACCACTTTCCTCCTCTGTGCTAGCAGGAGTAGTGGCAGCCTCATCACCCATATGCTCTACCTCCTCCTCAGAGAGCACCTCCTTTGGGTTGGGAGACACCCTTGTGGATTCCCTTTGAATATTCTCTACTGGAGAATGCTCCAATAGAGGGCTTAAAGGCTTGGGGGATGATGGTACAAGAAGGGAAGGAGCCTTCTTTACCTGTTTCCTCTTGTAAGTTTGGGTGATAGGAGAGGTTGGTTTTTCAAGAAGGGACTGGGGAATAGATTTTGAGAGGGAAGGCTGGGCTTGGCTAGCAGTGGGTTGGTCTAATGGGGGCCTTGACCCTGCTACCATACCTTCATTGGTTTGGGACACCACCATCATTGTAGAGAACAATGGGGTGTCAACTCCTTCAGAGTCCCCAGCAGATCTTCTCATATTTGAGAAAACCTTGCCTTTTGGGGGTTTAGGTACATATACTCCAACAAGTTGAGGTATATCCGTCAATTCATGGTTAATTACTTCCTGAACAAATCTGGGATACATAAAGAAACTCTTTTTGTTTCCCATATTTGATACAAGATCACTGAAAATCATCTTTGAGAAATTGTACCTTCTGGATGTAGCCAAGCATACCAAAGCATATGCAATTGGACTGCTGAACTCACTCCATCCAGTGGTCTTTTTGGAGATGCAGTGCATCAGGGTATGAACAAGAAAACGCCATTGGGGTGAAAACTTTGCTTTTGAGAATTTGAAAACACCCAATGGGCCTCCATACCCCATTCTAGTAAGATTAGAAAACAGTTCATCATTAGAGATAGACGTTATACCAGAGGCATCGTCTAGACGTAGACTGATGCGTATAACCGCTTCAGTAACTGTTAGTGGTTCATCACAGATTCTTGTCTTGATCATTTGCACACCATTTTCCACAACAATGGTTGCATTGGCCCAGAACTGCCTTTGATGCTCAATGTATATTGTAGGGGATACAGTAAGAGCATGAGCAATGTGGCTTGACTTAAGGAAATCCACAATCTGATGAAAGCCTTCTGCTTGTTTTGGCTTTTGGAGCATTGCGATTTCATTGTGCTCGTCAATGAACGCCATTGATGCCATTGACCTTGAAGATGTTTGCCTGAAAACTTTGAACTTTGAGAGAGAAAGGGTTTAGAGCGCAAGGGAACAGTATGCAAAGAGTCGTTATGAACTTTTAGGCGGGCAAAGAGTATTTATAGTATTCGGAATATAAGCAGTATTAACCTAGAGCAGTATTAACTACTAGCAGTAGTAACGGCTAGCAGTATTAACTAACTAGCAGTATTAACTGAAAGCAGTATTAACCACTAGCAGTATTAACTACTAGCAGTAGTAACGGCTAGCAGTATTAACTGACTAGCAGTATTAACTGAAAGCAGTATTAACCACTAGCAGTATTAACTACTAGCAGTATTAACTGAAAGCAGTATTAACCACTAGCAGTATTAACTGAAAGCAGTATTAACCACTAGCAGTATTAACTACTAGCAGTATTAACTGAAAGCAGTATTAACCACTAGCAGTATTAACTAACTAGCAGTATTAACTGAAAGCAGTATTAACCACTAGCAGTATTAACTAACTAGCAGTATTAACTGAAAGCAGTATTAACTACTAGCAGTATTAACTACTAGCAGTATTAACTGAAAGTAGTATTAACTACTAGCAGTATTAACTACTAGCAGTATTAACTATACTTACTCCTTTTAAACTTGCTAACACTGAGTACTGCTATGGATATCCTGAAAAAGAAGATTAGTAACACCAAGAATACAAATATACAGGTATAAAACCACTTTTTGAGAAGAAGATTATTCAGAGTTTATCATTCCCACACCTGTGACCAAGAAAGTGAATCTACCCACATCAAAAGCTTTAGTGAATAGATCAGCAAACTGATTGTCAGTGTGGACTTTGACAACTTGAATAAGTTTCTTTTCATTACAATCTCTTATAAAGTGATACCTGATTTCAATGTGCTTTGTCTTTGAGTGCTTGACTGGATTATTTACAATGCTAATAGCACTGCTGTTGTCAATAAAGATTGGAGTGTGTAGAAAGGTTACCCCATAGTCCAACATTTGATTCTGAATCCATAAGACTTGAGAACAGCAACTTGCAGCTGCTATGTACTCTGCCTCTGTTGTAGATGTGGATACTGTGGTTTGTTTCTTGCACTGCCATGAGACTAGTCTTGCACCCAAGAACTGACATCCTCCAGAAGTAGATTTTCTGTCCAAGTTTGCCCCACCTAGATCACTGTCTGAGTATGCTATTAGGTCAAAAGGGGAGTTATGAGGATACCAAAGTCCCAATCTGGGTTGCCCTTTGAGATATCTGAAGATCCTCTTAACAGCTTGAAAGTGAGATTGCTTTGGCCTAACTTGAAATCTTGCGCAGACACAGACTGGAAACATTATATCTGGCCTAGATGCTGTGAGATACATGAGAGAGCCAATCATGGATCTATAATAGTGCACATCCATGTCCTCCCCCTCAAGATCTGCTGTGATCTGCTTGTGTGTTTCCATAGGTGTGCTGGCAGGTTTTGATTCTGAGAACCCAAACTTGGTTAGAATATCCTGCACATACTTGGATTGACATATGAAAATGCCATCTGACTTCTGTTCAACTTGGAGTCCAAGGAAGAAAGTAAGTTCCCCCATGGAACTCATTTTGAACCTTTGATGCATTAAATCCTCAAATTCCTTGCACATGTTGTTTCTTGTAGATCCAAAGATAATGTCATCAACATAGATTTGGACCAGCAAGATATCCTTCTTCTTTCTTTTGATAAAAAGAGTCTTATCTATGACTCCTCTTTCAAAGTCATTTTCCAAGAGATAGGATGACAGAGTGTCATACCATGCTCTTGGGGCTTGATGTAGTCCATAAAGTGCTTTCTTTAATTTGTATACCCTGTCTGGATAGCTTGGGTTTTCAAACCCTGGTGGTTGACAGACATATACTTCTTCTTCAATTGATCCATAGAGAAAAGCACTTTTTACATCCATTTGATAGACTTTGAAGTTCATGTAAGAAGCATAGGCTAGGAATAGTCTGATTGCTTCTATCCTAGCCACAGGTGCAAAAACTTCTTCATAATCTATACCCTCTTCTTGAGTATAGCCTTGAGCCACCAGCCTTGCTTTGTTCCTTATAACAATACCTCTTTCATCTCTCTTGTTTCTGAAGATCCATTTTGTGCCAATTGCTCTGTGACCTTTAGGAAGGTCTACTAGATCCCACACATCTTGTAGCTTGAACTGTAACAATTCTTCTTGCATTGCTTCTATCCAGCTAGATTCTTTCATAGCATCATGTGCCTTTTTAGGCTCAAGCTGGGATAGAAAACATGAGAGCACTGTATGCTGTTGATCTTGCATTTCCTGAAGCCTGCTTTGATGTCTAGTCATCATGGGAGAAGAGATATCTCCTATTACCAGCTGTGGAGGATGATTCTTTTGAACTCTAGTGTTATGACTAAGTTCTTCATTCAGTCCAGCCTCTAGATTAGAGTTCTGCAACTCAACTGAAGTGTCTTCAGATGTCACTTCTGATTCTTGAGTTTCCTCATCTCTAGTGTCTTCTTCACTCTGACATGGTTCAGTAAATGATTCCTTTTCACAGTCTTCATTTACTGTGGATATGGGAAAAATCACAGATTTAGATATACTTTCTTGAACTTGTGTGATCTCTGATTCTCCACCATCTGTTCCTGTATACTCATTACTGAAACCAAAAGAGTTAGTTAGTGAATCAATGTCAAATAGCCATTGAGGTCCAGACCCAACAGGATTTGGTGTGTTCTCATTGCATTTGACATTGTCACTTTCTTCAATTATTCTAGAAGAAGAGTTAAAAACTCTGTAGGCCCTACTCTGAGATGAATATCCAACAAGAAATCCATCATCTGCTTTGCTATCAAACTTACCTAAGTGAGATTTGGTATTCAGAATTGTACAAGGACACCCAAAAGGTTTGAAGAAACCAATAAAAGGTTTTCTTTGATTTAATAGCTCATATGGGGTCTTGTTCTTTTGCTTGACCACTAGAACTCTGTTTTGGACATAACAAGCAGTATTAACTGCTTCAGCCCAGAATGTAATTGGCAATTTTGAATCAGCCAACAGAGATCTAGCAGCCTCTATTAGTGTCCTATTTCTCCTTTCAGCAACACCATTCTGTTGAGGAGTCCTAGGAGCACTATATTGTCTCTCAATACCTTTTCCTTCACAAAAAGTGTTTAAATCATGATTTTTAAATTCAGTTCCATTATCTGATCTAATGACTTTTACTCTTTGATTAGTTTGGTTTTCAATTCTTAGAATAAAGGATTTGATAAGACCACTTGTTTCATCCTTAGTCCTTAGAAAATATACCCAAGTAAATCTGGAGTAATCATCAACAATAACCAAGCAGTAAGATTTCTTTCCTATACTCATAACATTTGTAGGACCAAACAGATCCATATGTAATAACTGGAGACAGGAAGAAACAGAATTTAACTCTTTGGTCTTATGAGAAGTTTTGTGTTGTTTGCCTTTAAGACAAGCAACACAATGATCATCACATGAAAAGACTTTTGAAGGTAAACCTCTTACAAGGTTATTTTTAACAAGATTGTTCATAGTCTTGAAATTCATGTGACACATCCTTCTGTGCCAAAGGGAGGATTCATCTATAGAAGCTTTTGAAACAAGACAATTTAAAGATGAATCACTATCAACATTGTCCAAATCAAGACAGTAAACATTGTCCTTCCTAGGAGTTCTAAGTAGTATCATGTTTTCATCAACTACCTTAAACCCTGGAGCAAGGATCATACACTCAGTATTAGTAAATAATATACTATGTTGTTTGTCACAAACCTGTGATACACTTAACAGGTTGTACTTTAATTGATCAACATAGTAGACATCCTCAAATGTCATCTTACCTTTGGTGACATTACCTTTTCCACTTATCTTACCACCAGTAAGATTGTCTCCAAATGCAACATGTCCTCCATTGATATGTGTGAAATCCTGAAGACATGATATGTTGCCTGTCATGTGCCTAGAGCAACCACTATCAACATGCCAAATGCTCTTTCTCTTGAGCTGCTGGTTGCCCTGCACATTAGATAAATCAATTAGTATGATTAGGGACCCAAGCCAAAGTGATCTTGGGTCTTCCTTTCTCATCAAAGTATTTACATTCCTTTTTAATGAGGTTTTTAAACTCAGAGCACTCTTTATTTGAGTACTTTGTCAATATGATTGGCTTAGCAGAATCAACACTAGAAGCAGTACTAACCTTAGAAGTACTAACAGAGTTAGCAGTACTAACAGGTGTAGCAGTACTAACAGGTTTAGCAGTACTAACCTTGTTAGCAGCATTAACATTGTTAGCAGTAGTATTACTTCTAGCAGCACTATCATTGTCAGCAGCACTATTTGTGATAGCAGTACTAACAGTTTTATTGCTTTTAGGAATCCACATATTGACACTTTCTTTAACAGAATACTTTTTCTTCATGTGGCTTTTAGTTTTAACAGTTTTCTTAGCCACATGGTTCTTTTCAATTTTCTTATAACCAAAGGGTTTTTGCATGGATCTTTGGAAATTCATTCTTTGGTTCATAGGATTGAAATAACAGAATTTTGCAAGATGATTCAATTTGCCACAGATAAAACAAGGTTTTGGTCTATTGATTTTACTCAGATCAACCCCTTGTTTATGTGCCCATTGATTATTCCAGTTTCTTTGATTTCCCCTCTTTTTGTCCTGTTTTTGGGGCTTATTCTTCTTACAAGCACACTGTTTGCAAGGACCTGGATTCACAACTGTGGTCTGTTTATAATGGACCTTGCCAGACTTTTCCTCTGTCTTCTCTATGTTCTTGGATTTGATCCAAGCCCTTTCACAATCCTCATTGGTGATAATGTTGTTTTCTATAGAAATCTCACCACTCACCTTGTTCTCCTTACTCTTGCCAACCTCTTTCTCAGTCTTATCCTCAACAATTACCTCATCTAAGGGATCTATTTCAGTGGCTCCCTCAGGCAAGTCCTTCCTATCTTTGGTGTCTAACAGGTCTGAAGTAGGAGGAATATAATTGTTGTTATATGGTGGAGGTGTGGCATTATACCCAATTCCTCTTCTTAATTTATCATGAATCTGATTTTGCAGTAAGGAGTCCATTGCTTTAGAAGCATTGGAAAACTTTTCTACATCAAGCTTAACTTTGGTTAACTCCTCTTTCAGTTTTTCACTCTCCTCTTTAGATTTGGTCAGTTTAAGTTCTAAATCCTTTTTCTCCCACTTCCAGTAATTAGTGTCATATGAGTGTTGTAGTTCATTGGCTTGAAAACCTTTGATTTGATCTTCAAATCTCTCTACTATCCTCACATAGTCTTTTATATCCTTTTCTAGTCTCTTCAGGTCATCACTCATCTTCTGATTGTGATCCCTGTACCTTTTAACAGTGTCTATGCAAGTTTTAGAGCAGAGATTAGAACTTACCTCAGATGTGAGATCAGATACTTTAGCCATAAGAGCTTGATTCTGAATAGCTTCTTCTGCTTGATCACTCCAATCAAACCCCATTCCTTGTTGAGAAACAAGGGCTTGAGCAGAGTTTCTGTTGTTATTGAAGCTTCCAGATTGAGCTTGTTGATGGTTGTTGTTGTGAGACATTCCACTTCTGCATTCTCTAG
This sequence comes from Arctium minus, assembly GCA_954870635.1. Classification (NCBI taxonomy): domain Eukaryota; kingdom Viridiplantae; phylum Streptophyta; class Magnoliopsida; order Asterales; family Asteraceae; genus Arctium; species Arctium minus. The sequence continues at coordinate 28,964,158 of OX941086.1, read as the reverse complement.
CAAAATGTCCCTTAAGATGGCATTTGTAGCATTCTACCTTTGATTTATCAAACCCTGCTCCATCTTCTCTTCTTTGTGAGAAATTGTTTCTTCCAGTCCTCTTTATAAACTTTTTAACCCTCATGGAGAGCATGGCCATCTGCCATTTAATATCCATCTCTTCCAGATCATCAGGATGAAGTTGTTCTAAGTCATCATTGATCAAAGAAGGATTTCCATGATTAGAAAGAAGAGCTTCAAATACATAATCTGTGCCTTTATCTAAATTTGATCCATTAGCAGCATTAACTGATTCAGGGTTAGCAGTAGAATCAATTGATGCTGATAGGAGTGCAGCATTATGAACATATCCAGAAGGCTTCTTCTTTGCCTCCACCTCAGCTTCAAATACTCTAAGATCATTGTACAGATCATCAAGTTCTTTGTCTTCCAACTGATCATTCTGTCTGAATGATACAGTGTACATGGTCCATTCATCTCCAAGGGACCTTAAGAACTTTCTGTTCACATCATCTTGATCAATCTGTACTCCCATAGTAGCTAGTTCACCAATTAGTTTATTAAACCTGTCAAAAGTTTGAGTCATGGACTCATTCTTAGTTGAGATGAAGTTTTCATACTGTTGTTTTAAGATTGCCTTTTGATTTCTCTTGGTACTTTTAGTACCTGAGAATCTCTTCTCTAGAGCATTCCAGAGCATCTGTGCATCAGTACAATTGCAGAATTGATGTTGATACTCATTTGGAATGGCCAAGAGCAGTGTGCTCAAGGCTTTCATCTCTGTCTGTCTTGATTTCCTGTCTGTATCTGTCTTTGGAGGAGTTCTTTTGCCATCTTCACCAATCTTTCCTCCATCAGATGGGCCATTCTCAATGATGTCCCACATAGAGTAATCTGTGAGGAGAATATATTGCTTGATTCTGATTTTCCACATGTCAAATTCATTGGATCTGAGCATTGGAACTTTTGAGACCAAAGTACTGCTTGATTCTGTAAGATTTTCCATGATGAATAACTGTTTCTGAGAGAATTTGGCTCTGATACCACTTGTCAGGATCGAATTCTTAACAAGAATTAATACTCAGAAACTAATATCAAAGAAGTTGCGGAAAAACACTTTGATATTTGATCAAACAGTAATCAAAAACAGTATATAATTATCAAACAGTAAACTTGTATTGAATGCTTAAAACTACAAGATTACACACTCAACCTCAATATTGATGAACAAGCTCACCAATACGAATTCTACTTCTCTAGAATTTGGATCTATGCCTTAAGGTTGATTTTCTCTCAAGAAAAACGATTATCAAAAGTTCTATCAAAAGTTATTTCTATCTATTCTAAACATTCTATACATATACTGATAAAAAAAAAGGTAATTACAAAGAATAAAACAAATCTTTAGTATATCTTCCATGTATATCTTCTAAGTATATCTTCAGTATATCCAGCTGTAGTACATTCCATCCAGATCTCTTTAGCAGCACTAATAATGCTCAGCAGCATTAACTTCAACTAGCAGCATTAACTTCAAGCAGTACTAACTACTAGCAGTACTAACTAGCTAAGCAGTACTAACTTTGTTCAAGCAGTACTAACTTTAACTAGCAGTAGTAATTCTACTAGCAGTAGTAACACTTAGCAGTATTAATCTTCAACTTGTTCTGGCAGTAGTAACTACATTTGTACTAGCAGTAGTAACTATACTTAGTAGAATCTTCAGTTCCCAACATAAACTTATTACAACATCTTTAAATAGGACATATAAATGTTTGGAACTATAAATTTGAGTCTTATAAAGTAGTCTATTAGGATGTTTAAACACTTTTGGCGTCCTATAAACTTGATTTGGTTGTAGTGAGGTGAGTTAGTAATTTTGTATTTGGTTTTTTAGGCAAATAATATAAGTCTAGAAAAATCTAATTGTTTAAAACGTAGTTAACTAATTTAGTTGCATAATTTATATTTAAAAGAAATTATGTAAAATTTAATTTTAAATAATGTATGTAACACCCGTGATTCATGTAATCTTTTTGCCTAATCCATCACTAGGAATTTCTAGAGTTGATTCTTTGTTTGGGAACATTATTAGTTGGAAAGTTGAATGTTATATCGTGGGCTTTCGGGTGAAAAAAGTGCAAATTTCGGAGTTCGGGGATGTTGGGCGACAGTGCCCAGCGACTGTGCCAAAAGGCACTATCGCAGGCCGCGGTACATCTTAGGCGATAGTGCCCGACGATAGTGCCAGGGTCACTGTCTCATGGAGAGGCCCCATACATCGGTACATTTCGGGCGATTGTGCCCGACGAGAGTGCCAGTGCACAATCGCGGTGTCATAGTCGTGGTCGGGTAACAAGCCATTAAATGTTGCTATTTTCATTGCCTTTCTCATTTTTACTTCACCCATTTATTCCCTTTCTCTCCCAAATCGTTTCTCCACTCCCTATTACAAACCCTAACTCATTTTGGGGAATTTTCCTTGGCGTTCAAGGTGTTCCATCATCATCAAACCTTGTGACTTCAACCTCAAGTGTTAGATCAAGTGTTCTTCCTCATTTCTTGAGATTTCTAGGTTTTGGGATTTTGCTCAAAATCTAAGAGGTAAGTCCATCCTACTTGTTTCTAAATATTCATTCAAGTTATAAATACTTCATTGATGACTCCCTAGTGTTTATATTTCTCAAATTTCGGTTTGAATGATTTTGTGGAAGTTAGTTCAAATTAGGGTTTTTGGCCAAAATGGAGATTTCGATATAAGATGTTTGGGGAATGATTCTAAGCACTTGGATTATTTGTCTTATGTTTGGAAACTTGTGAATCTAGGGTTTGGAGGAATTGCTTGTGGATTCAAGTTTCTTCAAGAAGCTCATATTGGGGTAAAATCTAGATTTAGCCTAAATCTAGCAAGGTGAGTTCAAGTTGATTTGTGAAAACGTTGTACATGCCAAAAATGTCCATTTTAGAGTATTTATGTGTTTTACATGATTATTATCAAATGTTGAAATCTTTGACGAGTTTTGCTATTTGAACTAATAAGATTTTATAAACCTTGTGAAACATGCACCATATTTGAGATTTTTGGACACTTTGACAAATAAATCATAAATGAATGTGTTTTGATGATTTATCTTATATACGTAGAGTAATTGGTAGAAATGCACTTTTAACGATGTTTTGGAAATATGCATAGGTTATGTTATGGGACGTTTTGTGTAAATGGTGTTAGTTCCTTTGGAAAAAGGGTTTATCCCAACCCAATGTTGTGTTTTGGGTTATTAATGAGTTTAAAGTATGGATTTTCACAAACGTAGGTTGTTTACATTTATCACACAATATGACTTTTAACATATGGTCATTTGGTTGGTTGAGCTTAAGGCTGGGTTTTTGTCTTTATCGGGTCCTTGGGACATTTGTCCGGTTTTAATAGGTTAATGTGGAGCTTTGGGTGCGAGTTGCATTTATTGCACTTTATTTGGAGAGTATATGTTCTGAGTGCGTGTGTCATTCATTTGGAGTCATGTATTTTAGATTTTAATGCATTGGATCTGTAGGCATGTAAGTCAGTCGTATTTAATAGTGAGAAGTCTTGATATTCTCACTTTGTGAAATATGTCGTGTTGGTATTGTTGTTGTCCTGATTTTTGTAGATATGAACCTTTATGGGTTGTACTCTATGACCATGGGTTTTGTGTTTAGATGCTACAACTCTTGTGCACGAGGTTTAAACATCTCGGGGTCATAAAGTAAGGAGTGTGAGACTCCTATCTTGAATGCTAGTAAGTATACACTAAAGGTCAATTAGGAACCTTGAGGTTGTAACTTACTAGAAAATGAACATGCAATAAGATCGTGTATCAAAGGTGTAGCTTGGCAAAGCATGCAATAAAGGATACGACGTCATTGAGGATTTGAGGTGTAGCTTATTTAAGCAGGCAATAAAGTCACGATCTGAGGTGTAGTTCGATAGCATAGATATGTGGCTTAACTTTGTGTTTCACCATATACAATGTAAGCGGGTCTCTCTATCACTGAAAGGTGTTGTTTGGGATTATCCATGTTTCCGGTGATGTTTTATATATATAGATTGTTATCTATAATTTATGTGTTGACTATTATGCCCTATCCGTGTTTGGATGTTTCGGGATATACAATTTTGTCCACGTTTTCATAAATTGGGAATTCAATTACTATTCATGTTTTGGATGAATTTGGGTTGAGTTTAATTTACAAATGGATGTTTTATATTGGGGTTTTCGTCTTTAAAACTGTGGGTGTTGAAAAACGTTTATATCGGTGTTTCCATCACCTAAAATGCACGTTATTGGAAAACGGGTCGTTTTCATATTTAAAGTATATTATTTTCGAAATCATGATTTAAGTTGCACTCATTTCTTTTAACGATTTATATAATTATGATGAAAACTCATGAACTCACTAGGCGTTAACCTAACATTTTTATTTGTCGGCATGTGCATCAGGTTCCGATTGGGAATGGTACTAGCGACACCGTGAAGAGATGAGAGCTAGTTATATGCACAAGAGAGTGTAGCTTGGGTGAAGTCTTCCGCACTTTGGGAAAAGCAACTGGTATTGGGTTTAGTAATACTCGACCTATTTATTTGGTCTTTGTACAAGACTTAAAGTTAATAATTATTGAGGTTAAATATAGGGTTTATCTTGAGGTATTTTCAGGTATTGATTTGTACAGAGGAACTTTATCCTTTATTTGATGTAATAATTAAATTTTAAATTAGTTGTACTTTCCAAATTTGAGGGTGTTATAATGTAAAATTGTCATTTGTTTAAATTTTAATAGCTATTATCTACTGATAAGCATTTAACAGAAAAAAAAAAACACAATGTAAAGGATATTTCCAACATCAAAATTATGGATTTTCTTATATAATGGTTTTATCCCCCTTATATTGATTTTCTAACTCCGCCCTGCCCCTAATTTCATTTGTTCAAAATCAAGTTATGCTAACTCATTACATTTAAAAGGTCAATTTGATATTATCTATTAATCATCTTTGTAATATCTCTTCTCTTCTAATACCCAAACACACATCGTTATTTATTTCTATTATATATTAATGTATTAGTTTTAGATTAACATAAGTAATCCTTCGACCGAACTATTTACAAATGTCTCAATACAGATTTCACCTTAGAAATATATTAAAAAAAAACAAGAGATCGATAAAGTTTGTGGTGTAGGTCCTCTCCCCTTTGGCTTTCACTTTATTCTGATAAGGGGTAATAAAAAGACGTATCACAAGACGACCAATCATTAGAACTCAACCTATTAAAATTTAGCACGTCCTTTAGCGTGAACAAGAACCACATAAATCAACCTTCAAGAGTATAATTGAATTGCAATAAATCATCTAATAAGTGTCTTACAAAACGCATATGAAGCTCCCATGCCAAATGTGATACTAGCGTATGAATATATAAGTCTTGCACCATGTTCAAAATAAACCGGATTAATAATTGATTATTTGGTTTTTCAAAACCCCAAAAATCTGATGACCTCCTCCGTAGCATCATACATAATTGTTTGTTTCAGAACAATTACCATGTTTGGACAAATCATGCACAAAACGATACTTTAGTTGCACAACATCAATATTTATTTTAACACAAAAAATGACTTAAAATTTTCATATCGAAGTTGTTGAGGTGACATAAGAATTTACCTAAAATGATTGTTAAATTTTTCCTATCATAACAAAACCAATATACACATCAAATTAGAATTATTTATTATTATCTTATAGTTAGATTGAAATTGTAATTCCCAAATTCTATTTCATCATTCACTCAAGTCGACTCGATCAAATCCCTAAAATTAATGAGGTTGAATTCCCATCTTAAAAACCCCAAATTTTGATCAACATCAAAATCCTTGACTTTTAGTCAATGTTCTAAATGACATGAGGCGTGTGTGACGGTGAGGTAAAATATCGAGCCTTGGGAGCCACGACAAGGCCGTGGCAAGGTCATGAAGTTATTCAAGGCGTGATATGATGGGAAAATCTTTATATCACATATACAACTATATATCATACACATATATTTTCTACTATTACTCAATATGTCAATGATAATAAACAAATTATATTATATTATATACTAAAAACTAAGAAGTATAGATTTGAATAGATAAAAATTCAAATGAAGTCTTACAAAAAACAACACATAGGACCATGTCATGCCATGTACTTAACATGGCGTCGGAGACAAGTTATGAGTCATGGTGCGCCACGACAGCTGCCATGGCTAGCCTTTTATAACATTGCTTTAAATATCAAATCAATAACTTTAATTTGAATGAAGTTGGATTTTCATCTATTTTTCCTTTTATTGTCATTTCAATGATTTAAGTCAAAAAATTTAGGGTGATACTATATGATCCCTTATTTATGTCAGAATCAGATCAAATTAATTATGAATTGGAAATATAAAAAATAAGTTTTAATGTTGATATGTATGAGTAGAAAATTAGTAGATAGATGTGCATCTAGCAATATATATGAGTCCATTTAGCCTATTCAAAATTTATTTATATTTATTTTAAGATAAAAAAAGTCAAATATTTTTGCTCCTGAAATATTTTATAAAATTTATACAAGTACAATAGTATTTTAAAACAAAATATCATGTACCATTAGTTAAAAAGGTACCAAACTTTTTTGAGAATATGAATTTTATAAGCTACAAATTTGTTTTTCCAAAGATGTTTCAATGTTTTAAATTTGAAAAATATAAAAAATAAACTAGAATGTGGTTTTATCTTTAGAGCAAAATGTATCAAAATGTAAAGAAGTTTACTTTTATTCTTATTTAGTATAACAAACTTTTTTTTCTGTTTCAATCAATGTGACCTATTTTCAAAATTTCATGTTTTAGGAATAAAATGACGTGAAACTTGTATAACAGGTAATATTTTGGTGAGATGTAAATTTATTTTTAAGTTGTTGGTGATGTGGATTGCCATATCATTTTATTTCATTTTTGTTTCCACTTTTGACTTTTTACGTTCTCTGTCTCCTCAACTACACACCGACTCCGTCATCATCCTCAACTCTCCCACCACCAACCTCGTAAGACAAATTATGGCAATGTTTCTCAACTCCAACGAGCATCCTAGAAGAAAAACCCAAAAACCCAGGAAAAGGAAACTCCTTGTGTCATCTCCCCTAAGAAGAAACACCCAAAGAAAATGACGAGTAGCCTTCAAAACTAGAACCAAGAATTGAGGGATAAAATCCAATTCAAAAATGGATGGAGTTGGATGAATTGGAAAGGACAGGAAATAGAGTTCTTTTCATTTTCTCTTTGTTTTTGTTCTAAAACTGTGTCATGTCATATTATTTTGTTTTTAATTTATTATTAGATTGTCATTTAGTGACACACACACACACACACACATATATATATATATATATATATATAGAGAGAGAGAGAGAGAGAAAGTGTGTGTTTGTAAGGTTCATATGAGAACGGTAACCAAATAAGAGAATAAGAAAACAGTTGAATCACATGTGATTTTACATTAAATCACCTGTAAAATCACATGTGATTCACGCGACTTTGGCCGTGACTTGAAGTCGCGGTCCAAGTTGCCCACACACTCTTGCGTCTACTGTTAGTATAAAATCACATGTGATTTTGTACGTAATTTAGCTGTTTTTGTGTTTTCTTATCACGTTACTGTTCTTATTTGTACCTCTATATGTTTGTTTGTTTGTATGTATGTATGTATGTATGTATTTGCCATGTCAATAAATACCAAACCATGTAGGATTCAACTTGATAGTTAGGTAATTTTGTATCAAAATAGGAAAATAAAAAAATTGGTTGCATTATCTGAGATAAAGAAAAGTTTGTTACAATAAATAGGAATAAAAGTGAATTTCGTTACGTTTTGATGCATTTTATCCTTATTCTTATGTTAAGTTCACGAGTTTGGAGAGAAAAGAAAAGAGAGTCTTGTTTTAACTTTTCTTTTTAACCATAAGCTTTATTTGGGTTCTTTCACTAATATTTTGTTCACAAGTTTCTTAAAAACTATTTCTCCTATAACATTTCCCCTTCTGTTTCTTATGAGTCCCATAAAATGCTTATATTCCCAAATTGAAAATACATAATGCTTATTTAGTGTGTATATACATAGATTGAAATGTGCCTCATATTTCTAAGGTTGTTTAGGGCGCGTTCGGTACGGTGGACAGGACAGGACAGGACATGACAAAATAGAATACACTTGTCCCATGTTTGGTGTGACTATATGTGGAACAAAGTGGAACTAAGTTGGAAAAATGTGGAACACGTGTGTTCCCTCCTATCCCCACTGGAACTAAGTGAAACAAGACCTCATGGACCATTATACCCTCACCCTAATACACGATGCTTTCAACCTCTCATCAAAATCACCTATTTCACACCTGGAATCGAAATTGCCTCCTGAAATTGCCTTCTGAAATCGAAATCTTGAATCGATCAGGTAAGGTGATGTTATGGAATCGATCAAGTAAAGGGATGCTCTCATCAAAATTGCCTCTCTCTAAATCCTAGATCGAAGACTTCTTCTACGCTATTTCTCATCATATGTTGCTTCTTCTGAAATCAAAATCTTCAACGTTGCTTCTCATCAGACACGCTTCCCTCCTCAAGCAAGTAAGCGGTCGATTTTTGTATGTACTTCTTCGACGCTGCTTCTCATATGATTTGTGGTTACTAATTTTATATCTTCTTGTTTTATTGATTTTTGTATTTGCTTGTTTACTGATTTTTGTATCTATTTGTTACTGATTTTGTATGAAAGCTTGAGATTTGGGTCCTATTTTGGTTACTGATTTTATATGAAGGCTTGAGAATTGTGTCTTGTTTTGGTTACTGGTTTTGTTACTGATTTTTGTATGAAATCTTGAGATTTGGGTCATGTTTTGGTGTCTTGTTTAGCCATACTGTGGTTTAGGTCCTTTTTTGGTGTATCTAATTTAGCTATACTTGTGATTTTGTCTCTGAGTTGCTTATTAAGCTTCAAAATTATTGTAATAGTGTTGTTTCAAGTAAAACTTTGTTTAGCCATACTTTGTATAGTTGCAAACTTAGCTAAACTTTGAAATATTTGGTCACACTTTGTATAGTTGCAAACTTAGTTAAACAACTCACTAGGGGTAAATTGGTCATTTAATATGTCTTGTCCTGTCCCGACATGTCCTAGCAAACGTTAGACAACTGTCATGTTCTGTCTTGTCTTGTCTTGTTTGCGTACCAAATGCACCCTTGAAGAGGAAATGTCTTCATTTTGTGAAACTATTGTTTTTTTCCCTCTAGCTACAAAGAGAATTACACTCAAATTTTGGATTTGGTCCCTAAAATGAACTATCTATACTGATAGTCCCTAACTTTTCAATTTCATAATACTCAGGATCCCTAGGGTTAACGTCGTCCGGTTAGTAACCATTACGAGGGACAAATCAGTCTTTGGGAAAACTACATGAACCAAAAGTGTTATTCACTCTAAAATTAATTGTGATTCACATTTTTTAAAAAGTTCTTTATTAAAAATATTGTATATATTCAATCACAAATCAAATTTCTTAAATTAAATGACATTTTAATTAAAAAACTATTAAATCGACAAAATAACTTTTACGTTATAAAATCTCAAGTTTAGAAAAATAAAGGAAATCAATAGAAGTTCAATATCTTTTGGTTGGGCATTGAAATATGCAAACAAAGTATTGGAAGTTAAGTATGATTAACGTGAAATAGTTATATAGTAAAACTTGGGGAAATTGGCTCAAATAGCCTAATCACATTTGTAATTTCACCTCCTAGCCATTCTTCCCTGATTTTTGCAAAAATAGCCCCAAGTCATTGCGGACCTAGGTCCACCTCCACAATTACAGACCTAGGGGACACCTGACATCATCTGCTTCGCTTACTGACACACGGCAGAATCCAACTTGGCAGGTACACTACCGCAATTGCGGACCTAGGACCACATCCGCAATTGCGGACCTAAGGTAACACGTGGACCCGTTGCGGACCTGCTGCAATATGTATTTTTCTTTGTCTTTTTTGGAGATATTGCGGATTGAGGACCTATGGATTGCATACCTGGGGCTATTTTTGCAAAAATCAGGGAAGAATGGCTAGGAGGTGAAATTACAAATGTGATTAGGCTATTTGAGCCAATTTCCCTTTTTTTTTATGAAAAAGATAATTATGTTTTAAAAGTTAAAATATTATGAGACGTTATTAAATTAAATTATCAAATACTTGTGAATAAGCTACAACAATTATATTATTTAATAGTCAAAATATTATTAAAGAGGTAATTACTTGATGGATTTCATATAGTTCTTGGAATAAAAAGGAAAAAAAGTTAATATATTACAATTTTCTGTATTTTTGGGCAACTCTTCATAGTTGCTCATATAATTACCGATTATTCTTGTAGGATTTGACATTAGTTTTTCATAATTGTTTGAATAAACGATTCTTTTATAAAATCTTTGTAACAGTTGTATATGTCCAAAATGTTACTATTTTTTGGACTTCTTTTTGTCATTATTTGAATTTTTTGTAATTTGACTACATATTAATAATCTCACATAGTAAACTTCCAATAGTTTGTTTGCATATTTCAATATCCAACCCAAAAGATATGTGAACTTCTTTTGATTTACTTTATTTTTCTAAACTTGAGATTTTATAATATAAAAGTCATTTTGTCAATTTAATAGTTTTTTTAAATATAAAGATTTTTATTTAATATGTACTTTAATAAAAGATATTTGATTTGTGATTAGATATATAAAATATTTTTAATAAATAATTTTTTTAAAAGTGACCAACAATTAATTTTAGAGTGAATTACACTTTTGGTCCATGTAATTTGCTCAAAAACTGATTTGTCCCTCATAACGGTGCTAACTAACAATATTATCCCTAGGGACCCTAAGGTTATGAAATTGAAAAGTTAGGAACCATTATTATAGATAATTCGTTTTAGAAATCAAATCCAAATTTGAACAAACCACATGGACCACGAATGTAATTCACTCTTACCTATATTAAGGCTATTAACTTGAAAAAAAGTGAGAGCATTTTATATCCTCAAATTATCACGTATATAGTGCTAAGATTGTGCATTTATGGTAGGGCCAAGATCATCAACTTCGGGGTTTAAGTTTAAAGAGACAAGAAAATGCCTAGACTTAGGGGTCGTTTACTTAAATGCTTATCCAGTAAGTGTTTGTCTGTAAGAGTCAACATTTTTACTTACCTTACGGGATAAGATTATTGTCCATCAATTTTTTTTGAAAAGCAATTTTATTACCATAACCAACAGAGAACCAAGAACAGGGAAAAAACATAAAACCAAGGTTTACAAGCAGCAAACCAAGTCAAGCACATCCACAGAACCACGAGCATAGATCCGAAGAAATCAGAAAAAAATAGACAAGGACTAAAACCTGCCACGATGATATCGATCAGATCATGAAAGAACCCAGTTGCACGCACCAGCCCTGCGCCGCTTCGAGAGACTCTCCGAACCTCCAACATCCGACGTCAAATTTCAGCCGCTCCCCAAACACCTTTCAGATCCGTTACCCACAGATTCCAATCGATCTTTTTCTCCCTAATTCGCCTAGTGTAACACCCGTGGTTTTCGGTAAGTAAATGTCAACCGGACATTTCTGTGACTTGTAATCGGTGGGGCTTTGTTGGGGAAATGCTTTGTATAAGTCCCTCGGAGTATCGGGAGCTTTGTCGTTGAAAAAGTCGGAATTTAGACCCTCAGTACACCTTGGGCGACTATGCCCACGATTGTGACAGGGTGTCACTCTCGCGTGGCACAATCGCGAGAATGGTACCGCGGGCACTCCCCTTCGGGCGACTATGCCCGGCGGCTAGTCGCGTGGCAATGTCGCCGGCGGAGTGTAGAGTTGCATAAAGTCGAATTTTCAGCTTCTCTCTCATTCTAACTTCCCCCATTTCACCCTTTTCTCTCTAGAAACCGAACCCAAACCCTAAAATCGGTTTTATACCCTCAAGTCACCAAATCCATGATATTCCAAGTGTTTCCTCACCACCTAACAAAGATTGGAAGCTATGGTCAAGAACCTCCACCCTCATCTTCCCCAAAGTTCGTGTTTAGGAGTTTGGGTTGAAGAATTGTTATGGGTGTCCTCGGAAGGTCTCATCGTCTCTAAGTGGTATGCTTTCTTGATTTTAAAGGTTGAAATACTCCATTGTTGATCTCTTAGTGTTTGGTATACCAAATCTCGGATTTTGTGGTTTTGGAGAAATTAGGGTTTTGGATATTGTTTGGGATTGTGATTTATAATGTTTGGAGAATGTTCCTTATGGTTGATTATGAGTATTTATGGGTTGAAATGTTCGGATCTAGGTTTTGGAAGATTTCGGTTTGAGGATTCAAATGGTCGTCAAAAGAGCTCGTTTGGGTAAAATCTAGATTTAGCCTAAATCTAGCAAGGTGAGTTCAAGTTGATTTGCGAAAATGTTGTACATGCCAAAATGTTTATTTTAAAGTGTTTATGTGTCTTACATGAAATTACCAAATGTTGAGTTATTTGTTAATCTTTGATTAGTTGAAGTATTTCACTTTATAAACTTTGTATAACACCACATTGGAGATTTTTGGGCGTTTGATATATGTGTCACAAATGAATGTGTTTTGGAGTCTTATTGCATGAATGGATCTTTGGTCAAAGAAATACACTTTTAAATGTTTGTCGGGTTTTATACATCATCATGAAATGGAGTGTTTTATAAAGTATCACTTGCACTTTTATGTGAGGTACTTGAGAAAGTGTTTATAGTCTCATTTCATGATTTTTATTCCTATCAGCAGTCAAGTTTGGGAAAATGCATGTCATTTGGGTTATGAGGCATTTTGGAAAATATAAGAGTATAAGTTCATTTGGGAAAATGGGTACCTCAACTAATGTTGAGTTTTGAACTAATCTTACTTTTAGTCGTGGTGTCTACATATCCGTTGGTCGAGTGCGTTTCATTGTATTTTTATTTCTTTTACCAATGGTTCAAAGGATTGCTAAGCCAGCAACTTGGTATTTTTTTATTTTGATGGGGTTTTAGACAATAGTCCAGTTTTGGTAGCTCGACTTCGAGCCTTGTTGGGCTTTATGCATATTATTTGGCTTATTTGATGCATTTGGGAGTCATGACCCCGTATTTGGTTTATTATTGTTCCGGCGTTGGGACGATTAGTTTTCCACGTCGAGGCACGTTAAGGTATCGGATTGAGATGTAAGTCCTTCGTGCTGCACGTTAAGGTACCGAATGTGGGTATAAGTCCTTTGTGCTCAAGTATTACGATATTGGATGAGGGGCTCGACATAGGAACCCGACGAGGTTGAACTCGAGTTTCCGTGGGTGTACGTTTAAAGCTACTGAGCCTGACATCCCTTGCGTGTACTTTTGTTTATACGACTAGTCATAACAACATAAAATGGGCTTACTTTGTGGACCGTCACATTTTATGGAATCGGGAATCCCCCGTCACCGAAAGGTGTTGTTTTTGGGTATTGAGTTTTATTATCCAAGTTTTCGGTGACGTTTTGTATATTTGTGTTTTACCCTTGATTTATGGGTTGAGTATTATTCCCCACCCGTGTTTTGGGTGTTTTGAAATATAAGGTTTAACCGTACCTTCTTAAATGGAGAGTTCAATTTATTTTTACGCTTTGAGTGAGTTTTGGGTTAAAGCTAATTTATGAAGGGGCGGTTTACATTGGTATCATCATTTTGTAGTAGTTTGATTTGGAAAATGTCCAAATTGGTGTTCTCCGTCTAAAATGCATATTATTGGAAAACGAGTCGTTTGCATATTCAAAGCATACCTTTCAAAATATTATAAATTAAACTGCATTATCTATTTTCACAGACATCTTTATTCATATGGAAAACTCTTGAGCTCACTAGGCGTTTAGCCTAACCTTTTTATTTGTCGGCATGTGCATCAGGTTTCAAGGTTGGGAGTTGATTCTAGCAACCCTATGAAGAATAGAGCTTTAGTTAGATCCAAAAGTAAGTAATCGGTGAAGTCTTCCGCAACGTTGGAGAAAGTGGCTATTATGGGGTTTTAGTAGCACCCGTTCTTATCAAAGACTTTTGTATAGAATCAATGTTTGTATTGAGGTTAAATCTGAATGGGTGGTTATAGATGATTCATTTATTGATGTATTTAGAAAATTTTAAATAAGTTGTTATTTCCAGATTTGAGGGTGTTATAAGTTGGTATCAGAGCTTAAGTTTGAGAGATTTAGGTATTGATTTTTTTTTTGGATGCCTAGACTCAAACTAGCGTACTGGTAGGTGATTGAAAGTGAAGTTGCACATTAGGCGCCTTAAGATAAGATATCTTGGAGTTGATCGAGTCGCTAGGAACGGGAAACTTGTCGAGGGTCGCAAGGATGATCATGTACTGTGCGTTCATAATGACACCTGACCAGTGTTATGGTGAACCTACATGCAACATGTGTATACTTGAACTACCTTGGTATGATGACCGTTGGGGTAGTGAGAAAATTTCTAAGCAAGTAATTTAAGGAGGGATTGATGGTTATAGCAATGTTACTTTGGAGTGATAGTTTAGCACGTTGAATGCATTAAGCTGATCATCTTGAGTAAGAATTATTGGTTGGATTAGAACTATGAGTTCGTTAGACCAATTTTATTTCGAGGAGAAATTGTAAGTTAACCCCATTAGTGGGTTCGTGACTCTAAGATGTTTGATGTATCCGGACGGCAATAGTATGTCGGGAAAAATGGAGGAGTGTAGTCCTGAGATGAGGAGTGCCGACCAAGTTCATGCACGAAATTTATTTCTAAAATGAGTTTGCATCATTTGTTTCTCATTTTTTCCAAAGCATAAAGTGAGTGGTATTTTGAAATCTTACTAAGGTGTTTAACATTCACCAAATTTTAAACTGAGAGTTTAAACATGCACAAAGTTGTTTTGTTGTTCGCAGTCGCAAATGTTTTATTTATTGGAAATCTCTTCATCTTCATTCCGTGTCTAACTCTATTTTTGGATATTATAAAATCCGTATTTTTGTGTCATTTTGGGTATCGGACAAGTAACTGTATAATTTTTAACTTTGACATTGGATCTCCTCCACGTATGTTAAGGTTTTAAAGGAAGAGTTTTCCCCATGTTCTTGAGTCGGAATTTTCTGGAGAATTTGGTTTGTGTGAGTCGTGTTTAATTTTATGAGTACAGTTTTGCGGCATTTGGGGTGTGTAAGTGTACTTTGAGATGCGTGGGTTTTAATTTCATCGCGTGTAAATTTGCACGTTCTTTGGGCGTCGTATCTCATCAAGGTCGTGTTGGAAAGGGTCACTTTATCTTACGTGATGGTTTTAGAGTTTTGAATTTTTTTTAAATTTATTGTCGTTTTACGCTTTATATGTTGAGAAAACATAGCTTTAGCATCGCTTGGTGTTACCGTCAATGAGTTTATGAAAGTTTAGTCAGGTTTATGGCATTTCATTTTATGGTCATTCGAACCATGTAATAGAAAGAAATTTTGGAACGTGTAGACTTGCATTATTGTGTGTTAGCTTACGAGTTTTGCTTAATACTTTGTCTCATGCGAGTCTCACATCTACATTTTTGCAACCGTAAGAGGCACCTTGGAAATCTTAATGTCGCATGATTGCATCTTGAGTTTCACATGGGTATATGTGCATACTTTTGGGTTGAATATGATTTTCACTTGCATGAGTAAATATGTGATATATTTATGGTATCTCATATTAAACTTTTAATCTAAACGTGTTTCAATTGTGGGCCTTGCTATTATAAATTTTCTGCAATGCATGAAATGAATTTTCGAATTGCATATCGTTGTAGTTACCATCTTGGTCAAATGTGTTTTATCGAGGCGGCTCAAGACTTTAAACTCGATTTGAAAATTTATTTGTTTTCCCATCATTCTGCAAAGTTTTGGGGAATAAACTGATGCATAGGAGACTTGTCGAAAATTTTATGCCGCAACGTTTTTGGTTAAAGAAGGAAAAAGTTAAAAGTTGTGAAGTTCTCTTTTGAAGTTGTACAAACATTTATTTCACGTGTTTGGGGTACCAGAATTTATTTTCATGTTTATAGTGTGAATATTGCTACACACCTTTTGCCACCATTTTTATTTACGAAAATATTGATCAGACAAACTTTGGAAATGGTTTTATACGTGTAGCGTCGGTGATCAATTTTCAACCTATCAAGTGATCGGTAGTGGATTTTACTGCATAAGCAATTGCTATAAAGCTTATGTATTCGAAAGTTTCATAAAGGTTTAAATGGGCATGGTTGTTGAAAACCTTGAACTCATTAGGTCTATAGATTTAAACCCCTGTCGTGAAAGGAGCTGTAACTAAGAAACTAAGGAGTCCTTGGGGAATAAAGCGTCGGATTATCCGAATCCGTGGTCATCCCGAATTTTGGATTCCAATTTATGAATCAGTACACGCGCGAATAATTGAAGTAGTAGAATTGTGTATTCTCCTAGATATTTAAGTGGTGATATTTATGTTTCGATATCATGCGAGTTAAAGTTTTAGGTATTCGTGGACGATTAGATTGGGTTTGTTTTGGTGGGTTGCTCGTCGGTGTGACACCATGGCTTATGTGGTTGGTGTACCGTCTTAGCGGGTTCCGCGATTAAAGGAAATTTTGGTGATCTGTCGGTTAGAGATGTAAGATTTGAAATTTTAGCTCTCTGTTAGGTGTCAACCTTAGTGCGACAATCCGCCTGGAATGGAATTTTGGGCTGGATGTCCACGTTTTCGAGGTCATCGTTTAGTCCTAGGCATCAACTTGTTTTCTTGAGGTCATTGGATCTTGGAATGTATGGATGTAACCCAGTTGGTTATGGAAAATATTGACCTTTCAGTGATAGATTTTGAAAGGAGTCTGGGTATTGAGGATTAAGTATCGAGGTGTTTAAGCATTCCTGTGGTGATAAAGATTTTACTTTAGGAATGTCGTGAGATTTGTGTTGGATCGGAGTTGAATGTCAGCCGAATCTGTGTTAACCGGTTACATGAAAGACGTATTGGTGCGCCTTGGAAGAATGTCTTTATAGACATTAGGAATGAACCAGTCGAAATCTAAGGATTTTAGAAGTTTGGTTGCAATCCTTGATGTTGGGTTCGGAGCTATGTAGATCCGAAGGAAATCGATCGGTGGAAAGTTGGGGTCACAAACTACCTTGGGGTAGTAATTGCCAACCAAGGTTGGGAGTTGACCGTAACCTTTTGGGTAAAGGTTATTTTGGTGAGTTAAGTGTTTGCTTGGTTATGAGTACAATGTGCCCAAGAGAGGCAGTTAATGGGAGTATCAGTGCAATAGTCGTGTTAGTGGTGCTGACAAATGGTTTAAGGTAAGTCCTTCTGCGGGTAAGATTTCATGGGAAATGTAGATTTCGAGAACGAAATCATTCTAAGGTTGGGAGGATTGTAACACCCGTGGTTTTCGGTAAGTAAATGTCAACCGGACATTTCTGTGACTTGTAATCGGTGGGGCTTTGTTAGAGAAATGCTTTGTATAAGTCCCTCGGAGTATCGGGAGCTTTGTCGTTGAAAAAGTCGGAATTTGGACCCTCAACACACCTTGGGCGACTACGCCCACGATTGTGACAAGGTGTCACTTTCGCGTGGCATAGTCGCGAGAATGGTACCGCGGGCAATCCCCTTCGGGCGACTTTGCCCGGCGACTATGCCAAGGGCATAGTCGCGTGGCAATGTTGCCGGCAGAGTGTATAGCTGCATAAAGTCGAATTTTCAGCCTCTCTCTCATTCCAACTTCCCCCATTTCACCCTTTTCTCTCTAGAAACCGAACCCCAACCCTAAAATCGGTTTTATACCCTCAAGTCACCAAATCCATGATATTCCAAGTGTTTGCTCACCACCCAACAAAGATTGGAAGTTATGGTCAAGAACCTCTACCCTCATCTTCCCCAAAGTTCGTGTTTAGGAGTTTGGGTTGAAGAATTGTTATGGGTGTCCTCGGAAGGTCTCATCGTCTCTAAGTTGTAAGCTTTTTTGATTTTAAAGGTTGAAATACTCCATTGTTGATCTCTTAGTGTTTGGTATACCAAATCTCGGATTTGGTGGTTTTGGAGAAATTAGGGTTTTGGATATTGTTTGGGATTGTGATTTATAATGTTTGGAGAATGTTCCTTATGGTTGATTATGGGTATTTTTGGGTTGAAATGTTCGGATCTAGGTTTTGGAAGATTTCGGTTTGAGGATTCAAATGGCCGTCAAAAGAGCTCGTTGGGTAAAATCTAGATTTAGCCTAAATCTAGCAAGGTGAGTTCAAGTTGATTTGCGAAAACGTTGTACATGCCAAAATGTTTATTTTAAAGTGTTTATGTGTCTTACATGAAATTACCAAATGTTGGGTTATTTGTTAATCTTTGATTAGTTGAATTATTTAACTTTATAAACTTTGTATAACACCACATTGGAGATTTTTCGGCGTTTGATATATGTGTCACAAATGAATGTGTTTTGGAGTCTTATTGCATGAATGGATCTTTGGTCAAAGAAATACACTTTTAAATGTTTGTCAGGTTTTATGCATCATCATGAAATGGAGTGTTTTATAAAGTATCACTTGCACTTTTATGTGAGGTACTTGAGAAAGTGTTTATAGTCTCATTTCATGATTTTTATTCCTATCAGCAGTCAAGTTTGGGAAAATGCATGTCATTTGGTTTATGAGGCATTTTGGAAAATATAAGAGTATAAGTTCATTTGGGAAAATGGGTACCTCAACTAATGTTGAGTTTTGAACTAATCTTACTTTTAGTCGTGGTGTCTACATATCCGTTGGTCGAGTGCGTTTCATTGTATTTTTATTCTTTTACCAATGGTTCAAAGGATTGCTAAGCCAGCAGCTTGGTATTTTTTTTATTTTGATGGGGTTTTGGACAATAGTCCAGTTTTGGTAGCTCGACTTCGAGCCTTGTTGGGTCTTATGCGTATTATTTGGCTTATTTGATGCATATGGGAGTCATGACCCCGTATTTGGTTTATTATTGTTCCGGCGTTGGGACGATTAGTTTTCCACGTCGAGGCACGTTAAGGTATCGGATTGAGATGTAAGTCCTTCGTGCTGCACGTTAAGGTACCGGATGTGGGTATAAGTCATTCGTGCTCAAGTATTACGATATTGGATGAGGGGCTCGACATAGGAACCCGACGGGGTTGAACTCGAGTTTCCGTGGGTGTACGTTTAAAGCTACTGAGCCTGACATCCCTTGCGTGTACTTTTGTTTATACGACTAGTCATAACAACATAAAATGGGCTTACTTTGTGGACCGTCACATTTTATGGAATCGGGAATTCCCCGTCACCGAAAGGTGTTGTTTTTGGGTATTGAGTTTTATTATCCAAGTTTTCGGTGACGTTTTGTATATTTGGGTTTTACCCTTGATTTATGGGTTGAGTATTATGCCCCACCCGTGTTTTGGGTGTTTTGAAATATAAGGTTTAACCGTACCTTCTTAAATGGAGAGTTCAATTTATATTTACGCTTTGAGTGAGTTTTGAGTTAAAGCTAATTTATGAAGGGGCGGTTTACATTGGTATCATCATTTTGTAGTAGTTTGATTTGGAAAATGTCCAAATTGGTGTTCTCCGTCTAAAATGCATATTATTGGAAAACGAGTCGTTTGCATATTCAAAGCATACCTTTCGAAATATTATGAATTAAACTGCATTATCTATTTTCACAGACATCTTTATTCATATGGAAAACTCTTGAGCTCACTAGGCGTTTAGCTAACCTTTTTATTTGTCGGCATGTGCATCAGGTTTCAAGGTTAGGAGTTGATTCTAGCAACCCTATGAAGAATAGAGTTTTAGCTAGATCCGAAAGTAAGTAATCGGTGAAGTCTTCCGCAACGTTGGAGATAGTGGCTATTATGGGGTTTTAGTAGCACCCGTTATTATCAAAGACTTTTGTATAGAATCAATGTTTGTATTGAGGTTAAATCTGAATGGGTGGTTATAGATGATTCATTTATTGATGTATTTTGAAAATTTTAAATAAGTTGCTATTTCCAGATTTGAGGGTGTTATACCTAGATATCCATTCAAAACTTTTCCGTTGAAACTCAAAAAGTAAATCGTCCAATTTCCTTGAGTTGTGATCGAAGACTACACGATTACGTTGAGACCACAGAAGGTAGATGAACGCCTAAATCACTTCAAGCCAAAGTTTTGGGCTCGATCCGATTGTACCTGAGTCTAGCAAGTCCTTGACCGATCGAACGTTATTGATATCCATCTTCCACCATCTCGCCACCTCTTGCCACATCTTATTGACCTCTTCGCACAAAATAACATCATATGCAACAATTTATTGGGTAAGTGCAATCCAGATAAGAGTTGTCACCCTTACTTACCGGTAAGACTCTCAATCCTTGTCATTGCTCTTACTGGGTAAGATTATCGGTCTTTGCCATGTTCATCCAGTAAGGTAAGTGACCAGGTAAGTGCTTACCGGGTAAGCGTTTGTAAACGGTCCCTTAGTCTTAATTTATTACCAAAGGCTTACCCGGATAAGCGCTTACCAATAAAATTTATCACTATCACTTACTTAGCGGGTAAGATTTTAGTCCACCAAATCGGTATCGTATGCAACAATTTTCTCGTTAAGCGCTTACCGGTAAAATTTAACACTATCACTTACTTACCGGGTAAGATTTTAGTCCACCAAAACGATATTGTATGCAACAATTTTCCCGGTAAGCACTAACCGTGGTAAGAGTCTTCGCTATCACTTACCAGGGTAAGACTCTTGGTTCTTGTCTTAGCTCTTACCGGGTAAGATTCTTGGTCATTGCCGTCTTCATCCATAAGGTAATATGACTTGATAAGCGCTTACCCGGGTAAGCGTTTAGTAAACGGCTCCTTAGTTAGATTATTAGGAGTCAGTTCAAATAATAAGGCTAAATATCGGGAGAATGTAAGAAATGTATGTTAAGTGAAGGTTTATATGTAAAGCATCTAAAAAAATTCGAGAAAATCTTTTTGAAGATGTATATGTGAAACGACGTTACAAATTATTCATATAGGTTCGCATATGCATCTTCAAATGGATTTTTCAAATGATTCATATATAAACATTTCTTTAACATTATATTTTTTCCTTCTAACGATATTTAACCTCATTATTTGAACCTCCCACTAAATTATTAGTCAAATGTAGATCTCTAGAATATTTAAAAGTTAGTTTGAATTAAAGTAAAGAGTAAATTACGTTTTTTGTCCCTGTGGTTTGTTGAAAATTTCCTTTTTCGTTTCTAGTCTTTATTTATTACATTTATAGTCACTGTGGTTTGTAGTTTATTTCGTTTTTAGTCCCTAAGACTAACAACCCTTAAAGGTGTCCATTAAAAAAGGGACATTCTGGTCATTATATTTTCTTTTGTGTTTTTCTATATATTTATTGATCACTAATTTGGTGTTTTTGTCTAAAGCTCGCTCTCTCTCCTTTCTCACAACATACACAACATACATAGGAACTACCACCCATCTCCACAATGAACACATTACAAACACCTTTGTTTGAATTGTTATTAAAAAAAAAACTAAATCACAAATCCTTTCAATCGACTTATATCTCTTTCTTATATGCAACCATAACAATGGAGAACAAGTTTTATGGTTTCCTTCCTTACACGACTACACCACCAAGATCTAAACAAAAAAAAGAAAAACATCGAGACCCCAGAGAACCAACTGTGAATCCAAGGAAATTGAGTTATACTTGAGGCCATGATTTCTCGTTGGTGATGGGCGGTTGGGGTCGGGAGGGATGGGGTGGGTTTGTCGATAGGGATCGAGAGAGGTGTAAAATATATATATATATATATATATATATATATATATATATATATACATCCAATTATGCATGTATTAAAGTGGATGAAGGGTATGCATGGAAGTGGATAATGCTAGTGATGAGTTGGAATTCAAAAAGTCAAAACTTCATCAATGGTCAAAAATGGAAGCTTTAGACACATTGTGTTAATCCAGTTCCATTGAGACTATATCACATGCTTCCCACGTTCAACACTATTTGTTTACATAGTTTGTCAGGATCTGATTCTTAACAAGAATAATGAAACTCAGAAACAATATTAAAGAAGTTGCGGAAAAACACTTTAATATTCAAATATCAATGTAACAGTAAAGTAGAAATCACAGCTTGTAAACTTTATTAAATGATTAAAGTTACAAGCTTTCACACAAAACCTCAATCTTGATGAACAGGCTCACCAAGACGAATTCTACTTCTCTAGAACTAGGGTTGTAAACCTTGAGGTCAATTCTCTCTCAAAACAAAAACTTAGAATACTCGTGTAACAAACTATTCTGAATAATTCTATACATATACTGAAAATAAAAGATAATTACAAAACATAAAAGATCTTCAGTATATTCTTCCATAATTATCTTCAACCTTCCATGATTATCTTCAAACCTTGATCTGCGCGGCTTACCAAGATTATCACATAAGCAGTATTAAGTCATAGCAGCATTAACACTCTGAGCAGTATTAATCTTCACCAGCAGTAGTAACTATGCTTAGCAGTATTAATTTCTACAAGCAGTAGTAATTTGGCTCAGCAGTAATCATACTTAAACAAATCTTCAGTTCCCAACATAGTTGAGATGGTCGGGCGACTTTGACGCTTACTAACCCGCATGCTAGTCGCCTAAGGTACTGTTGCAGTTGGGAAGCAGTTTCCACCACGATTGGTTTTATGATGCTCTCCATATTATTATTATTATTATTATTATTATTATTATTATTATTATTATTATTATTATTATTATTATACGAGTCGTTTATTCTCTTCTAACAGATAGACATGATAGATTAATTGGCTTTTAATCTGTAGTTTCTCTTCATCGATTTCTTCGTTTCCAAGTAACATCGATCAAGTATAGTGGACTTCTCGATAGTTCCTCCGCCTATGGTTTTTCCCGTTTTGGGTTTTCCACGTAAATTCAATGTGTCGTTTTCTATCTCTTATTATTTCCACAAAACACGTTCATTATTTGTGGTTGATTACTGTTTCATTGAGAGTGTGAGTTTTTCGTTTCGGCATACGAAAACGTTAGAGTTTATTTTTGGATCTTGGGTTGATTTCGACTAAGTTTCTACTCGGTTCAATCTTATTTTCTGAGTTTTGATACGGGTGTGGTGTGATGGATATTTGCAACAAGAGGAGAGAAGGGGGGGGATCGACGGTGCCCAATGTAGGAGGTGGATGGCGTTGGCCTTTGATGGAGGACGCCGGATGGAGATGAGTGAGGGTGGGGGGAGATGAGATGACGGAGGAGACGAAGTGGTAGGGGTGTCGGTTGGTGATGGAGATCGACAAGGATGGGAACTTGGAAGGGAATGCAGGTGATGAAATATATATATGTATAATAATATATAATATAATCATCATAAGATTATATATTTTTATTTTTATTTTAAATTTAAGAGGAAAAGTGAAAAAGTCAAAATGGATCGGAGTTCAACGAATAATTTTAAGGGTAATAAGTCAGAGGGACTAAAAACGAAATAAATTACACACCACAATGACTATCGGCGTAATAAATAAAGACAGGGAGGAAAAGGGAAATTTTCAACAAACCACAGGGACGAAAAACGTAATTTACTCTAAAATAAATTATAAAAGTTCTCCTTTGGATTTTTAGAAACGTTGGACCCCGACCGTTAGCTACTACTTTGTGTTTTTTTCCTTTACTTTTACTTAAAAAATGGTATACAGTTTTTTTAAAGCTTGGTACATGTCGTCAAATCTGGTAAAAAAAAACTTTACCTACCCACTTCAAATGTAATGTAACACCCTTAAAATTGAAAATGGTTGACAATTTAAAACTTCCCAAAACTCCCTTAAATACATACCTCGAAATAACAAATATCTAAAGTTTACAAGAGAATGAACACTACAACAAGTATCAGAGTTCTAACGGAGCTATCTAACCCCACAAACGGGGACAAATCCGCTGGGTGTTACTAAAACCACCAAATCTGCTATCTTCTCAAAACCGGTTGACGTCTCTAATGCCAATCCGCTGAAACTTCTACCAAGCCCCACTCGCCACTCAGTTCCATCTAAGACCTGATATACATGTCGATAAGAAAAAGTGTTAGGCTTAACGCCTAGTGAGTTAAAGCAGTTTTCATCATATAAATCATAAAACGTTTAAAATGAACATTTTACTCTAAATACGACCATTCCCGAAACATTAGTTATCAAAAAGGATTTATTTGCAATTCATGTTACTTCCAATGCCAAACACCCATTTTAAATAATTATTCAACTTTTGAATTTCCCCAAAACGCACCCACAAGGTATTTCACCAAAATATTATTTGTGTAAATAAAGAAGTACGTTTCAACACCGAAAGCATGGGTAAGGGAATACCCAAAAATAACACCTTTCGGTGACGGGGAGACCCGATTCCATCGAATGTGGCATGAACACAAAGTTAAGTCACTTATCAACGTTCTCGAGATTCACATAAGGCCATGGATCCCCGTATACGGCTCCTCTGAGTAACCACCACAAGATACCCAAATGACCCTAGTGTCTAATCAACCTCTAGACGAGTGTCACCACAAAAGTCATAAGTCCCCGTATCCGGCTCACCATGGGCACCACCGCAAGACTTAGCTCTGTATACAACTCTGCAGAGCACCACCACAAGCTTACATAAAAACATGACTTGGGGACCACTCACTAGACTCAAACATGGACGTTAAAAGCTCCATGATGAATAACCCGACTCCTATGCCTATGGATCCATTGCATTACAGTCTAAACATTACATGACTCCATATGAATGAACTAACGTATTCAAAACATGTAATGACCAACAAATGTGTAATAACTGCATTTCCATAAAACGCTCCATATTGAGCCATTTAAAACCGGACAACGTCCCAAAACTCGTTAGAGTATAAATCAAGCCATAAGGCATTATAAAACGTTTGGCACTAAAATAGAGCCAATATGACTACATAAGCCGATGTTCAACTTTCCCAAAATTAGTATTTTCTCCAAGTATAAATGGCCAAAGGCCCGAACCGTAAGGTCCATATTTTTCCAAATATTCCCAAATTAAAGGATGTCCGTTTCCAAAAACTCACACTTTTAAAGTCAAAGGACCTAAAGTTTTAAATATAAAAACTCATTAGTTGGGTAAAGCCCCAACTGACCATATTTGAATAACTGTTCGTAAAACTTTCCAACTCACACTAAAATTCCATTTAAAACCATTTGTACTTCAAATTTTCCCATATTAGGAACCAAAGCAACACAATACCTAAATTCTTCAAATGTTCAAGAAACATGTATGGTGGATCAAAATCCCCTTTCTGGTGACTCAACACCTCATAAAATATTGTAAATCATTTTCAAGGATATAATAACACAAATATGTGTAAGTGTACAAATATTCACAAAACTTATCAAAATAAAGTAAATTCATGGATATACTTTCGAAAACCCAAAATATGTGCATTTTGACATGTATATAGTTTTTCAAAACAACTATGTTGGGAACTGAAAGAATTGCTCAAGTACAGTTAATGCTGCTAGCACAACTTGGTTACTACTTCTGAAGTTAATACTGCTGATACAGGTTAATGCTGCTAGTCAAGATTAATACTGCTAGAAGAAATTACTACTGCTAAGCAATTTTAGTACTGCTAGTAGTTAGTACTGCTGAACTTAATACTGCTCAAAGTATTAATGCTGCTGAAGACTTAATACTGCTTATGAGATGAAGACTTCATATGGCAAGGATGACAGCTGTTTTGATTGAAGATTATGGAAGGCTTGGAGATAAAGATGGAAGATTATTCTGAAGATCTTTTATTATTTGTAATTATCTTTTATCTTCATTATAAGTATAGAATAGTTTGTAATTAGTAAAGAAAATTTTTTGAGTTTTTGGTTTTCATAGAGAGAATCAACCTCAAGGTTTAGAACCCTAGTTCTAGAGAAGTAGAATTCGTATTGGTGAGCTTGTTCATCAATATTGAGGTTGAGTGTTGAATCTTGTAGCTTTACAATCATTCAATAAAGTTTACAAGTTGTTATTCTGATTCACTGTTTCATTGATCTTTGAATATTAAAGTGTTATTCCGCAAACTTCTTTAATATTGTTTCTGAGTGTTTATTCTTGTTAAGAATTCAGATCCTGACAAACTAGAACTCACCTTGCTAGATTTAGACTAAATATAGGTTTTACACACAAACTTGAGTTCATTAGATGAGATCTTGAATCCTTCCACTAGCTTCGTGATTTCTACAAGGTTTCTGTTAGACCACAGTCTCATTGGATTCAAGATCATCCAATCTGAAGATCCAATCTGAAGCTAAAGCCGAAACGTCGACTCTCGATATAAAGTCTAATGTTTATTTGTAATAAATGTCAAAGTAATCAATGTATAGTTATTAGTTAGTTTAGTTTAGTTTGTTAGTTATTAGTTAGCTTTATAATATCTAAGTTAGATTAGATATTATTTGTTTTATTGTTTTATATTGCAACTTGTTGCTGCAAGTTGTTTAGGAAGTGTGTTAGACACACAAGATCTAATATCAGATCTATCTCTCTCAAAAGCATCAGATAAGAATCAACACATACAAACACACACAAAAAGGTGTAAAAGAGAGAAAATAGAGAGAACACATTCTAGAGCTTGAATCGATCAATCTTGTAACCATTTCTATTAATCAATACAGGTTGGTAATCGTTAATGTGTTGTTAATATATAAAACTTGATAGTATTGTGGACCCACAATTGGTATCAGAGCCTGATAAATAGATCAAAATCAAGTTTTAAGAAAAACGACTCTATGTTCTTGTTTGAAAATCGAGTTTGAGATTTAGAGTGTTTTAGGTGTTAAAATCGATCAGGTTGTGATCGATATAGATGCTAGATCGACTTGTTGTAGTTTGATTTCAGTATAGAGCTTTAATTGAGTTCCATTTAAGTGATTTAGTGGTCTGAGTTCGAGTTTCATAAAGTTACTGTGCTATCAATTTAAATTTCAAAAAGTGATTTTTATCGAGATCAAGTGGTCACATTCAGTTCTAGAAGTGTTTTCAGACATATTGGTAGAGTTTGGGTCTGTTAATCTTGGAAATACAGGTTGAAAAGTCGAATTTATCGAAGAACAGACGAACTTGCGCAAACCAAGGGACGAACTCACGCAAAGCTTACTTTGCGCAACCAACTCAATACGCAAAGCTTACTTTGCGCAACCAACTGCATACGCAAAGTTTACTTTGCGCAACTCAAGCAACACGCAAAGTCCACTTCTCGTGACCAAAGGCTTACGCAAACACCACTTCTCGCAACACTCTTGAAACGCAAACCTCGAACTTCACTTCTCGCAACAACAAGGAAACGCAAAGCTTACTTTGCGCAACGTACGTGATACGCAAAGCTCACTTCGCGCAACGTACGTGATACGCAAAGCTCAGTTTGTGCAACCTACTTGACACACAAACCTCACTTTGCGCCATCAACCTCTTGCGCAAACCTTCTCAAAACGCAAAGTTTTTTCCAGACTTAGAATTTTCTTCAAAAATGACATCCAGAGAAGCCCTTGCAATCGGAACTGACACCAAGCCACCAGTTCTCTTTAAAGGATAATACGAACAGTGGAAAGATCGGTTTCTGAACTTTGTTGACAGACATGAGCTGGGTGATTTCATCAGGAAATCTATAGAAGAAGGGGTTATGGAACCAGTTATGACGACTCGTTTGGTTGGAACCGTGCCGACTCAGGTTGAACTTAAGTATCATGAGCTAGAAGATGATAACCTCAGAAGAGCTAAAGGCGACAGATTAGCTAAGTCATACATTCTACAAGGAATTCCAAATGAAATCTATGTAAAGATTGACAGCTACAAGGCCTCCGACAAAGAAATTTGGGATCAGCTTGAGAAGATGATGTTGGGTTCGAAGGTTGGAAATCAGCTGAAAATCTCCAACTGCCTAAATAATTACGAAGAATTTAGAGGCAGAGTGGGAGAATCTTTAGAAGAACCCTATGACAGGTTTGTGACTTTGCTGAACGAATTAAGCAAGAATAAGGTCCAAAAATCTCAAATTGAGTTGAACGTCAAATTCCTGAGTATTCTACAACCGGAATGGAAAATATTTGCCAGACAGATGAAGCAGATCAAGGATCTGAATGAGATTCCACTTCATGAGGTGTATGAAACCCTCAAACAAAATGAAGAAGAGTTGGATGAAATTCTAGATGAAAAGAGGCAGAAAGGAAAGACAGTTGAAGACACAGTTGCTCTTGTTGTCAGGAAGAAGAAAAACAAGACAATTGTGTATGAATCAGAAGAAGATGAAGGTTATGCAAACTCTGACATGGATGAAAATGAACAACTGAAGCAAGCAATGATTCTGCTGTCAAATGATTTTCAGAAAAAGTTCTACACGAAGCCGACTTCAAACAGTCAGAGATATTCTTCTGGTCCGAACAACTACATCCACAAGGAAAGGGTTGAAGGAAGTAGATATGAAGGAAAGAGATTTGAAGGGAAAAGAACAGAGGAGAGGAAACCTGAAGAGAGAAGATATCAGTCTGAAGGAAAGAGAATAGAGGAAAGGAAACCGGAAGAGAGAAAGTTTAAAGCTGAAGGATCCAGTCAGACAGAACAACCAACGTGCTACAACTGTGGCAAAACAGGTCACTATGCCAGAGACTGCCGAAGACCAAAAATCAGAAACTCCGATTATTACAAGAACAAGATGTTTCTTGCAAAGCAACAGGAGGCGGGTAAGGCACTGATGGCAGAGGATGAGTACTGGCTTGATCATTCAGACGAGGAAGAAGAGGATGAAGAGAAGGATGAAGCCGTCAACATGTGCTTGATGGGAAAGCAAGAATCAGATGCTGGAGCTGATTTAAATGATGAAGAAGAGGACGCATGTGATTTATCGTATTCAGATTTCATGAATAAAATGCATGCCATGAATTTAAAACAGCAAGAGTTAGAGTCGAAGCTTAAGCGAGAAAATGGTGTTATAACTGACAAAAACCAATTGATACAGAAACTTAGCAATGAAATTGCTGAGAAGAAAGTATTGGTTGAGGTTTTACATAGAGATAATGACACCAACGCAAAGGAAAAGACAATAATTCTTAAAGAGAATTCTGAACTCAAATCTAAACTGACAAAAAGTGAGATTGATATATATGAGCTTACAAAATTGCATTCTTCATGTACCAAAGAAAACTTTTCTTTACTTGGTAAATTAAAAGGTTTGGAAGAGAAGTTATACAAAATGGGTCAAACTGAACAAACTATTCATTTGAACAAACTTAAAGAGGAAATAGAGAGATGGGGAATCGGTTATAAGAATCATCAGTGTCTTCAAAAAGGGATGTCTGAAGTGCCAGCACTTTATGATCATCTTTCTATGAAATTGGCTCGAAGAATCCCTGAGTTTAAAACTTTCTGGACTAGACTATCTGAAAAGGATGAAGCCGACGAAACTGAAAAACGTTTGAAATCATCTAAAGTTCATCTTCCATTTTATTATGCGAAGATGAATAATAGTTATAATGAAAATCCAATATATCAAAAGAAGAAAACTCTTTCAAGTGTTTTCTTTCAAAGTTATTCTGAAAAAGAAATGGAGGCGAAGCCTATTCAAGGTAAACTATATGTCCCTCCTCTCGTTTTAGAAAATAAAACTTCTGAACTCGAGAATTCTTTAACAGATGAAAGACTTTTGATGAATATTGAACAAAAAGTTTTTTCAACTGTGCTGAAAAATGTTGTTATCTCTATGGCTTCAAAACCTAAAGATAGTTTTGGTCTAACTGATGAAGGGCTTAATTTTCTTAACTCTGGCGGTGGTTTAGATGATTGTTTTGAACAATTTGACTTTAATGCAAAACTTCCTAACCATTCATCTTTTGTTGTGAAATCTTTGGGAAAAACCAGTATGCCTGTTAACAGTGCAAAATCAACGAAAGTTGATAAGTCAGTCTCTGTGAAAGCTAAACATGCTAAAGGTAAGAATATATCTAAGCATTCACAGAAACCGAACACTACTGGTCATCCGAAGAAGAAGCATTCGTTTGTTGCTCAGAAGTCTAACTCAAGAGTTTCACATGTTTCAGATCTGAGCAAGCAAAGGCCAGAAGTTAAATCTCAGTGGCAACCGAAACAGAAGCTTGACAAGACCGTTAAATTATTTTGCAGTGTTAATTGTAGTAAGACTTCGCCTAGTAAAGATGTGTTAATTGCTGATGTTGCTATTTTGAACTCAAAACTTGCTGTTTCTCGTAAACAATATACAATGAAGCAATTATTTCAGTTATCTTTATCTGCTAGAAAGTCTTTTATTTATGATAAACATGTTTCTACTTCTTGTCAAGATTCTGAAGATTGGTTTGGCAATTATCATGTGCATTCATCTCATTCTAATTATACAAATGCATTTCAAAAGAAAAGAGGACCCAATTTGAAATGGGTACCAAAATCTTGTACTAACACAGTAAGACCCAAATTCCAGTGGGTACCTAAGGCTAAATCTTTGTTGCAGGCCCACAAAGTTTAAAAAGGGAGCTTACAGATATAACTTCTAGTCAAAACAGTCTAGGACTCGTTCCTCAAAGAAACTAGGTTCTTGAATACAACAGTTCAAGACCCGCACTTCAAAGATAAAACAATGGTTTCTGAACACGTTTGTTCAGAACCCGTGCTTAAGAAGAGAATATGGCTTTTGAACACATCAGTTCAAGACCCGCTCCTCAATGCTCAAGAATCTTAATTCCATCATTGTTTTAAGACTATTTAACTTAATTGTTTCATTATTTCTCTTGTGCAAATCCGTCATATGTGGTACTTAGATAGCGAATGCTCCAAGCATATGACTGGACAAAAAGATATGTTGTCCAATTTTAAAGACAAATATTGCGGAACAGTTAGATTCGGCAACGACCAGTTTTCACCAATAATGGGATATGGTGATGTACAACATGACAATGTCACTATCAAGAAGGTGAGCTATGTTGAAGGCTTACGACACAACTTGTTCAGTATAGGCCAGTTTTGTGACAAAGACTTAGAGGTCAACTTCAAAGCTAAGATATGTTCAGTTCGCAATGAAGAAGGCGAAAAACTCTTGGTCGGTACTCGAGAATTAGACATCTATACAATTAACTTGTCAAAAATCCAGTCTAACAAACAGGTTTGTCTACTATCGAAAGCCTCGATGCAACAAAGTTGGCTATGGCATCGAAGGCTCTCTCACCTCAACTTCAGGTACATCAATAATCTGGTCAGTGGAAAGCTCGTCAAAGGACTTCCAGAGCTCAAATATGAAAGAGAACATCTTTGTGCAGCATGTGAAAAGGGCAAGATGAAGAGCGCTCCACATAAACCAAAGCCTGAACCAAGTACAAGCGCTCCGTTAGAGTTATTACATATGGACTTATGCGGTCCAATGCGAACTCAAAGTCTAGGCGGAAAGAAGTACATACTCGTGATCGTGGACGATTACTCGCAATACACATGGGTCAAGTTTCTACGTTCAAAGGATGAGACACCATATGTTCTCATCACATTCCTAAAGACGACCTAGTTGAATCTGCAGAAACCGGTCAAGTTTCTAAGAACAGACAACGGCATAGAGTTCAAGAACAACAAGGTTGAAGAATATCTTGAATCTGTCGGGATTTCACATCAATACTCTGCTGCTCGTACGCCTCTACAAAATGGAGTGGTCGAAAGAAGAAATCATATGCTAGTCGATGTTGCTCGTACTATGCTAAGTCAATAGACTTACCTCTATTTTTGTGGGCTGAAGTTGTATCGACCGCGTGCTATATACAGAATCGCTCCATGATACATCGCAGATTCAAGAATACTCCTTATGCTTTAATCAACAACCGAACACCGACAATCAAATATTTCCATATATTTGGGTGTAAGTGTTTCGTTCTAAACGATAGGGAGAGTCTCAACAAGTTCAGCGCCAAGGCGGACGAAGGCATATTCATTGGCTATTCCTCTACATCAACTGCATATCGCATCTATCTGAAGAATTCAAAGACGGTTATAGAAAGCATCAAAGTCATGTTTGATGAAGAGATGGCTTCCGAACAACACAGTTCATAACCCGTTATAACCGGAGTACTAGCTTCTGGGCAACTCAGTCCAGAACCTGCGTCTCAACAGAATAAATCAGATGAAGCATCAATGTCAACTAATCATATATCTGATTTAGACTTATTATTTGAATTGTTTTATGATGAATTTCTTGGATCTAATGTAAAGAAATCTGTTATGGTTGACAGGATGGAAGACTTAACGACTACTCATCCAACCAGTTCAGATATTCCTATTGAATCCAACGCCCCGATTCAACAAGAAGTTCCAATTCAAATACCAACTCCAACAGTTGAAGAAGTTCCATGTGATGAAGAGACAGAAGTAGCCGAACCAGTAGGATGTTCTGTATAGATCCATCCACAGCCGGAACAAGTTGTACCTGCTGAGCCTTCTGAACCTACCACTTCAACTGCAATCATTATTCCTCCTGAACAAGCTGAAGAAGGTACAAGTGGATTTATAGATGATACAATTGACATACATTCATATAATCCACTGCCTCATGAACATAAATGGACCAAAGAGCATCCGATAAGCCAGATCATTGGCAATCCATCAAAACCGGTGCAAACTAGGTCAGCATCAAGGAACTTGTGCATGCATGACTCCTTTCTGAGCAAGTTCGAGCCAACACGCGTATCAGAGGCACTTGCTGATCCAGAATGGGTGATCTCAATGCAAGAAGAGCTGAATCAGTTCGATGCACTTCAAGTCTGGAGACTCATACCAAAGCCTCAAGGTAAAACCATTATAGGTACGAAGTGGGTTTTCAAGATTAAAAAGGACGAAGATGGTACTGTTATCCAAAACAAGGCAAGACTAGTAGCCAAAGGATACAGACAAGAGGAAGGAATCGACTATGATGAGACATATGCTTCTGTGGCGCGATTAGAGGCAATTAGAATGTTTCTAGCCTACGCAGCCCACAAGAACTTCACAGTCTTTCAAATGGATGTGAAGACTGCCTTTCTGAATGGCATTCTGAAGGAGGAAGTCTACGTCTCTCAGCCAGAGGGTTTTGTCAATCAAGAGAAGCCGAATAACGTCTACATTCTCGACAAAGCACTCTACGGTCTGAAACAAGCTCCTCGAGCCTGGTATGATGTCCTTTCCAAATTTCTAGTTAAGTCTGGTTTTTCAAAAGGTACGGTGGATACCACTTTGTTTATCAAAAAGGAAAAAGCCGATATCATTTTAAATCAAATCTATGTAGATGATATTATTTTTGGCTCTACAAATCCTAAGTACTGTAAGAATTTTGCAAACCTTATGGTGTCTAGATTTCAGATGAACATGATGGGAGAGATGAATTTCTTTCTCGGATTGCAAGTCAAACAGTTTTCTACGGGTATTTTTATCAATCAATCAAAATACATTATGGATATTCTTCGGAAGTTCAAAATGGAAAATTCAAAACCGATTGGTACCCCAATGGCACCAGGTACTAAGATTGGCACCGATCCTTCGGGTACGGCTGTTGATGTTAGGACTTATCGAGGAATGATAGGTTCTTTAATGTATCTTACTTCTAGTAGGCCAGATATAATGTTCTCAACATGCTTATGTGCAAGATATCAGGCCAATCCTAAAGAAATCCATATGTCTGCTGTGAAGCGAATATTTAGGTATCTGAAGGGCACTACAGATCTTGGTCTGTGGTATCCTAAAGATACAAGTTTTGAACTAACAGCGTATACAGATGCATATCATGCAGGTTGTATGTTAGACAGGAAGCGCACGTCAGGACATGTACAGTTCCTCGGTGATAAGCTCGTAAGTTGGGCATCGAAGAAGCAACTTTGTGTTTCAACTTCCACGACCGAAGCAGAATATATAGCTGTTGCTAGCTGCTGTTCTCAGGTCTTATGGATGAGAACTCAATTGCGCGACTACGGTTTCCACTTCAACAAAATCCCGATATACTATGACTCCAAGAGCGCCATCGCAATAACAGCGAATCCTGTTCAGCACACCAAGACTAAGCACATAGACGTCAGGTATCATTTCATTAAAGATCATGTTGAAAAAGGAACAATTGAACTTTTCTTTGTAAAAACTGATTATCAGCTTGCCGATTTGTTTACCAAACCTTTAGATGAAAAGAGGTTTAACTTTCTTGTCTCTAAGCTTGGTATGCTAAATCTAAAGATTTAATCAGTAGTTACCTATCAAAGTTTTCTAATTGTATACTTTTTCATCATTTCATCATTTACGCAAGATATCTGCACTTCTATATACTGTTCATGATCCAAGGGGGAGTATGAGAAGAAATTGACAAGTGGTCAATCTTATTTTGAGGGGGAGCTCATAAGATTTCTGCATTTACCTTTTATGTCAAATTTTTGTAATGCAAGATTTTAGGGGGAGCTCTTCAAGATCAAAGGAGTTTGGATATGACTTCTGATTATTTCGGATCAGAACTCGTACTTTAAAAAGTTTTACTGCTTTTTGTCTTTTCAATTTAAGTAAATAAATTTTAGTTTGACTTGACATAAGACTTTTGCAGAAGTTTGAGAGAAGCTTAAAAGATCATATCTTTATGACTTTAAGCTTAGCTTCATGAGATGTAAGATCGCACGTAAAGGTACAATCCTTTATCTTAATCTCATAAATGGTTGAAAGAAGGATAACTTTCAATCATTTGAAAACATTGTAATTAAATGTTCAAACCACTTCCCGATTCTTAAACCGAATTCATGATTTAGAAGTGTGACTTTAAATGTTTTCAAAGATCATATTTGTGCTTTAACTGAAATAGTTAA
This sequence comes from Arctium minus, assembly GCA_954870635.1. Taxonomy (NCBI): domain Eukaryota; kingdom Viridiplantae; phylum Streptophyta; class Magnoliopsida; order Asterales; family Asteraceae; genus Arctium; species Arctium minus. The sequence continues at coordinate 28,929,123 of OX941086.1, read as the reverse complement.
ACCAATCCGAGCATCATATGCATCATAGGAAAACATGATTTCAGTGTGCTAGGAATTAACATAACTTCTATGGAATCACCTTAACCAGTGATTTCTACCCAAGAAGTTAATCCATAGTGATTAAGTGTAAGAAGTCGAAAATAAATGAGTGTGATTAGAGTGAGCTTAATGTTTAAGAGAAAGAGCGTGTGAGACCAGAGTTAAAAGAATATCACAACTCTGCACCAACTTTTTCTGAGTCGGGCAGCCACATTACTAGTGTTTCACAATTCTTTGGTGAACATTATTGAAACAGGCAACTAGCCCATGCCAACTCTTGATCAAACCTCACTATCTACTCATTTTCTACTCAAATAGAAAGTGTTTCACATTTTCAAAGGGGAAGCAGTACATTTGCTATCTGATTTTCATTTGGAAAATCTGGATATTGAAAAGAAGGAAGTCTGCCCCACCTTCGCACTTCAATCATGCACATTGAGTCTGTGTTTAACTTACTGTTGTCTCAGTGGTTTACACAAATTTTGAGCCAAATAAGCAATCATCAAGTGCTTAATTCTTTCAACACAAGCACGAACACACAAGGAATTAGTTTCTTTGTCATAACGTTTATAGAAATTACCTTTGTGGTGTTTCGATGATTAAATGGAAGCCCTGGGGGAGTCAACATCAAACAACTCCTTTCCAATGTGTATTCGTTACACACAGTGACTTAGTGTTACTGACAGGCACACTAACTGATCATTAGTTGATTTAGGTGTTACACGACTATTTTGTCTGGATTTGAAAAGATCTGGATGAATATCTTTTGAATTGACGGATCAGAGACTCCAAGTGGTTGACATTTCTTACTCAAAGTTTTGATGAAGTCGGTGCACTTTCCATCAAAAAGGGGGAGAATCTAAAGCTTGAAGAAATGTACAGTCCATTACATCACAAGATAAAAGAATAGAAAAGCTAACAAAGAAATGCGAGATCAAAGTATTCTGAAGACATGCTGATTTCAGATAAATTTTCTTAGAAGATACTTTGCTAAAGCATTATGAGCTAGAGAAAGAGATTGCATCTTCTGAGCTGAACAAGAAGACTGAATTGCTAAAATCTTTTTTAGTAATGATCTTGATCCAAAGGGGGAGATTGTTAGACCACAGTCTCATTGGATTCAAGATCATACAATCTGAAGATCCAATCTGAAGCTAAAGCCGAAACGTCGACTCTCGATATAAAGTCTAATGTTTATTTGTAATAAATGTCAAAGTAATCAATGTATAGTTATTAGTTAGTTTAGTTTAGTTTGTTAGTTATTAGTTAGCTTTATAATATCTAGGTTAGATTAGATATTATTTGTTTTATTGTTTTATATTGCAACTTGTTGCTGCAAGTTTTTTAGGAAGTGTGTTAGACACACAAGATCTAATATCAGATCTATCTCTCTTAAAAGCATCAGATAAGAATCGACACATACAAACACACACAAAAAGGTGTAAAAGAGAGAAAACAGAGAGAACACATTCTAGAGCTTGAATCGATCAATCCTGTAACCATTTGTATTAATCAATACAGGTTGGTAATCGTTAATGTATTGTTAATCTATAAAACTTGATAGTATTGTAGACCCACAGTTTCCTTACCACAACATTCACAAAGTTATACCAAACCCTAAGGATACAAAGAAAAGATGAAGAACAGCAAACCCTAGCTTTTTAGATGAAAAGATGAGTAGATTACCTTGATCATAAACCCTTGGGTCCACCCAATATCTTCAATCCCCTTCTATTTCTACTTGAAAAGATTCATAAGACGAGACTCTAGATTCAAGAATCACCAAAATCGGACTTAGGAGGAGGAAGATATGATAGAATGATGTTAGACCCCAAAAATCGAGTTTAAAACTCCTAGATCAGTCCCCGCAGTCTCGCCCGCGACTTCAAGTAGCGGGGCAAGCTGCGCACTTCCCACGACTCATCTCCAACAACTTACACGGCTTGGGTCGTGGCCCAGGGTCGTGCACCAACCTGCGACACTCCAAAATCCTCGTTTCTCGTGTTTTTCGCGCCTGATTCGATTCTCGAAGGTCCTAATATAAACTTACCTGATTTCTTAATATAATTACATTCCAAGAGTCAAATAACTCCCGTATTACCATAAAATAGAAACTCCAAAATTACGGGTGTTACATGTAACCTCCATCTCGATCTTCATCCCCTCCTCCATTCTGAATCATTGACGTCCCTCCACTGTCGCAACTTCTTTCTATCTCCTTCATTATTACAACCTTCAACCACCTCCATTTGCGATATTTATGAATTGAAAATGAGTATTTAAGAGGATTTGCAGGAAAGAGTTGGTAGAAGAAGAAAGTTTTAATGTTTGACCGTGGAAATTTTGTGTGGTAAAAGCTTGTGGGTTTGATTTGGACATAGCATGGATGAATATGGAGGTTGAGGGGGTGCTATGGCAGGTAAATAGACGTGAATATGACGTTTTGTAATATTGTCGTGATGCCAAGAGGGGATGAAGATGAGGGTAGGTTAGGTGTCTTTCACATGTTTTAACAACTTGTATCAAGCTCTAAAGACTTGCACACTATTTTTTGTATAAATAAAATTAAAGACAAAAATACCAAAATTCCCCTCACTTGACCAACACATGTGGGCACTTGACGACATCAGCTAACGAACCTAGGGCCAAAATTGTAACGAAATACAAACAATGAGGATCCTTGTAATTCTCAAAAGTTATGGATGAAAACAAGAGTTTCCACAAATTCCAAGGACGATTTTTGTAATTTACTCTTAAAAACTTAAATTTATATTCTTTGTGTGTATACTAGAAGCGTACTCGCGCAATGCAGCGAGATACATCACGATTTTAATATTTCTTTTTATTTTTTGTTTTTTTATTGATTTACAGTACGATTTTGGATGGTTTTTAGAGAGTGATAATGTTTTTTTTTTTTTATAAATTTGTTTAATTTAGGCTTAATAATATAATGTTTTTTATATAAAAAAAATTAAGTAGTTTGTTAAAATTAATAATATAATGTTTTTTATATAAAAAAAATTAAGTAGTTTGTTAAAATTCATTAATTATCTTATATATTTTAAATTTATTATATTTAAATTGAGATGTTTATCCTATTTTGATTATGTTTATCAGAATTCAAAGGGTTTGGGGATTAGAGATAAGGATTTTGGGGGATAAGGATGGAATTTATTAATGAGGGTTAAAAGCATTTAAAAGTAGTACATATTGCTTCATTAGTTGTTTTTTTAAGAGATTTTAAGTAGATTAACATTAAATAATAGTACATAATGCTTAATGGGTAATTTAGGCTTAATAATATAATGTTTTTTATATAAAAAAAATTAAGTAGTTTGTTAAAATTCATCAATTATCTTATATATTTAAAAAAATTTATATTTAAATTGAAATATTTATTATGTTTTTAAAATTTTTTATATTTAAATTGAGATGTTTATTCTGTTTTGATTATGTTTATCAGAATTCAAATTTCATAATTTTAGGCTTAATAATATAATTTTTTATATAAAAAAAATTAAGTAGTTTGTTAAAATTCATTAATTATCTTATATATTTAAAAAATTTTATATTTAAATTGAGATGTTTATCCTGTTTTGATTATGTTTATCAGATACAAATTTCATAATTTTAGGGTTTGGGGATTAGAGATAAAGGATTTTGGGGATAAGGATGGAATTTATTAATTAATTAAAAGCATTTAAAAGTAGTACATATTGCTTCATTAGTTGTTTTTTAAGAGATTTTAAGTAGATTAGCATTAAATAATAGTACATAATGCTTAATAGGTTGTTTTTAAGAGTATTTTATGTCTCTTTTATAATATAGTATAGATAGATATGCTAACTAGTCTCAACGAATATAAGCAAACTTCACATTTATTTAAGTTAGGACTGTTTAGGCGTTTACCCAAACGCTTACCTGGTAAGCGTCAACATTATTATTTGCTATACCGGGTAAGATGATAGTCCATCAAGACGGTATTGGATGCAACAATTTACCCGGTAAACACTTACCGAGTAAAAGTAGCCACATTCACTTACCAGGTAAGACTCTCCATCCTTATCATCGCTTTTACCGGTTAAGATTCTCGGCTCTTACGATGTTCATCCGGTAAGGTGAATGACCTGGTAAGTGCTTACCAGGTAAGCGCTTAGTAAACGATCCCTTACTTCGATGATCATTTTAACAGTAGTCATAAATAGAGAAAGTGGTTCGTATTACTTTGTTCTAACCACTGATTCCTATGTCAACATGTAGTATATATGCACACATGAAAATTTGGTCAAAAACGACTAAATTTCAATCAAAGTCAACCCAAAACGTCTCTCAAGGTTACATTTCTAATAGAGGTGATCATTTATGGGTTTGGGAGGGCCATGGGTTGGGCTTAACATATTTTTTTTTCCAACGGGTCTAATATAGCAAACTCAAACCCGTTTTTAAGGTTTTAAGAACTTGCCCATAATGGTCTTATGAACGAGCGGGCCTTGCTAGCGGGGCTAAAAAATTTACATTTAAAAAAACTTATATGAAATGGTAAGTTATGTAAAATAATCCAAAATACATTGTTTTTTTTCCCACTTAAAAATACGTAAAATATAATAATGTACACAACGTAAGAAAAAAGTATTTTTCACAAAATATGAAGTATGAACTTTTCCTCATCACCCTTCGAAGTTCAGATTATTCAATAACAAAATATTTAACCACCTAATATATCAATATTGAACTTCGAGACGTACTATATGACATATCATATTTAGTATATATTTGGGAGGTGGTTACTCAGTAGAGGGAGTCCAACCCAAAACCACTTCTAGACTTTTTTAAATAAAATATTAATTATATAAATAAATTTAATTGATTATAATTATATAACGAGCCGGGCAGACCTGTCTAAAATTTATTTCTTCATCGTTCGATCCTGCCCATTAATTTGAGCGATCTCGCCCAAGCCCGCCCATCTTTTTAAAAATGGTTGTCCAAGCCTGCGGATCAAACCGGTCCTGGTCTAACAGGTTGTTATACCACCCATGAACAACTCTAATTTCTAATATTGTTAGAAAATTGCTATAAAGAACAAACTACAGGGATGAAATTTGTAGTAAAGTTATGTGTATTTTATTATTTTAAGCTATAAATTAATTTATTTAAGGTATTTATTAGTTGGTTCAATTGATAAATGCTATCCATAACATTTTTAGTACGAAAATTCTTGATTAATTTTACGATTTAATAATTGTTGTTAAAATATTAATTACTTAGATGTTATATTCAACATTTTTAAATTACAAATCAATTTATTGATATCATAATCATCCTATACATGTTCGAATGTACATTTATCGTAAATAATATTTCGATATGATATATATGGAATTCCCCATTATGATGAACTGGAATCGTACTCGCGCAATGCAACGAGATACATCATGATTTTAATGTTTTATTTTTTATTTTTTGTCGATTTACGGTATGATTTTGGATGATTTTTGAGGGAGTGATAATGATTTTTTTTATAAATTTGTTTAGTTTAGACTTAATAATATAATGTTTTTTATATATAAAAAAATTAAGTATTTTTTATAATTAAATGATTATCATATATATTTTAAATACTTTATATTTAAATTGAGATGTTTATCCTGTTTTTTCGATAGTTTAATAATAATGTAATTTTTTTAGATTTAATAATATAATGTTTTTTTAAAATAAACATTCAATATTATGTTATATTTTCTTAATTATATTTTAGATTTTTTATATTTAAAATTTGATTTTTATCCTGTATTTAATTATGCAGGGAGTGATTTTAGGGGATTGAAGTGGGGAGTGATTTTATGGAGTTAAAGTGGTTAGAGATAAGGATTGAAAATTAATAAATAACATTAAATATAGTACATAAAGTTTTAATGGTTGTTTTTAAGAGATTTTAAGTAATTAGTATTAAATAACGATACATTAACCTTTAGCAATTGTTTTTAATAGTTTTTTATATGTGCTTTATAATATAGTATAGAAGTTTAATAATAATGTAATTTATTTTAGATTTAAATAATATAATGTTTTTTTTAAATAAACATTAAATATTTTGTTAGATTTTCTAAATTATATTTTAGATTTTTTATATTTAAAATTTGATTTTTATCCTTTATTTAATTATGCAGGGGAGTGATTTTAGGAGAGTAAAATGGAGAGTGATTTTAGGGGAGTTAAAAAGGTTAGAGATAACGATTGAAAGTTAATAAATAACATTAAATGTAGTATATAAAGCTTTTATGATTGATTTTAAGAGATTTTAAGTAATTAACATTAAATAACGGTATACTATGCTCTAGAAAGTGTTTTAAGAGTTTTTTTTATCCGTGTTTTATAATATAGTATATAAAATTTGTGAACTAAAAGGATATGTTTGGTTTTTTTTGGAACAACACATAGTAATTTCATTACCAAAAAAACCCAAGGTCCAGAGAGATGAAAGCCTCCCGAAACAAAACCATAAAGACCGGAAAGAATATTACAAACTCCTCAACAAAGGCTACCAACGCATCAAACAAAAACAAAACCATACACCACAAGACCAGGAACGGAACACAAGCTTTCCAACCGCAGGTACCGGACCGAGGGACGGACCTAAAGAAGGGTCATCGATGGCATGTGCCACCTAATTATCTCTCCGTCAAAAAGTTAAATTTTTTACTTTTATGAAAGGTGCAACCATATCATTTTAAAAGGTGCCACCGTAAGATATTCAAGAGTTGAAGAAGGTGCAATCGTACCTTGTAATCAACAAAAAAAACCAAAAGGAACTCTTGAAATCAACCCAAAAAACCGAAAAAGTTCCTCGAAAGCGGTAAAAAAAACTTAAATATCCATCGAAATCAAGCAAAAAGCAATAAAAATCCCTCGAAACGGTGAATTAGGCTAAAAACACATCGGGTGATGACGTGAATGCAATCTATTTTAAATAATCAATCAAACTCAAAAAGCAAAACACCTGTGAAAAAAAAATCCTATTCCCAAGTAATGAGATTATACTTTTCCTCTTCCATTAAAAAAAATTGTTCCCAAGTCCCAACAAATTACAGAATACAGATGCTTAGATGAACAAAAATTTTCAAGCTTTTCACTTTTGTTTTTCCTTTCACTGTTGGTTGTTGCTCAACTTCTAGTCAGTGGGAAATCATCAAATCAAGGATGAAGGATGGGAAATCAAGGATTACCAGTGACCTGCACGACTGCACCTTGACCTATTGTTGTTGCTATGGAGGTTGTCGGTCGCTGGACGCCTGGACGCTGGCGGTGCTGCTTCCAGTCGTCGGCAGTGCTGCAACTGTCTGGAACTCTCAACTCTGGATGCAATCGTACGATCATCTATTGAGGAGCAGTTAACCAGAGGAGGAGAATGGAGATGAGGGTTTGGAGTCCATCGATTAAAAGATCAGACATCGTCTGTTGGAATGAGTCTTATTGGACTGGACTCAGGACTCAGGAGTACTGGATTGAAGCGGTGAGGTGGGGGGCCAAATTTAAAAAAAAATTATAACATGATGGCATCCACCTCTCTCTATCAATTACAAAAAACCACAGGGGCCTTGGCCCCTAATAGCCCTAAGAGGCATCCGTCCCTGAAGAAAGGGGCAGTTTGCGAGAGGCAAGCCCCCATCTCACACCCTTTTATGAGCAGTACCCACCCAAACTAACCCCAACAGGCAGCGATTTAGCACTTTTCGATCTTCCTTCAGCAGCGATTGAACCGGAGCAGCCCCTTAGCAGTCTTTTTCATGAGCTCAACCTTCGATTCCGTAAGGTTCCGAAAGCCACTTTGTCCATTCTAGTGCTTGCTCTTTATCTCTTCTTGAGACCCATTCAAAAGCTTTTAACTAGAACTCAAAAAATAAGTTCAAAATAGAGCCTCTAAAATTATCAAAAACCACTTTATTCCGATTCACCCACACTAGATATAGAAAGCACCAACTGACCGCCATCCATCTTCTCGATCCTTTACCATTATCACCCAATTGGGCCCCCACACCTATCACACCGTTCACGGAATTTACCGAATCTAAATCAATCTTCCACCACCTTCCTACAAGTTTCCACAATCTCTTAACCTCGTCATAATTGATAAGCGAGTGCTCGATGGATTCTATTTCTTTACCACATCGTGGGCAAAGGGTAGAGTCCAAATCGACCCCCAATTTGTCCAACACCGAATGTGATGGAAATCGACCTAACTTTGCTCTCCACACAAAAATACAAACCTTCTTCGGGACCGCTTTTATCCATACAGTTGCTTCTAAATTTCCAGCCGTCGAATTACGCTTTTCCTCTATAATTTCCTTTATTTTCTTTACCGTGAAGTCACCTTGAGGATCTAAACTCCAAGTCACCCTATCTTTTGTCCCTCCCCTTGCTGGATGAGTTGCAACCACGTTCATTAATTCCTCCAATTCTCCCCGCTCCTAACCCCTCGGTTCTCTTCTCTAATTCCATTTCCAATCTTCGCCTTGTTGTACGCCTCTATCCAACACCAAAGCCTCTTTGACCACTTTAAGTTGAAATAGACGATTGAATCTATCGTTTAACCTCCTACTTGAAGTCCACCTATCCTCCCAAAACCTTATGTTTGTACCGTCACCCACTTTCTTGCCAAATGATCCCGTGAATCGAATTCTTTCCTTTTCTATCAATTTCCCTACCTTGATAATGTTTGCCCAAATCGAGTTACCCCCCTCCCCCCCCCCCCCCCCCGTTGATTCACCCTCCTTTAGCATCCCGTCCCACCCATATATGCTTTTTATAACCCGTACCCATAAGCCTTCGGATTCGTTGTGAAATCTCCACCACCATTTCCCGAGCAACCCCCAATTGGTTTCTTTGAGTCCCCCAATATTCAACCCTCCCCTTTCCGAAGAACCCAAAATCCTTTCCCATTTTACCCACGCTCAACCATTCCTCCCAAGCCCATTCTCACCACCGCCCCCCCCCCCCAAAAAAAAAAAACCCGACACCTTAACCTCTCAAGTTCTTTCAACACAGTTAATAGGGTACGAAACAAAGAAATAATGAGACACTACCAAGTACCGATCTTACCAACGTCCATTTTCCTCCATATGATATCATTTTTGCTTTCCAACCCGAGAGCTTATTTTTCATTTTTTTCGATCACCAAATTCCAATGATCAATCCTTCTCATTGACTCACCTACCGGAAGACCAAGATAAATGAACGACAAATTATGGTAGCCACACCCCAAACTTTGTGCCCACGATTGCACCTCCCCTTCCGAGACTCCCACTCCAAAGATTTTACTTTTATTCACATTCACTTCGATGCCCGAAACCAAACGAAAGCACTTTAAAACCATCATTAAATTTGTAACGTTTGTAAAGTTCCACTCTCCAAAAAAGATGGTGTCGTCCGCATATTGTAAGTGAGATATCACGATCTCTTCCTTTCCAATTTTAATTCCTTGGAATAAGTTTTTCTCTACCGCTTCCTCCATCATGTTATGTAAATTTTTGGCTACAATCAAAAATAGAAATGGGGCTAGTGGATCTCCTTGCCTTAGCCCCCTCTCCATTGGGAATTCATTCGTTGGCGCCCCGTTTACTAGAACGGAAATTCTTGATGATTTTAAGCAAGCCCCGATCCAATTTCTCCATTTTGACCCGAAACCCATATTTCTCAAACTATCCAAAAGAAATTCCCACTCCACCGTATCTTACGCCTTCTCGAAATCGACTTTAAAAATAAGACCCCACTTCTTTGATCTTTTCAAATATTCCACCGCCTCGTTCGCTATAAGAATCCCATCAAGGATTGACCCCCCTCTTATGAAAGCACTTTGTTCTTTACTAATTAGCTTACCCATTACCGATTTCATTCTTTCCGCCAATATTTTCGAAATCACTTTGTATAGAATCCCGATAAGACTAATGGGTCTAAATTCATTGAGCCCAATTGGATTTGCATTTTTTGGAATTAGAGTCAAGAAAGATGTTTTGCATCTTTCACTTATCTCCTCCTTCTCCCAAAACCACTCGATTACCACCATCATGTCTTCTTTTAGTGACCCCCAAAACTTTTTAATAAAACCTATCGTGAAACCATCCGGACCCGGCAATTTGTTGCTTCCACATTCTTTTATCTCCTCCCATACTTCATCTTCCGAAATTTTCCTTTCTAAGAACATGGAATCTTTCAACCCGAGCTTTTTCGTTTGGTCAACTTAAGCTTCGGCGCATTGCTTCTTTGAGCACCATATTTCTTTTTAAAGAACTCAAACACATGATCCTTAATTTTATTTGGATCCTCCGACCAAACTGTATCTATTGATAAGCCCCAGATAGAATTTTTTCTTTCTAGATTTTTGCATGCCATATGGAACAATTTTGATTTTTCATCCCCTTCTTTGATCCACTTAACCTTGGCCTTTTGTTTCACCATTTCCAAACATTTTTCTTCTAGCCCGAATCATTTTTTCCTCGCCTCTAACCACCTCTTTCTTTCTTCCTCACCCAAAGGGTTTATCTCATTTTTGATCTCCCATTTCTTCACTTCTTCTTTCATGGTTCCTAGATCTTTATCCACCTTCCCCTATATGTTTTTACGCCAATCCTTCAATACTACTTTAACATTTTTTAGCTTATCACGAAACCTACAATCCGGTCTAATAGACGTTACCTCTTTGCCCATGCCTCTCTTACCACACCTTCTAAACCATCGTCACTAAGCCACACATCAAAAAACTCGAAGGGACTCGGGCCGAAATTGATTATCTTATCACTTAACATAATCGAAGTGTGATCCGACCATTTCCTCTCTAAGGTTACAACTCCCAAGTCTTTCCAACATGTCCCAAAATCATTTGTCACCAAGAATCTATCTAGTTTACTAAACTTTTTCCCGTCATCACTGATTCTTGTGAATTTTCTCCCCCCCTCCCAGTCGAACATCTATCAAATTATTCCTGCGAATAAAAGCATTAAATTCGTCCGTACCTTTGGTGCACGTTGCCGAATTCATTCTTTCACTTGACCCTCGAACCTCATTGAAGTCTCCAAAGAGTACCCATTTAACCTTTTCCTTTGCACATAATTGATCCAATTTACCCCATAACTCCAACCTATCTTTCAACCCCCTTGGACCATATACGTTTACGCAACTGACCAACCCATCTACCTTTTCCCATTTGCCCATCACGGCCACAAAATCATCTTCCTATATTATGAAAACACATTTGATGAAATGTTTTTTGGAGATATGGATTTCGTGGAAAGATTTGGAATATTTTGTGTGCTTGATTTGTATGATTTAATATTTTTAAAAGATATTTTATAAAGACAAATAATAAATAATTATAAAAATAATTAAATTACCTTTTATTAATTGATTATTACAAAAAATGTTTTTAATGTATTTTAAAATATTATTACAAACAAATCATATGAAATCCCATAAAATACCAACCTCTCATGGGATTTATAAATCAATGTTTGTGGAATTTTAATTCTATACATTCCTTTAAACCAAATGCAGGATTAGAATAGAATTCAATTCCAAATCCCACCAATTCCCGCAAACCAAACGAAACTTATGGTTTGTTTGGTTTGCAGGATTTTGAATTGAATTATACCTATGTTTGATTAGAAGGAAAGTTTGGATCTGAAATCCTACAATCGACAGATTTAGAAATCCGCCGGAGATGGTTGCATTTCAAATCCAAATGTCATGGATTTCAATTATTTCATTGCATCTCTACCCTGCCCCTTTCATTAAATCTGCCTTAATCTCTGCATTGCCTCTACACTTATGACATTTTACAGGCCTCTTATCAACAAATACATAATTTAGAGATTAAATAACAAATAAATTTAAGATCAACACTTTTAGTATGGATTATTGATTATTGTATGACAATCCTGATGATTAGTAGCCAACATCAATCAATGTAAGTTTTCATGATCTTTTTGAAGACTAAGATGCTTGTTATATATATATATAGAGAGAGTCGGGTTCAAACGAGAACAGTACATATTTAAAAGAACACGAGAACTAACAAAATCATTAGCGATTTTATATTAACACACGAAAAAAGGACTTTGGCCGCGACTTAAGGTCTGCATGGCTTTTTTGCGCGTTAATGCAAAATCACTAATGATTTTGTTAGTTCTCGTGTTCTTTTAAATAGGTAATGTTCTCGTTTGATCCTCCCTCTCTCTCTCTCTATATATATATATGTATATATATTATGTTTCTACATTCATGCAAATAATGATATATCTTATTATATATGTTACATTATGTTACGAAGTATGCGTACATGAACATTTAATTAATGGTCCTCTTCTGGATCTTCTCGAAATGCCGAGATAGGTGATGTTTGGGACGTCGGACCCATGATATATAAGACGGGTAACTCATAATTATGCATGTCCCAATGTATATGAGCAAGTCACATCCACACTTGAAAACATTATTACTGATTTTTCATTCCATAAAATACAATCGACAACATGTATATAATGCTAGAATAGATCTCGTCATGATGACAAATATTTTATGATATGCAGAATGAAATTTATTTATGAAATGGTTGTCACAAAACCCATCATGAATTATTGTTTTTATGATTTGTTATGCATATTAAAAGTGATCATCATGCGTTTGGTTGATTGTTTTTGGTACAAAGTTATGCATGTATATCATAATTGAATAAAGTTCAGAAGGTAAGAAAAAGTCTAAGGGGGTGTTTGGTTTGATGGAATTGTTTTGAGGGATTTGGATTTACAAGAATTTGGAACTTTTAGTATGTTTGGTTTGTAGGATTTGGAATGAAATTGAATTCCATTTTTCTTATAAATAATTTATAAAACAAATTATAAATTACAAATCCAAAGAAATCCCGCGAAATACAAACAACCCTCATTGATTTCTAAATTCCATGTTTGTAGAATTTTAATGAAATTCTAGGATTTCAAATCCATGAAATCATTCAAACAAAACACGAGATTGGAATGAAATTCAATTCCAACCTCCAAATCCAATCCTACAAACCAAACGAGACCTAAGATTTAGAAGACAATGGCCGATAAATTGATTTCCCCTCGTATCTGTACTTTAAGAGGGGACAAAATATGTTTAATATTGTAACACCCCTAAAATAAGAGTAAATTTAAACCGGAAAATAACATACGAAATCAATACATGGATAATAAAAATCACCCAAAAAGGGGAAATGTAAAGCGTTTACATCTTAAAATACGGATGGTACACAACAACTTACTAATCTAGACCAATAACTAGGTGAAGCTTAACATCGGGTGTCACTACGATCATCAAAAGAAATGTATTCAAGTATGACGCTAAATATCTCCAGAAGTAACAACTCCAAAAATGCCATTATCGGCAACCATCGCTCAACTCAAGCATTAGTTGTCCCGCTACCTAGAGATCCTATGATATACTTATAGGATTTTATTGGAATTTTGTAACCGTTTACACAGGGAAAAATTAAAATTTTAGGTTACAAATTTTATCAGAAAACTTTTCTAACAATAAAAACCCTATCGGATTCATGACACATTTAATTAATAAATCACACCATAGGGTGTTTAATGATGTACATTTTTGATCTGGCGAGGTATCTGTTGGTGCAATTAGAAACCAACTACGGTTTCCTCTATAGTTGATCCACACATGAACACACGTTAATCTCCCATCGGGTGCTAGCCCAAGAGAACCCTAATGGTAGTATCACTCCTTATCCTTTTGATTCACGATATTTTGTTTTGAACTTAATGCATGGATCTATCTCATTTCTTTCTAGTTCAAAGATTATGTTTCTCAATCCCAACATATTTGATTTAGCCAAGTGCTATTAAATTTAACTAATCCATTTGTTTTTGGCCATGTGAATCAAACAATGTCATCGAGGGGACCAAAAAATATCTATCTCAACTTGAGAGAAGCAAATCACATATTGCAAGTACACGACTTATACACAATTCATGTTATTCCCAATATAGCCCTTATGATTACCCGGTTAAGAGTAAATTTAGAGTATATCAAAGTATAACACTCCTTATGCATTAGGTTCCGATGGACATCTCAGGTTTGAGGATAAGAGTGTCCATCATTTCAGGACTCACCTTATGACGCAGATCTATGAGGTGATCTTGACGGTGGGTCTTGTCCAACACTTCTGCCCTGTCAAGCGCATGTGACTATGTTTGCACCCAGTGCACTTACAATTTGGACTATGACCATACTTCACAATGATCTTTATTTGTTACCAGTCCCATGGTAATAATCGATCAACAACAATTTTAAATAATATGATCATCATATTTGTTTAAAAATGCTTAAACATCCTAATAATGAACACATAAATGTTTACTGCTCATATACAATATGATAAAACAAATAGAAACATAATTGTTCTATTGTTCAAAGAAATTAAATTTTATAATAATTACAAATCAGATAAATGTTTTACAAAAAAACTCAAGCCTATTGTACTAGAGTGAGCATCATGCTTGCTTTGGCTCATAGGTTTTGAGAGAGAATCTGCTAATTCTGTAGTTTAATTTGCTATAGTGCTTGTAACTCTTCCAACTCACACCACCATCATTTAACATAAACACATATCTCTACTGTGATTTAAAGTCATCACGTTCGGTTTAGAACCTAGTGCATGTTTATCTTTGATTACACAAACCTTTTTCCTGATCGTCGTACAATGATAACATATCTTTAGTTCTTCTCAGATACTTCAAAATGTTCTTCACTGCTACCCAATGTGTATTTCCTAGTTTGAATTTTATGTATATGTCATGCTTTAGGGCATACGAGACGTCCTTTCTAGTACATAACATGGCGTACATGATAGTTACAATGGCCGAAGCGTTGGGAACACCCTTCATACGGTTCATCTCCTCTTTTGTACTAGGACATTGAGTCTTGCTTAGTTGTATACCATGTACTATTGGCAAGTTTCCTCTTTTGTAACCCTCCATCTTGAAGCTTTTCAAGACCTTGTTCAATCCAATTAAGCACCTAAATCTATCTCGATAGATTTTTATGCCAAGGATATAAGTTGTCTCTCTTAGATCCTTCATTATGAAACACTTCCCTGTCTAGGATTTTTCCACCTTTAAGGGTTCGGATGTTGTTTTTCGATAATTAATATGTCATCAATATATATGATAAAGAATATTACTATGCTCCCACATAATTTCTTGTATTCACAAGGTTCATCTTTGTTCTTTATGAAATCAAATTCCTTGATTTTCTCAGCAAAGTGAAGATTCCTGCTACGAGATGTCTACTTTAGTCCATAAATGGACCTCTGCAATCTACATAACTTTTTAGGATACTTTGGATGCTTAAAACCTTCTGGTTGTACCATGTACATGTCCTCACTTAAAGTTCCATTAAGGAACACAGGTTTTGTAACACCCCGATTTTGGGTATCATATAATTAAAATACGATTAGTTATTGTTCCTATCTTTGTTGGGCATGGAAATAGCAATGAACTGAATTAAGTCATAACGAGAATCGGGTCGGGGGCATGTCGGCGACAATTCTCGGCGAGAATGGCATAGGGCATAATCACAAGGCAAAGTCGCGAGGGACAAGGCCCTCTCGGTACACTTCAAGCCAGTATGCCCGATGACAATGCCAAGGGCATACCTGCGTGTCATTGTCACGCCAGGTGGTAGGCTTGCGGTACACTCCCCGCGAGAGTGACAGTCGACAATGCCATTGTCACTCTCACATGGCAAGGTCGCCGACGGGAGCAGGGGCTTTAAATGCTTCTTTTAATTAGGTGAGACTCATTTGTTAACATTGGAGGGTTTGAAGGATACGATTTTTCTCTCAAGAATAGGTAAGATTCTCCCCATTTCTCATCCTCTCCCCTCATTGAATGTCAATCCAATCTCATCTAGTGACATTTATGTTTCCTCTTTGATGTTAGACTTCAAATGTGTCAATTAATTCTACTTGGGAACTCCAACCCATCCACATTATTTCTAGAGTTTTTCCATTTTAAGGTTTTTGCATCACAAACCCATTTGGTGAGTTTCTCAACCCTTACATTACCATAAATGTTATTATTTGCTTATATAAGAATTGTAGGTACTTTGGAGTTTGACCTAAAATTAGGGTTTTGTGGATTTTGCTTAAATGTGGACATTTGTCCTTATTAGATGCATTTAATGTTTATGATAACTCATATATGTCTAAAGAAATGTAGAATGGGTTATGTACTAGTGAAGAGTCATTTCTTACAAAAAGAGGGTTTTGACTCAAATAACCATGTTTGTAGCTAGATTTATCACTCTAGTTTATTTAAGTCATTTCTTGGTGTTGAAACATGTTATTTTAATATGATAATGAAATATGCAATATCATAAGTAATCAAATGTCATACGTGGATATCATGTTTTAGAATGGTAATGAATCATGCGTGGGAAATGTTATCTCTACTTGGTCATGATCATAATATGAAGCTTGATGTCTATTTCCTTGTGCACGAGGATTTAGATCGTATGATATATGTGGTTAAAATTGTTGGCCACGTTGGGTCACTAGCGAGTAGGCAATGGGGGACTTTATAGGCCTTGAGGTGTAACTCGTCTAGATTGGATAGGCAATAATGTCCCATAAGTCTTTGAGGTGTAACTCGACGGAGTAGGCAATAAAGCCAAATAATGGTTTGAGGTTGTGATTTCTTGATGGCATGGGAACTAGAATCGGGACATGAGGTGTAATCTAATAACATCACAGGTAACTCGATTCACGTGTTCTTGTCACCCCGATGGAAACGGGTCTCCCCCGTATTTCAAGAGGTATCTCTTGTGTGTTCATATTCAGATTTTGGAACATCGTTGCAAAGTTGGGAAAATGATGTTTGTAGCACCAAAGGGAACCAGTAAAACAAGTTTTGTATTATGATTATCTTACATGTGAACTGTTTAATTTATGTGATCTCACTAGGCTTTGTCCTAACACTTGTCTTGGTATCTTGTTGGTTCACAGGTCCTACTAGCGGTACGCATAGGGTACCTTGATTTGTCGGTCGTGCACCTAAGAACACTTGAAGGATCGGGCATTTGGGAAACTTTTGAGAAGAGTGTTTTGGAGATATAGCGACACCTACATTAATCTAGTCTTAAATATTGTTTATATATTAAGTAGGTTGTTGTGTTTTATGTCTCATCTTTCGCTACTATAATTGGTGCAAACTATCCCAACTTTATTGGGTTTTTAGTTGTCGTAAATTAAAGGTCTTTGTTTACCATATTCCGGATTTTCCTTATTTACTTGTTTATATTTACAGGGTGTTATAGACCTTCATATTATAGACACCATATTGTCGAAATTTTAAGTTTAAATTTACCTTATTTT
This sequence comes from Arctium minus, assembly GCA_954870635.1. NCBI lineage: Eukaryota > Viridiplantae > Streptophyta > Magnoliopsida > Asterales > Asteraceae > Arctium > Arctium minus. The sequence goes on along the minus strand of OX941086.1, from coordinate 28,911,662 downwards.
AGGGTGTTATGTAACACCCTAATATTCAGAGTAAATTTGAAAATCGAAAACTGGACAATAAGACATCTGAATTTGATATAAACCTCCCAAAAAGGGGAAATGTACTAAGCCTTTACAAAAACCTGAATCGGATATGGAATTCAACAACAAAACTAATATAAACATAAACTATCTAGATTACATCGGTTGTTAATCCAACATCACCAAAAATTGGGACTTAAACAATTGCCCAACATCAAATACTAGTCATCAAAAAAAGCCCCCGAGACCAAGCTCGTCATTCAAGCCCTTGGCAACCCACCGCTAATGGGAACTTGTTATACACATCATTTGAGAAAAAGTGTTAGGCTTAAAGCCTAGTGAGAACATACAGTTTATAATTTCAAGAGATATAAACGATTGCATCAAAAAGGAAATCTTTTCAATAAGTTTCGGTTTACAAAAGAAATATTTTCCACATAAGGACTGATCGGTCCAAAAATTCATCTTGCGATGACGGGGGAAACCCGATTTACCAAGGATTGCGGCGGAACACAAAAGTAGGCCACAATCCGAGTTGTGAGCTAAATACTTGGAATCCATGGCCACGAACAACAAGGTTCGTACTAAGATGTGAGGGAGGGCCCCCGAGGAAACCAAGTCATACTCGTTCACTAGGACTACATTATGACCCATGGCTAGTAACCGATCTCACATAACCGTACCAAAGGCCCCCGAGGGTCAAATGCATCCATAGCTACAAAATGGGGAATAGACATCCCAATAATAAAAGCCGACTAAAAACCTAAGGATCCACTAGTAATGGTACAGACTTGTCACAGTAACATATGTGACCAACTATAGATAGTCATATGGTATAAAAACATTTTATAAACAAAATGCTTTCTTTCAAGTTTAACTGCTGCTAAGAATGAAAATCATAAAAATGAGTTTATATACATTCTTTCAAATAATCCACATAAATGTGCAAGTAAAACCTCCTTTACTTCAAATAAGATGGAACCCATCATTTTAGTCGAAAATGATCGGCAACCCTGAAATTCCCCCAAAACTCAAGTTATGTCAAAATGTAGTAAAAGTAGATCCAAGATCATGGAGATATATAGGAGTTCAAATGTAAATATATAAAGTTTATAAAATGATAGTAGGAACTCACCAAATAGGTTTTAGACGAAAACCCGAAAACTAGATATCGACCCCTTCAAGAAGATGAAGCTTTCTATACCGAAACCTCGGATGATGCACTTAACATTAGCAACAAACGGCAACCGAAGAAACCTCGAATGGAAAGAAGAGAAAGAGAGAAAGACTTGAGAGATTTTTTAGATATTTGAAATAAATATCTTTTACATAATCAAGATATTATGCATAACACACCCTATGTCGGCCAGGGGTTTTCACGGGTTATGCCGCGACCTCAAGTCGCGGCATAACTCGCCCACTACCACAAAACCCAAAACAAACAGAGGGTTTCGCGGGTGGTGCCGCGACCTCAAGTCGCGGTGCAACTCGCGTAGATCATTGTGGTTTGCCCGAAACCATCAAAATCCAACTCAAACTTCAAACCAAACGCGGTGCTAACGACAAAAGCTTAAACACAAGAATACCAAGATTACATAATGAAAATCCAGGGTGTTACAATCCTCCCCAACTTGGGAATGATTTCGTCCCCGAAATCCCATCTACTCAAAAAGATGAGGATATCTTCGCTTCATATCCTCCTCGGCTTCCCACGTCACGTTGGCTCCCCGATGATGCTTCCACTGCACCTTGACCATAGTGACCTTTTTGTGACGCAACTTCTTAGACTTTATCTTTAAGATAGCGTCGGTTTCTTCTACACAACGGTTAACCTCGTCTACTCTTAACTCTAAGAGGGGAATGACGCTTTCTTCCTCCGCCAAACACTTCCGAAGGTAACAAATATGGAACGTGTTGTGGATTCTGCTCAACTCCAGCGGCAGTTCCAATTGGTAGGCTTGCAAACCCACCCACTTAAGCACTTTGAAAGGTCCAAGGAAACGAGGACTCAACTTCCCACGTTTTCCAAACCTGATAATGCCCTTCCATGGTGATACTTTAAGCAACACACGGTCGCCCACTTGAAACTCCATCGGTCGCCTCTTCTTATCGGCATAGCTCTTCTGCCGATCCTGAGCCGCTTTCAATCTTTCACGAATGCACTTGACCTTATCAGCCGTCTCTTGCACGATCTCAGGTCCGGCGAATTGCTTCTCTCCTGCTTCAAGCCAACATACGGGAGTTCGGCACTTCCGTCCGTACAACGCCTTAAATGGTGCCATCCCAATTCTCGAGTGGTAGCTATTGATGTAAGCAAACTCCACCAAAGGTAGGTGAGAGTCCCAACTACCCCCAAAATCGATGACACAATACCTCAACATGTCTTCCAGCGTTTGGATCATTCTCTCGCTTTGCCCGTCAGTTTGTGGATGGTAAGTCGTACTCAACTTTACTCGCGTACCAAGCTCTTTCTGAAACCCATCCCACAAGTTCGAAGTGAACCGACTGTCGCGATCCGACACGGTCGATAAGGGTATTCCATGCCTCGAGACCACTTCATCGATGTAAAGCTTTGCTAACTTATCCATCGGTAAAGTCTCGTGCATGGCTAAGAAGTGAGCGCTCTTAGTCAATCTATCGACTATTACCCAGATGGTATCGTGACCTCGAAGAGTTTTAGGCAACTTCGTCACGAAGTCCATGGTAATATGTTCCCACTTCCACTTGGGAATCTCTAAGCACTGAAGACTTCCATATGGTCGTTGATGTTCGGCCTTAACTTGCGAGCACGTCACACTATGCTCCACGTAACGCGCCACATCAAGCTTCATTACTGGCCACCAATAATGCAGCTTCAAGTCCCTGTACATCTTTGTACTTCCCGGATGAATGGAATACTTGGACTTGTGAGCATCCTCAAGCAATAGATCACGGTTACCCCCAACTTTGGGCACCCACACACGACCGCTAAACAGTTTTACCCCACGGCTATCTTCCGTTAAGAGAAAACGTTGTTTCGTCATGACTTCCTCCTTGAGATTTTCTTCCAACAATGCTTCTACCTGCGATGTCTTGATCTTTTCAACAAGACTACACACTAACTCGATTCTCGAATGGGTAGCCCGAATACTTCCGCTATAGTCCTTCCGACTTAACGCATCGGCCACCACGTTCGCCTTACCGGGATGGTAAAGCAATTCACAATCGTAATCCTTGAGCAACTCGAGCCGCCGCCTTTGCCTCATATTCAACTCTTTTTTATCAAAGACATACTTTAGGCTTTTATGATCTGTGTAGAGTGTACATCTTGTGCCATAGAGGTAATGTCGCCAAAGCTTCAAGGCGAACACCACCGCTGCTAACTCCAAATCGTGGGTATGGTAGTTCTTCTCGTGTATTTTAAGTTGCCTCGAGGCGTAAGCGATTACCTTGCCTCTTTGCATCAACACACATCCTAATCCCATCTTCGAAGCGTCGCTATAGACCACGAAGTCTTCTGACCCTTCAGGCAACGACAAGATTGGAGCTTCGCACAATTTCTTTTGTAGAATCTGGAACGCCTTCTCTTGCATTTCGGTCCAATCGAACTTCACATTCTTTCGAGTTAAAACTGTCAAGGAAGAAGCGATCTTCGAAAAGTCTTGAATAAATCTCCGGTAGTAACCCTCCAGACCCAAGAAACTGCGGATCTCGGACGGACTCTTGGGAGGCTCCCAATTCATCATAGCTTCAATCTTGGAAGGGTCCACTTTCACTCCATCTCGAGTGACAACGTGACCCAAGAATTGCACTTCTTCAAGCCAAAAGTCGCATTTGGAAAATTTGGCGTACAATCTTTCATTTCTCAACACATCGATAACTTCGTGTAGGCGAGGAATGGTCGACACACCCTATTCATCAAATCCATAAATACCGCTGGTGCGTTCGTTAAGCCAAAAGGCATTACAAGAAACTCATAATGGTCGTAACGCGTTCTGAAGGTTGTCTTCGGAACGTATTCTTCTCTTACCTTCACTTGGTGGTGACCCGAACGTAAGTCGATTATGGAAAAACAGCCCGCTCCTTGAAGTTGATCGAACAAGTCGTCAATCCTGGGAAGCGGATACTTGTTCTTCACTGTTGCTTTGTTCAACTCACGATAATCGATGCACATTCTCATTGTGCCATCCTTCTTCTTAACAAACAAGACCGGAGCTCCCCAAGTCGACGAGCTCGGTCTTACGAAACCCTTCTCCAAAAGCTCTTGGAGTTGTGCCATCATTTCCTGCATCTCCGCTGGCGCTAACCGGTAAGGGGCTCTAGCAACAGGAGTCGCTCCCGATACGAGATCAATCCGAAACTCCACTTGACGATCGGGTGGTAACCCGGGAAAGTCGTCCGGAAATACGTCTGGAAACTCACGCACAATCTTCACATCTTCAAGCTTTAACTTCTCTAGCTTGGCATCGATCACGTAAGCTAGGAAAAACGAGCATCCTTTCACCAAACACTTGCGTACTTTAGTCATGGTGATTATTGCCACCTCACCCTTCCTCTTCTCACCATAGATCACAACAACTTTGCCACTGGGATTGGGAAGTCGAATTAATTTCTTGGAACATACAAACTCGGCATGATTGTTTGCTAACCAATCCATACCGACCACAACATCAAAACCCACGATTAACATCGGCAACAAATCGATTGGGAAATCTCTCCCTTCGATTACGAGAGTACACTTCTTCAGAACATCGCGAATCAAAACTTTACTACCATCTGCTATCTCAACCACTAACGCATCCTCAAGACTAGTAGTGGGCATAGCAATCTTTTGACGGAAAAACTCAGATATAAAAGAGAAATTGGCACCCGTATCAAATAAAACACGCGCATGTATGGAGTTTAGGAGAAATGTACCCGATACCACATCAGCGGATGCCTTGGCCTCATCGGCCGTCATCTGAAACGCTCGGCCCGGAACCCTAGATGGATTCTCTTTCTTCACTGGTGCGCTACCCGACATGAGATTCGGGCAATCTCTCTTCATGTGCCCCGGTGTCTTGCACTCATAGCAGACGAGTCCTCTGATCGGACAGTCGCGGGTGGTGTGATAAGATTTACCACACTTGAAACAAGTTTGGGAAGTGGTGTTACAGTTACCGTGGTGCTTGGTTCTGCACTTCTGGCACCACCTAGCTTCTTGATAACTGTTGAAGATTCGGTTTCCGACAAAAGGTCGGGTTCTCTTGGGAGGTACTGAACTGCTCTCCCATTTTCTCTTTTCAACAACTGCCACAACCTTCTCCGGTTTACCCCTCGCGTAAACCTCTTCCATAAACTGTGCCTCTTCAATCGTCTCATGAAGGTTGGAAGCCTTCGAATTTCGGACCATAGTCATCATGTTCGACGGTAGACCCTTTAGATAGGCCTTAATGTCAGGATCGAATTCTCAACAAGAATTAATTCTCAGAAACAATATCAAAGAAGTTTGCGGAATAACACTTTGATATTCTATGAAACAGTCAATCAACACAGAAAATATGAATAACAAACTGTAAGCTTTTATTGAATGCTTTGAAGTTACAAGATTACTCACTCAACCTCAATATTGATGAACAGGCTCACCAATACGAATTCTACTTCTCTAGAATTAGGATCTATGCCTTGAGGTTGTTTTTCTCTAAAAGAATGAAAATTTAAAGTTAAAAGTTATCCCCTATTCTAAACAATACTATATATATATACTGAATACAAAGATAATTACAATGAATAAAATATCTTCAGTATATCTTCTATGTATATCTCTAAGCTTCCATGTATATCCTTTCATACGAATCTTCATCATATAAGCAGTATTAATCTTCAGCAGCATTAACTTCCTTCTAGCAACATTAACTACTAAGCAGTACTAACCACTAGCAGTACTAACTAGCTAAGCAGTACTAACTTTGTTCAAGCAGCACTAACTTTGACTAGCAGTATTAATAGTACTAGCAGTAGTAACACTCAGCAGTACTAACCTTTAAGTCTTCTAGCAGTATTAACTCTGAACTAGCAGCATTAACCATACTTGATAAATTCTTCAGTTCCCAACAATCTCCCCCTAACTTGACTTTTAGGAAAAGAAGTCAAGTTCTTCAGATCTTCTTCAAGATGCTTTCAACACCACCTCTGATTCAATTTCCCAAATTTGGATCTAGGCCCAAACTTTGATTTACAGTTCTTCTCACCACAATCTTGGCCATTTCTGAATCCTTTGTACAAACCAGTGTAGCTTTAAGCATCCCTTCTAACTTCTCCTTGCTATGCTCATATATTTTGTCCACCAGGTAGTATTCATGATAACAATTGTCAATAGTAATCATGTATACTCCACAGTTTTCAAACAGTATCCATTTGTCAATCTTCTTGAATATGAACTCATGCATATGATCTTTAATCCTATGGTGCACTCTTGCAGGCTCAAACATCATGCACAAGTATTCCAATGTCACTTTGAGAAGATTCTCTTCAGTACCTTTCAACACAGGTTCATAAAGTTTCATCCCAACTTTATATAGTTCTTCTATATCAGCTCTTGAACAACTTCTGATGACTTTCCCCCATGTTGAATAAGCTTCAAATGAACCATCAGCTCTCTTGATTCTGAAGAAATTCTTTCCATTGTCTCTCAGAATATCCCAGAAGATGATCTCTGGAGCTTGCATAGAGATTGGAACAGCTTTCAAAGGTTCCACTATTGTCATGTACGGATCCATATTTTCATCAGTTTGCTTAGTGACCTGCTCTGGACTCTGTACTGGCTCTGTTGGGGATGTGACTGAAGGTTCTGCTTCCTTTTCAGTTTCTTCCACCCTAGGCCTTTTCAACTGCCTTTTTGGAGCAATTGTTTTCACTCTTTTTCCAGACTTGGCTTCTCTACCAACATTTCCAGGTTCTTCCTTCTTCTCTTCTGCATCTTCTTTGGAAGGTGTGGTTTTCTCAGGGAATGGTTGTTGGATGTTGAGATCATGTCTCTCTTTCATCCTTCTTTCTGCTTCTTCCCTTTGAGAGGAATCCCCTTGGAGCTTTGTCATTTCCTTCCTGTATAGCTCTTCAACCTGAGAGTATGCCATATGAGTAAACATCTCCCCCTTAACACCAATTGCACCTTTCAGGAAGTTTATCATCTTTCTTCTTTCCTGATTGGCCAAAAAGGTCTTGGAGGGTTGTCTTTTCTGCTTTTTGAATGGCATTCTTTTTACTTGTACTTGCTTGGCCTGAGCTGCTGTTTTCATGCTCTTCTGATACTCTTCATTTAGTTTTCTGGCCATATTCAGTGCAAGCTCTCTATCCTTCTCAGATTGAAGTTGTTCCTCCCTTTCCATTTCTGCCTGAAGCTGCTTTGCCACTTCTTCATCCAGTTCTATCTGAATTTTCTTCTTTGCAGGTTGTTCAGGTTCAATCATCTTAGCTTTACCCTTTGTATCCTTCAACCCTGCCTCACTTCTTTCTTGTGTCTTCTTTTCAAGGTCTCCTTCATTGATGACCACTCCCTTAGCCTTTTGAGTAGCCTTAGGAGTGTCATTCTTTGCTTTTACTAAGGTTTCAGCTATTTCCAATTCTTCAACAGATAGCCCTGTTACTGCTTGAACATTATCTGTTTCTACTTCTTGTGCTTCTTTTTCTGCAGCTTTCTCCCCCTTAACATCAAATCCCATCTCAGAAATACTTTCTTTTTCTGCTTCAGCCTCTGAATTCTCCCCCTTGTTGAAATCATCTTGAACATTTGTCCTCCTCTTGAGCACAAACTGCTTCCTTCTCCTTTTCTGTAACAATCTTGTCACCATTTTCTTCAGTTTGGTGATCTGAACTTGTTGAGATAGAATAATCAGCTTCATCTCCTCTATTTCTTTTCCTTGCTTGATGACATCCTGGTTGATGTTTCCCATGGTCTCCATCAATTCATCATAGTTATATCTGTCCTCACCTTCTCCAGGAGTGTTACCCCCTATTGAAGGATCATTGGATCTTTTATTAGTAGATGTCTTCTGCCTAGCAGAAGCACTATCCACCCCTGTGGTTTCTTGGCACCAGGGTCCTTCAAATGATTGCTCATTCAAAGTTGCCATGGGGGAGGTCTTATTGATGTTACCACTGTCCTCCTCTGTGCTAGCAGGAGTAGTGGCAGCCTCATCACCCATATGCTCTACCTCCTCCTCAGAGAGCACCTCCTTTGGGTTGGGAGACACCCTAGTGGATTCCCTTTGGATATTCTCTATTGGAGAATGCTCCAATAGAGGGCTTTGAGGCTCTTGGTTAATAGTAGGTACAACAAGGTAAGGAGCCTTGTGTACCTTTCTCTTGACATAGGTCTTGGATATTATGGGAGTGGTTTTAGCAGCAAAGGACTGAGGGAAAATTTGAGAGATGGAAGGTTGGGATTGGTTAGCAGTGGGTTGGTCTAATGAGGGCCTTGACCCTGCTACCATACCTTCATTGGTTTGGGACACCACCATCATTGTAGAGAACAATGGGGTGTCAACTCCTTCAGAGTCCCCAGCAGATCTTCTCATATTTGAGAAAACCTTGCCTTTGGGGGGTTTAGGTACATATACCCCAACAGGTTGAGGTATATCCGTCAATTGATGAGTAATAACTTCTTGAACAAACCTGGGATACATAAAGAAGCTCTTTTTGTTTCCCATGTTTGAGACAAGATCATTGAAAATCATTTGTGAAAAATTGTACCTTCTGGTAGTGGCCAAGCACACCAAAGCATAAGCAATAGTGCTGCTGAACTCACTCCATCCAGTAGTATTTTTGGATATACAATGCATTAGAGTATGGACAAAGAAACGCCATTGGGGAGAGAATTTTGCTTTAGAAAACTTGAAAACACCCAATGGGCCTCCATACCCCATTCTTGTAAGATTTGAAAACAGTTCATCATTTGGGATAGAAGTTATACCAGAGGCATCGTCTAGACGTAGACTGATGCGTATAACCTCTTCAGTAACTGTTAGTGGTTGATCACAGATTCTTGTCTTGATCATTTGCATACCATTTTCCACAACAATGGTTGCATTGGCCCAGAACTGCCTTTGATGCTCAATGTAGATTGTAGGGGAGACAGTAAGAGCATGAGCAATGTGGCTTGACTTGAGGAAATCCACAATCTGATGAAAGCCTTCTGCTTGTTTTGGCTTTTGGAGCATTGCGATTTCATTGTGCTCGTCAATGAACGCCATTGATGCCATTGACCTTGAAGATTCTTGCCTGAAAACTTTGAACTTTGAGAGAGAAAGGGTTTAGAGCGCAAGGGAACAGTATGCAAAGAGTCGTTATGAACTTTTAGGCGGGCAAAGAGTGTTTATAGTATTCGGAATATAAGCAGTATTAACCTAGAGCAGTATTAACTACTAGCAGTAGTAACGGCTAGCAGTATTAACTAACTAGCAGTATTAACTAACTAGCAGTATTAACTGAAAGCAGTATTAACTTCTAGCAGTATTAACTGAAAGCAGTATTAACCATTAGCAGTATTAACTACTAGCAGTATTAACTGAAAGCAGTATTAACTACTAGCAGTATTAACTACTAGCAGTATTAACTGAAAGCAGTATTAACTACTAGCAGTATTAACTACTAGCAGTATTAACTGAACGCAGTGTTAACCACTAGCAGTATTAACTACTAGCAGTATTAACTGAAAGCAGTATTAACTACTAGCAGTATTAACTACTAGCAGTATTAACTATACTTACTCCTTTTAAACTTGCTAAACACTGAGTACTGCTATGCATATCCTGAAAAAGAAGATTAGTAAAACCACTTTTTGAGAAGAAGATTTATTCAGAGTTTATCATTCCCACACTTGTGACCAAGAAAGTGAATCTACCCACATCAAAAGCTTTAGTGAATAGATCAGCAAACTGATTATCAGTGTGGACTTTGACAACTTGAATAAGTTTCTTTTCATTACAATCTCTTATAAAGTGATACCTGATTTCAATGTGCTTTATCTTTGAGTGCTTGACTGGATTATTTACAATGCTAATAGCACTGCTGTTGTCAATAAAGATTGGAGTGTGTAGAAAGGTTACCCCATAATCCAACATTTGATTCTGAATCCATAAGACTTGAGAACAGCAACTTGCAGCTGCTATGTACTCTGCCTCTGTTGTAGATGTGGATACTGTGGTTTGTTTCTTGCACTGCCATGAGACTAGTCTAGCACCCAAGAACTGACATCCTCCAGAAGTAGATTTTCTGTCCAAGTTTGCCCCACCTAGATCACTGTCTGAGTATGCTATTAGGTCAAAAGGTGAGTTATGAGGATACCAAAGTCCCAATCTGGGTTGTCCTTTGAGATATCTGAATATCCTCTTAACAGCTTGAAAGTGAGAATGCTTTGGCCTAACTTGAAATTTTGCACATACACAGACTGGAAACATTATATCTGGCCTTGATGCTGTGAGATACATGAGAGAGCCAATCATGGATCTATAATAATGCACATCCATGTCCTCCCCCTCAAGATCTGCTGTGATCTGCTTGTGTGTTTCCATAGGTGTGCTGGCAGGTTTTGATTCTGAGAAACCAAACTTGGTTAGAATATCCTGCACATACTTGGATTGACATATGAAAATGCCATCTGACTTCTGTTGAACTTGGAGTCCAAGGAAGAAAGTAAGTTCCCCCATGGAACTCATTTTGAACCTTTGATGCATTAAATCCTCAAACTCCTTGCACATGATGTTTCTTGTAGAACCAAAAATAATGTCATCAACATATATTTGGACCAGCAAGATATCCTTCTTCTTTCTTTTGATAAATAGAGTCTTATCAATGACTCCTCTTTCAAAGTCATTTTCCAAGAGATAGGATGACAGGGTGTCATACCATGCTCTTGGGGCTTGATGTAGTCCATAAAGTGCTTTCTTCAATTTGTATACTCTGTCTGGATAGCTTGGGTTTTCAAACCCTGGTGGTTGACAGACATATACTTCTTCTTCAATTGATCCATAGAGAAAAGCACTTTTTACATCCATTTGATAGACTTTGAAGTTCATGTAAGAGGCATAGGCTAGGAATAGTCTGATTGCTTCTATCCTAGCCACAGGTGCAAAAACTTCTTCATAATCTATACCCTCTTCTTGAGTATAGCCTTGAGCCACCAGCCTTGCTTTGTTCCTTATGACAATACCTCTTTCATCTCTCTTGTTTCTGAAAATCCACTTTGTGCCAATTGCTCTGTGGCCTTTAGGAAGGTCTACTAGATCCCATACATCTTGTAGCTTGAACTGTAACAGTTCTTCTTGCATTGCTTCTATCCAGCTAGATTCTTTCATAGCATCATGTGCCTTTTTAGGCTCAAGCTGGGATAAAAAGCAAGAAAGGACTGTATGCTGTTGATCTTGCATTTCTTGAAGCCTGCTTTGATGTCTAGTCATCATAGGAGAAGAGATATCTCCTATTACCAGCTGTGGAGGATGATTCTTTTGAACTCTGGTGTTATGACTAGGTTCTTCATTCAGTCCAGCCTCTAGATTAGAGTCATGCAACTCAACTGAAGTGTTTTCAGATGCCACTTCTGATTCTTGAGTCTCCTCATCTCTAGTGTCTTCTTCACTCTGACTTGGTTCAGTAAATGGTTCCTTTTCACAGTCTTCATTTACTGTGGGTATGGGAAAAATCACAGATTTAGATATACTTTCTTGAACTTGTGTGATCTCTGATTCTCCACTACCTGTTCCTGTAAACTCATTACTGAAACCAAAAGAGTTAGTTAGTGAGTCAATGTCAAATAGCCACTAGGTCCAGACCCAACAGGATTTGGTGTGCTCTCATTGCATTTGACATTGTCACTTTCTTCAATTATTCTAGAAGAAGAGTTAAATACTCTGTAGGCCTTACTCTGAGATGAATATCCCACAAGAAATCCATCATCTGCTTTGCTATCAAACTTACCTAAGTGAGATTTGGTATTTAGAATTGTACAAGGACACCCAAAAGGTTTGAAGAAACCAATAAAAGGTTTTCTTTTATTTAAAAGTTCATATGGGGTCTTGTTCTTTTGCTTGACCACTAGAACTCTGTTTTGGACATAACAAGCAGTATTAACTGCTTCAGCCCAGAAGGTAATAGGTAATTTTGAATCAGCCAACAGAGATCTAGCAGCCTCTATTAGTGTCCTATTTCTCCTTTCAGCAACACCATTCTGTTGAGGAGTCCTAGGAGCACTATATTGTCTCTCAATACCTTTTTCTTCACAGAAGGTGTTTAGATCATGATTTTTAAACTCAGTTCCATTATCTGATCTAATGACTTTTATTCTTTGATTAGTTTGGTTTTCAATTCTTAGAATAAAGGATTTGATAAGATCACTTGTTTCATCCTTAGTCCTTAGAAAATATACCCAAGTAAATCTGGAGTAATCATCAACAATAACTAAGCAGTAAGATTTCTTGCCTATACTCATAACATTTGTAGGACCAAACAGATCCATATGCAATAACTGGAGACAAGAAGAAACAGAATTTAACTCTTTGGTCTTATGAGAAGTTTTGTGTTGTTTGCCTTTAAGACAAGCAACGCAATGATCATCACATGAAAAGACTTTTGAGGGTAAACCTCTTACAAGGTTATTTTTAACAAGATTGTTCATAGTCTTGAAATTCATGTGACACATCCTTCTGTGCCATAGGGAGGATTCATCTACAGAAGCTTTTGAAACAAGACAATTTAAAGATGAATCACTATCAACATTGTTCAAATCAAGACAGTAAACATTGTCCTTCCTTGGAGTTCTAAGTAGTATCATGCTTTCATCAACTACCTTGAACCCTGGAGCAAGGATCATACACTCAGTATTAGTAAATAATATACTATGTTGTTTGTCACAAACCTGTGATACACTTAACAGGTTGTACTTTAATTGATCAACATAGTAGACATCCTCAAATGTCATCTTACCTTTGGTGACATTACCTTTTCCACTTATCTTACCACCAGTAAGATTGTCTCCAAATGCAACATGTCCTCCATTGATATGTGTGAAATCCTGAAGACATGATATGTTGCCTGTCATGTGCCTAGAGCAACCACTATCAACATGCCAAATGCTCTTTCCCTTGAGCTGTTGGTTGCCCTGCACATTAGATAAATCAATTAGTATGATTGGGGACCCAAGCAACAGTTGTCTTGGGTCTTCCTTTCTCATCAAAGTATTTACATTCCATTTTAATGAGGTTTTTAAACTCAGAGCACTCTTTATTAGAGTACTTTGTCAATGTTATTGGCTTAGCAAAACCAACAATAGAAGCAGTACTAACCTTAGAAGTACTAACAGAGTTAGCAGTACTAACAGGTGTAGCAGTACTAACAGGTTTAGCAGTACTAACCTTGTTAGCAGCATTAACATTGTTAGCAGCATTAACATTGTTAGCAGTAGTATTACTTCTAGCAGCACTATCATTGTCAGCAGCACTATTTGTGGTAGCAGTACTAACAGTTTTAGTGCTTTTAGGAATCCACATATTGACACTTTCTTTAACAGAATACTTTTTCTTCATGTGGCTTTTAGTTTTAACAGTTTTCTTAGCCACATGGTTCTTTTCAATTTTCTTATAACCAAAGGGTTTTTGCATGGATCTTTGGAAATTCATTCTTTGGTTCATAGGATTGAAATAACAGAATTTTGCAAGATGATTCAATTTGCCACAGATAAAACAAGGTTTTGGTCTATTGATTTTACTCAGATCAACCCCTTGTTTTTGTGCCCACTGATTATTCCAGTTTCTTTGATTTCCCCTCTTTTTGTCCTGTTTTTGGGGCTCATTCTTCTTACATGCACACTGTTTGCAAGGACCTGGATTCACAACTGTGGTCTGTTTGTAATGGACCTTACCAGACTTTTCCTCTGTCTTCTCTATGTTCTTGGATTTGATCCAAGCCCTTCCACAATCCTCATTGGTGATAATGTTGTTTTCTATAGAAATCTCACCACTCAACTTGTTCTCCTTACTCTTGCCAACCTCTTTCTCAGTCTTATCCTCAACAATTACCTCATCTAAGGGATCTATTTCAGTGGCTCCCTCAGGCAAGTCCTTCCTATCTTTGGTGTCTAACAGGTCTGAAGTAGGAAGAATGTAATTGTTGTTATATGGTGGAGGTGTGGCATTATACCCAATTCCTCTTCTCAACTTATCATGAATCTGATTTTGCAGTAAGGAGTCCATTGCTTTAGAAGCATTGGAAAACTTTTCTACATCAAGCTTAACCTTGGTTAACTCCTCTTTCAGTTTTTCACTCTCCTCTTTAGATTTGGTCAATTTAAGTTCTAAATCCTTTTTCTCCCACTGCCAGTAATTGGTGTCATATGAGTGTTGGAGTTCATTGGTTTGAAAACCTTTGATCTGATCTTCAAATCTCTCTACAATCCTTACATAGTCTTTGATATCTTTTTCTAATCTCTTAAGGTCATCACTCATCTTCTGATTGTGATCCCTGTACCTTTTAACAGTGTCTATGCAAGTTTTAGAACAGAGATTAGAACTTACCTCAGATGGGAGATCAGATACTTTAGCCATTAGAGCTTGATTCTGAATAGCCTCTTCAGCTTGATCACTCCAATCAAACCCCATTCCTTGTTGAGAAACAAGGGCTTGAGCAGAGTTTCTGTTGTTATTGAAGCTTCCAGATTGAGTTTGTTGATGGTTGTTGTTGTGAGACACTCCACTTCTGCACTCTCTAGCAAAATGTCCCTTCAGATGGCATTTGTAGCATTCCACCTTTGATTTATCAAACCCTGCTCCATCTTCTCTTCTTTGAGAGAAGTTGTTCCTCCCAGTTCTTTTTATGAACTTTTTAACTCTCATGGAGAGCATGGCCATTTGCCATTTAATATCCATCTCTTCAAGATCATCTGGATTGAGTTGTTCCAAGTCATCATTAATGAGAGAAGAGTTTCCATGACTTGCCAGAAAGGCCTCAAACACAGTTTCAGAGCCTTTCTCTTGGTTTGTTCCATTAGTAGCATTAACTGATTCAGGGTTAGCAGTAGAATCAATTGATGCTGATAGGAGTGCAGCATTATGAATATATCCAGAAGGCTTCTTCTTTGCCTCCACCTCAGCTTCAAATACTCTAAGATCATTGTACAGATCATCAAGTTCTTTTTCTTCCAACTGATCATTCTGTCTGAATGACACAGTGTACATGATCCATTCATCTCCAAGGGACCTTAAGAACTTTCTGTTCACATCATCTTGATCAATCTGTACTCCCATAGTAGCTAGTTCACCAATTAGTTTATTAAACCTGTCAAAAGTTTGAGTCATTGACTCATTCTTAGTTGAGATGAAGTTTTCATACTGTTGTTTTAAGATTGCCTTTTGATTTCTCTTGGTACTTTTAGTACCTGAGAATCTCTTCTCTAGAGCATTCCAGAGCATCTGTGCATCAGTACAATTGCAGAATTGGTGTTGATACTCATTTGGAATGGCCAAGAGCAGTGTGCTCAAGGCTTTCATCTCTATCTGCCTTGTCTTCCTGTCTGCATCTGTCTTTGGAGGGGTTCTTTTGCCATCTTCACCAATCTTTCCTGCATCAGATGGGCCATTCTCAATGATGTCCCACATAGAGTAATCTGTGAGGAGAATATATTGCTTGATTCTGATTTTCCACATGTCAAATTCATTGGATCTGAGCATTGGAACTTTTGATACCAAAGTACTGCTTGATTCTGTAAGATTTTCCATGATGAATAGTTTGTTTCTGAGAAATCAAGCTCTGATACCACTTGTCAGGATCGAATTCTCAACAAGAATTAATTCTCAGAAACAATATCAAAGAAGTTTGCGGAATAACACTTTGATATTCTATGAAACAGTCAATCAACACAGAAAATATGAATAACAAACTGTAAGCTTTTATTGAATGCTTTGAAGTTACAAGATTACTCACTCAACCTCAATATTGATGAACAGGCTCACCAATACGAATTCTACTTCTCTAGAATTAGGATCTATGCCTTGAGGTTGTTTTTCTCTAAAAGAATGAAAATTTAAAGTTAAAAGTTATCCCCTATTCTAAACAATACTATATATATATACTGAATACAAAGATAATTACAATGAATAAAATATCTTCAGTATATCTTCTATGTATATCTCTAAGCTTCCATGTATATCCTTTCATACGAATCTTCATCATATAAGCAGTATTAATCTTCAGCAGCATTAACTTCCTTCTAGCAACATTAACTACTAAGCAGTACTAACCACTAGCAGTACTAACTAGCTAAGCAGTACTAACTTTGTTCAAGCAGCACTAACTTTGACTAGCAGTATTAATAGTACTAGCAGTAGTAACACTCAGCAGTACTAACCTTTAAGTCTTCTAGCAGTATTAACTCTGAACTAGCAGCATTAACCATACTTGATAAATTCTTCAGTTCCCAACACTTAATCTTCTCCTTCTCAGTTGAGACCACATGCCCCACTAACCCCAGCTTTTCCATGAATTGACGGGTATACTCTCTCATCGTCAAATTCCCTTTCTCTAGCACTCGGAACTCTTCCTCGATCCGATCCATAGCCCTTTCGTTGCAGTATTCTTCCAAAAATTTTACCTTGAATTTGCTCCAAGTCAGTTGGGCCAAAACAGTAGGAGAGAGGGTGGACTGGATAACATTCCACCACGTCAGCGCCATATCCCGGAGCAGTTGAGTACCGAATCTTACCCTCTAGTCATCACCACACTCGGATGAACCGAAGGCCTGTTCGATAGCTCGGATCCACTTAACACACGCAACTGGGTCTTCGGAACCAGAGAACTCTGGTGGTCCGCAACCTAGAAAAGATTTGTAGGAACAACTCTTCCCACTTCTAGGAGCACCGACAACTATGTGCTCCTCAGTTCTGTCTCTGTTCCCAGTGCCCCCAGAGCCAACCAACACATTCTCCTCCACTGCCTCATGCCTCCTGAGGCTCGTATCCCGGTCCTCCAACATCTTCTGAAAAGCCTATTGCTGTTTTTCCATGGCCGACGACACCATTTGCATGACGCTGGCCATCATATCATCTTGAGGGTTTGCCACTTGAATAATAGGGTTGGTGGATGCCAAATCTACTCTTGGCCCCAACTCTACTTCCCCAGTAAATATCGGTGGCATGCCCGGAGGAACGACTGCCTACACTCTAACCACTGGATTCAGCTCGAACGAACTAACATCGCGAAGATCTCCGTCGCCTAACGGACGACCACGTGTGTTCACCATACCTAAGTAATGGTTGCCACACAAGCACGAAAAGAATAAGAGACAGATCAACAGAATAAACACGAAAGAACGGACTACTACGTTACCAATTGTAATAGTAACGGTACTTTAAGCACAATTACGTATAAATATTCTCATAATAACATTAGCTAAGTGAGATTATGAACATACAATACATAAAGGTTTTTAATACCATCGCTATAACGTTTGATAACTATAATTTTCGACGACTCTAAGACCAACCCATCTTAAAAGTTCTACCCAAACTCATGAATCAATGCTTAACATACTCAGTCTAGACATCTTACATTCATGCCTAGATCACTTAAACTAGAGCTCTGATACCAACTTGTAACACCCTAAAATTCAGAGTAAATTTGAAAATCAAAAAGTGGGCAATAAGACATCTGAATTTGATATAAACCTCCCAAAAAGGGGAAATGTAATAATCCTTTACAAAAACCTGAATACGGATATGGAATTCAACAACAAAACTAATCTAAACATAAACTATCTAGATTACATCGGTTGTTAATCCAACATCACCAAAAATTGGGACTTAAACAATTGCCCAACATCAAATACTAGTCATCACAAAAAGTCCCCGAGACCAAGCTCGTCACTCAAGCCCTTGGCAACCCACCGCTAATGGGAACCTGTTATACACATCATTTGAGAAAAAGTGTTAGGCTTAAAGCCTAGTGAGAACATACAGTTTATAATTTCAAGAGAGATAAACGATTGCATCAAAAAGGAAATATTTTCAATAAGTTTCAGTTTACAAAAGAAATCTTTTCCACATAAGGACTGATCGGTCCAAAAATTCATCTTGCGATGACGGGGGAAATCCGATTTACCAAAGGTTGCAGCGGAACACAAAAGTAGGCCACAATCCGAGTTGTGAGCTAAATACTTGGAATCCATGGCCACGAACAACAAGGTTCGTACTAAGATGTAAGGGAGGGCCCCCAAGGAAACCAAGTCATACTCGTTCATTAGGACTACATTATGACCCATGGCTAGTAACCGATCTCACATAACCGTACCAAAGGCCCTCGAGGGTTAAATGCATTCATAGATACAAAAAGGGGAATAGACATCCCAATAATAAAAGCCGACTCAAAACCTAGGGATCCACTAGTAATGGTACAGACTTGTCACAATAACATATGTGACCAACCATAGATAGTCATATGGTATAAAAACATTTTATAAACAAAATGCTTTCTTTCAAGTTTAACTGCTGGTAAGAATAAAAATCATAAAAATGAGTTTATATACATTCTTTCAAATAATCCACATAAATGTGCAAGTAAAACCTCCTTTTACTTCAAATAAGATGGAACGGGAACCCTAAAATTCCCCCAAAACTCAAGTTATGTCAAAATGTAGTAAAAGTAGATCCAAGATCATGGAGATATATAGGAGTTCAAAATGTAACATTTGACATGTATAAAGTTCATAAAATGATAGTAGGAACTCACCAAATAGGTTTTAGACGAAAACCCAAAAACTAGATATCGACCCTTTCGACACTAGCAACAAACGACAACCGAAGAAACCTCGAATGGAAAGAAGAGAAAGAGAGAAAGATATTATGCAGAACACACCCTATGTCGGCCAGGGGTTTTCGCGTGTTATGTCGCGACCTCAAGTCACGACATAACTCACCGCTACCACAAAACCCAAAACAAACAGAGGGTTTCGCGGGTTATGCCGCGACCTCAAGTCGCGTTGCAACTCGCATAGATCACTGTGGTTTGCCCGAAACCACCAAAATCCAACTCAAACTTCAAACCAAACGCGGTGCTAATGACAAAAGCTTAAACACAAGAATACCAAGATTACATAACAAAAATCCGGGGTGTTACATGTTACAATTTTAACATCCATATGTCATATCTCGTAATCATGATACACAACTATGGCATAATCTTGATGGATTTAATCATAGCTACTAGAGAAAAGGTCTCATTGTTATCTACTCCTTGAGTCTAAGTGAAACTTTTTGATACCAACTTAGCTTTATAGGTATGCACAATGCCATCTGTGTCAGTTTTTCTTTTGAATACCCACTTACACCTGAAGACTTGGTATCCAACAAGTGCATCTATCAAGTCGCAAACTTGGTTGTCAGATATGGATTGTATGTCAGCCTTCATGGCATTATTCCATTTATCAGATTCCAAACCTGATACGGATTCCTGGTAGGTTACAGGTTCATCATGAACCGTATCGTCACTTCCAATGAGATAATCATACCTCTCTAGCTCTTGATGATTCCTACCTACATTGGATTGTTTGTATCTCGTCACTAGCTTCAACAACTTGTTGAGGTTCGATATCTTGTTGATTGCCAGTGTCAACTGTTGTGTTGTTCCAGATCCAAGCTACTAATCTAATCACACTCACGGAATGTAGAAATCATTATGAATTGATTACACTTTTATTGCAATGATTTCTTAGTCACAAGTGTTACAAAGTGCCTCAAGTCTCACGTGGTTCTATCTCTAAGAGTTCTATGCGAGTTCTTGTGATCTGAGTGTCTTAACTAAAAATACAAAGACTCAAGCTATTTATTTGGTCAACATTATGACCTTACAACTCAAGAATAGTTTGTCAAAGTCAAACACTTTGACTTACAAGACTTTTACAAACAATTACAATGACTTTACATAATTTACAACTTTGACCCCTCTTTAATCTTGAATACAATATATGACTCAACAATCTCCCCCTTTGGATTCAAGATTAATTTTTTTTTTGACAATAATATACAGGTCTTCTCTTAGTTGAAAAATCTTCAGCTTTGCAGCTTTCACAACTTGAAACTTTAAGCAAATCTCCCTCTTTGGAATTTTTCTCAACAAAGTTACTCCATCTTTCTTTACAAACATCATCATTTCAAAGCTTTAAATCTTTTTCAATCTCCCCTTTTGACAGAAAATGTGTATCTATCTCTCAGAAATTATCTTCAAATTCGCTTCGGACTATGAAAACCTTGAACTTTGAAGTACTTGAAGTTTCTCCTCTTTTTAACTTTCACTTTGCTTTCCTCTAAAATTTAACTTTGAAAACTCTCCCCCTTTTTGTTGAATGATGAGATATCAGAATCATCAAAACATTAGCAATTTCAGCACCTTCTTTGATAATATCTCCCCCATATATCAAGATAAGCATAGTCTTCATAATTAGCAGAAAAAATCTCCCCCATTCAATATGATAAGCAATTGTTAGTGCATAATTATGTTGGATCTAAGATCATAAGAAGAAATGTCAAAGCCCAAGTCAAAGCCTCTCATTGCAAAGTCAAAGTCAAAGCAATAAGGAAAAGTCAAAGTCTTTAGTTAGTGTTTGTTTTTAGTTTTGCCTTGTAAACTTGTTGGTATGAAAGCCTTTTCCTTTGTAGTTGTTTGAGTAGCACCTTGAGAGAAGTATTCTTAGTGAGAGAAATATTTAATCATCAGAGAGCTTTTTGTAATCGTTTGAGTTGAAATCAATATATGACATTTGGCATCAAATTCATTGTTCATCTTGATTAGTTTGCAATATCTGGGATTAATAATTGGTATCAGAGCAAGCACTTAATCATAAATCATGATCATAATCTGAGATTTTGGCCGATTATTTCAAGAACTTGCAGAACATTATTCCTAGATCGAATTTCTTGATTCTTTGTTGTTTTGATTGTAATTCTTGCAATACTGTAATCGTTTTGTGTAATAGAATACATATGATTTGAATCACATCGTTCAATTCACAACTTTTTGTGTGAATTTTAGATTTCTTGAAAACTTTTGTTCGAACTTTTTCCCGCCCTGTATTCTTGATCGAGTTGTAATTGTGTTGTTTTCGTTTGAAATTGATCTTTTGTAATATGTTCTAATAGTGTTCGAGATCAAATTGCTGAAATTTCATGGACTGTTTCTGAGTTTTGGATCGAATTTGGGTTGAATTCGAGGTTTTTTAGCTGAGATCTGAGGAATTCGCATGATCAGTGAAGAACTCGCATGTTCTTGCGGTTTTCGCATGAAATTGGGTGATTGGAAAAAGTTAAGGTAAGATTTCGCATTGCACTTGGTGAGAAAAGAGTGAATTTCGCACGAGGCATTATACGAAAAACAATATTTCTCACGAGTCAATGTACGAAAAGTGAATTCTGAAAAATATTAAGGCAACTTTTCGCATCGCGTTATATACGAAAGGTAATGTTTCACATCCCTCTTCATACGAAAAGTGAAGATTTCGCATCTCAAAGAAGTGAAGTTTTTCTAAAGGAAGATTTCGTATCGATACGTAAAGTTGAGAAGCTCGAATTTTTCTAAGTCTACAATTCGCATCATTTTCTTCTGCGAAAAGCTTTAAGTTTGAAAAGTTCAAGTCCAGTATTCGCATCTCTCTACGTGCGAAAAGTAGAAATTCACATCTTTCCTTGTGCGTAAAGTAGGATTTCGCATCCTTAAGTGTGCGAAAACTTCGAGTTCGTATCCTTTGGCGTGCGAATTTTGTGTGTTGTACGAAAAGTAAACTCTTCAGTGTGAGAATTCCATACTTAGTCATTTTCTGACTGTTTTTAGAATTTTTGATTTTGTGTTTAAAGATCAGTGCATTTATCAAGATGACTTCAAGGGATGCTCTTGCCATAGGAATTGGTGTCAAACCTCCTGTACTTTTCAAGGGTGAGTATGAACAATGGAATGACAGATTTCGGGATTTTATTGATCGAAATGACATTGGTGAATATATTAGATTGTCATTGGAAGAAGGTCCCATGAAACTCCCAGACTCATACTACAGAAGAGGAAGGAGAAGAAGTGATTACAAAAGTGTGTGTCCCACAATGTGTATAGATCAAGATTATAACAATCAATTTCCAATTCAAACACTTTTATTAAACACAAGATTCAAATCACAACATTTTCTTTCTCTAACTTCTGTTCTCTCACACTACTATCTCCTCTCTGAACTACTACTCTCACAACAAGGTACCATATACCTATTTATACAAAACACGAAACGCGCATGGTGCTAAACACGCACACCATTAAAACACGCACAACACAATGAAAAACAAAATTACAACTTTGACTTTGACTTTTATTACAAGAGACTTTGACTTTGATGCTGAGAGTTGACTTTAGCTTTGACCTTCAGTCTTCAGTCTTCTATGATCTTGTATCCAACATATTTATGCTCTAACAGAACCCTACTTAGACAAGATTGTGATCGTATTCATCGACGACGTCCTAGTGTACTCAAAGACTGAGAAGGAGCACGAGAATCATTTGTGAACCGTATTAGAGTTGCTAAGACGAGAAAGGCTTTACGCGAAATTCTCGAAGTGTGAGTTCTAGCTGCGAGAAGTGCAGTTTCTTGGGCATGTTGTGTCACAAGACGGAATCAAGGTAGATCCGGCAAAAGTGGGAGCAATTCGCGATTGGGAAGCGCCGAAGAATCCGTCGGAAGTCCGAAGTTTCCAAGGGGTGGTCGGGTATTACCGGAAGTTTATCAAAGACTTCTCTCGCATCGCCACTCTGTGGACTTCGTTGACGAAGAAGAGTGTAAAATTTTCATGGACGGAATCTTAAAGAGAGGCTTTTCAGAAACTAAAAGATATCTTGAGTAGCGCTCCAGTCTTAGCCTTGTCGGATGGCATGGAAGACTTCATAGTATTTAGCGATGCGTCGAGGCTGGGTTTAGGATGTATTCTTATGTAGCGGGGGAAGGCGATTGCTTATGCATCACGCCAGCTGAAGGATCACGAATCGCGATACCCTACACGCGATTTAGAGTTGTCCGCCGTTGTCTTTGCGCTAAAAATTTGGAGACACTATCTTTATGGAACACAGTGTTAAATCTTCACGGATCACAAAAGCATATGCCATTTGTTTGACCAGAAGGAGCTGAATATGCGTCAGTGAAGATGGATAGAGTTGCTAACTGATTACGATAGTAAGATCGAATATCACCCCGGGAAGACCAACATGGTAGCCGACGCCTTGAGCTGGAAAGAGAGAGGTGAAAGTCTATTGATGGTCACTGCGAGGGCTGTGGTAACTCCAGTTTTAGTGGAAGAAGTAAAGAAGTTTCAAAAAGAAGCTTTGACGCCCGAGAATCTCAAAAAGGAGTGGATAGTTGGCGTAGTAAACTCGATGGAGGAAGACAGTCGAGGATTAAAATGTTTCAACGGGAGAATTTGGATCTCTAAACTCGGGGAGCTAAGGGAGTTTATACTAGAAGAGGTGCACAAGTCAAGGTATTCGATCCACCCAGGAACGAACAAGATGTATGGAGATCTGAGGCGAGACTATTGGTGGCTGGGATTGAAGAAAGACATAACTCATTACCTGGAAAGATGCCTGACGTGTCTACAAGTAAAGATGGAGCACCAGCGACCGTACGGGAAACTCCAACCGTTAGATATTCCTGTCTGGAAATGGGAATAGATCATGATGGACTTTGTGACTAAATTGCCTAGAACCCCAAAGGGTTACGACGCGATTTGGGTCATTGTGGATCGACTTACCAAATCGACACATTTCTTGCCTATCAAGGAGACCTACACTATGGAAAGACTCACGAAGTTGTATATCGACGAGATTGTCTGTTAGAGCATAAATATGTTGGATACAAGATCATGAAGACTGAAGGTCAAAGTCAAGCAAGTAAAAGCTCAAAGTCAACTCTCAAAACAAAGTCAAAGTCAACTTTGTAATAAAGTCAAAGTCAAAGGTCAATGTATTCTTGTTTTGTATTTGTGTTTTAGCGCGTGTGTTTTTCAAATAGGGATATAGCTAGTTGTTGTTGTAGTAAGCGTTGTAACATTTGAAAGTTGAGATTGTACACTGAGTTCTAGAGAGAGAAAGTGTCAGAGATATTGTATACTAAATATGTGAATTGAATCATATAAACAGGTTGAGTAATTATTGTCATCTTGTTGTTGTTAATTGTAATTGTGATTAGAACTTGATGATTAGGGACATATCAATTGGTATCAGAGCAAATTCAAGTTGAAATCAATCAAAATATGAGTATTCGCATTGAGTTCTGAGTCGTAGATCAAATTTTGAGTTTTTGTATGTAATTCAGGTTGTAATCGAGTTCGTTGAGTTTGTATTGTTGTTTAGATCAATCTTGTATTGGTTAATTGGAGTCTTGCACTGTATTTGTAATCAAATTTGGATTTCTACGAGTTTTGAGTTCACGAGTTCATACGAATTGTAATTGGTTTGATTTGTAAGTGTAAGAGTTCTTTATCGAAATTCTTTGATTGTAATCGTTTCTAGTTGTTCTAGTGGACGAATTGTCAAAATTACAGATCGAAATTCGAAGGTTAGATGGGTTTTTGAATGAATCAGAGTGTATTTTGGTCGAAGATCTGAAGAATTCGCAGAACACTCAAGAACTCGCACCAAGAACTCGTAGACTCATTGGATTTCGTATAATAATTAGATTTCGCATATTGTGTTTCTGAAAGTTCTTAAGTATAGAATCCGCATATGTGTGATGTGCGAAATTCGTAGAATTCGCATATGTATGTTGAGAATTCTTCAGAATTTGTACGAGTCTATATGCGAAAAGCTTGAATTCGCATAAGTGTTTATACGAAAAGTTTTTTTAAAAATCTCAAGGACAGAATTCGCATTTGTGTCTCGTGCGAAAAGTTAAGAATTCGCATCAGTGTGTGATACGAATTCTTCAATTCTCGTATAAAAAGTTTTTAAAATTTCTTCAAGTCCAGAATTCGTATAATTTCTTTGTGCGAAAAGCTTATACGAAAAGTTTCATGTGAAAAGTTTAATTTTCCAAAAAATTTCCAAGTCTAGATCTCGCATAGAGTTATATGCGAATTCTTAGAACTCGCATATAATTGCATGCGAATTCTGTGTGTGTACAAATTCTGAAGTGTTTTTGCATGCGAATTCTGAAATTAGTCTTGTGTGCGAATTCTGAAGATTGAGTGTGTAGTGTGCGAATTCTTTTTCATTTGTGCTTGTATGCGAATTGTGCATTCGAATTCCTTGTACTTCACTCTACTGTGCGAATTCCATACTTAGAGAATTTTGGAAATTTCATTTCTGAATTTCTTTCTAAGTTTTTCTGTATTTTGCTTGATTTCACTTGGACTAACGATAATTGTCAAGTTCTTATTGAATATTTTATAAACAGGATGACTTCCAGAGAAGCTCTCGCAATCGGAACTGATGTGAAACCTCCAGTACTATTTAAAGGCGAATACGAGAAGTGGAAGGATCGTTTTCTGGATTTCATTGATCACAATGACTTGGGAGACTACATCAGAATATCTCTGGAGGAAGGAATCATGAAAACTCCAACAAAGACTCACACTGTTGTTGGAGAAAATGGAGAAGAGGAACAAAGAGAGTACCCTCTACCACTTGAGGAGTACACAGATGAACAGAGAAGAAGACATAAAGCTAATAGATTGGCTAGATCTTTCATTCTACAAGGCATTCCCAATTAGATCTACGTCAAGATTGACAGTTACAATGCCACGAGCAAGGAAATGTGAGATCAATTAGAAAATATGATGCTCGGATCAAAGATAGGAAACCAACTCAAAGTTTCTAACTGCCTCAACAATTATGAAGAGTTCAAAGCCAAGGAGGGAGAATCTCTTGAGGCAACTTACGACATATTTGTGACTTTGTTGAATGATCTAAGCAAGAACAAAGTCAGAAAGTCACAAATTAAACTCAATGTCAAGTTCCTTAGCATATTATAGCCTGGGTGGAAGAGGTTTACTAGACAAATGAAGCAGATAAAGGATCTGAACGAGATTCCACTTCATGAGGTGTATGAGATTCTTAGGCAAAACGAGGAAGAGGTGGAGGAGATCAAAGATGAAAAGAAAAGGGTTGAGAAGGTGGTTGCTAATCCGATTGCCCTGGTTGTGAAGAAGAAGTCAGTGAGTCTCAAGAAGAAAAAGAAAGTAGTAGTTTCTGAGACCGAGGAAGTGGATAGTGATGATAACTCAGACTCTGATGACTGTGAGAACTTGAAACAGGCTATGCTAATTCTGACAAAAGCCTTTCGAAAGAAATTCTACAAAAAGCTTGGCTCGAACATTCAGAGGTATTCTTCGAGTTCACGGAACTATGAACACAAGGAAAGAATAGAAGGAAAGATGACAGAAGAGAAGATTCCTGAGGAAAAGAGGTATAGAACTGAAGAGAAGAGAGAGCCAGAACCGACAAAGTGCACAACTGTGGAAAACTCGGACATTTTGCAAAGGACTGCAGAAAGCCTAAAGTCCGTAATTCTGAATACTATAAAAATAAGGTGATCTTGGCCAAGCAGTAGGAGGCTGGCAAGGCACTTATGGCTGAAGATGAATTATGGCTCGACCATTCTGATGAAGAAGAAGAGAAAGAAGAGAAAGCCCACTTATGCTTTATAGGTAAACAAGTGACTGAAGATGAAGCTGATTCAGACTGTGAATATACTGAAAAGGTATGTGATATGACTGAATCAGATTTTCTTAATGAAATGCATGTCATGATGATTAAACTCCAAGAATTAGAGTCTAAACTTAAGCGTGAAAAATGTACCATTAAAGAGAAAAACCAATCAATACTGAAACTTAGCAATGACATTGTTGAGAAGAATGTGTTGATTGAAGCTTTACATAATAACATTGATACCAGCGTGAAAGAGAAGACAATAGTTCACAATGAACTATCTGAAACTACTTCTAAATATAAACTGTGTCAATTCGAATCCAAAGAGGTTGCTAAAAAGTGTTCATTTATTTCAAAAGAAACAAATCTTTATCTGAAAAAGTGAATGTTTTGGAGGAAAACTTTATACTCTAGGTCAAACGGAGCAAACCATTCATTTGAATAAACCTAAAGAAAGTAGTGAGTGTTGGGGTCTTGGTTATGAGAACCCACACTATCTCAAAAAGGGTATTTCTAAAGTGTCTGCGCTTTACGATTTCAGATTTTTGAAACTGGCACCACAATACCCCAAACTTAAAGTCAAGTGGACTAAACTGTCTGAAGAGGATGAAGCTAAGGAAAAAGAGAAAACGAAGAACACAACTAAAATGCAACTTCCATTTCGTTATGAGAAGTTGAATTATAGTTACAGTTTTGATAAATCAAAATTTCTTTCTATTGATTATTTTGAAAGCTATTCTTCAAAAGAGTTGGAGGCTAAGCCTATTAAAGGTAAAATTTATGCACCTCCTCTCATGTTAGAAAGTAAAATTCCTGAACTCGAGAATACTCTAGCAGAAGAAAGGATTTTGATTGATCTAGAACAAACTGTGTTTTCCGATGTGCTTAAAAATTCTGTTATTTCTAAAACTTTCAAATCTAGGCATTCACAGAAACAAAAAACCACTGGTAAGCCAAAGAAAAGGCAATATTTCAAATATCACATTTCTAATTCTAAAGTTTCAAATGTTTCAGATGTGAGAAAGGTAAAATAAGGATTTAATCAGAATGGCTACCAAAGAAGAAGATTGACGAGAATGCTAAATCATATTCTCATACTGATTGTAATAGAGGAACTGATAGTATAACTAATGTAATTGAGAATGTTGATTTTCAAAAACCAAAACTTCTAACTTCTTACAAGCGTTATTCAATAAAGCAATTGTTCCAATTATCTCTGTCTGCTAGAAAGTCTTCTAATTATAAAAGAAATGATTATGCGTCTCGGTAATATTCTGATGTTTGGTTTGGTACATATCATGTATATTCTTATCATGCTCATACTTTAAATGTTTTTCAAAAGATTAAAGGGTCGATATACAAATGGATGCCAAAATATTTTGCTAACACTGTAGGACCCATCTATAAATGGGTACCTAAATCTATTATTTCGTGATTTCTCCTGTACAGAACGGTCATATGTGGTACTTGGATTCTGGTTGCTCCAAGCATATGACCGGGCAGAAAGATTTATTATCTAATTATACATAGAAATATTGCGGAATCGTGCGTTTTGGAAATGATCAGTTTTCACCTATTTTGGGATATGGTGATGTGATTCAAGAGAAAGTGACGATTAAGAAGGTGAGCTACGTTGAAGGTTTAGGGCATAACCTATTTAGCATTGGCCAGTTCTGTGACAAAGACTTAGAGGTTAATTTCAAGGCCAAGAGATGTTCAGTGCATACTGCAGACAGTAAAGAACTCTTGGTCGGCACGAGAAAGTCTAACCTCTACACAATTAATATGTCAAAAGTCCAGACTGACAATGAGGTGTGCCTACTATCAAAAGCCTCGCTGCAACAAAGCTGGTTATGGCACCGAAGGCTTTCTCACCTGAATTTTTTTTACATCAACAAACTGGTCATGGGAAAGTTGGTCAAAGGACTTCCTGAGCTAAAATACGTTAAAGAACATTTGTGCACAGCATGTGAGAAGGGCAAGATGAAGAGAGCCGCTCATAAGCCGAAACCTGAGCCAAGTACAAGTTCATCCTTGGAACTTCTGCATATAGATCTCTGCGGTCCTATGCGTACACAAAGCATAAACGTCAAAAAGTATGTACTAGTGATTGTGGACGATTGCTCGTGGTACACTTGGATCAAATTTATGAGAACAAAGGATGAGACGCTCGAAGTCATCATCACTTTTCTAAAGACTATCCAAGTGAATCTTCAAAAGACATTCAATACGAGCTGATAACGGTACATAATTCAAGAACAAAATTGTTGAAGATTATCTCGAATCAGTAGGGATAACACATCAGTATTCTGCTGCCAGAACGCCTGAACAGAACGGAGTCGTAGAAAGACGGAACCGAACGCTAGTCGAGGCCGCTCGAACTATGTTGAGTCAATCAGACCTACCTCTGTTTCTATGGGCTGAAACTGTATTGACTGCTTGCTACACACATAATCGATCTATAATCCACCGCCTGTTTGGAAAAACGTCATATGCTTTAATTAATAATAGAATACCTAGCATCAAACACTTTCATGTCTTTGGATGCAAGTGTTTTGTACTGAATGACAAGGAAAACTTGAACAAGTTCAGTCCTAAGGCAGAAGAAGGCATCTTTATCGGCTATTCTCAATCATCTACAGCTTACAGAGTGTATTTGAAGAAGTCAAAGATCGTAGTAGAGAGCGTAAACGTTACATTTGATGAGGAGATGGCTTCTGTTCAAGACAGTTCAGAACCCGTTATCACTGGTGTACTAGCTTCTGGGCAGATCAATCCATAACATATGCATGCTGCTAAGAAATCAGATGAAGAGTCATCGTCGACATCTCATTTATCTGATTTAGATCTTTTGTTTGAATTGTTTTTTGATGAATTTCTTGGTACTAAAGTGACTAAACCTGTTGTGGTTTACATATCAGAAGATTCACGAAGAAATCAACCAACCACTTCAGATATTTCTACTGAATCAAATTCTCCGATTCAGCAAGAGATTCCAATTCAAACGCCTACTCCAACAGTTGAAGATGTGAACATTCACGAAGAGCCAGAAGTTGATGAGTCAGTTGGTTGCACTGTAACGACTAATCAACAGCCAGATAATGTTGTACCAACTGAAACTTCTGCACCAACTACTTCAACTGAACCCCTCCCTGAACAAGAAGAAGAAAGTGGATTTCTAGATAAAAGTCATGATCAATCTATATCAAATCCACTCCCTCATGAACATAGGTGGACCAAAGAGCACCCGATAAGTCAGATCATAGGAGATCCATCTAAACCGGTGTAAACTAGGTCTGCTACATTAAATATGTGTATGCATGACTCATTTCTGAGCAAGATAGAGCCAACTCGTGTATCTGAAGATCTAGCTGACTCAGATTGGGTAACTGCGATGCAAGATGAGCTGAATCAGTTCGAAGCACTCAAAGTATGGAGACTTGTGCCTAAGCCTGAAGGAAAGACTATAATTGGCACAAAATGGGTGGTCAAAAACAAAAAGGATGAAGATGGTATCGTGATCGGAAATTAAGCAAGACTAGTGGCTAAGGGATATAGGCAAGAGGAAGGTATTGACTATGACGAGACTTATGCTCCAGTGGCGCGCATCGAGGCTATTCGGATGTTTCTAGCATATGCCGCTCACAAGAATTTCACCGTCTATCAAATGGACGTGAAGACTGCCTTTCTCGATAGCATCTTAAAGGAGGAAGTCTACGTTTCTCAGCCTGAAGGCTTTGTCAATCCAGAGAAACCGAATCATGTATACATTCTTGACAAAGCTCTTTATGGTCTAAAGCAAGCCCCTCGAGCCTGGTACGAAGTGTTATCTAAATTCTTAGTCAAGTCTGGTTTCTCAAAAGGTAAGATCGATACTACTTTGTTTATCAAAAAGGAAAAAGTCGATATCATTTTAATTCAAATTAATGTGGATGACATCATATTTAGCTCAACAAATCCAAAATACTATAAGAATTTTTCAAACCTCATGGTGTCACGTTTTCAGATGAGTATGATGGGAGAGATGAATTTCTTTCTCGGATTACAAGTCCAACAATTTTCAACGGGGATCTTTATTAATCAATCAAAGTACATTTTCGATATTCTTAGAAAATTCAAAATGGAAAATTGTACACCTATTGGAACCCCGATGGCACCAGGAACTAAGATTGGCACTGATCCTTCGGGAAAAGATGTCGATGTTAGAACCTACCAAGGGATGATTGGTTCTTTAATGTATTTAACATCTAGTAGGCCAGATATAATGTTCTCTATATGTTTATGTGCTCGATATCAGGCTACTCCGAAAGAATCCCATTTGTCTGTGGTTAAAAGAATTTTTAGATATCTGAAGGGCACTGCAGATCTTGGTCTGTGGTATCCTAAGGATACAGGTTTTGAACTGACAACATATTCAGATGCAGACCATGCAGGTTGTATGCTTGACAGGAAATGTACGTCGGGTCACATACAATTTTTGGGCAATAAACTCGTGAGTTGGGCTTCAAAGAAACAACTCTGTGTATCCATATCAAAAGCTGAGGCAGAGTACGTCGTTGCGGCGAGCTGCTGTTCTCAAGTATTGTGGATGAGAACACAACTCCGATATTATGGCTTCAAATACAACAAGATCCCGATATAATGTGATTCAAAGAGCACGATTGTCATATCTGCGAATCCTGTTCAACATACGAAGACCAAACACATAGATGTTCGATATCTTTATATCAAAGATAATGTCAAAAAAGGTACAATTGAACTTTATTTTGTAAGCACTGATTACCAGCTTGCTGATTTATTTACCAATCCTCTGGATGAAAAGAGATTTAATTTTCTCATTTCAAAACTTGGTATGTTAAATCTCAAGACTTAATCTGTGATTACCTCTTAAAGTTTTGTTTTTGTTATTTTTCTTCATTTCTTTATTTTTATTCTGAAAGATTTCTGCACTTACATTTGTTCATGATCTCAGGCGGAGTGCAAGAGCAAATTAAGTTGATCTACATTCATTTGTGGGGGAGTTAATAAATTTTGCATATGTTTATCAATGATAAATTTTCTGATGCATAATTGCAGGGGGGGTAAGGGATACGGAGTATGGTATATGATTTCTGATTACATCTGATCAGAACTCGTATATTCTAAGTTTTATTGCTTTATGTCATTTTATTTTCAATAAATGTTGTGAATAAAGCTTTGTACTTTGACAGACTTGTGATTTTTGCAGAATTGAGAGAAAGCTTACATGATCATATCATATAAGACTTAGAGCTGACTTGATAAGATTTAAGACTGAGCGACAAGGTTTATTTCTAATCTTAATCTCATACGTGTTTGAAAGAAGGACAACTTTTAGATATAAAAACATTTTCTTAAATGTTCAAACCACTTCTGATTCTTAAAACGATTTAATGAATATAGAAGTGTGATTTTTAAATGTTTTCATTGTTCTTGTGCTTAATTGTTAAATAAACTGTGTGTTTCCAAAGATACATACTTGTGTAATATCTTTTCCATGTACTTTCAAGTATTCACACACATAGTTTAAATTTTTGTTGTAAATATTATCACCATGTCTCAAATTGAATAAATTTTTTCGATGGTGATACACCCCGCTTGATATTCAAAATTTGAGCGTTGATTTCATTTCAAAACGTTTCTTTCAAGAATGTCTATATTTTGGTTCGTATAGACAATATCCAATTTTTACTGACCTAAGCCATAATCGATAAATCATTCATATATGATCTTTTTCATACAATGTCAGATTTTCAAACAAGTTTCTTGTATTCATTTCAATATACTTGTTTGAAATATCTTCAATGTTTAAAATGCTCAAATATTCATTATTATCTTAATGAGCATATAGACATCTGACATGTATTATTTGTGCTTTAACTGCAAAGTTAAACCACGTAGATCCCAGTACAGTGCAATCAGCAGCAAATATTATCAAAGATGAACAGTATATGAGTCACAGCAACTAGTCATATGATTGATATGAAATCAAAGGGTTACAGGTTTACAGAAAGTATTTCTGATCAGAGAGAGTAAACCTATAGACTAGTAAATTGGAAATAATGAGACTTAACTTTCTAACCTAACAAATGAACTAAATAATAACTTTAAATACTTAGGCGCGCAGGCCTAATGGGCTTATGGGCTTGGGCCCATCTAACAAAATAACTTTCAATTAATTACAAATCAAACCCTTATAAATATTTTATTCCACTTTCAACACTCAGGACTTTCAGTCCTAACAATCTCCCCCTAAAGTTGAATAAAGCATTTATCTTCTTGAAATCTTCAAACATTGATCTTCTTTCCCTCGTGAATCTTTGAAGAACTTTGATGTTGCTTGACTTCATGTCTTTCCACGCTCCCCCTTGAATAAAGCTCTTGGTCTTCATAGTTTCAACTTTGTAACCAAATTCAATGTACAGTAGACTCGACTGAACGCACTATCAAGCAGCTTTCAGCTGTAAAAACTCAATCACATCGGATCAGCACACAAGAAAGATAATGTGAGAGTTACTTGACATTCCACGGTGCATCTTCAGTTTAAAACAAAGAATCTGTCTTTGAACCGCGAGTTGAATATGCTTTCAACTTAAGAACTTGTTTCAATCAGCTCGTAGGAGGAATAATAAACAAACTTGTAGCAAATACCACATGATACGGGATAGAAGAAATAAAATCTTTTAAAAAAGTCTTCATCTTTGAAAATTGAGTTGCATTAAACTCATATCTTCATCTCTTTGATAAATGAAATAGCATCTTCATCTCTTTGATCTCTAGACTGTCTTCAGAAATAACTTTCTTTCTTTCTTTAAAACTTTGAAGTTGAACTTTTTCTCCCCCTTTTTGATGATTGTGAGCATCATGATCATCAAAACTTCTTCAATTTCAGCACTTTCTTTGATCTCCCTTTTATGATAATTTGACTTTTCCCACCTGTGATCTGAGTATCCGTCAATTCATGAAATGTATATATCCGAATCTTTTCAAATTCAGACATAATGAACAAGGTAACCCTGATTCAACAGATGAAACAGTTAGTATGCCTGTAAGTAGCACAGAGCCACTTTGTACAACAGATGTACTTTGGAAAGGATTTTTTGTGATGATCACTCCCCCAGGGCTTCCATTCAATCATCAAAAAACCACAAAGGAATTTTCTATGAATGTTATGACAAGAAAACTTATTCATTGTGTGCTCGTGCAAGTGTATGAATGATTGAAGCTACTTAGCTATATCAGGCTCAAATTGTGTAAACTGTTGAGATAGCAACAGATATTACACGGACTCAATGTGCAAGAAAAAGGTGCGAAGGTGGGGCAACTTTCCTTCTTTTTCAATATCTAAATCTTCCGAGTGAAGATCAGATAGCATATATGTTGCGTCCCTAAAGAAAAATGAAACATTTCTTTGTTAAGAAAGAAACGAGTGCTTGGTGGGGTTAATGCAAGAGATGGCATGGGCTAGGTGCCTTTTCAATGATGGTCACCAAAGAATGTGAACCAATCAGAATATGTGGCTGCCCGGCT
Source organism: Arctium minus (assembly GCA_954870635.1). Taxonomy (NCBI): domain Eukaryota; kingdom Viridiplantae; phylum Streptophyta; class Magnoliopsida; order Asterales; family Asteraceae; genus Arctium; species Arctium minus. Next base: position 28,877,429 of record OX941086.1, on the reverse strand, counting down.
CAGAAAGTGGTTGGTGCAGAGTTCTGATATTATTTTAACTCTGTTCTCACACCCTCTTTTTTTTCATTAAAGCTCACTTCTAACCAAACTCTCATTTACATTTTACCGCTCAGCACAATGAGAAAAACTCAACTGGATGAGTTATCTCCCCCACTCTTTGATTTAAGACCCCTCACCCCTCCATCGCTCTAGGATAACTTCCGGGGTAGGATACACTGGTTAACGTGAATCCATGGAAGTACTGTTTAAGTGCTCACACAAATCCCATGTAAGTCCTAAAAAGAATGGTTGCTCAACAGTTTAACTTGAACAGTTAAGCACAAAATGTATGATAACACTGTCAAAATGTATGCTCATAAGATTTGAGCAATTGAACTTTGAAGATTTCTCAAAACAAAGATATTGAATGAAATCAAAAGAATTGTTTTGAGAATCTGACAATGTATCAATCAGATCAAATGAAATGGTTAGGGTACCAAAGAATTGGATATTTTGTTTATATGAACAAATATAAACAATTTAGCAATGAAAGCACAAATTTGGAAATAATGATAGATGCTCAACAACATATGAAATCAAACGGGAGTATTACCATCGAAAAATTGTTTCGTTATGAGACATGGTAATAACAAATTCAAATAAAGTACTGAACCTGTGTGTGTGAATACGTTACAGTATAAAGACAAGATAATACTCAAGTATTGATCTTTGGAAACACACGGTCAGTTAAACATTAATGCTCAAAAATGAAAAACATTTAAATTCACACTTCTAGATTCATGAAATCTTTTGATAATCAGAAGTGGTTTGAACATTTCAGAAACTGTTTTTCATGCTTGAAAGTTGTTCTTCTTTCAAACAATCAGAGATCTAGTGTAACACCTCAAAAATCAGAGTAAATTAAAACCTGGAAACCTGACAATATAACGAAAGTAAATCTATTAACTTCCTATAAACGGAACCAGTCTTTAAGACTATACAATCCTATACAAGGATTTTATCAAAATAATGGGACTTAACAATGCCCAGCAACAATACTAATCAATTCCAAAAACCTCGAGACTCAAAACTCGTCTCTCCAAAACCCCCCGGCAACCCACCGCTAATGGAAACCTGATACACATACCATTTGAGAAAAAGTGTCAGACTTAAAGCCTGGTGATAACATACAGTTTATGAAGCTCAAAAGATAAAACATTTGCATCAAGATAGTATTTCCAAAGCGATTAAATTTACACATTAGGTCCTTGCCACAAACCGGCTTTTTCGTTATAAACACGCCATAAAAGGACCGAAAACAAAACATTTTACCAAGGATTGTGGCGTAACACAAAGTTTGGCCAACAATCCGAGTTACGAGCTAAACCAATTGGAGTCCGCAGATACGAATCACAAAGTCCGTGCTACAATGTGAGATCAAGCCCCAAACGCAAAACCAAGGTATACTCCTTCGCTAGGATCACTATGAACCATGGCTAGTATCCGGCCTCACATAACCGTACCAAGTTGCCCTCAAGGAACAAGTGATCCCTAGCTACAATTCTGGGGAATGTAACATCCCAACAATACAGTCTACTCAAAACCTAGGGATCCACTAGTAATGGTAAGGACTCGTCACAACAACGTATGTGACCAACCATAAATAATCATATGGTTACAAACACATTTTTATAAACAAAATGCTATTCCCAGTTCAACTTCTGGTAAGAATGAAAATCATTTAAAAGAAGTTCCTTTGAATATTTCTTTCGCATAAACGCACAGGTAAAACATCATTTTACTTTTAAAATGAGATAAGATCAAAAAGGTAACTTTTGATATGTATACAGTTTAAAATGATAGTAGGAACTCACCTCTGTTTCCTTCTTCTTAACAAGCGCTACCTATGATAACACCGAAAGAATCGGTAAGTCGAAATACAGATAAACCTCTCGTTACTTGAATAGGACTCAAAGACACAGAAGCTAACAACTTAACAGAACCTAAACCGGTCAAAGGACAACTTCGGTCTACAACAACACCGGTCGAACGACCTCCGGTCGGGCACAACCCCCCGGTCGAACCAACCATTCGGTCGAACACCCTCGATCGAACAGGCTTCGGTCGAACACAACCATTCGGTCGAACGACCACCCGGTCGAACGACCATCCGGTCGAACACAACCATTCGGTCGAACAACCTCCGGTCGATCGACCATCGCCTTGTTCATCAAGAACAGCGATGCAAAACCCAGATTCAACCCAGATCCCAAATGAGAAAATACTCAGATCTCAAAATGGAACGGTTCAAAACCTTCACAACGAGATTGGAGGTACTGAACTGCTCTCCCACTTTCTTTTATCAGACACCACCACCGAACTCTCAGACTTGCTCTTCGCGAACATCTCTTCCATGAACTGAGCTTCTTCCACCATCTCTCGGAGGTTAGAAGCCTTGAAATTATGGACCATAGATTGCATGTCCGCTGGCAAGCCGTTGAGATAAGCTTTCATCTTGTCTTTCTCTGTTGGGGCAGCATGTCCCACCAGACCAAGTTTCTCCAAGTGCGACTTTTGGCTTAAAGAAGTACAATTTCTGGGACACGTAGTCACTCGGGACGGAGTGAAAGTAGATCCCTCCAAGATTGAAGCAATGATGAATTGGGAGCCTCCTAAGAGTCCGTCAGAGATTCGAAGTTTCTTGGGTCTGGCGGGATACTACAGGAGATTCATTCAAGACTTTTCGAAGATCGCTTCTTCCTTGACAGTTCTGACTCGGAAGAATGTGAAGTTTGAATGGGCAGAGGCCAAAGAGAAGGCATTCCAGATTCTTCAGAAGAAATTGTGTGAAGCTCCGATCTTATCTTTGCCTGAAGGGTCGGAAGATTTCGTGGTTTACAGCGACGCTTCAAAGATGGGATTGGGTTGTGTGTTGATGCAACGAGGCAAGGTAATCGCTTATGCCTCGAGGAAGCTCAAAATACACGAGCAGAATTATCCAACTCATGATCTGGAGTTAGCAGCAGTGGTGTTCGCTTTGAAGCTTTGGTGACACTACCTCTACGACATGAAGTGTACTCTTTACACGGATCACAAGAGCCTGAAGTATGTCTTTGGTCAGAAAGAGCTGAATATGAGGCAAAGGCGGTGGCTCGAGTTGTTGAAAGATTACGACTGTGAATTGCTTTACCATCCCGGTAAGGCAAACGTGGTGGCCGATGCGCTAAGTCGGAAGGACTATAGCGGGAGTATTCGGGCTACCCATTCAAGAATCGAGCTAGTGTCTAGTCTTGTTGAGAAGATCAATACATCTCAGATGGAAGCATTGTTAGAAGAGAATCTCAAAGAGGAAGTCATGACAAAACAACGTTTACTCTTAACGGAAGATAGCCGTGGGGTGAAACTGTTCAGCGGTCGTGTGTGGGTGCCCAAGGTTGGGGGAAACCGTGAGCTGTTGCTAGAAGATGCACACAAGTCCAAGTATTCCATTCACCTGGGAAGTACGAAGATGTACAGGGACTTGAAGTTGCACTATTGGTGGCCGGTGATGAAGCTTGATGTGGCGCGTTACGTTGAGCGTTGTGTGACGTGTTCGCAAGTCAAAGCCGAACATCAGCGACCGTATGGGAGTCTTCAGTCCTTAGAGATTCCCGAGTGGAAGTGGGAGCATATCACCATGGACTTCGTGACGAAGTTGCCTAAAACTCTTCGGGGACACGATACCATCTGGGTGATAGTGGATAGATTGACGAAGAGCGCTCACTTTCTGCCTATGCGCGAGACTTTACCGATGGATAAGTTGGCGAAGCTTTATATCGATAAAGTGGTCTCGAGGCATGGAATACCTTTGTCGATCGTGTCGGATCGCGACAGCCGGTTCACTTCGAACTTCTGGGATGGGTTTCAGAAAGAGCTTGGTACGCGAGTTAAGTTGAGTACGGCTTACCATCCGCAGACCGACGGGCAGAGCGAACGAACAATCCAAACCTTGGAAGACATGTTGAGGTCTTGTGTCATCGATTTCGGGGGTAGTTGGGACTCTCACCTGCCTTTGGTGGAGTTCGCTTACAACAATAGCTACCACTCGAGTATTGGGATGGCACCTTTTGAAGCACTGTATGGGCGAAAGTGTCGGACTCCCGTGTGTTGGCTAGAAGCGGGAGAGAAGCAGTTCGCCGGACCTGAAATCGTGCAAGAGACTGCCGATAAGGTCAAGTGCATTCGAGAGAGGATGAAAGCGGCTCAAGATCGTCAGAAGAGCTATGCCGATAAGAAGAGGCGACCGATGGAATTCCAGGTAGGCGACCGCGTTATGCTTAAGGTATCGCCATGGAAAGGCATTATACGGTTCGGAAAACGTGGGAAGCTGAGTCCTCGTTTCCTCGGACCTTTCAAAGTACTTAAGCGTGTAGGGTTGCAGGCCTACCAGTTGGAACTGCCACCGGAGTTGAGTAGAATACACAACACGTTTCACGTCTGCTACCTCCGGAAATGTTTGGCGGTAGAACACAGCGTCATTCCCCTTTCAGAGCTAAGGGTAGACGAAGGTAACCGTTGTGTGGAAGAACCCGACGCCATCTTGGAGAAAAAGTCTAAGAAGTTGCGTCATAAAGAAGTCACTTTGGTCAAGGTGCAGTGGAAGCATCACCGAGGAGCAAATGTGACTTGGGAATCTGAAGAGGATATGAAGCGTAGATATCCTCATCTCTTTATATAGTTGGATTTCGGGGACGAAATCATTCCCAAGTTGGGGAGGATTGTAACACCCTGAATTTTTGGGATTGGGTGAGAAGTTGACGTTTACCCAAAGTTCAAGGGGGTATTCTGTAACTTGGGCTATATAAATACAAATCAAATTAGATATTTTGATATATATCACAAATATCAGTTTCTTGGTTTTGAGAAGTCAGAGAGAAAGGAAGAGTGCAGGAGAAGCTTTGTTTTGGGTCGATCGTTTCGGGCAAATCGAGGTACGAATCTAGCTTAATGCTTTGATCTGAATGCTTTTAGCCGTGTAAAATCTCGTTGTGAAGGTTTTGAACCGTTCCATTTTTAGATATGAGTATTTTCTCATTTGGGATCTGGGTTGAATCTGGGTTCTGCATCGCTATTCTTGATGAACAAGGCGATGGTCGATCGATCGGAGGTTGTTCGACCGAATGGTTGTGTTCGACCGGATGGTCGTTCGACCGGGTGGTCGTTCGACCGAATGATTGTGTTCGACCGAAGCCTGTTCGATCGAGGGTGTTCGACCGAATGGTTGGTTCGACCGGGGGGTTGTGCCCGACCGGAGGTCGTTCGACCGGTGTTGTTGTAGACCGAAGTTGTCCTTTGACCGGTTTAGGTTCTGTTAAGTTGTTAGCTTCTGTGTCTTTGAGTCCTATTCAAGTAACGAGAGGTTTATCTGTATTTCGACTTACCGATTCTTTCGATGTTATCATAGGTAGCGCTTGTTAAGAAGAAGGAAACAGAGGTGAGTTCCTACTATCATTTTAAACTGTATACATATCAAAAGTTACCTTTTTGATCTTATCTCATTTTAAAAGTAAAATGATGTATTACCTGTGCGTTTATGCGAAAGAAATATTCAAAGGAACTTCTTTTAAATGATTTTCATTCTTACCAGAAGTTGAACTGGGAGTAGCATTTTGTTTATAAAAATGTGTTTGTAACCATATGATTATTTATGGTTGGTCACATACGTTGTTGTGACGAGTCCTTACCATTACTAGTGGATCCCTAGGTTTTGAGTAGACTGTATTGTTGGGATGTTACATTCCCCAGAATTGTAGCTAGGGATCACTTGTTCCTTGAGGGCAACTTGGTACGGTTATGTGAGGCCGGATACTAGCCATGGTTCATAGTGATCCTAGCGAAGGAGTATACCTTGGTTTTGCGTTTGGGGCTTGATCTCACATTGTAGCACGGACTTTGTGATTCGTATCCGCGGACTCCAATTGGTTTAGCTCGTAACTCGGATTGTTGGCCAAACTTTGTGTTACGCCACAATCCTTGGTAAAATGTTTTGTTTTCGGTCCTTTTATGGCGTGTTTATAACGAAAAAGCCCGTTTGTGGCAAGGACCTAATGTGTAAATTTAATCGCTTTGGAAATACTATCTTGATGCAAATGTTTTATCTTTTGAGCTTCATAAACTGTATGTTCTCACCAGGCTTTAAGTCTGACACTTTTTCTAAAATGGTATGTGTATCAGGTTTCCATTAGCGGTGGGTTGCCGGGGGGTTTTGGAGAGACGAGTTTTGAGTCTCGAGGTTTTTGGAATTGATTAGTATTGTTGTTGGGCATTGTTAAGTCCCATTATTTTGATAAAATCCTTGTATAGGATTGTATAGTCTTAAAGACTGGTTCCGTTTATAGGAAGTTAATAGATTTACTTTCGTTATATTGTCAGGTTTCCAGGTTTTAATTTACTCTGATTTTTGAGGTGTTACATCTAGAGTTAGAAGATATTTACCTTTTAAGCTCCCCCTCAAATCATGATAGAATGATTTATTTATTTTAAGCTCCCCCTGGATATTTGCAAAATATCCAGGTCTAAACGTTGAAGAACGGGTCCTGATCTGTCATGTGATCAGAAGCCAAACTTCGTTGAAGTCCGGGTTTTAAGCTGGTTTACTTAGAAGCCATCTTGAAAAGATAATGACAGGACCAAAGATGTCTTCAAGAGTAAAGTTTTTGGAAACTGAGAACTCTGATCTAAAAAGACGGATTTCTGATCTGGAAGTTCAAATTGTCCAAATCCAACAAGCAGCATCTGTTGAAAGTTCTGAGGAGCAGATTGAGCATCTGAAAGATACAAATGCTGAGCTTCAAAAGCAAATATCTGATTTGGAGCAAAAGCATGCTCAAGTTAAATCCGAGTTTGAGAAATCGTTCGCAAAGAAGTTCTCAGATTTTTCGAGAAAATGTGCTGACGAGAAGAAAGAGGTTGAGCTGAAATGCATAAAACTTTCTCAGCAAGTCTCTGATTTTCAGAAAGTAATCATTCTTGAAAGAGAAAAGTTTGAAAAAGAAAAGAAGGCCATTGAACAAAAGAATGTGGGATTATTCAAAGAAATATTCGGCCAAAGAAATGATGCTGAGAAGGGATTTGAAAAAGAACGAAGCATGTTTGAGACGGAGATCAAAAGGCTTACTGCCAAGTTGTCTGAACTATCTGAGAAGGCACTAAAAGAGCAGAAAACGAAGTCTGAGTTCACGAAGAAGATTGAACTGATTGTTCAAGAAAGAGACAACTTCGCTTCAACGATTAAAGTGCTTGAAAAGTCTGTATCAAGTTCAAATCAGAAACTTGTCTCTTCACAAAGGTCAGCTAAATCTTTTGATCAGATTCGTAAGACTAACCTTTTCTATGATAGAAATATAGATGGTTCAGGTACACGTACTAGAAGAAGGAGATACAAATATGAGGAACTGGTCTGGAAGAAGAAACCAGTTGAAGATGAGCTGAAAGAAAGAGAATCATGTGTACATGCGTCTAATGCCAAGAAGAACAAAGCGAGTAAAGGTAAACCTGATCATATCTACTCGAGAGATCAATTACTCAGGTTATCAGGTAAGAAATACCATTGTTCTTATTGTCGTTCACATGATCATATTCACAAAACCAGTGATCATTTCTGGTATGGTTCTTATTCTATATCCCCCACAAAAACTGCAACTAACATTCGAGGACCCAAATACCAGTGGGTACCAAAGCCGAAAACTGATTCTTTGTTGCAGGCACCTACTGTCAAGGGGGAGTAGAAGAACAAAGGCTTCTAAGTAAATCAACTTAGAACCCGGACTTCAACGAAGTTTGGCTTCTTATTACAACAGATCAGGACCCGTTCTTCAACGTTCAGACTTGGATATTATTACAAATATCCAGGGGGAGCTTAATAGATCTATATCATTCTATCATGAGTTGAGGGGGAGCTTAAAAGGTAAATATATTCTGATCTAGATCTCTGATTGTTTGCAAGAAGAACAACTTTCAAGCATGAAAAACAGTTTCTGAAATGCTCAAATCACTTCTGGTTCTCAAAAGATTTTATGAATATAGAAGTGTGATTTTAAATGTTTTTCAGTTTTGAGCTTTAATGTTTAACTGACTGTGTGTTTCTAAAGATCAATACTTGTGTATTATCTTGTCTGTAACGTATTCACACACACAGGTTCAGTACTTCATTTGTACTTGTTATTACCATGTCTCACAACGAAACAATTTTTCGATGGTAATACCCCCGTTTGAAATTCAATGTTGTTGAGCATCAATCATAATTTCTAATGTTGTGCTTTCATTGCTAAATTGTTTATATTTGTTCATATAAACAAAATATCCAATTCTTTGATACCCTAACCAGTTTAGTTGATCTGATTGATACATTGTCAGTTTCTCAAAGTTCAGTTGCTCAAATCTCATGAGCATACATTTTGACAATGTTATCATACATTTTTGTACTTAACTGTTCAAGTTAAACTGTTGAGCAAACCATTCTTTATAGGACTTACATGGGATTCGTGAGTGAACTTAAACAGAACTTCCATGGATTCACGTAAACCTGTGTTTCCTACCCAGGAAGTAATCCTAGAGTGATTGAGGGGTGAGGGGTCAAAATCAAAGAGTGGGGGAGATAACTCATCCGGTTGAGTTTTTCTCATTGTGATGAGCGGAAAAATGAAAAAGAGAGTTTGGTTAGAAGCGAATTTTAATGTTAAAAAGAAAGAGGGTGTGAGAACAACGTTAAAAGAATATCAGAACTCTGCACCAACCACTTTCTGAGCCGGGCAACCACATATTCTGATTGGTTCACATTCTTTGGTGACCATCATTGAAACAGGCAGTGAGCCCATGCCAACTCTTGCTATAACCTCACCAGCCACTCGTTTCTTTCTTAACAAAGAAATGTTTCATTTTCTTTGGGGATGCAGCATATCTGCTATCTAGTCTTCACTCGGAAGATTTAGATATTGAAAAAGAAGGAAAGTTGCCCCACCTTCGCACCTCTTTCATGCACATTGAGTCCGTGTAATATCTGTTGCTGTCTCAACATTCATACACTTGCACGGGCACACAAGGAATAAGTTTTCTTGTCATAACATTCATAGAAAATTTCTTTGTGGTTTTTCGATGATTGAATGGAAGCCCTGGGGGAGTGAACATCACAAAAACTCCTTTCCAACGTACATCTTTTGTACAAAGTGGCTCTGTGCTACTTACAGGCATACTAACTATATCATCTGTTTATTCAGGTTTCCAATTCCTAGTATATCTGAATTTGAAAAGATTCGGATATATACATTTCATGAATTGACGGATACTCAGATCACAGGTGGGAGAATGTCAACTTATCATAAAGGGGAGATCAAAGAAAGTGCTGAAATTGAAGAAGTTTTGATGATCATGATGCTCACAATCATCAAAAAGGGGGAGAAAAAGTTCAATTTCAAAGTTTTAAAGAAAAAAAGTTATTTCTGAAGACAGTCTGGAGATCAAAGAGATGAAGATTTTGTTTCAATTTTCAAAGAGATTTCAAAGATTGTATTGATTCTTTCCCATATCATGTGGTGTCTGCTACAAGTTTGTTTATCATTCCTCCTATGCGCTGATTGAAACAAGTTCTTGAGAAGAAAACAAATCTATTCAACTCGCTGTTCAAAGACAGATTCTTTGTTTTAAACTGAAGTTGCACCGTGGAAAGTCACGTTACTCTCACATTATCTTTCTTGTGTGCTGATCCGATGTGATTGAGTTTCTACAGTTAAAAGTTGTGTGATAGTACATTCAGTCGAGGCTACTGTACATTGAATCTGGTTACAAAGTTGATACTATGAAGATCAAGAGCTTTATTCAAGGGGGAGCGTGGAAAGTCATGAAGACATGCAACACCAAAGTTCTTCAAAGATTCAAGAGGGAAAGAAGATCAAACCTGAAGATTTAAAGAAGATCAATGTTTGAAGTTTTCAATAAGATAAATGTTTTATTCAACTTTAGGGGGAGATTGTTAGGACTGAAAGTCCTATGTGTTGAAAGTGGAATAAAATATTTATAAGGGTTCGAAATGTAATTCTTTAATAGTTAATTAGTTAGATGGGCCCAAGCCCATGAGCCCATTATATGGTTGTAAGCCTAAGTATATAAAGGTGTTTCTAGTTCATATTTCAGGTTACACAAGTCTCATTATTTCCAATTTACTAGTCTATAGGTTTACTCTCTCTGATCAGAAATACTTTCTGTAAACCTGTAACCCTTTGATTTCATATCAATCATATGACTAGTTGCTGTGACTCATATACTGTTCATCTTTGATAATATTTGTTGCTGATTGCACTGTACTGAGATCTACAAACCATTTTTGAGCAACATGTTCTTATAGGATTACATGGGTTCATTGTGTGAGAATTTAAATGGAACTTCTATGGATTCATGTGAACCAGTGTTTCCTACCCAAGAAGTCAATCATTGAGTGATCGAGAGGCGAGGAGTCAAAATAACTGAGTGTGGATTGTGTGATGAGGTAAAATGAAAAGGAGAGTTTGGTTAGATGCGAGCTTAATTGTTAAAAAGAAAGAGGGTGTGAGATCAAAGTAAAAGAATATCAAACTCTGCACCAACTTTTATTTTGTCGGGCAGCCACATTGCTGGTGTTTCACGATTCTTTGGTGAACATCATTGAAACAGGCAACTAGCCCATGCCAACTCTTGATAAAAATCCCACCAGCTACTCATCTTCTTCTCAACAAGAAGATGTTTCATATTTCAAGGGGACGCAACACTTAATCTATCTGGTTTTCATTTGGAAAATTTGGATATTGAAAAAGAAGGAAGTCTGCCCCACCTTCGCACTTCGATCATGCACAATTGAGTATGTGTTATACTGTTGTTGTCTCAATGGGTTACACAATTTTGACCCTATAAAAAGCAATCATATGTGCTTAATTTTTTCAAACACAAGCACGACCACACAGGAAATTCGTTTTTTTTTTGTCAAAACGTTTATAGAATAAACTTGTGTTATTCGATGATTGAATGGAAGACCTGGGGGAGTGAACATCAAAAATATCCTTTCCAGTGTGTATTTATTACACATAGTGACTTCGTGTTACTGACAGACACTTTAACTGATTCATTTGTTGATTCAGGTGTTACATTCATATTTTGTCTGAATTAGAAAAGATTCGGATGAATATCTTTTTGGATCGATAGATAATCAGAGGCTCAGTATCAAATATCAGTGGTCAGGTCAGATCAATGACATTTCTTGTGAAAGTTTTGATGATCTCATGCTTATATCATCAAAAAGGGGGAGAAGTCATGTTAAAGAAATGTCTGAAAAGAAAAGTTTGTATCGGTTACGGGGAGAGGATCAAGTTATGTTTGAGAAGTGATCAAGAATTGTTGGTTTGATAAAGAAAAGTTGGAGTTGAAAGAAGAAATGTGTGACAAGATAGTTATTTTTGAAGAAAGATTGTTGAAAGCTGAAACAGAAAGTTCAAAGATTTCAGAACAGTTGCTGAATTTTTTCAGAAATTTTCTTTGAAGACAATTTGTTGAAGAAAACTGAGCTAAACCCGAAGATAATTTCTTTCCGGTGTCTGAAAGAGGTTTTACAACCTTGGGGATATTTTTATTATTTTTGAAGACATACTGTGGAAAGAATACATAAGTTTTTGAAGATAAAGGAGGAGATTGCACAAATTGAGTTTAAACAGGAAGATTTAATTGAAAAATCTTTTAGAGATGATCTTAAATCCAAAGGGGGAGATTGTTAGAGTATAAATATGTTGGATACAAGATCATGAAGACTGAAGGTCAAAGTCAAGCAAGTAAAAGCTCAAAGTCAACTCTCAAAACAAAGTCAAAGGTCAATGTATTCTTGTTTTGTATTTGTGTTTTAGCACGTGTGTTTTTCAAATAGGGATATAGATAGTTGTTGTAGTAAGCGTTGTAACAGTTGAAAGTTGAGATTGTACACTGAGTTCTAGAGAGAGAAAGTTCCAGAAAGATTGTATACTAAATCTGTGAATTGAGTCATATAAACAGGTTGAGTAATTGTTGTCATCTTGTTGTTGTTAATTGTAATTGTGATTAGAACTTGATAAATAGGGACATATCATTGTCGTCCGCCATGGTGTACCTTTGTCGATTGTGTCTAACTGGGATAGTCGGTTCTCATCAGCTTTTTGGAAGAGTTTCCAGAGGGAAATGGGGTCGAAAATCAATATGAGTACAACGTATCACCCGCAAACCGACGGACAGAGTGAGTGAACTATTCAGACCCTAGAGGATATGCTGAGGGTGTGCGTTTTGGATTTCCAAGGCTCCTGGGGAAATCATTTACCATTAATTAAGTTTGCCTACAATAATAGCTATCATACGAGCATCAAATTTGCCCCATATGAGATGCTATATGGTAGGAAATGTTGCACTCCTTTGTGTTGGAATGAGATCGAAGAAAGACAGTTGGCTGGACCAGAGTTAGTGCAGCTGACTACGGATAAAATTGTTCAAGTGCGAGAAAGATTGAAGGTGGCACGAGATCGTCAAAAGAGCTATGTTGATAAGCGAAGAAAGGATATTGAATTCTCAGAAGGTGATAGAGTGATATTGAAAATATCACCATGGAAAGGAGTGGTTCGCTTTGGAAAGAAAGGAAAGTTAAGCCCACATTATATTGGTCCGTTCGAAATCATTGAGCGAGTTGGAGAAGTGGCGTACAAGTTGGAATTACCCGAAGAATTGAAGGGTGTTGATCCATACTCTCTAAGTGATTTGAAAATGACCCTTTTAATACTTAGTGAAAATTATGTTTAATATTATGTATAAGTGTTTCATTATCAGTGATAAAGCTAATTTTGTTCAGCTATCACTGATGATCTCTTTTGTAAACATTCATATGTATAAGTGTTTCACTATCAGCGACTAAATATTGAGTATGTTCAGTATCGCTGATGCTTTCTAATGTAAACAATTAGACGTAATCCTTGAAGACAAGTTTCGCGACAAAAGATGTTCACCGCTGAATCGAATATGAAACTGCTGAACAAAGACAAGTCTACTTATGACCTGATGCGGATATCAGTGAAGCAAAGACGAATCTACACACACGAAGAAACCTGAGGAAAAGCTTCAGCGATAGCTGAATTTCTTTGTATTTATGAAGGAAGAGATATTCAGCGATCGATTGTCACTTAACTTATGCCTCAAGTCTCTTTTGTCTTACCCTTGCACACCCCAGTACGATCTGTCAGAATGGACATACCTCTGCAGAAATTCGTACAACAAATCTGTCAACTACACTGTTCATCATACGGCCGAAAGCATGTCTCCTAAAGTCAGACCCATGCAACCAATCAATGAAGGACATGTGTAAAGTACTCTGCCATGCATTTAATGCACAAGGTATAAATAGAAAGATCAACACTCTATCTGAGTAGCCTTCATCTTTCTAAAAATATAGAAACCCTTGTTTTCTATATTCTCCCAATCTTCTATTCTCTATTTCTAGTGCAACCATCTTAGTGATTCTTAAGTTTGTTTAGATTAGGTTTTACTTAATCTTATTCCGCAACAAACTTGTAAATTGTATTTTGATTTATCAATAAGCAATTTATTAAACTTTAAAATTATGTGTTTGTATTCAACCCCCCTCCCCCCTTCTACAAACTTTTTAAGCACCTTCGGGACCAACAAAGGACATTCACAACACATTTCACGTCTCAAATCTGAGAAAGTGTCTAGCAGAAGTTGATATGGCGGTGCCTTTACAGGATGTGCGGGTGGATGAGAAATTGAACTTCGTCGAGGAACCGAAAGCAATTGTGGATCGTAAGGTTAAGCGCTTAAGGACAAAGAACATCAGTTTGGTAAAGGTCCAATGGAAGTTCCACAAAGGGTGGGAAGCAACATGGGAACTAGAATCCGAGATGAGGCCCAGGTATTCGCATCTCTTTGATAAGGGAATTTCGGGGACGGAATTCTTCTAAGTTAGGGAGTGTTGTAACACCCTGAATCATGAAATTGCTAGTTTTGCAAATTTGGTGGCCAAATTGGGAGAAACGAGATGTTGAGGGACCATTTTGGTAACAAGGTAGTGAGTTTGGTAAGTAAGGGTAAAACCCTAAAATGTGTCATTTCATTTTCCATCATCTGAGGCGGCGTGTGAAGAGAAGGAGAAGAAAAGAAGAAATGGGGCATTCTCTGGGAAATCGGCTTTGTGGTTAAAGTGAAGAAGGATTCAAGTTGAAAGGACTCCATCTTGAAGGTAATCATCAGATGAATCCCTCTTATTGTTGTGCTAATTGTTTAGATACCCTTAAGGAGGTTGGAGTTCGTACTTGTAATGTGAATACGTCCATAGTTTTAAGGTCGAGTTATGTTGGATGTGAAGGGGTTTGTATCTGAGAAAAGGGGAGAACTCAAATCATTAAATCAAAATCTGCTTATGTGTGGGGAATTGGAATTAGTTGTTAATTTCTGACCTTATCAGGATTGGGATTAGTGTTGATCGATTGGAACCCGTTGTTCGGTAAAGCGAGAACCAGAATCCTCTGACCTTTACTCTCGATCCGATCGGCGTCTGTGGCGTTGGAACCGGGAGGTATCGGGGATCCCTAACCCGGGAGGTACTGGGGCTCCCTAACCCGGGTGGCACCGGGACATGCCCAACCCGGGAGACAACGGGACTCACCACCCGGGGGTCTTCGGTTGTGTTGAACCGGGAGGTATCGGGCTCTCCTAGCCCGGGAATATCGGGCTTTGCTCAACCCGGGTGATACCAGGAGATCCGAAGTGGTTGAGTCGGACTCTGTCCATCCTCGGGTAACCCGGGGGTGTTGATGGGCACGACCCAAGACCGAAATTCGGAGGTTTTCTTGGGAAAATCTTAGTGATTGAGACTTTTGTAAGAGAGAACTTATAGTAAATTTGATTGTGATCGTTTAACTAATGTAGGAACTAGTCGTCCCATTATTTCGCTCTAAGTGTTCCGGAATTCCAGTCAGTCATGTGAGTTCCCTTATTAAAACTTTTGCAACTGAAAATGGTGGATTATTTAATGTATAAAGTGGCCATTGCATGACGCATAATGATTTTAGAAATATGAAATGCTTATTTATTCACTTTTCACGCATCGGTTCTTGTATATGATAATCTACATGTAAATTGTATTACCAATGAATTGTGCATTTTGGTTGTTAAGCCATCAGGGATGGTTAAACCGTGTGTTTGGAATTTGTTTCCCTACACACGGGAAAGACATCGACTAGGGGGCCGAATGGGGATCTACTGGGGGCCCCGAGGATGAGTAATCCGTGATTCTCGAGAATCGATTCCAGACGTGGATTGATCCATTTCTTTGTGACATAAAAAGTTTGTGAGACCAATTTTGTTTAAATCGCATTTGCTTTCTATTAACTTTAATAATGGACGAGGTTGGGAATTCACTAGACCTTCCGGTCTAACCCTTGCTTCCACCTTTATTAAAACCCATTTTCAGGTAACAGGATTGCTACCGGTTCGTCGAAAGGGAAGGATAAGTGCTAAGAGTTAGTGATTCGGAAAGCGGGGCCTTAGTCGCGGTGTAGATGCAAAAAATTTAGATTCTCGGTTGTGATAGAACTATTTCCGTTTGGACTGCGTTAATCTTTTCTTTTCGTATTCTTGTATTAGGACCTGTGTTTGAAATTCACTTATATATATTGTTATGTTGATTTTGGGTTGTTACAGCGATATTGGGTGAGGATCTCAACGTAAGGACCCTATGTGGTTGAAGTTGACTTTCCGCGGGTGTACGTTTAAAGCTATTGAGTCTAACATCCATTGCGGGTACTTTTATGTGTTTGGTTTTACTAACATGTCAAGTGGCTTACTTTTGTGTTCTGTCACTTGTGTTAGTAAGCGGGCCTCCCCCGTCAACCCAAGAGGTATTTGTATTAAAGTTGAGATTTATCTATATGGATTCCACCGACACTCTTAAATTATTTCATTTGAAATTACTGATTTTCCCAATGTAAATGTTTGATCTCACTAGGCTTTAGCCTAACAATTTTTCTTAGAATGACATGTATAATAGGTCATTCTAGCGGTGGGACTCCACGGGCTTGAGTGGAGAGTCGTTGGAGGATAGCGTCATTTTTTGAGATTATAGAGGCGTACATTTGTTATAGTGGTAGCATATTTTTGAAAGTAAAATGTCAACACTCATCCATAATCTGGTTATAGTTGATCTAGATTAGTAGGTTGTTGGTTCCTCTTTACTTAATTTTTGTAATGTAAACGTCATACAATTATTCCCCTTTTTGGGTGATTTGGTTATGATAGTTCGACTATTCCGCAATTATTCAGGTTTAAATTGACCCCTATTTTTAGGGTGTTACAGGATGTGACAGGACTTAAAAGAATTATTGGTTCTTACCAAACTTAGTCAGTTATCCAGGTTACCACACAATTTATTCATTCTCGTTCTTTGGAGATGGATATTGATACAGACATGGACCCAGTGTCGATAACTCGTGTCACCCCACCTAGCTACTCAAGTATCTCACAAAAGATACTTGTTTCATATATTAACGGAGATTTAGCACATAATCTATCTATTTCTCAATTAGAGGTCTTAGATATTGAAAAAGGAAGACATCAGTTCCAGTCTCCGAACTTCATATTCATATCACTGTGTCTATTGATCTCTAAGCTCTGGCCTAGGTTGAATCAATCATTGAGCCTAATCTTCATGATTATATTTCTTTCACACACGCACGAGTCTTTGTGATTCTTGTAACAACTTGTACATTATAATTACTTCAAAATAACATTTCCTGTCCAAAACAACCCCAGGCTTACAATTCAAAGTATAAGGTTTACTACTACTACCTATTACACAACTGAGTCAAAACGGAAACTATTACAGGGAGTCTTCTAGCTCCTGGAAATAGCTCATATCTTCTCTTTACCCTTATATGTACCTGCTATCTTGCGATACCCTGAAACAGAATTATAATTTTGAAAGAGCGAGGGTTAGACCAATAGTCTAGTGAGTCCCCTCCAAGCACTACTGTAACAGTTCAAATATTATTTAAAACATTTAAACGAAATCTTACGCCTCACGAGCGTAACTCACTTTACTGATCAAATATTTATCATACATTACGCTTCGCAAGCGTAACTCACACTACTGACCAACACTGTCGTCAAAGACGGTATCTCTGTCTCATACTGCCTTATTTTAGGGACACACCCTAATGGCATAAACGGGCCACACTCCCCGGTACGAGCAGGCGGGTCACACTTCCCGACTTAGTTCAGACTTCTGAATCAAATGTATGCATACACTTAATCTTCAACAATATATAAAACAAGTTTATATAAACATAGCATAAACATGCCAACATAATTAAATCAACCTTTTTCAATAAATCTTCATAACTTTCAATAATATAAACGTGCAGTTTATAAAACTCACATTTATTAAATAACTTTCAATAATCGTATAGGATTTAGTTTGAAAGACTCACCTCAGATTCTTTTCGCTTAAAATATGCTTCCTAACGATTAACACCACCTACGACGGTACTGAAATAAAAGGGTAAGCTAACTCGTAGTTAACATTCTTTCCCTATCTAAGCATTTCAACACACTGTGCGACCTGCTCAAGACCCCTCCGGTCGACACACCCCGGTCGAGAGCACCTTGGTCGGGACCGGTCGACATTATACCGATCGAGGCCGGTTGACATTATACCGGTCGACGAGACAGGTCAACACAACATACTGGTCACCATGGGTCCGGTTGACACTGGTCGGCCACACCGGTCCATACCGGTCGGTATTCAAACAGAGTAGGCTATACGAAGTACAGAAAACCCAGATCTTTGAAATCGATCAAAAATACGGATAAAAACTCAATAACGAGATCATTTACCAACTATAACTCTTAGATAGAAGTATTAGGTTAGAATCATACCTTATTTGTAAGGAAACCGTACGATTCTTCAAAACCTAGTTCTCCGTTCTCTTGCTCTCGTTCTCTGCTCTCTTTCTCCTTCACCAATTCACCAAATATCAGGAAATGAGTTCTGATGAATTCTTAGGGTTTATATATATATAACCCAAATTACATTTAACCCCTTTGAACTTTGGGTTTTACTTAACTTTTCTCCCAACTTACAAAATTAGTAAAATTTTCGGACCCAGATATTACAATCTTCCCCCCTTAAGAGAATTTCGTCCCCGGAGTTCCATCGCTAAACAAATGGGGATACTGAGATTTCATGTCCGCCTCCACTTCCCATGTTGACTCTTGTCCTTTATGAAATTTCCACTAGACTTTCACTAATCGGATCTCCTAGTTTATCAACTTCTTTACTTTGAGGTCCGAAATTGCTACGGGTTCCTCAATATAACTTAATTTTTCATTTACCCGAATGTCTTCTAAGGGAACTATTACATCTGCTTCTGCCAAGCACTTTTTCAAGTTTGACACATGAAATGTGGGGTGAATGCCACGCAAACTTTCTGGTAGATCAAGTTCGTAGGCCACTTCACCAACACGTCCCGTGATGGTAAATGGTCCAACAAACCTTGGTCTCAATTTTCCTTTCTTTCCAAATCGAACTACCCCTTTCCAGGGCGAGACTTTCAACATTACTCTGTCTCCTATCTGAAATTCTATTGGTTTCCTCCGTTTATCTGCATACATTTTCTGACGATCTTGAGCTATCTTTAATCTTTCTCTAATCTGATTGACCTTATTAGTTGTCACCTGTACGATTTCCGGTCCCGCTAGCTGTATTTCACCCACCTCATTCCAACATAAAGGTGTTCTACATTTACGTCCATACAATGCTTCAAACGGGGCCGCTTGAATGCTAGCATGATAACTATTATTGTAAGAAAATTCAATCAACGACAAATGATTTTCCCACGAACCCTTGAAATCAATGACACATGCTCGAAGCATGTCTTCTAACGTCTGAATGGTTCTTTCACTCTGGCCATCGGTTTGTGGGTGATAGGTCGTACTCAGCTTGAGTTGCAAACCTAACTCCCTTTGTATACTTCTCCAAAAAACTGACATAAAACGAGCATCCCTGTCTGACACAATTGACGACGGTACTCCATGTCTGGTTACTATCTCGTCTATATACAATCGAGCCAATTTCTCTAGTGAGTACGTCTCCTTGATCGGTAGGAAGTGGGTTGACTTTGTGAGTCGATCTACTATCACCCAAATGGCATCATGCTCCTTAGGTGATCGCGGTAACCCGGTAACAAGATCCATCGTAATCTCGTCCCATTTCCAAACTGGAATTTCTAACGATTGAAGCTCCCCATAAAGTCTCTGATGCTCAGCTTTAACTTTCAAGCATGTCAGGCATCGCTCAACGAAGTGAGCAATATCTTTATTTAAACCCGGCCACCAATAGCTTTGTTTCAGATCTCTATACATCTTGTTGGCTCCCTGATGTACTGAGTAACGTGACTTATGCGCTTCTTCCAATACTCTCTTTCGCATTTCTCCTAACTTTGGAATCCACACTCTCTTATTGAAGCATTTTACTCCGCGATTATCAACGACTAACGAATTAACAATTCCAACTATTCTCTCACTCTTCCAGTTTTCCTTTGACGCCGCTTCTTCTTGGTACTTTAGGACTTCTTCCAAGAAATTGGAAACGACATCAACTCGATAGGCCACCACTTTTGTTGTTTCTCCACGTTCCTTACGACTTAGAGCATCTACCACCACATTGGCCTTGCCTGGATGGTACAGGATATCACAGTCGTAATCGCTCAACAATTCCATCCACCTACGCTGCCTCATATTGAGCTCCTTTTGGTTGAAGAGATATTGAAGGCTCTTATGATCCGTGTAAATCTGACACTTGATCCCGTACAGATAATGCCTCCAAATTTCAAAGCAAAGACTACCGCTGGCAATTCTAAATCATGCGTTGGGTAATTCTTTTCATGTTCTTTCAACTGACGAGATGCATAAGCAATCACCTTGCCTTCTTGCATTAACACACACCCCAGACCCAAATTTAAAGCATCGCTATAAATTACGAATCCTTCCATTCCGCTAGGTAGAGACAAGACAGGCGCACTACTTAGACTCTCTTTCAATTTACTGAACGCTTCTTTCTGAGCTTCCGCCCATACAAACTTAACATTCTTCCTGGTTAACGCCGTTAGTAGCGTGGCTATTCTTGAGAAGTCCTGGATAAACTTTCGATAATAACCCGACAATCCTAGAAAATTCCTTACTTCTGATGGTGATTTCGGCGCTTCCCGCCCTTTAATGGCTTCAATGTTAACCGGGTCACCTTAATCCCATCTTTCGACACCACGTGACCTAGAAACTGAACTTCTTTCAGCCAAAATTCATATTTTGAGAACTTGGCGTACAATTTCTCGTGCTTAAGCAATTCTAATATCGCTCGTAAATGAGTTTCATGATCTTCTTTGGACCGTGAATAGATCAGTATATCATCTATAAAGACGATGACACATTTGTCTAATAACGGACTACATACTCTATTCATCAGGTCCATGAAAGCTGCTGGAGCATTGGTCAGTCCAAAGGGCATAACTAAAAACTCATAGTGTCCGTACCTCGTACGAAAGGCAGTCTTAGGTACATCCTCCTCCCTCACCTTCAATTGGTGATACCCAGATCGTTGATCTATTTTCGAGAAGTAGCTCGCTCCTTGAAGTTGATCAAAAAGATCGTCAATTCTGGGAAGCGGATACTTATTTTTGACAGTCACCTTATTGAGCTCCCGATAGTCTATGCACATTCTCATAGACCCGTCTTTTTTCTTAACAAACAACACCGGCGCTCCCCATGGTGAAGTACTAGGACGAATAAACCCCTTGTCGAGTAACTCCTGCAGTTGAGTCATCATTTCTTTCATTTCTGCCGGTGCCAATCGATAAGGTGCTCTTGCAATTGGTGCCGCTCCGGGTACTAAATCAATACAAAATTCCACTTGCCGATCAGGAGGCAGAGCGGTTAAATCTTCCGGAAATACTTCTGGATATTCACTTACCACCGGAACTGACTCTAATCCCTTTTTCTCCTTTTTAGCATCTATTACATAAGCTAAAAACCCCACACACCCTTTTACTAGACACTGCTTAGCCTTAATCATTGAGATCAAACACGACTTTCTATCCCTCCGATCCCCAAATACTATTATCTCTTCTTTACCTGGTTGTGCTATTCGAATTAATTTCTTATTGCATACGATGTGAGCATCATTAGACGCCAACCAGTCCATTCCCACAATAACATCAAATTCTCCCATACCCATCGAGTACAGTCGAAGTGGAAATGGCTGCCCATTGATGACAATACTACACCCATCATATACTTCCCCTACTAAAACTTGACTATCATCAGCCACTTCTACTTCAAACCCATGTCTAAGCTTTTTGGGCTTCACATGTAATTTATGCACGAAATTTGGAGACACAAACGAACGGTTTGCGCCTGAATCAAACAACACTTTAGCAAAATTCAAATCTATAGAGAAAGTACTTGTTACCACATCTGGTATCTCTGCCGCTTCTTCTGTCGTCATGTTAAAAACTCTGGCCCTTGCCTTAGCTGGCTCCACCTTTTTCTCACCTTCCTTATCTACATACCCTCCAGCCGATCCTTTCTTCAATTGTGGGCAATTAGTCCTAATATGATCAGGAGATCCACACTGATAAAAATACCTTGAACCTTGGCAATCACGAGCCATATGCCCAATCTTTCCACATTTATAACAACCCTCTTGATCAATCTTACATTCCCCTTTATGTCTTCGGTTACACTTGCTACATGGCTTATTTTCGAACTTATTAACAAACCGCTGATCAGATTTTGCAGATTTAAAAGTTTTAGAGTCACGGACAATTCCGTCCCATTTTCTCTTGTCCCCACTTCTTTCAGTAGCTTGCCGATTCTTTTCCTTCTCCCTCATTTCAGTTGCATTTACTACCGCCTGGAACGTAGTTGGTTCCTTGTTCGATACAAATTCTCGAATATTGCTTCTAAGCTCAAAGACGAAATGTTCTACTCGTCTTCCTTCATTAGGCACGTAAACTTCTGAAAATCGAGACTTCTCTATAAACTTTGTAGTATACTCACGAACTGACATTTCCTTTTGCTCCAAACTCAGAAACTCTTCTTCCAACTTTTTGACTGCCGCCAGAGGGCAAAACTGCACTTTAAATCTTTTTACAAACTCACCCCAAGACATTTCTTTGGCTACCGTCGAACTTTGTCCTCCTGCTTCAACATCCCACCACATTACAGCTTCATCTTTCAACATTGACAATGCATAAACTACTTTATCTTCCTCAGCACACTTACTAGTATCAAATGCTAGCTCCATCCCCTTTACCCATCTCCACGCTATCACTGGATCGCATTCCCCTTTGTAGGTAGGAGGCTTGCAGGTAGCAAACTCCTTAAAACTACATCCTTTCCCAGCTACCGCTTTAGACGTCACAATGGGGTTTGACTGAGGGTGGCTACCCACTATAGTTACTGGTGAATCCGCTACCTCGGTCACCACTCTTTCTCCGCTCTTTTCTTTGCTTGACGAGACCTCATTAGTACGCTGAGCCAATAAAGCGTTCAACGTTTCCTGTAATTTTCCCATTTCTGTTGTGAAGGTTTCTTGGGTAACAAAACCCTGCATTCGACCTCCACCATGGTTTCCTATCTGCTTTCGACCCCTCACTGAAACTGAACTTTCCTGATGAGAGGTTTCTTGTTCTGATCCCACTTCAACACTTCTAGCTCGACGAATACCACGAGTCGTCTTCCCACCTCGAGTTCCCACAGTGGAAACCCTTACCTAAGTAGTCACCTTCTGAGTCGTTTTACCTCTAGGTCGACCGCGACTCTTTCCCCGGTTAGCAGTCGGGTTGACAGCATTCGTTCGCTCTTCAGCAACGATTTCATTAACTGGCTCAATTTCAGGATTCGGCATAGACCTACTCCTTGTTACTCGCTCAGACATAATTCTGCTAAGAAGAAACATAAGACATTCAATCTAACATGCTACTCCTTACGGCAAGTTAAGCACAAGCATGTACTTGTAAATTCACAATTACACTGGCGAGATGAAATTCCAAATTTACCTTACATGCTAGTCCTTACTACCTTAATGTTGATTTCCTACGGTCTTCCTACTTCTCAGTTGTGCTTCTACTTTCTCAGTTTAAGTCTAGGCCCATCTGGTCACCTAGATCTCTTAAACTAATGCTCTGATACCAATTGTAACAACCTGTACATTATAATTACTTCAAAATAACATTTCCTGTCCAAAACAGCCCCAGGCTTACAATTCAAAGTATAAGGTTTACTACTACTACCTATTACACAACTGAGTCAAAAAGGAAACTATTACAGGGAGTCTTCTAGCTCCTGGAAATAACTCATATCTTCTCTTTACCCTTATCTGTACCTGCTATCTTGCGATACCCTGAAACATAATTATAATTTTGAAAGAGCGAGGGTTAGACCAATAGTCTAGTGAGTCCCCTCCAAGCACTACTGTAACAGTTCAAATATTATTTAAAACATTTAAACGAAATCTTACGCCTCACGAGCGTAACTCACTTTACTGATCAAATATTTATCATACATTACGCTTCGCAAGCGTAACTCACACTACTGACCAACACTGTCGTCAAAGACGGTATCTCTGTCTCATACTGCCTTATTTTAGGGACACACCCTAATGGCATAAACGGGCCACACTCCCCGGTACGAGCAGGCGGGTCACACTTCCCGACTTAGTTCAGACTTCTGAATCAAATGTATGCATACACTTAATCTTCAACAATATATAAAACAAGTTTATATAAACATAGCATAAACATGCCAATATAATTAAATCAACATTTTTCAATAAATCTTCATAACTTTCAATAATATAAACGTGCAGTTTATAAAACTCACATTTATTAAATAACTTTCAATAATCGTATAGGATTTAGTTTGAAAGGCTCACCTCAGATTCTTCTCGCTTAAAATATGCATCCTAACGATTAACACCACCTACGACGGTACCGAAATAAAAGGGTAAGCTAACTCGCAGTTAACATTCTTTCCCTATCTAAGCATTTCAACACACTGTGTGACTCGGTCAAGACCCCTCCGGTCGAAACCTCTTCGGTCGACACACCCCGGTCGAGAGCACCTTGGTCGAGACCGGTCGACATTATACCGGTCGAGGCCGGTTGACATTATACCGGTCGACGAGACCGGTCAACACAACACACCGGTCACCATGGGTCTGGTCGACACCGGTCGGCCACACCGGTCCATACCGGTCGGTATTCAAACAGAGTCGGCTATACGAAGTACAGAAAACCCAGATCTTTGAAATCGATCAAAAACACGGATAAAAACTCAACAACGAGATCATTTACCAACTATAACTCTTAGATAAGAGTATTAGGCTAGAATCATACCTTATTTGTAAGGAAACCGTATGATTCTTCAAAACCTAGTTCTCCGTTCTCTTGCTCTCGTTCTCTGCTCTCTTTCTCCTTCACCAATTCACCAAATATCAGGAAATGAGTTCTGATGAATTCTTAGGGTTTATATATATATAAACCAAATTACATTTATCCCCCTTGAACTTTGGTTTTCACTTAACTTTTCACCCAACTTACAAAATTAGTAAAATTTTCGAACCCAGATATTACAATTCTCCTTGCATATCTTTGTGATATCGCCAGTACAGTTTGAGAAGTAAGTTTTAAAATTTTACTTCACTAATAACGAAGTCCTATCAGAGATACATCAATGTCAACTCTGAAAATAGGCCAGACAATTATTTTTAATTGTTGTGATAACAGTTACTATTGTGTTTTTGTGTTAGTTGATTACCCTTCTTGGTTACTTAAACGTTTTATTTGATTTCTTTTGCTACTCATCCGGTTAGTCTTTGAAGATGCATGATTCTCAGATTCTCCTAATCATCATGAGGGGGAGACACAAGATTCAAAGACACGGATTATCATGTTGAGGGGGAGTTAGCAAAAGCTGAGGGGGGGTAAAACAATCTTAAATCTAAGGTTGAAAAGCGATTGGATTCAGAGATTGCGTTTGAGCATAAAAGATTACAGTTTTACTTGATTGGTTTTTCTATCCTTTATCAAGTGGTGTTTTCTACAAGTTGATTCCTCCTACGAGCATATTGGTTCTACAAGTTCTTAAGTTGAAAGTCAATCCAACTCGCGGTTTCAGAGAAGGTTTTGTTTTTAAACTGATCCGATATGTTGAGTTTCTATAGTTGAAAGATGCTCAATAGTGCATTCAGTCAAGACTATTATACACTGAATTTGGTTACAAAGTTGAAACTATGAAGACCAAGAGCTTTATTCAAGGGGGAACTTGGAAAGATATGAAGACAAGCAACACAAAAGTTTTTCAAAGATTCAAGAGGGGGAGAAGATCAAGACCTGAAGATTACAAGAAGATAAATCATGTATACAACTTTAGGGGGAGATTGTTAGGACTGAAAGTCCTAGTGCGTTGAAAGTTCTATAAAATATTTATAGAGTTTAATTATTATTTATTAAAAGCGTTGTAAAAGCCTTAATTGTTATTGGGATTAGTTTGGTTTAATGGGCCTTGGGCTTTAGGTTTAAGCCCTTGGTATAAATAGGTTAATAATCCTTAGGGTTTAGTAGGAATGGTCATTAGAGGTTTTACGGCTAATTCATATTCTCTCTGTAAATCTTGAAGCTTTATCGATTATCATTCATATGATCATATTGAATGAATACAATTGATTGTTGATTGTTGATTGTTGATTATTGATTTGATTATTACACTTGCATTGGGATTCACAACATGTATAAAACCTGCAACTTTTTCCCTCCATTCCAATGAATGATTTTCCACCAATTTTCAAGATTTCTCTCCACAAAATCGATCACCAAACATCGTTTAATTCGATAGATTCAAGTTAGAAACTTGAATTCGATTGTTGTATCCTCGGGACAAACACCTATACGACCGACGAATTTTTGTCTTAGGACACTGCTTTTGTGCAGGCCTCAATCTATTTCAATTTCACGAAGAATCTACCAAATCAAGTAAGGTTTACGATTATATTGTTTGTTTTGTTGAATTGATGATCATATTTTGATTTGTATAAGAAAAACTTTTAATTTCTGCATATTTTCCATATTTATTATACATAATCATATTGATGATTGTTTACTCCTAACAAAATCACATGTGATTTTGCACGTGATTTGGTTGTTTTCTTATTATCTTAGTTTGTTACAGTTCTCATTTGAACCTCTCTCTCTCTCTCTCTCTATCTATATATATATATATATATATAGGGAAAGATTCAAATGAGAACCCTCAAAAATATGAGAAGGTGAGATGTGACTCAACCATTGATGGGATTTTTCAATTACGAGGATTATAAGGAAAAAATATGTAAATATAAGAAAATTTGTGACTAATATAAAGAACCAAAGAATGTTGAAGGTGACATTTTGAAACTTTGTATAATTAAATCATTAATCCAAGCTATTAAATTACTAATCCATTTTTTTTCAAAAACCTTACCCACTTTCTTTTTTAAATAATAATTATATTACGCATTTTATAATAATAAATTATCTAAAATATAGTCAATATTTTATTTAAATAAATTATACCACGAGAATTTCATTATTTTTAATTTAAGATACATGATGATATAATATACATTTTTAAGATTCACATATTAATCTTAAACCGATTCAGAATTTCGCTTATAAATTGTAAATTGACTCACGTATAAGTTATAATTAAAATTCACATGTGAATCTATGTAATGACTCACGTGTTCACATATGAATTTTAACCGATTCAAAGTTTCAGTTATAAATTTTTAATTGATTTAATATAAGTTATGATTAAGATTCACATGCGAACCTATCTTAGGATTCACATGTTCTCATATGAATCTTAAACTGATTTAGAATCTTGATAATAAATTTTAGAGTAAATTACGTTTTTAGTCCCTATAGTTTGTTAAAAATTGTAGATTTCGTTCCTGTGGTTTCAAAATTTCAATTTCCGTCCCTATGGTTTGCAACTCATTTCTATTTTCGTCCTTGAGGCTAATTACTAGTTTTAAGTATAAACGACTAAAATAGAAATGAATTGTAAACCATAAAGACGAAGGATGCAAATAATAATGAAGTATAAACAATGGGGGATGACAATCGTAATTTCCAAATCACAGGGACCAACATAGAAATGTTCAACAAATCATAGAAATGAAAACCATAATTTACTCTAAATTTTAAATTAATTCACGTACAAGTTATGATTATGATTCACATGTGTACCTATGTTAGGATTCATATTTCACATATGAATCTTAAACTGATTTAGAATCTCAATTATAAATTTTAAATTGATTCACGTACAAGTTATAATTATAATACACATGTGAACCTATGTTATGATTCACATGTTCACATATGAACCAATAAAAAACATCAATGTTCGTGTTTATATATGAGATTTACGCGAATGAGATTTAACTTGATTTGTAGATTGTAAAATCACTAACGATTTCTAGGTGAAATTTTGATTAAGAAAATTGATCATTATCAATATCCAAAAAGTATTATATAAAAAACAAGAGATGCATTAGAATATTTGATTTTGTTTCTACATTTATTTTAATTAGTAAAAAAAGAAATAGAAATAGAAAATTTAAACTAGTAACTGAGATTGCTTCTCCCCTTTTTTGTATACTCAAGACTTTTCATTTGAACCTATATTTTTTTTTTTTAAAGGGTATCATGGGCCTATGGCCCAGACTAATCCCTGGCAATTAGGGCCTTTGGCCCAACTGCTAAAGCGTGCAATCCTGAGTTTATCCTCAGTGGCCACAAGTGCTGCTAGTGGGGCTCGAACCCGGGTTGAGCGCTATGAACTTCCCAAACCTTTACCACCACACCACAACCCTTGTGGTTTTAAACCTATAGTTATATGTATCATATTATAAAAAATAAATTCTCTAATTCTGTAAGATAGATAATTAACAATAACAGAAATTGACATGAACAAAGATCGACATTTCAAACCATTTTATTTGATGTTTTATCGTAACATTAAAAAAAAAAAAAACTTTGTAAATGAAAGATTTTGTTAAGAGAGTGTTCGCTACATGCTTATGATTTTCCTCTTACAAAATCATATACCTTTTTTCACAATATCTATACTATATAATGAAAAAACTAAAACGGTTATTGTACAAACTTTTGTACAATTACATTTATCACCGTTACAATGTTACATTTATCATCCTTACAATTATTTATTTAATTTACTTTATATCCCTTACTTTTTCATTTTTCATTTTACACCATTATCATATTAACACAAATAATCATATATTAACAAAAATGCAATGAAAAAATAAGTTCATTTTTCTACAAATTATACCATTATAATCGTCTCGTCAATACCTACAAAACGAGCCCAATATTGAATATTTTTTAATTTAACCGTACTATTAAATATCATGAATATCTACGAAATAATTTGTTTTCCATACATACGTTTTATTTTTTTTCCACCGTTAGCACATTAAAAATACATAATCGTAAAATACGTTTCATTCTTATTATAAACTAGAAGTGTACTCGCCCAATGCAGCTAGATACATCACGATTTTAATGTTTCATTTTATTTTATGTTTTTTGTCGATTTACATTATGATTTTGGATGGTTGTGAGAGAGTGATAATGAATTTTTTATATAAATTTGTTTAATTTAGACTTAATAATATAATGTAATTTATTTTGGTTTAATAATATAATTTTTTTTATAAAATATTCTGTAAGATTTTTTAATTATATTTTAGATTTTTTATATCTAAAATATGCTGAGAGTTATTTTAGGGGAGTTAAAATGGTTAGAGATAATGATTGAAAATTAATGAATAACATTAAATGTAGTACATACAGCTTTTATGGTTGTTTTTTAAGTAATTAGCATTAAATAGCGGTACATTAAGTTTTAAGACTTGGTTTTAAGAGTTTTTTATGTCATCTTTATAATATAGTGTAGATTATCTGTACTACTATATAAAAAAAAACTAATACGGTTATTGTACAAACTTTTGTACAATAACACTTATCACCCTAAACTTTTGTATAAAACATTTATCACCCTTACAATTACTTATTTAATTCATTTTATATCCCTTTTTTTTCATTTTTCATTTTACACTATTATCGTATTAACATAAATAATCGTATATGAACAAAAATGCAATGAAAAAATATGTTTCTTTTTTTACAAATTATATCATTATAATCGTCTCGTCAATACTTTCAAAATGAGTCCAATATTGAATATTTTTTAATTTAACCGTACTATTAAATATCATGAATATCTACGAACTAATTTGTTTTCTATTCATACGTTTTATTTTTTTCCACCGTTAGCACATTAAAAATACATAATCGTAAAATATGTTTCTTTCTTATTATAAATTATAGCATTATAATTTTTTTTGTCAATAATTGTAATATAAACTAATTATTGAATATCTTTATGGGTTTAGGGTTTCATAAATTGTGATTATTTGGTTATGGTTGATTGTTGATGACATGTCTATAAGGAAGTAAAATTAATTGTTCGTTATTTACTTACATTCCGCTGTATCACACGGGTATATGCTAGTATATATATATATATAGGACGATAATCAAAAGAAGTGGTAATGGGAGCATTTGTACTATATGTGCAAATCAAAATCGGGCGGATCTTGTAACATCCCCCGTCCCCGTGGTCCGGAACGGTTGATGTCACATACGAGACTTAACATAATTACACAACTAAATCAGAGCTACTAATAAACTCTAAACATATATTACAATCCAAAATCTTATACTTCAAAAGATTTTATAAACTTAGAACGTTTATATAATAATGCGATTCTAAGAACTCCAAAATAACACGCTCGATCTCAAGTTCCGTCCCCGTAAACGTCACTTCGAACCTGCCGTGTCAGAAAACAAAAACACGGCTGAGCACAGGGCTCAGTGAATGGATTATAATATAAATTCGTAAATAATAATAAAAACATCGATAACGAAGCGGAAGACTTAAAAATTCAATTCGAAGAAAGTTCTTGAGACTGAAGTTCATAGTTCATTTAAATCAAAAGAAACGTTCGGTAATATAATCAAAAACAATAATCTCAAGAACAGTTCACACTTTAACTTCAAAATGTAATATAAATAAAGTCCGTCAATTCCAGTCGTTGTGTTCGTGGGGTGGCCAAACCACACGAACTGGGTCGGCATGCGGGCACACACAACGGATCCCCCGTGAATTTAACCACGGTCACATATTCTGTGGGTAAAATTCTAGAATCGATTCATCCGCCCTGGAGCCAACAAAGTTAGCCAAGTCCCCCCAGAGTGGGTTCACGTAAGCCACATAGGCTTAACTCTGGTGGACCGTCATCTGCAGGACGCTATGACAACAAAGCCGCCATAGAAGGCATCCCAAATAATGTGCCCATTTATTGGGTTCTTCTAAAATCAATGAAAACTAAACATATGCCACTTACCCAAATAGCGATCACAGAAATTATAATCTATATACTTCACATTTTTCATAAACAATCTCATACGAGACACATTTTAATAAAACATCAAAATGTTCAAACAATTGATTCAATAAACCAAATCAATGTGTATGTGTGTGTGTATAATTCCACATTTGTTGATCACGTTCGATTGATCAATCACAAGGTGGTGAACCACCTTTAGGAAGGGTCAACTACAACAACTAGTTGCCCACGATTCAAAAGAAATGAAATCCATACCTTAACCAAATTGAGACGTAACACGCGAGACTGAAGACGAACTTTAACCCGTTCGATTTCCTATTTAAACCATAAATTTCTATTACTTACATAACATAAAACTCAAAGCTTAATTATCCTAAGCTTAATAATAAAATTATATTCTCTTAAACATTAAACCGATCACTTGGTGTGCGGTTAAACATCTAGTTATAAATATCACCATTTTGATTCTAAACTTTACCCGTTTGTAATTTTGACAAAAACAAACATTCCTATACATATACATGATTATAACTTTGTATTATATAATCATAATCTACCAACCAACTTTAACTACCCTAACTTACCAACTTAAATAACTTAAGAAGAAATTTATACCTCTAAGAAGGGTTCGTCGCGTAGATTCCGAATATGTAGTTATTTCGTCGATTACTTCAACGGATCGTAAGATAATCTAGAGAGAAGGAGAGTTTTAGAGAGAGAAAATGATGGCGGTTGAAGAGGGACGATGAATTGTAATTTTACTCTAATTTGATCAATAGTGTTCTTATATATATAATTATATATACGTTTATTATTAATTGTTTTTTTTTAATAATTATAAAGAGTTTGGATAATTGACGGTTTTAATCCCTCAACTATCTTTAGTTGCTATATTTAATTACGGTTCAATTCGGGTAAGAAAAAAAAATATACGTTTTATTTTAAAACCGGGTCTTACAATTATTCCCCCCTTAATAAGAGATTTCGTCCCCGAAATCAAACTTAGACAGAAAACTTACATCGATTAAGGAACTCGGGGTACTCCCGTCGCATGTGCTCCTCAGTTTCCCATGTCGCCTCACGTTCAGAATGATTTTTCCATAGAACTTTTACGAAAGGAATCACTCTCTTTCGTGTACCTCTCTCATCACGATCAATAATCGCTTCAGGTTCCTCGCGATAAGAAAGATCAGGTTCTATACGTTCCAAGGGATATTCAATGACGTGTAAGGGATGATAGTTGTACCCTCGAAGTGAAGATACATGGAACACATTATGTATTTGGGATAATTGCGGCGGTAGGGCTAACCGGTAAGCCACAACGCCAACCCTTTCCAGAATTTCGAAGGGACCAATATATCTCGGGCTCAACTTTCCTTTTAGACCGAAACGTCTGATACCGCGAGTTGGGGAAACTTTCAAGAAAACTTTATCTCCCGGTTGGAACTCGATAGGTCGTCGTCGCTTGTCGGCGTAGCTCTTTTGACGAGCCTGAGCCTCTTTCATCATTTGACGCGCAATTTCGACCTTCTCGGTAGTAACTTGTACCAGTTCTGGGCCTTCAAGAATACGTTCTCCAACTTCATTCCAACAAGTCGGTGTTCGACATTTTCGGCCATAAAGTGCTTCATACGGGGCCATGTCGATACTTGACTGCCAACTATTATTATAGGAGAACTCTATTAAGTACAAATAACTATCCCAACTTCCATGCCATTCCATCGCACATGCTCGGAGCATATCCTCCAGTGTTTGAATCGTACGTTCAGTTTGCCCATCAGTTTGCGGATGAAAGGCTGTACTAAAATTCAAACGTGTGCCCCAAGCTTTATGTAAACCTTCCCAAAATCGAGATATAAAACGTGGGTCTCGATCGGAGGTAATTGATACAGGAGTTCCATGGAGATGTACAATCTCACGTTGGAATACTTCTGTCAATTTATCAATTGACCATGTTTGTCGGATAGGAAGAAAATGAGCCGATTTTGTCAGTCGATCAACCACTACCCAAATTGCATCGTGTTTCAAGGTCGTGCGGGGTAGTCCGACTACAAAATCCATAGTTACGTGTTCCCATTTCCATATCGGGATGTTCAACGATTGAAGAAGACCACCCGGACGTTGATGTTCACTTTTAACTTGTTGACAAGTGAGACAACGAGCTACAAAATCGGTGATATCTCGTTTCATTCCAACCCACCAGTAATGGGTCTGTAAGTCGCGATACATTTTTGTTGTACCCGGGTGAACGGAAAACATAGATTTATGAGCTTCGGTCAGAATCTGATCTTTAAGCTCCGAGTTATTTGGAACACAAAGACGATCCCGAAACCACAACACGTGATCATCATCGATCCTGAATTCCGAACTAACATTCTCTTTTACTTGCTGGAAGTTCACCCACAATTCAACGTCGTCTTGTTGGGCTTCTTTTATCCGAGAAATTAGAGTCGGTTCTACCATCAGATTCGATAGAATTTCTGTTCGTGAACTCGGATAGATTTCTAGTCCGAACCGTTCAATCTCCAAAGCTAACTCTGTAGGAACAAGTAACGAGGAAACCTGTCCCACAACTTTACGACTTAAAGCGTCGGCGACTACATTAGCCTTACCCGGATGATACTGTATATGAACATCGTAATCCTTTAGAAGTTCGAGCCACCTCCGTTGACGCATATTTAACTCTTTTTGAGTAAATATATATTTAAGGCTCTTGTGGTCGGTGAAAACTTCACATGTTTCACCGTACAAATAATGACGCCAAATTTTAAGTGCGAAGATAACCGCAGCCAATTCGAGATCGTGAGTCGGATAATTGACCTCATAAGGCTTTAATTGACGTGATGCATATGCGATCACTCTACCGTTTTGCATAAGAACACAACCGAGACCTATCTTTGAAGCATCACTGTAAACTTGAAAACCTCCGGTGCCAGACGGTAATACAAGAACAGGTGCGGTAACCAATCGATGCTTCAATTCCTCGAAACTAGATTCTTGTTCGGAACCCCAATTGAATTTGACTCCTTTTCTGAGTAATCGGGTTAACGGTAGAGATATTTTAGAAAATCCTTCAACGAATCGTCTATAATAACCGGCCAGACCCAGAAAACCACGAACTTCAGATACGTTCGTAGGTCGAGGCCATTTAGTGACAGTTTCAATTTTCGTTGGATCGACTTTGACACCTTCCGCAGAAATTACGTGTCCGAGAAAAGATACTTGATCAAGCCAAAATTCACACTTAGAACGTTTTGCGTATAACTTTTTCGTTCGAAGAGTTTCCAAAACGATGTGAAGATGTTGATCATGTTTCTCTCTTGACTTTGAATATATCAATATGTCATCAATAAACACGATAACAAAGTCGTCGAGATAATCTTTGAAAACCCGATTCATAAGATCCATAAAGACCGCTGGAGCATTAGTTAGCCCGAAAGGCATTACTAAGAATTCGTAGTGCCCATAGCGAGTTCTGAATGCGGTTTTCGGAATATCACAATCTCGGATACGAAGTTGATGGTACCCGGACCGAAGATCAATTTTGGAAAAGTATCGTGCCCCTTGTAATTGATCGAACAGATCGTCGATTCTCGGCAACGGATACTTGTTACGGATCGTTACTTTATTAAGCTCCCGGTAATCAATACAAAGACGCATCGTACCGTCTTTCTTTTTAACAAAGAGAACCGGAGCTCCCCAGGGTGAAACGCTGGGTCGAATGAAACCTTTCTTTAATAAATCATCGAGTTGAGTTTTGAGTTCCTTCATTTCAGTTGGAGCCATTCGGTAGGGAGCCTTAGAAATAGGAGAAGCTCTCGGAACTAGATCGATGGTAAATTCGACTTCCCGAACTGGTGGTATACCCGGTAAATCGTCGGGAAACACATCAAGATATTCGGAAACAACAGGTACGGGTGCAGATGTAGGGATTATCTGTTCGGGATCTTGTAACGAGGCCAGAAAACCTTCATTACTTTGCCAAGTATACTGGTGCACCGTAATAGAAGTTAAAGCGCTAACATCTTCTTTTGGAGTACCTCCTTGGAAGATTGCCTCTGGTTTGTCAACATCTCCAAATAATATTTGCTTGGCGTTACAGTCTATAGTTGCATGGTGGTGTGACAACCAGTCCATACCCAATATTAATTGAAAGTGGGACATATGCATTGGAAGTAGAGTGACCTCCCGTATGCGATCTCCAACAATTAACGGACAATTTGAAAATCGAGTTAACACACAGATTGAACCACCCATTGGGGTAGATATTACGACTGGACATTCGGTGGTTTGTTCATAAGGTTTTAACCGGGATTCTAATTGTTCAGAAACAACAGAGTGTGTTGCTCCGGTATCAAACAAGGCATAAACAGATAAATCATTTAAGTTAACATGGCCTGAAATCATACCCGCTTGAGATTTGTCGCCAGTTAATGCAAATACTCGCCCACTCGTAGTCGCTTGTTTTCCTTTTCCTTTTCCAGCTTTAGGACAATCTCTGGCCATATGCCCTTGTTCTTGACAATTAAAACACGAACCGGTCATCTTTAGACACGGACCCGACCGATGTCGAAGATTGCACTTATCACAAATATTAATTGGACTCGAAACATTTTGACTCCCCCTGTTAGAAAACACTGGAAGTCGTGGCGTGAATTGACTTGAACTTTTATATGGTTTAATGTTCGACTTTGACTTTACAAAACGAGGGTTGCCTTGGAAAGATTCAGGTCCACGTTTCTTATTGTCAACGCGTGAAGTTAACTGTTGTTGTTGTGACCGATCAATATTCTTCGCTGCGTCGGCCACTTCAGTAACGGTATTAAAAGGAAGATTCAAGAGACTATCCTTATACTTCGAGTTAAGTGTCCATTTAAACTTATTGGCTTGTTGCGCTTGTGTGCCTGCGGTATTTCCTGCAAAACGAGAAAACTTAAGAAAACGAGCCATGTAGTCGGCAACGGTTTCTTCCTCGCCTTGTTGGATCGTTGAATAGTCTTGCACATAAGCATCGCGATCTGCCGCCGTAAAATACTGATTGAAGAAAAATTCTTTGAAGTTATCCCAAGATAAGTTCTTAACAGATGGGTCAGTTTGAACGCAAGCTTCCCACCAATTGTTCGCTTCTTTCTCAAACTTGTAAGTAGCCAAGCGGACCCTGTACTGATCTGGAATATCTAAGACATTAAAAATCTTTTCGATGTGCCGAATCCAGTGTTCAGCATCTACTGAATCTACGGCCATTGAGAAAGATTGAGGTTTCTGTTTATTAAACCTCTCTAGCCATGTATGCATTTCTCCCGTTGGATTACCCGAACTTGATCCGGGATTTCCAATATTTGATGTAGGACCAGAATTTGGATTTGGATTTGTATTCGGATTTGGAGGAAGATTTTGTGCCGTCTGTCGCATAGCCTGGATGGCTTGTTCAAGATATGCAGGCATCATACTTGACATGGTTTGACGGACCACATCAGCAATATTAGGTTCACTAGTACCGCCCACTGGGTTGGGAATTGGGTTACCCTCATGTTGAGATCTAGACTTGCGCGGGCGACCACGTCTCAACATTCTAATACAGAACAACATCAAGATCAGAATTCAAAACAGTTACGGATTAAAAATCAGTAAATATAATTAAATTCTAGTATACCCATTCTAATGTCTACCCAATTCTCACAGGTCAAACTTATTTAATCTACAAGTCGTAACCTATGCTCTGATACCATATTTGTAACATCCCCCGTCCCCGTGGTCCGGAACGGTTGATGTCACATACGAGACTTAACATAATTACACAACTAAATCAGAGCTACTAATAAACTCTAAACATATATTACAATCCAAAATCTTATACTTCAAAAGATTTTATAAACTTAGAACGTTTATATAATAATGCGATTCTAAGAACTCCAAAATAACACGCTCGATCTCAAGTTCCGTCCCCGTAAACGTCACTTCGAACCTGCCGTGTCAGAAAACAAAAACACGGCTGAGCACAGGGCTCAGTGAATGGATTATAATATAAATTCGTAAATAATAATAAAAACATCGATAACGAAGCGGAAGACTTAAAAATTCAATTCGAAGAAAGTTCTTGAGACTGAAGTTCATAGTTCATTTAAATCAAAAGAAACGTTCGGTAATATAATCAAAAACAATAATCTCAAGAACAGTTCACACTTTAACTTCAAAATGTAATATAAATAAAGTCCGTCAATTCCAGTCGTTGTGTTCGTGGGGTGGCCAAACCACACGAACTGGGTCGGCATGCGGGCACACACAACGGATCCCCCGTGAATTTAACCACGGTCACATATTCTGTGGGTAAAATTCTAGAATCGATTCATCCGCCCTGGAGCCAACAAAGTTAGCCAAGTCCCCCCAGAGTGGGTTCACGTAAGCCACATAGGCTTAACTCTGGTGGACCGTCATCTGCAGGACGCTATGACAACAAAGCCGCCATAGAAGGCATCCCAAATAATGTGCCCATTTATTGGGTTCTTCTAAAATCAATGAAAACTAAACATATGCCACTTACCCAAATAGCGATCACAGAAATTATAATCTATATACTTCACATTTTTCATAAACAATCTCATACGAGACACATTTTAATAAAACATCAAAATGTTCAAACAATTGATTCAATAAACCAAATCAATGTGTATGTGTGTGTGTATAATTCCACATTTGTTGATCACGTTCGATTGATCAATCACAAGGTGGTGAACCACCTTTAGGAAGGGTCAACTACAACAACTAGTTGCCCACGATTCAAAAGAAATGAAATCCATACCTTAACCAAATTGAGACGTAACACGCGAGACTGAAGACGAACTTTAACCCGTTCGATTTCCTATTTAAACCATAAATTTCTATTACTTACATAACATAAAACTCAAAGCTTAATTATCCTAAGCTTAATAATAAAATTATATTCTCTTAAACATTAAACCGATCACTT
The DNA here is from genome assembly GCA_954870635.1 of Arctium minus. Lineage (NCBI taxonomy): Eukaryota > Viridiplantae > Streptophyta > Magnoliopsida > Asterales > Asteraceae > Arctium > Arctium minus. The sequence goes on along the minus strand of OX941086.1, from coordinate 28,839,864 downwards.
GGTGTGCGGTTAAACATCTAGTTATAAATATCACCATTTTGATTCTAAACTTTACCCGTTTGTAATTTTGACAAAAACAAACATTCCTATACATATACATGATTATAACTTTGTATTATATAATCATAATCTACCAACCAACTTTAACTACCCTAACTTACCAACTTAAATAACTTAAGAAGAAATTTATACCTCTAAGAAGGGTTCGTCGCGTAGATTCCGAATATGTAGTTATTTCGTCGATTACTTCAACGGATCGTAAGATAATCTAGAGAGAAGGAGAGTTTTAGAGAGAGAAAATGATGGCGGTTGAAGAGGGACGATGAATTGTAATTTTACTCTAATTTGATCAATAGTGTTCTTATATATATAATTATATATACGTTTATTATTAATTGTTTTTTTTTAATAATTATAAAGAGTTTGGATAATTGACGGTTTTAATCCCTCAACTATCTTTAGTTGCTATATTTAATTACGGTTCAATTCGGGTAAGAAAAAAAAATATACGTTTTATTTTAAAACCGGGTCTTACAATTATATTTGTAACAACCCCCGTCCCCGTGGTCCGGAACGGGTGATGTCACATACGAGACTTAACATAATTACACAACTAAATCAGAGCTACTAATAAACTTTAAACATATATTACAATCCAAAATCTTATACTTCAAAAGATTTTATAAACTTAGAACGTTTATATAATAATGCGATTCTAAGAACTCCAAAATAACACGCTCGATCTCAAGTCCCGTCCCCGTAAACGTCACTTCGAACCTGCCGTGTCAGAAAACAAAAACACGGCTGAGCACAGGGCTCAGTGAATGGATTATAATATAAATTCGTAAATAATAATAAAAACATCGATAACGAAGCGGAAGACTTAAAAATTCAATTCGAAGAAAGTTCTTGAGACTGAAGTTCATAGTTCATTTAAATAAAAAGAAACGTTCGGTAATATAATCAAAAACAATAATCTCAAGAACAGTTCACACTTTAACTTCAAAATGTAATATAAATAAAGTCCGTCAATTCCAGTCGTTGTGTTCGTGGGGTGGCCAAACCACACGAACTGGGTCGGCATGCGGGCACACACAACGGATCCCCCGTGAATTTAACCACGGTCACATATTCTGTGGGTAAAGTTCTAGAATCGATTCATCCGCCCTGGAGCCAACAAAGTCAGCCAAGTCCTCCCAGAGTGGGTTCACGTAAGCCACATAGGCTTAACTCTGGTGGACCGTCATCTGCAGGACGCTATGACAACAAAGCCGCCATAGAAGGCATCCCAAATAATGTGCCCATTTATTGGGTTCTTCTAAAATCAATGAAAACTAAACATATGCCACTTACCCAAATGGCGATCACAGAAATTATAATCTATATACTTCACATTTTTCATAAACAATCTCATACGAGACACATTTTAATAAAACATCAAAATGTTCAAACAATTGATTCAATAAACCAAATCAATGTGTATGTGTGTGTGTATAATTCCACATTTGTTGATCACGTTCGATTGATCAATCACAAGGTGGTGAACCACCTTTAGGAAGGGTCAACTACAACAAATAGTTGCCCACGATTCAAAAGAAATGAAATCCATACCTTAACCAAATTGAGACGTAACACGCGAGACTGAAGACGAACTTTAACCCGTTCGATTGTCTATTTAAACCACCAATTATTAATAATCGCATAACCTAAAAATCAATGGTTATATTATAAGCTTAAGCACGGATTTTGTTCACGTAGACATTAAACCGATCACTTGGTGTGCGGTTAAACATCTAGATACAAATATCACCATTTTGATTCTAAACTTTACCCGTTTGTAATTTTGACAAAAACAAACATTCCTATACATATACATGATTATAACTTTGTATTATATAATCATAATCTACCAACCAACTTTAACTACCCTAACTTACCAACTTAAATAACTTAAGAAGAAATTTATACCTCTAAGAAGGGTTCGTCGCGTAGATTCCGAATATGTAGTTATTTCGTCGATTACTTCAACGGATCGTAAGATAATCTAGAGAGAAGTTATTTGAAAGTTTAGAGAGAGAGAGATGAGAGAGAGACGGTGAAAGAAGACGATATCTTGTTGTTGTTTTAATTTTTTTTTTTTTTTTTTTTTTATATATATATATATAGTTTTAATAATAGTTTAGATAAATGACGGTTTTAACCCGTAACTATCTTTAGTTGTCATTTTTAATTAAGGTTCAATTCGGGTAAGAATAATTATACTTTTTTTTTTTTTTTTTTTTTAACCGAGTCTTACAATTATTCCCCCCTTAAAAAGAGATTTCGTCCCCGAAATCAAACTTAGACAGAAAACTTACATCGATTAAGGAACTCGGGGTACTCCCGTCGCATGTGCTCCTCAGTTTCCCATGTCGCCTCACGTTCAGAATGATTTTTCCATAGAACTTTTACGAAAGGAATCACTCTCTTTCGTGTACCTCTCTCATCACGATCAATAATCGCTTCAGGTTCCTCGCGATAAGAAAGATCAGGTTCTATACGTTCCAAGGGATATTCAATGACGTGTAAGGGATGATAGTTGTACCCTCGAAGTGAAGATACATGGAACACATTATGTATTTGGGATAATTGCGGCGGTAGGGCTAACCGGTAAGCCACAACGCCAACCCTTTCCAGAATTTCGAAGGGACCAATATATCTCGGGCTCAACTTTCCTTTTAGACCGAAACGTCTGATACCGCGAGTTGGGGAAACTTTCAAGAAAACTTTATCTCCCGGTTGGAACTCGATAGGTCGTCGTCGCTTGTCGGCGTAGCTCTTTTGACGAGCCTGAGCCTCTTTCATCATTTGACGCGCAATTTCGACCTTCTCGGTAGTAACTTGTACCAGTTCTGGGCCTTCAAGAATACGTTCTCCAACTTCATTCCAACAAGTCGGTGTTCGACATTTTCGGCCATAAAGTGCTTCATACGGGGCCATGTCGATACTTGACTGCCAACTATTATTATAGGAGAACTCTATTAAGTACAAATAACTATCCCAACTTCCATGCCATTCCATCGCACATGCTCGGAGCATATCCTCCAGTGTTTGAATCGTACGTTCAGATTGCCCATCAGTTTGCGGATGAAAGGCTGTACTAAAATTCAAACGTGTGCCCCAAGCTTTATGTAAACCTTCCCAAAATCGAGATGTAAAACGTGGGTCTCGATCGGAGGTAATTGATACAGGAGTTCCATGGAGACGTACAATCTCACGTTGGAATACTTCTGTCAATTTATCAATTGACCATGTTTGTCGGATAGGAAGAAAATGAGCCGATTTTGTCAGTCGATCAACCACTACCCAAATTGCATCGTGTTTCAAGGTCGTGCGGGGTAGTCCGACTACAAAATCCATAGTTACGTGTTCCCATTTCCATATCGGGATGTTCAACGATTGAAGAAGACCACCCGGACGTTGATGTTCACTTTTAACTTGTTGACAAGTGAGACAACGAGCTACAAAATCGGTGATATCTCGTTTCATTCCAACCCACCAGTAATGGGTCTGTAAGTCGCGATACATTTTTGTTGTACCCGGGTGAACGGAAAACATAGATTTATGAGCTTCGGTCAGAATCTGATCTTTAAGCTCCGAGTTATTTGGAACACAAAGACGATCCCGAAACCACAACACGTGATCATCATCGATCCTGAATTCCGAACTAACATTCTCTTTTACTTGCTGGAAGTTCACCCACAATTCAACGTCGTCTTGTTGGGCTTCTTTTATCCGAGAAATTAGAGTCGGTTCTACCATCAGATTCGATAGAATTTCTGTTTGTGAACTCGGATAGATTTCTAGTCCGAACCGTTCAATCTCCAAAGCTAACTCTGTAGGAACAAGTAACGAGGAAACCTGTCCCACAACTTTACGACTTAAAGCGTCGGCGACTACATTAGCCTTACCCGGATGATACTGTATATGAACATCGTAATCCTTTAGAAGTTCGAGCCACCTCCGTTGACGCATATTTAACTCTTTTTGAGTAAATATATATTTAAGGCTCTTGTGGTCGGTGAAAACTTCACATGTTTCACCGTACAAATAATGACGCCAAATTTTAAGTGCGAATATAACCGCAGCCAATTCGAGATCGTGAGTCGGATAATTGACCTCATAAGGCTTTAATTGACGTGATGCATATGCGATCACTCTACCGTTTTGCATAAGAACACAACCGAGACCTATCTTTGAAGCATCACTGTAAACTTGAAAACCTCCGGTGCCAGACGGTAATACAAGAACAGGTGCGGTAACCAATCGATGCTTCAATTCCTCGAAACTAGATTCTTGTTCGGAACCCCAATTGAATTTGACTCCTTTTCTGAGTAATCGGGTTAACGGTAGAGATATTTTAGAAAATCCTTCAACGAATCGTCTATAATAACCGGCCAGACCCAGAAAACCACGAACTTCAGATACGTTCGTAGGTCGAGGCCATTTAGTGACAGTTTCAATTTTCGTTGGATCGACTTTGACACCTTCCGCAGAAATTACGTGTCCGAGAAAAGATACTTGATCAAGCCAAAATTCACACTTAGAACGTTTTGCGTATAACTTTTTCGTTCGAAGAGTTTCCAAAACGATGTGAAGATGTTGATCATGTTTCTCTCTTGACTTTGAATATATCAATATGTCATCAATAAACACGATAACAAAGTCGTCGAGATAATCTTTGAAAACCCGATTCATAAGATCCATAAAGACCGCTGGAGCATTAGTTAGCCCGAAAGGCATTACTAAGAATTCGTAGTGCCCATAGCGAGTTCTGAATGCGGTTTTCGGAATATCACAATCTCGGATACGAAGTTGATGGTACCCGGACCGAAGATCAATTTTGGAAAAGTATTGTGCCCCTTGTAATTGATCGAACAGATCGTCGATTCTCGGCAACGAATACTTGTTACGGATCGTTACTTTATTAAGCTCCCGGTAATCAATACAAAGACGCATCGTACCGTCTTTCTTTTTAACAAAGAGAACCGGAGCTCCCCAGGGTGAAACGCTGGGTCGAATGAAACCTTTCTTTAATAAATCATCGAGTTGAGTTTTGAGTTCCTTCATTTCAGTTGGAGCCATTCGGTAGGGAGCCTTAGAAATAGGAGAAGCTCTCGGAACTAGATCGATGGTAAATTCGACTTCCCGAACTGGTGGTATACCCGGTAAATCGTCGGGAAACACATCAAGATATTCGGAAACAACAGGTACGGGTGCAGATGTAGGGATTATCTGTTCGGGATCTTGTAACGAGGCCAGAAAACCTTCATTACTTTGCCAAGTATACTGGTGCACCTTAATAGAAGTTAAAGCGCTAACATCTTCTTTTGGAGTACCTCCTTGGAAGATTGCCTCTGGTTTGTCAACATCTCCAAATAATATTTGCTTGGCGTTACAGTCTATAGTTGCATGGTGGTGTGACAACCAGTCCATACCCAATATTAATTGAAAGTGGGACATATGCATTGGAAGTAGAGTGACCTCCCGTAGGCGATCTCCAACAATTAACGGACAATTTGAAAATCGAGTTAACACACAGATTGAACCACCCATTGGGGTAGATATTACGACTGGACATTCGGTGGTTTGTTCATAAGGTTTTAACCGGGATTCTAATTGTTCAGAAACAACAGAGTGTGTTGCTCCGGTATCAAACAAGGCATAAACAGATAAATCATTTAAGTTAACATGGCCTGAAATCATACCCGCTTGAGATTTGTCGCCAGGTAATGCAAATACTCGCCCACTCGTAGTCGCTTGTTTTCCTTTTCCTTTTCCAGCTTTAGGACAATCTCTGGCCATATGCCCTTGTTCTTGACAATTAAAACACGAACCGGTCATCTTTAGACACGGACCCGGCCGATGTCGAAGATTGCACTGATCACAAATATTAATTGGACTTGAAACATTTTGACTCCCCCTGTTAGAAAACACTGGAAGTCGTGGCGTGAATTGACTTGAACTTTTATATGGTTTAATGTTCGACTTTGACTTTACAAAACGAGGGTTGCCTTGGAAAGATTCAGGTCCACGTTTCTTATTGTCAACGCGTGAAGTTAACTGTTGTTGTTGTGACCGATCAATATTCTTCGCTGCGTCGGCCACTTCAGTAACGGTATTAAAAGGAAGATTCAAGAGACTATCCTTATACTTCGAGTTAAGTGTCCATTTAAACTTATTGGCTTGTTGCGCTTGTGTGCCTGCGGTATTTCCTGCAAAACGAGAAAACTTAAGAAAACGAGCCATGTAGTCGGCAACGGTTTCTTCCTCGCCTTGTTGGATCGTTGAATAGTCTTGCACATAAGCATCGCGATCTGCCGCCGTAAAATACTGATTGAAGAAAAATTCTTTGAAGTTATCCCAAGATAAGTTCTTAACAGATGGGTCAGTTTGAACGCAAGCTTCCCACCAATTGTTCGCTTCTTTCTCAAACTTGTAAGTAGCCAAGCGGACCCTGTACTGATCTGGAATATCTAAGACATTAAAAATCTTTTCGATGTGCCGAATCCAGTGTTCAGCATCTACTGAATCTACGGCCATTGAGAAAGATTGAGGTTTCTGTTTATTAAACCTCTCTAGCCATGTATGCATTTCTCCCGTTGGATTACCCGAACTTGATCCGGGATTTCCAATATTTGATGTAGGACCAGAATTTGGATTTGGATTTGTATTCGGATTTGGAGGAAGATTTTGTGCCGTCTATCGCATAGCCTGGATGGCTTGTTCAAGATATGCAGGCATCATACTTGACATGGTTTGACGGACCACATCAGCAATATTAGGTTCACTAGTACCGCCCACTGGGTTGGGAATTGGGTTACCCTCATGTTGAGATATGGACTTGCGTGGGCGACCACGTCTCGACATTCTAATACAGAACAACATCAAGATCAGAATTCAAAACAGTTACGGATTGAAAATCAGTAAATATAATTAAATTCTAGTATACCCATTCTAATGTCTACCCAATTCTCACAGGTCAAACTTATTTAATCTACAAGTCGTAACCTATGCTCTGATACCATATTTGTAACCACCCCCGTCCCCGTGGTCCGGAACGGGTGATGTCACATACGAGACTTAACATAATTACACAACTAAATCAGAGCTACTAATAAACTTTAAACATATATTACAATCCAAAATCTTATACTTCAAAAGATTTTATAAACTTAGAACGTTTATATAATAATGCGATTCTAAGAACTCCAAAATAACACGCTCGATCTCAAGTCCCGTCCCCGTAAACGTCACTTCGAACCTGCCGTGTCAGAAAACAAAAACACGGCTGAGCACAGGGCTCAGTGAATGGATTATAATAT